>OY986964.1:20463260-20905326 GCA_963920575.1 Narthecium ossifragum | reverse complement strand
GGTTCATCTGGAGCGTCTGAGGGAGGTGGAGTTGGAGATCTCTTGGAAAATGCCCTTCAGTGGCGGAACCAGGGGGCGAGGGGGGGCGACCGCCCCCTGGAAACGCCGTAGATCGATGATGTTGGCGGCGTGGGTCTCGACAACGGCGGCGTGGGTGGAGGCTGATGCGTCCGACGGAGAGGGAGGTGTGGGCGACGGCGTGGGGCGAGGACGATGCGTCTAATGGGGAACTGGAGGCCGGCCTTCACGGAGCGATGATCACGACGGCGTTCGTGGATCTCGTGGCTGATGGCTTGTTGGGGGAGGTCGGCGTGGCCGACGGAGTTGGTGAGAGGGGGATGAGAGGCAGTGGCCACTCGCTGCCAAAGGGAGAAGGAGGCCGAGGCATCCGTTCGTGGATCTTGTCGACGGCGGGCTGGGCGAGGTCGGCGGCGGCGTGGGGCGATGGTCACGTCGTTCGTGGATCTTGTGGCTGACGGCGGGTTGGGCGAGGTCGGCGTGGTCGATGGCATCGGGCATGGCGTCGGGCGACTGCGTGGGGCGAGGTTGACGGCATAGAGAGTGAGAGAGGGGGATCTCATCGATGATCTTGCCCTGCCGCTGCCGGTTGTAGACTGTGTAGAGCTCCCGCTAGAGCTAGCTGGCGAGGGACTCCTGGAGGGCGCGGAGGATCTTGGAGTTGAGGTAGAGGGGGAGGAGGGCGTCGAGGATCTGGACGGGGTCGGAGTCGGGGTCGGGGTGCACATCGCCTCCCTCTTCACCGTCAGCCGAGAGATGGGAGATGAGAGATGAGAGGGGGATTGAGAGAAAGAGTCGGTAGAGGGGGGTGAGAGAAGAGAGGGAGATGGGAGAAGTGAGAGGGAGATGAGGTGGATGGGATGGCTGGTCAGTCCCATCCCTTCTCTCTCTCTCTTCGTTAAGTTCTGAGCGGGAGGAGAGGGAGATGAGGTAAGCAGTTTTTTTGGGTTGAAATTTTTGGCGGGAACTCAAAACTTTGAAGGGGAATCTCAAAGCTGATCATGGAATCCCAGCCATTGGATGTGTTTGTAGGCAAATCCTGACCACTCTTTATGTTTTATAGGGGGGACATTTCAAAAACCGTCCTTCCTTATATAATAGATATGTGTATATATATATGTAGTTTGTGATTGCTTTATCGCTTTATGGGTAGTCGGGGGAGTGACGACCCCCGGAAATGTTTAGTATACATGGGCGGAAGGTGTGCCCTGTATGCCTAGTATAGATCTACTACTTTGATTAATAGCCCCGCTGATTGCCGGCGTGCGTCGGGGGCATAACCCGTTGTACTGGTAGATTGTTTATATCTTGTATGTGTGGCTTGTTGCCTTGGCCGGGGTTGTATCCCCTTATAGCAATTTCGGTTGACAGTTGTGGACGCCGTTGTAATGCCAAAATTGGCTCAATTGTGATTGTCGCTTGGCTGTTGGCCAGTTACCTGTGGGGTAACTGTGGAACCTTAATATGTCAGGTGCAAGAGAGCACTTAAAACTATTGTATATCCGTGTTTATCGCTTTGCTCTAATCGTTGTATTGTTAGTATAGCTTATCAGTATTTGAGACCCTTGCTATGCTCACCCCTTTGGCTAGCTATAGGCTATGCCTAGCCCTGTATAATTCATGTCATCTTGTTGCATGCTTATATCTATCTGTACCAGAGCATTGCGTGCATCTTGTTTGCATTAGAGCATAAGACTAGGGTGTGGGTGAATAGGGTCTTCACCGATCCGAGGCTCTCAGGTAGCTCGGATCTAGCTCTAGGACCGTGGCTGGGTAGCAAGGACTAGGGTGTGATTGTTATGCCAAATCTCTGTATTCTCGAGGATTAGTCTAGCTGGCTATCATCTGTTATTTGAGGTGCAGTGGTCACCCAGAGTTCTCGTCTCATGGTCAGTATCCGTGTTAAGGGAAGTTACGTGCTGCCCTGGGTCCTACCCCTTTGTTGTTCAGTGCTGGGCGCTTGGTGGTTGAGAGGGATGACTATTGACAGTTGAGGTCAGAGAGCGCGTGTACTGGGGTAGGCGGTGGACATAACATGAGTTTCCCTTAGAGATGAGACAGAACTCGAGACTTTGTAGTTTCCCCTCTAGCCTATGCGACGTAGAGTAGAGTAGAACCCTACTGATCTTATCGCTCACTCCTACCCGGGCTGTGTTTGCAGGTGTAGGCGTCGGCTCTTCCTCGGTGGTTCTAGCTGGATCAGGTCTTGGTGGTGCTGCGACTGCCGGAGGCGTTTGAGGTCTCAGAGGGACAGATGTATATTTTGGCAGCTTTTGTTAAAAGTTACCTTTTGAGGATGATGTATTTAACGTTTAATATATTAAATCATGTTCCCTCTTTTGATTGAGTTTTATTACACAATGCAATATTTGGTTTTACCTTTATGCCCTTGGAAGTCTTTAAGTTCAAATTATTTTCGGTTTGTGTATTGTCGTGCCGTATCGAATGTAACTAGTGTAGGTTTCCCCTCACTTCCCGGCCCGAATGGGTTTTCTGGGTCGGGGTGTGACAGGGATCATTCTATGATTGGATGAAAATATAATATCCAATTACTTGTTTTGGATACCCGATTTGTGCATTAAACGTTGTTAAATCTTTTTTAATATGTATGATTTGTTATAATCGGTGTTTTATACCCTTAGCGGTTTAAATGGGGTTGAAATGATGTGTTTCACATGTTTTGGAGTCTTTATGGATTTCCAAAATAAGAGTCAAAGAAATAGCTGAAACTACCGCTCTGGTCAAACCACCGATCATTTGGACGGCCCATCGATCGGAGAAGCATGTCGACATTGGACGATTACCCGACAGAATGGACCATCAACCGGACAAGCATTTGAGTACCGGACGATCACCCGGTTGGACGGCCCATCGACCGGAGAAGCATGTTGGCACCGGACGCATCGAACGGAGACCCTTGAAATTCTAGAACTTTCTAGAACATTCTAGAACTTTGATATTAGCCAATCCGACTCGACCAACTGGACCCACACCCAGAAGAGAACCCAAACGAATTTAGCCTCTTTCATAGTTTGGCTTGGACTTCCCTAGTTCAAACTAGAGTATTTAATTAGGATTTATCATTAATCTTTTATATTTAATTGAGTTCTAGTTATTATTTGGTTTCCTAGATAACCACAAGTTGTTAGCAATTAATTAAGAGTCCATTTGAGTTAGCATGTTGAGTTTGAGTATGGAAACCTTATTACTTGCTAATTAAGTAAGGGGGTTTTATAGTTTAGGACCCAGTCGAGGCCTCTATAAAAGGACCTCGGTAGGTATAATGTATCAATGGATGAATTATGATGTGAGTTTATGAATAAAGTACAGAGTAGTTTAGGAGTACTTCTAGTAGATTAATGGATTAATCCTCTAGCTAGGGATATCCAAGGGTTAGTTCTCTATCAGGAACTATCCAGAGGCTGAGTTCTATTCTCCAAGAGTTTTCTTCAACCAACGTCCATCAATCCACCTTCTTTCCCGTTGGTCACATCTCCGCAGCCGACATCGCCTCTGTATCCACCGGTATTTCCCTAACCATCACCTTCACCCCATTTTCTCTCTCTCGTCACTTTTTCTCTGCACAACGTCAACGCCACATCACCATCACTATTCATCGTCCCCTACCTCTTGCTAGCCTTACTGTCCATTGTCATTCTCTGGCCTCCTCTGCTTGCCAGCCATCCCCGTCACCGGTGAAGGCCACCATCCTTATCCCCGAGCCCTCACGACTCCGTCCAACTCCTTAGCCACCTCCATTCATCGTCTCCAAAGACCTCCTCATCGTCCCCAACTTCACGGATGTCGCCATCACCCCTGTCCGACCATTATCTCACCCTCAAACCCCTCTAAAACCCTGACGGACCCTCCTATTCCTATATCCTGACCTTCCCCGACTGTTCCAGGCCTCCGCCGAGCTCCCCGTCGTCTTCTCCGACACCGGCCACCTCTAAACCCCACTGCCAATCCGCTACCTATCTCCCAGATCTGAGCCGTTGGATCTCTTCCCCGCCATCCGACGACCCCACTACCAAGATCCCGACCCCCGACAACATTTCCTCGCCGGCGATCAACTTCTGGCCAACCACAGCCATCGGATCTCCCTAGACCTGCTTGACCAAATTGGCTCAGCCAACTCTAACCTGATTTAGCTCAGCCACTTAATCCAGATCCAGCCCAATCCAACACGGTCAAGCTGATCCATATCAACTCAGACTTGACCCATTCAAGTCCTATCCCTATCAACCAGATCTAAACCAGCTCAAGCCAGACTTGTTCCAGCTAGCAAGATTCAGCCCATCAAGTCTGATCAGCCTAAATTCTGATCAATTGGAGCAGTAGGGACCCGATACGAGAGGATTGCGAGTAGACCGCTCGTATCAAACTTTCTAGAGCTTTCTAGAACTTTCTAGAACTTTCTCGAGATAAGATCATTTGACCACTCAAAATAACCCATTTAATCCTTAGTGGATAAGATTCCTAGTTAGTGGATAAGATCCTTTGACCACCCACTCAAATTACCCTTTTACCCCTGAGTGGATAAGAAAACTTTGCCTATAAATACACCCCTAGGTGTAAGGTTTATGGTATCAATTCATTGAGGTATACCACATGCATAGGAGAGAGAGAGAGAAGATGGACAAATGTGAGTAGTCCTCTGCTGGGCTACGGGCTAATCCTCCTCTATTCCTGGTTTTTCTTCTCATCCCTTATCTTTGTATCATATTCCTTTTATTGAATATATGATCGATTTTGTTTCATTCCTCTATACTCTTATAAGTTTTCGATGCATGTTTTACCTGATTAGTCCACATATAGGTTCAGTCATGCTTTTCCTATGTGGGGATGGTTATATAATCCATGTTTAGATAATGATTTATATGCCATGTCCACTTCTTTATTGCGTTTTGTCCACCGTGACAGCTGATACTTCGTCGATTTAGAATGGATGTTTGCATAGGTCTTAGACCCTTGTAAGCAAGGTTTCATTCTTAATTGTTGAGGATAGATTCGTTTAGATCATTACCTTGTGACTGCATCATTTGTATTTTTATTCCTTCCGATAAAGGGATTGGGATGTGAATCCCTTGATTGTGTTATACAAGGATATTGTGTGAGGAAAATACCCAGGTTAGAGAAGGTGATGCCCAAGGCCTTGCCTCCTTTCAACTCTTGTTTGACCTCTAAATTTGATAATAAAAAAATGAACCATATCTTATTACAGGTTTTGTTTTGTTATTCTAATCTTGGTGACTCCTAGTTAGCTACCTTGTATGCTTCTGTTTTCCTCTTGCTATCCTGCCTCCATGTGGACCAGATGTTTTTACTGCACTGTCGTGACCGCCATTGCTATGTGCATGCTTTGGGCGTAACCAAATTTTTGGGTCGTGTCACGTATTGGGCGTAACCAAAAAAGTATAAGAAAGCAAGGTTTGCTTTTTATAATAACATCAAGATTAGATAAATCTGTTCCTTACTTTTTGCTCTAGTTATTTCTTTTTGTGTTTAGTTTGATTTCTATATATTTTCCCCTGTTTTCTTCTATTTTTAATTACATTTTCAACCAAAAAGAGATTTTTACTGTTGCATGCCTTGGTATAGAGACGAGACTGGTAGACTTGTGACTCGGCCAGACGTTGTTCTTGACAAAGCAGTTATCTTTGACAATCTCGTTGATATACATGCTAGGAATGTCCGGTTTCTCTTCGGACAGAGTTTGTGGTTGGGTCTAGTCAGGTTATGTAGCTAGACTGGTTAGAGTCTAGGAGCTATGTCTAGGAATGTTCGGTTTGTCTTAGGACAAAGTTTGTGGTTGGGTCTAGTCAAGTCATGTAGCTAGACTGGTCAGAGTCTAGGGGCTATGTCGATGACTTGACGGATGGATTTTGATCTCCGTATGTCAATCGAGTATTGTGACTGGATCTAATAGAGGATTTGATCTGATTGAGGGTTGATTAGCCTTGAAATATGTCATTAAGTATATCAAAGGCGAACAAAACAAATTACCGAACTACTACTTAACTACAAAGTAATTAATGGGAGTACGGGTCGAATCCTCAAGGAATTGGATGGTCGAATTACAAATGCAATATAGTCTCTACAATAGTTGAAAACAATTGGATTGATTTTATAGTTGTTCTAACTAAAATATTCTAAAACAACTAAAGTGGAAATTTATCAAGAAAGAAGTCCTAGGGAATTCCAATCCGAAGTAGGGTCTAAATATTATCTCTATGAATCAAGATGAATGACACTCAAGGGATCGTCTAAATTGGATATCGACGAGCGTAGGATTAGTATCGCTCGCCGCTAATGAGATGTCGGGTTAGGATCATCTCATCGCGTGCATAACAAGGTAAAAATCCATGATCGAGGCTCTAATTCGATCATAGCTCAACGATTGCCGGACTAAGGTCATATCGTTGGCAAAGGATTAAGGCTTTGTATGGATAAGGTCTTGGATTGAGATGGGTTTAATACCTCAATCCCATCCCTCATCTAAGTCAAGAATAGTGGGTAGGATAGCTTTGGCTTTGGGTGGTTCTAGCACCTTAAGATCCTATCCCTAGATCAAGGATTCATCCACTAGAATTGGCTATGGTTCTAGCATAGCCTCTTCTTTGAGGAATTGAATCAAACATCTAGTGAGCATCATCTTATTCTCAAGTAATCACATGCAAAACAAGGGATTCAACCATTCAATAATGGAATTCATTAAAGAAATATAGAATTACATGAGAATTCGTACAAAAACCATCTCACAAGAGTCATTACATCAAGAATCAAAAGAGAAATCTAAGAGAAAACCCTAAGACATCATGAAATTCCCAAGGAGAAGAGATTTAGCTACTCATCTTGGGTAGGATATCCATGGAAGAGGAGGCTTTACCCATCTTCTCCATCAAAATCCACCCCTTCAAGCACTCAATCTCTCTCTCTCTCTAAGGGGGAAGAAGGCGGGAGAAAGGAGGGAAAAAGAGTGGAGAAAAGATCATAAAATAAGAGCCAAAACCCCTATTTATAGGCCCCAAGTCGTGGACCCTCGGATCAAATCAAGACAATGGATCGATCCGTTTTTACCCGTCAGCCAGTCTTGGATCGATCCGAAATAGGTTTGGATCGATCCAAGATGTCAAACTCTGGGTTTCTAACGGCTTGGATCGATCCAATATGAGTTTGGATCGATTCAAGATGTAACAGAGAGTCATGACTCTCTGGAAAGGGTTCTGGATCGATCCATTGTAAGTTTTGGATCGATCCACATATTTTGGATCGATCCCAAATAGGTCTGGATCGATCCGAAATGTAACAGAGAGTCATGACTCTCTGTGAAGGGCTTCTAGATCGATCCATTGTAGGTTTTGGATCGATCCACATATTTTGGATCGATCCACTAAAGGGTTGGATCGATCCGATACGTAACAGAGAGTCATGGCTCTCTGGAAAAAGATTTTGGATCGATCCATTAAGGGTCTAGATCGATCCAATGTATGACAAAGAGTCATGGCTCTCTGCAAAGGGTTCTGGATCGATCCATCGATCCAAACTGCTTTGGGATCGATCCCAATATTCCTGGATTGATCCAAATGTTCTGGATCGATCCAAATAAGGCTGAATCTGTATAATTGATATCTTTTGGCTCGAAATCGATGCAACTCTCTTTGTTAGCTCTTGTACTTGAAACCATATGAAAAGATATTAAAAATGCATTGCTTGAGAGCTAACAAAGCCTAGTTGAATGGGTGAATTATGCATATTTTGTGACTTATCAAGGGTTGGATCAGATTGAGGGTTGGATCAGATTGAGGATCAGATCAGATTGACGATCTGACCTGAGGCTTTGCTTTGAGGATGTATTACTGAGGTTGTCGTACCTATACTAGTATACTGAGATCGGTATAGAGTCTATAGGGGTCTGGGCGAGCATTGACGGTCGGACGTGGCGTTTGTACATGTAAGACTTACCCAGACTAGCCAGACCATACTAGGATCAGTAAACTAGTATATGATTTTGTACCTATACTACTATACTCGGGCTGGGTATAGTGTCTATAGGGGTTTGGGTGAGCATTGACGGTCGGACGCGGCGTCTGTGCATGTAAGACTTACCCATACTAGCCAGACCATACTTGGCCAGCATACTAGGATAGGTAGGAGTACACCAGTGTCCTAAATTATTGTCAGGTGACTCCTACTGGGCTTTCGAGCTCATTTTCCTTTGGTTTTTGTTGTGCAGGAGGTAGGCCCGAGACCAGTACACCACATGGAGGTGGTCAGCGGTGACGAGGCGTCAGTCTTGTACTTATTGATTGAGAGTTAGCTTTGTACTAGGTGGAGGGTTGTGGGTTGTATCCCAATTTTATTTTTGTAATCTACCTTAACTCTCAATTTGTGTATTTGACGCTCGTGTATGTTGAAATTTTGGAGAAATTGTATATTGTAGTCTCGTGGCCCTGTTATGTTGTAATTGGAAAAGTATTCACTCTTATGTATTGTGAAATGTGTAATTGAATGAGATGGGATGATGGTGTCCCTTCAATTGTGATAAATGTTGTAAATACCAGATGAATTACCATAGGATGTGTGGTTGTATCTATTGACAGGTTGTAGATTGTGATCTCACGTGCCCGTGCCCAAGGCCAAGGGTCATGCCGAAATTTTGAGTAATTTTGGGATAAATGGTATTTAATTGGGGCGGGGCGTGACACTATATCCCTATAAAAATTATTGAAGGTAAAGAAGTCCCAAAAACAAAGAGTGGCTTCACCCCAATCGATCTCAAGAACCTTCAAACAAATGCCAATGTTAAAAGCTTTCTATTTTGTACCCTTAGCCCTAGTGAATTCAATAGGGTTTTGATAAGTGCATGAAAGTGCACTCTGAACATGACTAAGAGCAGCTTATTTGCTTAGTTTTCATGATTAATATAGATGATTTCGTCCGTATATGTTGTTTCACAAAGTTATTTATATTATACAGGAAATTGAAGCAAAGATGGGTCTTTAACGCCAAAACTGTACCTTCTCAGAATAAACCAGATGAAGTGCCATATATGGTTGGAAAGCTCGGGAAGTTTAGTTTCCGAGAGTTTTTACGGTTCATGATTTGGAGTTTCCTAGAGGAAGTTACGGCAATTTCAGTACCAATGGCGCAGTCTGGATGGCAAAACTATAAATACTCAGGACAAAAAGATCGATCATTTTCTCTAAAAGGATCGATCCTTTTATGCGGATAGACCTGACAGAGTGCATACTTTTCAGATGATCACAGAAAGATCGATCCTCCTTTCACTCGAGAATATTGAGGAAATCGTCGAGGAGAAGGATCGATCTTTCTCCTATGGAAGGATCCATTCTACTATCCATCCTACTGAGAAGGATTGATCATGTTTCTATCAAAGGATCGATCTTCCTCGGGCGTAGCCAGAAATTGAAGATTTTGATATCAAATGATCGATCTTACCTTCGCAGTGAAGAAAATTAACGGCTCAGATCTAATCCGAGGATGGAGACACATTAAGGCTATAAATAGGAATCTTTCTAGGGTTCCAAAGGGTTTTTTCTACAGAGCTTTGGAGGGGAGAAAGACAAGGAAGAGGATGAAGAAATCTCCATCCATGGCCGAGTAATCCGCGGGCATGACAGATGGATGATCTAGCGAAGATTAGGGTTTCTTCTTCATCATGGATCATAGTTTTAATCTTTATTATTAAACTCTTTTCTATGTATTGAATCTTCAAAGATTATTTTCAGATTATAGATTTCTATGTGGATGATTAATATTATGGATCCAGTCATGCTTCTTTCATGATCTTATAATCCCATAGTTTTATCTAATGTTTACCTACTTTATCTCGTGAAATCTTTGTTATGCATTGCCGATTATGAGAGTTGGTATTGTGTATTCTTAGAGATCTGGTAAGATAGAGTTAGGGCTTTGTCCCGATGAACTTTTGCTATATGTTCCCTGTAGTGACAACCGGTATCATATATTCTTAGGTTTGGGTTGGATGAAGTTAAAACTATAATAAGGAAGAATCAATTGTAGGAGGAGACATTTATATATTTTGTTAGATTCATAATTCCACATCTTTCGGTTAAGGTGATTGGTATGTGAATCGCTTAACTGAGTATTGAATGAACCGTTGGTAGAAGAAGAACCTAAGTCCGAGTGAAGTGATTCCTAACGCCTAGCCATCTTAACACATTGATATCATTAGTTAATCTTGAATTATCATTAAAGCCTTGATCTAATTTAATTAATTCTTAAGTTCTCGTTTGTATTCAATTCATTGTCATTTGCGTTTTGGATATTTTCTACTTGTCTCTCTATGGGTTCGACCTCTCTTATGTTGTATTGCACCGTGACCACTGTGCGTGACACATTTGAGCGATATCAAGTCTCTACATACAAATCAGCAAAAGAGATATAGGACAAGCTTGAGGTCACTTATGAGGGAAGGAGCCGAGTTAAAGAGTCTAGAATAAGTATGCTTGTGCATGAGTATAAACTATTTTGCATGAAGAATGATGAAACCATTAGTGAGATGTTTACACGTTTTACTAACAAATTAAATATGTTGGAATCTCTTGGAAGAGTTTATGCTAACGATGAAGTTGTGAGAAAGATACTTAGGTGTCTACCAAAGTCATGGGATCCTAAAATGACAGCGATCGAAGAAGCCAAGGATCTATCCAAGTTGTCACTCTATGAGCTCATGAGTTCCCTCATTTCTTATGAGATGAACTTGAAGAGAAGCAATGAAGAAGGAGATACAAAGAAGAAGATGGTTGCTTTCAAGTCATCTAGCAAAGACTCATCCGATTCAAGTGAAGGAGATGATGATGAAGAATTGGCGATGATATCAAGAAGAATTCAAAAGATCTTCAAGCGCCAAGGAGGAAAGAAATTTTTCAAGAAGAAATTCCCCAAAGGTGAAAAATACAATCCTACTTCTTCTAACTTAAATGAAATCATATCTTATAAGTGTAGGAAGCCCGGACACATCAAGTTTGATTGTCCTTAACTCAAGAAGCCTTCAAAGAAGGAGTTCAAGAAAAAGAAAGCAATGATGGCTACTTGGGGAGAAAGTGATGTGGAGACCTCATCCGATGAAGAAGAACGAGAGATAGCCAACATATGCTTAATGGCACATGGAGATGAGGAAGAAGAGGAAAATGAGGTAGAAGATGAGCTTGCATTTGAAGAACTTTTTGATGCTTATCATGATTTAGCTAATGATTTCAAATTCCTTAAAAAGAAATACTATGCTACTTGTAAGGACTTGAACAAAGTAGAAGAAGAAAAATTAGATGCCATGCATAGGATTGCAACCTTAGAAAAGAAAAACAAATGCATGCTAGACAACAACTCTTGTGACACTAGTGACACACTTGAGGAGGAACTCAAGGACACTCCTCAATATAAGCTCACCATATTGAAGAACACAAACTATGATATGCAAAGGGAACTTATCTACTTGAGGAAATCCAAGAGAGATCTCACTCTTGAGGTTAATGACTTAAAAATCACTCTATCTAAATTCGTGAAGAGTAGAGACAAGCTAGATGAGATCCTTGATAGCCAGAGGAGTTCTTTAAACAAGGACCTTAAATGGTTGGTTAAGTTAAGAGTTCAAGTTCTATTCGAATTCTAATTTTGAATTTACATGTCAGTTTAGATTGTGATAACCCATATTTTAACAGAAGATGTTCCTTGATATGTTCGGATTATTTGCTTACTTATATAAAGATAGGGACTTGGTCTTCTCTCAGCTATGTATGTTTAAGTACGTTCCCCATTTACCACACAAAAGCAGTAGACAGGGAATGGAAACTGAAAATCCCAATTTCACATACGTGGAATCACATGAACAAAAAAGCAAGGAGCAAAGGAATCAATGATCAAAGCTTCCGCAAAGTCAAGGGTTTCGAGATGACAGGTGTGTTTTTTAATCGCATATAATATGTAGATCTGCGTGATTTCATGTCATAAATCTATGGATTATTCCAACAGAATTATAAGATAGATGTTTTTAAAGGAGGATTATGTAATTGACCTTTGACCTAGATTGATAGAAAGAGTGAGCTAAAAATGTTTTGAAAGATTGGGCATAATCCTATTACGTCAAATTCTGGATTGGGGATTGGTGACACAAAAGTTATGTTGGGCCTGGTTAAGGTATGCAAATCCATGTCCAAAGTTTTGGGATTAAGCCCATGACTTCACTCAAAGTCATTCCCATTTTGGCTGGGTAGGATTAGCTTGGATGAGTTCGAATGCAATCATGTAGGCCATTTGGTAAGGGGATAGGCTATTCTGGATTAAGAGATTTTTGGGGTTAGAAAAGTTGGGATCAAAATTGTTTTTTTAATAAAAAATAGAAATGGGGAAATAAATCGGGGTAGAGTTAAATGGGAATAGAATAAGTGATATCCCTATTTTTTGGGATGACCCACCTTAACCCACCTAATCCCTATTTGATTGTCATACCCCGACCCAAAAAACCCATCCGAATTTACGACCTGAGTCTACCCTATATATTGTCAGTTTAAATCCTGTGCATAGTATACGATATTCACAATAAATTTTAAAAATTTATACCTGGGGTCGATCAATAATTCTAACAGTTCTACTATCACAATATTTCTAATCAACTACAAGCTAAAATCAAAATTCAAATATAATACAATTTCACTATTACAATATCAATTTGTACAATCTGACCTCAAGTCTCAAATACACATATTATACATATAACAAAATCCTCAAAGAGGGAAATTATACATTTCAAATAACTACAAAAGTGCAATTGTCAATTGCAAAAGTAAACCACAGGGTCCTCAAACACCTCTTGACGTAGAAGCGCCACCAAAAGCCTATCTAGCTGAAATTCTGGATAAAGAACTGGCGCCTGCACTTGCAAAATGCAGCCCAGGAACAAGTGAGCGATAAGCTCAGCAGGGTTCTATTTTATGTCACACTCAAAGAAAATGCAATAAGAATTGTGTTGTCCTCCGCCTAAATCTAAGGGATGACTCCAGGCCTACACCCGCCTTACTTATTCCCCAAGGGTTACACTACCCTCACCCAACAACAAAAAAAGGAGGACGATCTACTACGGATACCGACACAGGGTTTGTACATCACCGCTGCGCTCACCGACGACCCTCATCGTCTAGCTACCCCTCGTACAGGGACACTGGTCAGGGATATCGGATACACACACCCTTAGCACTTAGCTCGAAGGACCAACACGACATCTAAATGTTAATCAACATAAACTGTAGCCAACTAGACATCATCCTCGAGGAAGCAGAGATTCAATATAATAATCAAATCATACATCTTGTTACCCAACCTCAGTCTTAAGGCTAGATCCGAGCTGCGCAAGTCCTCGGATCAACGAAACCCCTATTCGCCCACGTCCTATCCTTATATATGCATCTAATGCAATCGAAAGCATGCAATGTTCTCGCGCACATAGATATGACTACAAGCATGCAATAGTATATCAAATCAACTTACAATGGCTAGCATACTGCTAGCCCAAGAGGGGGTGAACAATAAAGCGTAATAAGGGTCTAAGTAAACATAAAAAGGGTGCAACGTGCAAACATGCCTCAAACAATGCATTTAACAATACATCGACGACGCAGGCCGCTAACAAGCAAGTTACAAACCAAATTTCAGCATTACGATGACATACACTGGTCGTCAATCAAAATCCTACAGCGGGCCACCCCCCATGCCAATTAACAGGAAGCAATAAACAAGCATAATCACACATGTGGCACACCTGTCGACCACTAATTACAATTAAAGGAACAGGGTACACCAATCGGCCCATTCAATTATCTAAACATTCCCAATGGCATGACTCATTTAGTTCACGCACGAACCTCACATATGGCTTATATATATCTATAGATGTATACATGATTCATATATGTAACTATGCATGATCCACAAATTAATTGCTAATCGAGAGGAAGAGTTAGTAACTACTAACATACAAAGAAAAACATGCAATTATCCATCTAAACTTTATCCAACTAAGCATGTAAGTCCTAGATGATGCTAGGAACACTAATTCTATAATGCAAGAGGAATTAAGCATGATTCTCAATTTAACACTAATTGGATAGGAACGTTAACAATTAACTAACAAGCCGAAATCAAGTAATTAACTACCCAAAGTTCTCCAAATTGAACATACTAATCCTAGAGACCACTAGGAACATTAATTTCATAATTTCCAAAGAATTAAACATAAGAAAAATATCGAAATCCACAAAATTACTAGTTTTCAAATTGCTACAGTAACCCTAATTCAGAGAAGGTGAAATCTTCACAATTCGACGTCCAAACGACGTCAAATTTCAAATTAAACACGATCATATATCAAAATGAATACTAGGAACATCATATCCAAGAATTGGATTGATTTGATGTTGAAATTTCCTAGAATTTAACAATTATTTTTCATTTCTTTGTTTCAACACAGCTTTGAAGAATAATCACCAAAATTCAGACAAACATCGGAAAAATATGAAACCACGGGATCTGGAAGTAGACTCAGAGATCTACATCTTTCATTCTTAAGATTTCATGAGATCAAGTACGTAAGAGTCTGAATTCAAGATAGAACACTGGAGTTTCAACAAGAACTGAAAATCCGGAAAACCCGAGAGAAAAGATTCATAAATGCATAGTAAATCCAAATCATATCCTATGAGACTTTGATCAGTATTGAAGAAAAGCCTAGCTAGGAGAATCATCTAGCATAAATAAATCAATTGATCAACCAATCAAAACCGTAATAAACCCTAAACGTCAGTTTAGCTGTAGAAACCTACTTCAACTCGCTAATCCTCCCTTAATTCATGCTAAACCAACCTAGGCCGGCCTTACCCCTCGCCGTTGCCGCCTCCAAGCCGCCAGGGAACCGTCTGAAGTTCTCTTGTCGAGAAAGGGAGAGAAAAGAAAGAGAAGGGGAAAGAAAGAACAGATGAAGAGAGAAAAGAAGGGTATTTATAGTAAGCTGAGATTAATCTCAACCGTCCGTTTCGATCTTTTCCGATCAAACTCCGATCTTCCGATCGAGAGCGCACCTAAGGGTTTCATCAATTACATATATCAATCCAAGGTCGTGTATGCACTACACATGTGAGAAACCGACCGACAAAGCGTAATTTTACCAAATTGCCCTTGGTGTCCAAAAACAATAATGCGATCACCCGATCGCACCTGACATGAAACAAAGCCAACCGAACTCGCAGTTCCGACCTACACGATCGAACTAGCCATAGAGGTACGGGTCCTTGCATTTGTTAACCCCATTCTGTTTGGAGATAAGGTGGGGATAAGGTGTGGAGAACCGACCTTATCCCCAAACCAAACCCAGCATTAAGGTTTCCATTCTGGTGGTGTTGTGTTCGGTTGTGTTGCATGGGGTTTAGACTTGAGTTGGATCAGGTAATGAGTTTGAAGTCAATTTTTGGATCAGCTTGAATTGGGCCGCGCAAGACAGTTGCTCGGCCTCGAGAAGCCTTTATACTCAACTTGAACTAGGCTGGGCCAAACTTGCTCCAGCTCCTTATAGGGCATTTGGTTTCTTGCATTAGTTGATTCTACACCAGTTGATACAGAAACAAGTGTTTAGTTGCTTACATCAACTAATATAATATTAGCTCAGTTTCTGTTTGGTTGGTATGTATTACATTAGTTAATACAACTGTTTCATCCAATCCTTTATTTGATTGGTATGTATTGCATTGGTTAGAATCACCCCCTATATCCCTTGGTGAGATACCCCACCTCTTGATACATATCATATTTTTTCTTTACCTATTTTTTATTTAGCTATATTCATTCTTTAGATTTATTTATATCACTCAAATTTAATCTTACGTTATGTAAATATCCTTTTGATGAAGGTATGGTTTTACATAAGGTATGGCAAACTAGATTTTGAGACAAGTTTAGTTCCTTTCTTAGTTCTCTCTCTTGTTCCTTATTTATTCATGCCCTCACATTCCTCGTGGTTTTCACCAGCTTGTATTAATATTTATTTTATTTTATTATGGGATTTTTTATCTTGATATTAGCAGTTGTATCTTTATAGGATTTTGATTAAAAAAGATGCACAAGAACGGAATTGGATCTGAATGAGTGGATTGAAACTTTGATTACATTGGGATTCTATTTTGGATGAGTTAATATGGCAGCCTACTTGGTTTGAAGCAATTCGACAAAATCAGGACAACCCTTTTATATTCCTTTATTTTTAAGATTCACAAGTGCAGAATTATGAGAGGGTATCACTAGCAACTAGTTTTTTAAACATGCATTGAAGCATTGTTTGAATCTAAAGAAGCCCGAGTGAAGTTTAAAAACCAGAAACAAGAGGGAACATATAGTAATCATTTTGACATTGAAGACATCACATGATACTCTTTTTGAGAAGTTGATAGCAGCTTGAATGGAATATGCCTCAGATCCATCCACATAAAAGACAAAGATCCAAATGTTAAACACCCCAACTCAACAAAGAAGAGTTGCGTCCAATAATTCTTCAACCTGATGAACACAAATCGACAGATTGATCACAACCTAAAAAATATGTTTCTTTGCTATTCCAAGGGCATTCACCCCTTCTACAAACTGTTGTAATACAGACTGAAAACAGAAGAACAAGAAGATGATTCCATAGTAGCCATGCAGATAGACTCCGCAGTGACTGGTTCAAATATAAAAACCTTCTTTGCCACTCATCCCTATCATGTGAAATATGTATGCAACGACCACCCCATTTGTGTATAACCAAAAAGTTTTCCTAGTTCCTGGCTTCCTGCTGCAAGATATCCATACTTGAGAAACCAACTTCTGACATTGTAAAGAATCCTTGAGATCAAATTTCATCATATATCGCTGAAATCAACAGTCAACAATCTTTCTTCATAGGCGAACTTAATCAACAAAATACTAGAGCAGTTATAACAACTTAAAATGTCTCATGCAAATACTAGAGCAGTTAACATAGGCAAACTTCATCAATAGAAACCAACATAAAAACACTGGTGGATCAGTTCAAGATCAATCTTTCTTCATGCAGGTACATTTCCCAACATTTGTACATAGTTGTATAAAGAATTTAGTGATAATCCCTTTAGAGATAACATAGTTGTATAAAGAATCTTATCATTTCCAATTAGTGAATAACAAACATAATCCTTAATCCAGCCAATGCACATAGCCAGAAAGTTTGATTGGAAAGCATACAACAAACATCTTTGCAGATACACTTGCACATTTTCGTTTAGGAAACAAACTAAAAATTAAACAAGATAAATAATCAATGAGCAATATAAGAACAAACTTCTTTCTTTCTGAACTCTTTAAAGTTATCAAATTGTTGTTGCCATTTTCTCTTATCCTGCTTAGATTTCTCTAAGCCTTGAAAACGTCCATTAAATGCTATAAGTTGTAACCATAAAAGAAGGAAAAAAGGTAAAACATATGTGAAAATGGGATATTAACCGCACCCTAGCATTGTTGGCAATAAACTTGTCAAGCCTAAACACCCTCAATCGGACCGACTTAGCCAAGAAACCTCTCGCATCAGTGTCCATCCTGAGGAGATGGTCATATAACTCAGTAAGATCTTCCGGCTTGTAGCCTTTGCCATATTTTTCAAAACTCATGACTTCCCTCTAGAGCTCATCAACAAATTGGCACGTCTTCGAAGTCTTGAATGAGCTGGCTATTTTGTCTACAACCATAGTGACCTTCTCAAGTGATTACATAGCTTTTGCATCCAAATCAATGCTCTTCTTCTTATTCTTCTGTTGGCGCATGGAATCAATCTTGGCACTAGTTGTAGATACAAGACTTTGTACGTTTTGGACATCATTTTCATCGATAGGCTATGATGAGGTAGGCGGATCATTTTCCTCTTCCACAGATGGGGCAGTAGAATCCGCAAAAAGCTATGACGAGGTAGGGGGATCACAAAAAATCCTTGCAAACTGCCCCCTTACTTGCTCACCTCTGCAAAGAATAGCCAAGTTCTCGAAGTCATTGATAGGTGATGAGTGCATGAAAGTGCACTCTTAAAAGTCTTATAACCATATTAATTGTTAAATTATTCAGCCTTAATAACCTCTTTAATACTATTTTTACACTTATATGTTGCTTCACAAAGATTGGTTGAAAAATGCAGGAAATTTAAATTAAAAGGAGAAAAAAAGCTGAAAACATTACATGGGTCAACTTGGAAGATTAAAATGTACCTTCTCATGAAGAACATGATGATATGCCATATATTATTGGAAAGCTCTTGAAGTCTAGTTTCTGGAGAATTTTACGGTTTGTTATTCCGAGTTTCCTAAAGGAAGTTACGACATTTTTAGTACCAATGACGTAGTCTGAATGGCAAAAGTGAAAATACGTAGGAAAAATGATTGATCTTCTTCCTCTATGAAGATTGATCATTTATTCACCAGGAGATGACAGAGAGCTATGTTTACTCGGATCGATCTTTTTCCTTAAGAAGATGGATCACTTCGTAGTTGAGAAAATTGAGAAAATCGACGATGCAAATGATCGATAATCTCATTTAAAATGATCGATCATCCTCGAGGTGTGACACTTCTACAGGATGAAATGATCGATCTTCACCCCTAAAAAATCGATCTTTATATAGCTGCTGAGGAAAATCAATGGTGCAGATCTAATCCGAGTTGAACACCTTTGAAGCCTATAAATAGGAAACTTAGGGTTATTGAAAGGGGACTTTTCTGGAGCATCTGGAGGAGAGGAAGTTACGCTAGGGTTTTGTTTTCTTTGTCTTTCTTCTTTATTTTTCTATAAACATGAGTGGCTAATTTCTTTTCTAAGGTACCGATATAGCCTAACAGAATCATTCTATGTTATTGAATCATGCTTATTTAATCACTTTATATTCCTTGTTTCATTCATTATTATAACTGAAATCTTAAATACTTATATCTGGCCAATATAAGTATTATAGATTGTTTTATGTGAGATTGGGCGAGGGTCTATTCCCTAATCTTGCAGGATCTATGAATGAATGAGTTTATGTCGAAGTCGGGTTCAAACTAAGACAATTCTTGGTTCATAATTGTTCTTCAGAGCTTAATGGATTCTTGATTGACACTTAATTATGGGTTCATTAGCAAGTGTTAATTAAGGGTACTTGCTAAAGACCATGGCCGAACGGATCATCATACCGGAAGAATGAACCCTTGGAATTAAACTGAGATTTTGTTGATTCAATGCATATAATGAGGATGTTATGGTGAAATCGGAACCTTAGTCTTCATCCATCAGATTTCCATCGTTTTCTTATTTCGTTATTAGATCTTCTATTTTCGATACTTCTTATTTCTTACTTTACCTTCCTTATTTTCTTCCTTCTCTGTTCTTTAGCGTTTTACTCTAATAATCTTTGCAAATCTTTGTGGGTACGATACTCATCTTGCTGCTATACTGACCACACTGATTCGTATACTTGTGGGATATAAAATTTATTCAATAAGTTTTTGGCGCCGTTGCCGGGGAATAATTGATGTGTTGTGAACGTGTCATTAAAACATTACAAACTCAATCAAATATTAAATTTATATTTCTTATTCAATCACTATACTACTAGGTAGAATAGCGGTGAAGTATGGAGTCGAACCACAGGGAATTTACTAGAAAATATCAAAATCAATTCTCAAAACTCTAAACCTAAGTAAAAGAATCAATGATAAGTTTGAATTAGCCTAAAACTATCTAAGGAAAGTAATTAAAGATGATCAATTTGAATCAATGGATATGTGACTTAGGAATTACTCAATTCGCTCTAGTTTCGCCTTCAATCTTCTCTAGTTATCCTCTTGTTCTCTTCTCTAAACATTATGGATCCACATCTTCTTAAACATACATGCATCCCAAAAATAAAGTAAGTGTTTTCCAAAGAAATACTTTATATTCGATTAGCATAGCATATCTTCGGGGTAACCTTAGCACAACCTATCGTCACTAAGCATAAAGTATCTCATCGGTTATTCACCAATCACATGAAAACCATCCTATGAAGCTCTACAATCAATCACAGAAATCATGTAGGACTAATAGTATGTCAAGGGAACTCTGTTCCTTCAACTCTATTAACATTAAAATCAAATCCATAAGATCATATCTTCAGAATATTGCAAGAATCAAACCAAAGAAGGTAGAAAACTACGCTAGGGTTTCATGAATAATCCTAAGTATAATAATTAGCAATTTATCTTTTGGATGAACGCCATCGGCTTGGAATAGGAAGCTGTCACCATCCGCATCCTCACCGTCTTCTCCATAATTCCCTCTCCAAAGATAGTCGAAATGATGAGAAATTCAGATTGAATAACCCTATTTATAAGAGAACTTCTGAAATTAAAGTTTTAGTTGAGTTGGACTTCTATTACAACTCGGATTTCCTGAATTAATTCTGACAGCTCTAGTCCGTGTGCAACTGGGTCCAATCGGTCCGAAATCAGACACCTAGTCCAACACGAAAGTTGTATACTAGGAAGTCCTCCATCATATCCCGAAAATTTCATAATATTTGTACTTATGCCGAATATTTTATGAATATTCTTTTGAATGTCGACGGACCAGTCTTCCAGCAGTTATTTATCTTTATCTTCTTCAAACCTAGTATCAATCCATCATGCTTATCTCAAAGTGTCCAAAATGAAAGTTGTAGCTCTTGAAGTCTTCTATCACGTACTACATTTCCAAAATATTTTGACTAATACAGAATTTCTGAAGAATATTCTCCTGACAAGCGACAAAGTCATTTTTATAACATAAATTCATCTTTTTAGCCAAATTTCTTGTATTTCTTCTCTGATCCAGGTTAACACTAGCATGCTCGTTCTATGTGGATCGATAGGCTTGTTGAAATAGGGGCCATCTTTTGGGTTTTCCTATGAATGAGAAAACACATAAGCAAATACATGTGTTTGTTCGAAAAAATATTGATAGCAAAAGAGAAAGAAAGGACAGTGTATATCATCAAGTACGTTGCTGCCACTTCATCATCCAACACAATTTTCTTCTCGACTTTGATCCAAGTAGCCCCACTATAGTTCTTGACTCTTTAAATCGCTTTCCAAATACTCCTGGCCCCGTTTGGTACCGGGATAAGGGCAACCAATCTTGGGATTGGTTGTCCCTATCCCGGGATAAGACCCAAACAACCATTTTATTCTGGGATAGGAATCTCAGGATAAGAGTTATCCCAGAATTCCTAAACTCAAGATTAGAATGAGGGACTTGAGTGTAAAATGGGATCTTGCGGGGGCTTTATGTAAAATTTTAATCTAATTAATGAATAATTTCTAATTTGATTGGTTTGAATTGAGCTATTATTTATTTTATATTATTTTAATAATATAAATTAAAATATTATTATTAGATTAATATAAATGGGTTTGCATAGGGATTCATTGATGTGTATAACCATGCCACGTTATCATGCTATGCCATGCGGCGATGTGATCCTTTTTCACATCCGCTAGAAGTGGAGGACACATGTACGTCGTTGGCGGGCACAAGGCCGGCAAGAACACTCTCAACACCACCGAGCCATACGACATGGAGGAGGATGGACGGGCATCGATGCCGATGATAACAGAGGAGCGGGCGTCTGTCGGAGATGGCAAATAAGCGGGCATTGATATGAGAGAAATTAGTAGGAGGAGGCGTCGAATTGGTGGGGTTTGTAATATTATACTTTAATTAATGTAATATGTATTATCATATTATTAAGTAATTTATTAAAGCCAATGTGAATATTTATGCATTATCATATTATTAATTCAAGTATCAATATTATTAATTTACTTTCCACCTCACCAATCCCTATTCCTATTCCACCTTTTTCATCCAATATTATTAATTTACTTTCCACCTCACCAATCCCAAGTTATCATTATCTCTTTATTCTCACTTTTCAACCAAACAGCAAAGTAGGATAAATTTTATCCCATAACTTATCCCGGGTTACTAATCTCTATCCCCTCTAATCTCGGGATAGACTATCCCGCAACCAAACACAACCCAAGTGTCTAAGATGGTAGTTGATATTCACCTCTGTCAATTCTTGCCTTATGGGAAACTTCTCGAGGAGCACCATGGCTGCAACGGTGAAGGCGGGGGACTTGAACTGATTTTCCAACTTCATACCCATTTCAGATGTGATGCTAAAGTACTTAGTAGTTATCCACCGTGGTTGTCCATTTCAACACAGTCTTACCTTTACCATTTACCTTCTCAATTTCAGTAGGGCTTACAATCTCTTCAACTTGGTCTGCGTCCATGGCCTATATAATTATTCAATAACAGGTAAACACGAACTTTGAATTCAAGAAATGATACAAAGCACACTTATAAAACAACCAAATTGGGTACAATGTTCCCTTATGAAGATACAAACTTATCTACTAAAGACCCAATGTTCCCTTATAAAATAGGCAATTGGGTACATGATAGAAATCACACTTATCAAGACACAACCACAACATGAAAACAAAGTTATCTAATAATATGTGAACGCTGCAACCACATCTCTTGTGCCATCATATCTCTTAAATCGGTCCAATCTCTAGCATCCTCCCTGACCTCTCTATGAGACCTGTTAGTAGGAATAGACATTGTTATCCATTCCTCCTCAGTTGGGACAACAGAATCTCCATCATTGCATAAGATGTAATTATGGAGTATACAACTTGCTAAAACAAGGTCTACTTAAGTAGGAAATGGATAAAATGGATGAGATGTAAGGATCTTAAAACGATTCTTCAAGGACCCGAATGCGCGTTCAACACTGGTTAGGAGTGATGAATGTAGAAAGTTATACTCTTTGTGGTCATATGACTTATGTCTACCCCATTCCTTAAGGTGGTATTTGACACCACAGTAAGGAGATAAGAAACCGGGTCTCACAACTAGCGTCACATAGGTAGAATCTACCTACAAAATTTTAATTTCTATGTTAGTTTAATGTTTAAAAAGTCATTATTGATGCGATTGTAAGCAAGGGAACTTACCCTCTAGAATCTTTAAGCCGTTAGGCCTTTCCATGGCATATCGTAGTATGAGAGCATCGTAAGCGGAACCCTCTAAACCGGGGTAGCACACAAGTGAGCTTCAAGTCGAAGTCCACGGCAGCTAAGACATTCCGCGTAGGATAGGGTTTTCGCTCTCGAAATGGAGCAACCATTTCTGCTTGCAATGATGCTTGGACATGTGTCCCATCAATGGCACCAACACAATTCTAGTAAATTCAGAAATATGTATCAAGCTATATAAGTGTAACAAATATGCTACCGATCAAAGAACATTGTGAGTGTGAATTACCTTGAACCATGGCAGGTATTTTTCCCTCAATGATATGAACGGATGTGTGGTCACATTCGGAGGACGTATCTATTCTTCATGGAGCGCCAAAATAGCCCTCAATACCAAATTCAAATATCTAGAAACGCTCTCACCAAACTTTTGAAAATTATGCCTAATTACCTTATTACGAACATTGTCTCCCACAATGTGGTGGAACATGAATACATGTTCCTCTATGGAAACATGCTTTGAAGCTTGTAACAATCGGCTCACCCTTAGCTTTTCACATAAACGAGAAAAGAGCGTTGTTCGCATTCTTACCATGTTAATGCTAATGGTGTCATTACCTTCCATTAGCATTTGGACATAATTTTCTCTATGAACATTCCTAATCACATAAGATTTTCGTCTCATTCTAAGTATTTTCATTACACAGACAATCACTGCCATTGCAACAACCATTACACTGAGAGCGCAACACCTTGTTTTGCTTGCATCTCTTCCTCATTTTCCATTTCTTCCTTATTTTCCATCTACAAAAGTTATCACGGTGCACCAGCTAACTATATATGGAACCATCCTTGTATAGTTCAAGACACAGCAACAACATTTCGGCCACAGCCTTGAAGAACAGACCATCAAATCATTTCAAGGTATCTAGCTATCTAAGAAAAAAATTCAGCTAGCATGCCGAACAGAGTGTAACCAACAAGACATTTACCTCCCACAAATCATTCTAAAAATTCTAAGGCACAAAACTTTAAAGAAATAAATGAAATCAGATGTAGAAATAGCTAAAGGAGGTTACTAGCTGTAGGGATATATGGAGAGAGCAGGATTGTATTTAACCCATCTCCTCACCTAACACAGGTTCAAGCAGCAATGGTGTGTTCTCTACCAATGAAGGATTTTAGGGCACTCACCATAAATGAAAAATACTTCTCCCACTTGCTCATGACAATACAACGAGAATGGTCATGGCATGCATATACGATGCATGATAAGGTCAAAGAAAAAGGTTAAGGATGTATGAAGTTGAGCTAGAATAAATTTGGGCAATAGAATGTGTTTCTAAAGCCAAGCTTGATAGATCCACACACAGCATAACCAAACAAATCATATCAATACCTAATCAAACATATCTCCATGCAATAACAATACCTTTTATACGATCAAATTTGTCTGGGATTTGAACCTAGCAAATCATGGTAGGATTATAGTTAATTTGAAATAGCTATGACAGAATGGTTTGTGCCCTAGCATACTACTCGTGCACGAAAACGAGAAAGGTATTCAACCTCTTTACATCAAG
Organism: Narthecium ossifragum; assembly: GCA_963920575.1. Classification (NCBI taxonomy): domain Eukaryota; kingdom Viridiplantae; phylum Streptophyta; class Magnoliopsida; order Dioscoreales; family Nartheciaceae; genus Narthecium; species Narthecium ossifragum. The sequence continues at coordinate 20,880,599 of OY986964.1, read as the reverse complement.
ACGAAACATGCTAAACAAGTTCCAGTAGTTTCTCAAGCAACAAATGCAACGAAGCATCTAGCCTAAAGGACGAATTTCATCTACAATAACCTCACTAATGTTAAAATATAAACCTTTAACACCAATACCCCAAAATAAGCATCATAAAAGATCTAATCCCAATGGTTGGATCACCTCAATGGTCGGATCCGGGCTCCTACGAGGAAGGTGGCTTCAGGTGGGATGGAGTTAAATGGAGATAGGATAAGTTATATCCCCATTTTTTGATATGGCCCATCTTAACCCACCTTATTCCTAGTTTACTAACCCTATTCTGTTTGGGGATAAGATGGGTCCCCAAACCAAACAACCACATTATGTTCATATCAAAACCTATATAGAAAATCAATTAACCTAATTACCTAAACTAAAGTGTCCAAAAATGAAATTAATATATCCTCTTCCAATGAAAATACAATTCTCATTTGTCAACAAGAGACTCTAGCAAATTGTTCAATCGCATAAAAATCCTGCCCTTGGTACAAGTTTTATTAGGATAAACTTATGCCCCTCTTTTTTAGAACATTATCAAAAACGTCTTACGAGCACTAGAGTTCGCCCCTTTAGGATTTAGGAATATGGTGCATCATATGCCCCAGATCATGCATATAAACCCAATAGTCCAACGTGGATGGCGACGGTCATCTCCTCATGTTTCTAGAAGCTGTGAACCCTTCCAAGCTTCTCTCATCCATTGGATCCTCATGTACAAGTTTCTCTGGACTAGGGAATGCGAGATTGAGATCGTTGGTGATTTCGTCTAGAGTGGGGAAACTACTAAGGAGATCTAGCCGGCCAGAGAGAGATGGGCGGTCTCTAGTTGTGCCCAATCTTCCAATCGGGACGTACTAGTGTCCATGTACAGTTGAGAGCGACACGCCGCGTGTAGCCCGTCGTAGGTTCCAATGGGCGCCACTGCAGCGCCCGCCATGCTGGATCATACTAGAGGCCCACAGTTGCTTCTCATTTTCATCTCCATCCTAATCGTCCTCGTCCACGTCCTCGTCGATGTCCTTGGCCGGCCTCTTGTTTTGCTTCTCTCACATGGAACTTCCCTTCCGAGAAAAGAGACGCCAATGCATCCATTGGAATTGTAGAAACTTTGTTGTCAATGATATTGACTTTTCTATTTATTATTATCTTTTCAATAGTAGAGCCGATAATTGTGACTTAGCATTCAATCTATGCTGTTTAAGTATATTTTATTTCCTCTTACAATGACTATTTCATACTGACTTGAGATGGGTAAATTAATTTTATAATGAGCAAAAATGGTTATATATAACCACCCTTTTATAATGTTGATTAGTCTGTCACCTAGTGTCCTTATAACGTGCTACTGTAAAACACCTTGGTGCGAAATTGAAACCAAGACGAAGACTTCGAGCAAGAAATTCCTAACAATATTGGTGACAACCATTCCTATATGTGTGGCTTGGAGTTAGCTGTACAGCAGTACAAGGTCAATTCAATTGGAAACAATTAAGTGATACTGTTAGGGAGGAAATCTGACCGTTGACCGGTCAAATAGTCAAAGTCAAAATCCTATTTCACACTTAAATATCAGATGATTGTAGTTGAGTTCTGCTCTTTCAAATTAACGAACCAGAGATATCAAGTAATATGGAAATCTAGATTAGACCTAATTAAATAATCTAATTATCAAGATTAATCTAAGAAAAGCTTTAAATTGTCTAAAATTACGGGATTAAATAAAGCTTAAAGATCAACCTAAATTACTGAATCCAGAAAATGCATGTAAATCTATTGATTAACTTAATCTAAGAAAGCAGTAAATTACTCTAATGGAAAAACAGTAAATAAAGCTTAAATAACAGAAAGCGTAAAAGAAAACTGATAAAACCTAAATTAAACTTAAAATACTCCTATGATCATGAAGAAAAGAAACAGTAAACAGTAAACTAATTTAACTTAATTAAACTATGAAACAGAAACAGACAAAAAGCGGAAACGGAAAGAAATCCATTAAACTAAACCTAAAAGACAGAAACGAAAGAAAGAAGAAGATTAAAGCAACTACATTATCTAGATTATGCTAAGAAAGCAGTAAAAGACGCCATTAAACAAACTGAAAGCTTCATTAATCAACTTACCGGTACATAAGAAACGAAAGCCATGCTTAAGAGCAGGTTACAAGTTGTCGAGGGGGGGGGGGGTTTACAGTGGAGAAGAGAAGCTATTTATCTTAGGAACTAAATAACTGCTCCCGCCTTGAGCGTTGATGGCGTAAAAGGAGGAGATCGTGTGCGAACTGCTCCATAACAGCTTCTCCCACGTCCGTGTCTGGTTTGGAGAGTACACGTGGTTGATGCTCGTTCGTTGCATACGTCACGATTATGCTGGCTTACTTATCGTTTTGTTACGAGCTCAACCATCGCTGAATCCGGCCAGACCAGATTTACGCCCAAACCCAAGCATGGGCGGACCCATGGTCAAGGCTAGATGGGACCCACGTCCCTTGAGGTGGCTTAGCCAAGCCGGCCTTAGCTGGTTACTACCTTAGTTAGTTCTTAATTGCTTTCCTAGTTGATTTCCTAGTTTGAGTCCAGTTTATGCTTTGTTTTATTAGTTCCTATTTTGAGTCCAGTTTGTTAGGGAGTTTGAGTTATGATTGAGTCTTAGTAGGAAAGTATGGTTACTTGCTGATTAAAGCAAGGTAGTTCTCTAGTTGAAATAGGACTCTCTTGAGGCCTCTATAAAAGGACCTCCATAGCTTGTATTAGGTTTTATGCATTGAAGAATAAAGTTAGTAGTTAAAGTAGGATATCTTAGGAGTAGTTCTAATTTAATATTCCACCACCACCAGCCCCTCCCACGTTTCTCTCTCTTGCTGGCCTTCTCCACCCGCCGGCTACCACCCTCACCACCGCCGTCCGCCACTACCAGCCACCGCTCCAATTCCGGCGTCCTCCTTGGCTGCCGCCCCCTTCTTCCACCCCTCTTGGCGTGGATCTCCAAGAGTAACCAGCCAACCACAAGAGGATCTGCAAGGTAACCTCTTCTCTAACGTCTCCTACCTCCAGTCTTCATCTTCCTCGTCGAATACCTAGGGTCCTTCTCCTAAAACCCTAAAGGTATCTCTCGACCTAGCCATAGATTTGGCTAAGGAAGAACTGAGACCAGCGAAGAGACCAGGTACACGTGCCTACGAGAAGGCACGGCGTAACAACTTGGCATCAGAGCTCCGATCCGTCGGCTGTGCCGCCCAAAGCCTTCCAAAAGCTGCGTTGATGGCCGGAGATACCGCCGCGAGTGCTTCCAAGGAGTGGGACCTTTCCGTAACCAGAGAAGAGATCGACAATATTAAGGGATCACTGCTGTCCCTTCATACTGTGCAGCATGAGACGCACGCCTTGATCCTCGGGCTCTCGGAGAGGATGGCGTTCATGGCCTTGCAGATGCAGGGACAGAGTCCAGGAACGGCGGGAGAGCAAGGTAACCCTAACCCTAATCCTAACCAGCCTCCTACCACAACTCCTAGTCCCTCTAGGACTCCTCATGAACCAGTCCATATCCAGGAAGGATTCGACCCTAGTCCCAACTACATCTTGGTTGGACCAGGTCCTATTCCTCCCACCCAACAGCTCAACCAGCCCACACCACACCCCTAGCCGGCCCCACCACCTTAACACCACCACCTGGCTCCACTGTCCTTCCACCCCCACCATACCAGCCTCTATATCCAACCTATCACCTCCCTCCATACCAGCAGCCTGCGCCCCCTCCACATGTCCCCTACAACCCAGCTCCTGCACCACCCCATTACTACCCTCCTCACACCCCACCGGCCTATGAGCAGCCCCATGACCCAATCCGTGAGCAACCCCTTGCTGCCCGGATTCCCCGCATGGACTTCCCCCGCTATGATGGAGCTGCAGATACTACTCACTGGATCCTGAAGGCAGAGCAGTTCTTCTCTTATCATCCTATCCATGAGCGAGAGAAGGTCCGCTATGCCGCCTATCACTTCGATGGAGATGCCCAGACATGGTACCAACTGTCGAAGGATACGGACGAGTGCACAACATGGCATACCTTCCAGCATGCCTTGCACTTGCGCTATGGACCGACGACCTACGAGGACCCCATCGGCGAACTCACTCGAATTCAGCAAGATGGTTCAGTCCGAGACTACCAGATCCGGTTCGATCAAGGTCTAGGTCGTGTTCCACACTTGGCTCGGGACGTGGTACTGAGTCTCTTCATCAGCGGACTGAAACCGGCCATCAGGTACGATGTTCAGCTCGCTAGACCAGCCACCATAGCCGAGGCTATCAGCTACGCCAAGACTCATGAGGCGAAGCAGTACGCGATCCGGCATGCTACGGCAAGGACGACGCCTGCACCTACCCGTCCAGCCCCCGCTGCCCGTGCCGCGCCCGCAAATTGGAGTTCGAGTGAGACTAGGACTCCTAATCCTACTCAAACTAGGACTCCTAATCCTACTCAAACTAGGACTCCTAGTCAGACTCAAACTCTAGTCCGACCTCAACGGAGACAGCTATCTCTAGCTGAACTACAACAACGAAGAGCACAGGGACTTTGCTTCCAATGTGACGAGCCATATACACCAGGGCACCGCTGTAAGCAGTTGTTGAGCATTGAGATCGTCAATGAGGAACCAGCCATGGAAGCCGAATCTGGGAATCCGATCCCACCTGAAGAAGAGTCAGGAGAAGATGATGTTCCGGCCGAACCGGAACCCTACATCACCTTCCATGCTATGGTCGGGACCCCTACACCGCAGACCATTCGAGTAAGGGGATCCATAAACTCAGTCCCGATCATCTTGCTCATTGATTCAGGAAGCACCCACAACTTCCTGGCAGATCATCTCGCACAAAAGCTAGGTCTCACGCCCCGGACTAACTCCGGATTCCATGTGACCGTGGCCAGTGGTGAACGCTTAGAGTCCCCGGGAAGGTGTCCTAGGGTAGGCGTCCATCTCCAGGGAGTCCTAGTCCACGTGGACTTCTTCCTCTTACCTCTACAGGGTTGTGATGCAGTCCTAGGAGCACAGTGGCTGCTAACCCTAGGAGACATTCAAATGAACCTTAAGGAGCTGAAGGTGAGATTCCGTCTCGGCGAGGAGCAAATCGAGTTACAAGGGATAAAGGTACCCTCACCCACCAGGGTCTACTCTGAAGCCGCAGCCCTACATAGCATCCGTAGGGGGGATCAGGGATGGCTCTGTATGCTGAAGAGCAATCCAAACTCAGATCGTCCAGAAGGCCCAACCGGGATCACCCTTGGTGGGAAATCTGAAAGGGACGTTCCCCTTGACCCTGCTCTGGCCGCCCTCTTGGAGCAATACTCCGACCTCTTCGCTGAGCCCACCGGACTTCCTCCTGCCCGTGAGCATGACCATCACATACCATTGAAGCAAGGAGAAGGTCCTGTGAATGTACGGCCCTACAGGTACCCCCAATACCAGAAGACGGAGATAGAACAGCAGGTGGCTACCCTACTCAAGAACGGTGTGATACGTACTTCATCCAGCCCCTACTCATCACCGGTCCTGCTAGTCAAGAAGCAGGATGGATCATGGCGCATGTGCATCGATTACCGAGCTCTCAACAAAGCAACAGTCAAGGATAAGTTCCCTATTCCCGTGATTGACGAGTTGCTGGACGAACTTCACAACGCAGCCATCTTCTCCAAGCTGGATCTTCGTTCCGGGTATCACCAGATCCGGATGTACCTGCCGGACGTTGAAAAAACTGCCTTCCGTACACACCATGGTCACTATGAGTTCCTTGTTATGCCGTTCGGGCTGACCAACGCCCCCTCTACTTTTCAGGCATTAATGAACTCCATCTTTGAGCCCTTGCTCCGCAGGTTTGTCCTAGTCTTCTTCGACGATATACTAATCTACAGCCGGAGTACGCAGGAGCATCTGGGTCACTTGTCCACCGTCTTCACCATCCTAAGAGAACACCAACTTCTCTTAAGGAAGGACAAGTGTCAGTTCGGTCAGCAGCAAGTTCGCTACTTAGGTCATGTCGTCTCCCCGGAAGGTGTGGCCATGGATGCTGATAAGATTGCTGCCATGATAAGTTGGCCGTCCCCTACTACTGTCAAGGAGCTGCGCGGGTTTCTTGGACTTACCGGTTACTATCGGAAGTTTGTACAGCACTACGGGACAATTGCAAGACCATTGACGCAGCTGCTAAAGAAGGGTAACTTCCAATGGAACCTCGAGGCGGAACAAGCTTTCCAGCAACTCAAGGAAGCCATGATGACCGGCCCTGTTTTGGCCTTGCCTGACTTCACCAAGCCCTTCTTAGTCGAGTGTGATGCCTCTTCCTACGGCATTGGTGCAGTCCTCATGCAAGAGAAGAAGCCCATCGCCTACTTCAGCCAGGCGTTACCTCCAAGAGAACAAGGAAGATCAACATATGAGAAGGAGATGCGGGCATTGGCGTTGGCTGTCCAGAAGTGGAGACCCTACTTACTTGGCTCCAAGTTCATCGTCCGGACCGACCATAGGAGTCTCAAACATTTTTGGGAACAGACCTTGTCGACCGAAGCACAGCAAAAGTGGCTTGTCAAATTGCTGGGCTATGACTTCGACATCGAGTACAAGAAGGGTTCAGAGAATTCAGTTGCAGATGCCCTCTCCCGAGTGCCACCACTTAGCCTTGAGGCCAAGGCTCGTTCTGAAGGGGAAGGGGATGTTACGAGCTCAACCATCGCTGAATCCGGCCAGACCAGATCCACGCCCAAACCCAAGCATGGGCGGACCCATGGTCAAGGCTAGATGGGACCCACGTCCCTTGAGGTGGCTTAGCCAAGCCAGCCTTAGCTGGTTACTACCTTAGTTAGTTCTTAATTGCTTTCCTAGTTGATTTCCTAGTTTGAGTCCAGTTTATGCTTTGTTTTATTAGTTCCTATTTTGAGTCCAGTTTGTTAGGGAGTTTGAGTTATGATTGAGTCTTAGTAGGAAAGTATGTTTACATGCTGATTAAAGCAAGGTAGTTCTCTAGTTGAAATAGGACTCTCTTGAGGCCTCTATAAAAGGACCTCCATAGCTTGTATTAGGTTTTATGCATTGAAGAATAAAGTTAGTAGTTAAAGTAGGATATCTTAGGAGTAGTTCTAATTTAATATTCCACCACCACCAGCCCCTCCCACGTTTCTCTCTCTTGCTGGCCTTCTCCACCCGCCGGCTACCACCCTCACCACCGCCGTCCGCCACTACCAGCCACCGCTCCAATTCCGGCGTCCTCCTTGGCTGCCGCCCCCTTCTTCCACCTCTCTTGGCGTGGATCTCCAAGAGTAACCAGCCAACCACAAGAGGATCTGCAAGGTAACCTCTTTTCTACCGTCTCCTACCTCCAGTCTTCATCTTCCTCGTCGAATACCTAGGGTCCTTCTCCTAAACCCCTAAAGGTATCTCTCGACCTAGCCATAGATTTGGCTAAGGAAGAACTGAGACCAGGGAAGAAACCAGGTACACGTGCCTACGAGAAGGCACGGCGTAACACGTTTCTTGTCCACATCATACATGCATGTGTTTTTTAACCATATTTGGCACACGTGTTAATTGCTTTTGGACGATGATATTAAGTAACATGTCCAATTGTGACTTTTGGGCGATTATCGTCCTTAGTCTCTTAAGTGATAGTGTCATATGGACGATATCGTCCATTTGGTTAATATTCTATCGCCCATTTGGTCGATAGATTCCATCGTTCATTTGGTCGATATTCTATCGTCCATTTGGTCGATAGATTCTATCGTTCATTTGGTCGATATTCTATCCTCCATTTGGTCGATAGATTCTATCGTTCATTTGGTCGATAGGATTCATCTGGTCGATAAGATTATATAGTTATCGTCCATTTAGTCATTGCTTTTTGCTTACGTGTCCGTCATTAATGATTTAGCCATTATTTTGGCTAACAGATACAAAGGATTCGAGGGGCGTCCAAAGAAAAGTTATTGCAGAATTGTGCAATGGCCATTCGTGCCCGCCCGTTTTGATATACGGTTAAGATTCAAGTGATCTCAGAAACATTTAATATCTTCATCCGGCCATCCCTCGCCTCTCTCTCTCTCTCATGGCGGCGATCAAGCTTCTCCAATGCTGGAATCTCGACGCCGTTGACATCCGCCAAGATGGAGTCATCTCTGCTATTGGCACTATGGAATGGGACATCGTGAGCTCAACGCCATCGTTCCTCCTTCTCTCTCTCCCTCTCTCTCACGGTGGCCATCAATGTTCTTTGATATTGGGAACTCAACGCCATCATTGCTAACCTTAATGATATATATATATATATGTTGCTCAAAAATTGTATCCGATATGAATATGTGGTCGCCAATCACGTGAGGTGTGCCAATCATAGCGCAGGGTTTTCAGAAGGGAGTGTGGATTCAATCGTCCCTCAATTAAGAGGATGTAGACACTAATTTTGACTAAGGTCAAATTTGAGGGCATTTACGAAATTACCCCTACTCGTCTGAGACATTCCTTAAATGCACGTTATCAGACATACAAGTTCAAATACACAAAGTGCACACATACACTGCTCCATATGTAATCCGTTATGGTTTTGAAAGTATCCAACACAAACCAGGAGCATGAAGGGCGTTTCGGTAATTTTACCCGTCCAAGGGTATTTTAGGAATTCAAGAAAAAATGCATGCCTGAACTCTATAAATATCATATCATAACCTTATATAGCTTTTACGGCATCCTACAAAAGCTAAGTCGATATACGGGTATTTTGGTAATTTTACCACATCAAGGGTATTTTGGGGATTTAAGCAAAATATATGCTTGGACTCTCTCTTATAACCCATCGTGCCTTTTACATGATCCAAATAACATCCTACTTAAGATAGAAGGACTCAGGGGTATTTTGGTAATTTTAACCGTTAGGGGGTATTTTGGTAATTTTGCCCATCAGGGGGTATTTTGCGAATTTTGACCAAAATATGTGTTTGGGATCCCTACAATATCTGAGAAATATCCATCTATGGTTTTTATAACATTTTATACAAACAGGAAGCATAAAGGGTATTTCGGTAAAATTTGTCTTCAAGGGGGGATTTTGGTCATTCTAACCAAATATAGGCTTGACCCACCTAGAACATTCTAAATTAGTCATTAATGGTTTTGAAGGCATCCTACATAAACCAGGGACATATAAAAAGGGCATTTTTGGTCATTTAGCCCCTAGGGGTATTTTGGTCATTTGCTCCAAATGCATATTTGTCACATACATGACAAACATTGTATCCACCCTTTAAAGTATCATTTATATTAAAGGCATTTTTGTCCAAAACATATATGGATTCCATATCAACCAAAGTACCAAAATGATATTTTTGTAATTTCATCCTCATATCAGCCTTCTTAAAGCTTTGATGGCAACATATACAAGCTAGGAGGGTCGAGGGTATTTTGGTTATTTTAAACCTCCAGGGGTACAATGGTCCAAAATATATGTGAAAGCATTCCTACCCGCTCTAGGGGTATTTCGGTCAAAAGACATAAAAGATCGGTAACAGGGAATTTACACTTACCTCTTACCCAAGGGCGTGAAGGTAAATTACAACATATTCAAATATTTGAAATTTAAACAAATATATGAAATTTGAAATTCAAAATCAAGTTCAAATTCAAATGGACCCTAACTCCCTAACACCCAAGATCTTAATCACCCAAATCCAAACCTCTCAACCATCAAATCCCTAAGCACATTTCAAAATCAACCTCAACTACTCCTAATCCTCACCTATAAATAGGGGTAGGGGTGAAGCTTGAAGAGGCTAACACACATAGATCCGAATACACCTAGAGGCTAACACACATAGATCCGAAGACACATTTATGCTCCAAGCTTCACGAGCCTAAACTGCAAGCAATCATACTCCAAGCCCATACGAGTATAAACTGTCGGCAAAACATAAATTTGAACATGTATGCTCCAAGCTTTATGAGGCTAAACTGCAAGCAATTACACTCCAAGCCATACGAGTATAAACTATCGGCAAAACACAAATTTGAACATATCATGCTCCAAGCTTCAAGAGCCTAAACTGATAGCACAAATAAAATATTTGCGCATGTATGCTCCAAGCCTCACGAGCCTAAACTGTAAGCAATCATACTCCAAGTCATACGAGTATAAAATGTCGGCAAAACACAAATTTGAACATATCATGCTCCAAGCTTCAAGAGCCTCAACTGATAGCACAAGTAAAATATTTTACACATGTATGCTCCAAGCTTCAAGAGCCTAAACTGATAGCACAAGTAAAATATTTTGCACAGGCACGCTCCAAGCTTTATAAGCTTAAACTACAAGCAAAGCCAAGTTGGATTCATATATGCCATGTCAAATTGAGTCAAGTGCTCAACAATATGCCAAAATAAAAAAAAATAGCTTCAAGTTCCTCATTTGTAAAGCAAACACATGTCATAGTCGCAACAAGCACATATATACCAAATGACATGTCTAACATACTTGGTTGATTAATTGTTTGAATAATAAATAAAAAAACGCATACACACAAAAACAAAAAACAAAACAAATGAGATTTGTATTCACCAAATATAAATCTCTAATAGTCTGCCAGTAAAAAGAGGAGGTTCATGCTATATGAATATGAGTTGGACAAATGCTAAAAAAAAAAACAAAGACATTCTGATGAAAAAAAGAGATCCTAATGACCCCATCTCTCTAAAGTCCCAAAAATATCAGCTAGCTTGGAACGAAGGTTGTTAACCTTGCTAGTCTCCTGAAGGGTAAACAAAGATTCAGCGGCATCGTCGTGGCTTCGCTGCAGCTCAACAAGTCTGGACGAATATACTAACTCATCGGCCTCCAAAGATGTACCCTTCTCTCTGAGGGTCTCTAACAACTTCTCCTTCTCTTGCAAACTCGCCCTAAGTGCAGCAGCCTCAGCCTCTTCCTCCTTTACCTTTTGGATAAGATTTTGCCGGTTCATGGACACCTCAGCTTTCTGGGATTCAATTAACTCCAGCTGATCAGAAACATCACAAATAGTTCTCTCATATTGACGAGACGTCTCAACCTTCTTGAGAGACTCTGAACGATAAAAAGAAGCCTGAGACGAAAGCAGCTGTAAAGTATGGCTCAATGAGACCGAGCCAAAGTCTTGCCTAGGCAAGAACTTGAGTAACTCTCTGATATGCTCATCCAAGCCATCCGAGTCAAGACATATCCTCAGAATAGGGAGAAGAGCCTCCAACATCTTCCTCTTTGACTCCATCGAAATACAGATCAAAGATGAACGACATGAATCCAAATCAATAGTGGGGGCAACAGCTACTAACTGAACAACCTCACGAGGGCTCACACCATCAATAACCTGTTCTGTAGCTACTGGGGTAATTGTGATATGAACCCCTGCATCAACAGACGGCTGCGACTCTGGCATCCCTACGAGATCAGAAAAAATATCCTTAAGGGCGTCTATTATTTCTTCTTCGAAAAGTGGAGGTGCACGATTATCAAATAGAAGGTCATCCAAGGCACCTGTGTTAATTTCATCAGCAAGGCTGCAAGTCTCTGCAACCTCAGGAGTCACGATCCTCTGCCTCTCGGAAGCCCAAGGTCTGCTCTCTAGAGGTCTAGCATCTTGAAGCCCCTGCTTCTTTGGTATATTACCTAGCCTGTCAAGACAAAATAACATGTTAAATAAATAAATAAATAAAAAGAGAGAGAGGCGAGCCATACCATTTGGACGTAAAGCCTTTGAGTCAAGGGATCATACTTTGACAACTTTTCATCTGCGTCAAAGAAATCCCATTCTTCTTTCAGGATCCTCCAATAGCGTTCCACCCTAGAAACATCATATTTTTTGAGCACAATAGCCCTGGCATTCTTTTCTCCAAGAGACGGCTGGTATACGAACTCCCAACAGTCTCATCGAGGGGAAGAAGATTTTTGCATGATCCATTCCCTCACCTCCGATGAGGTCTTCCCTGTGGACATCCCATGGCGTAATGCAGGAACAATGGTGGTAAAGAAGTCCTATGTGCTGCCTACCCACCACTTGGCCCAAGAAAGGGTGATGCTGGCTCGTCTAGTGCTCGAAGTATACAGAAACTCTTCTCCATCACTTAACCTCAAAAGGTGCTCCTTATGACAATAGAAAAGCCCAACACGACTCTCCTCTAAAAGATAAGAAAGTCCAACAGCAGGAATATCTTGGTCAAAACCAAACTGGTGTGCTATCCTCTGAGGGTTGTAAGGCTCTGCATACATAATTGACTCCTGGAAAACCGACCTCCAAGAAAGCACACCACGACGAATGGTAATGATAAAAATCAAATAGCTTCAAATTTTATTCTTGGAGCGCCTGTTGTGTGCCAAAAATTATGCTCATGCTTATGAAGAAGTGTGGACGACCGAGTAGCAAACTCCTCCTTCGTGTCCAATCTGTCCCTCGCCTCTTCTGCTGAAAACTTGACAGGAGGATAGAACATCGAACCACCAAGAGCAGGCAAAGCCCCCGTAAACTTAGGCAGCTTCCACATTACCATGGGTTCTTTACAGAACATAACCTTTGAAATGACGGTGTACCCAACCTACTAGGATATGGATTGCCCAACTCATATTGACAAATCCAGGTCCAGCAGGGTGTTCGCACATACGTCTCATGCCTCGATAGAAAGAACATAAAGCTGCGGGAGCCAAAGAGAAAGAGCGTCCTGCGAACATCCATGATGTCGTCACAAACACCCCAAGACGAATGCCAAAGTCCTCGTCTGGAACAATAAAGTGACACTGCCATATGGCGAGAAAAGCCGTGTTGTAAACATCTCGCTCAAATCTACCAAATTCCCTACGAGGATCGAAATCTTCAGATTCCTGCCATATCTGTCGAGAGGGACCAGCAGAACAATGTTTGAGAGGACCTTTATAAAAATAAGCGGTCCAAGCCTCAAAGGAGACAGTTGCTTTACCGCCACCTAACTCTCTCCAAACCTTCAAAAGACGATACGCGGAAGGGAGATAAAGAGGATACTCTACACGTCGGGTGGTAGGGCCACTGAACACGTGCTTGTCATCTGGTAAATATTTATCATATGAATCCCCCGAAATAGGAAGCCTCAAGAGGTGGAAATTATCCAATAAAGTGATAGTATATTCTCCATGGTGAAATACGAAAGTGTTGATCTTTGAGCTCTATCTTTCCATCAAGCCTCGAAATAACTGTTCATTAATGGCATAATAGCCCAAAGAACAATATATAGCCCCCTCGATGTCGACATCTTTGAAATTACGAAACCCATATTCCAAAACTGACCACCCCCACTCAGTGTAACCTAGCACCAAGTCGTAGGAACAATGGTGGTGCCCCTCCCAACCAAGTCCCTCTCGAAAGATCCGTTCCCCAAGACATGAAACATGCATTGGGGAAGAATCTTTTGATGAAGGAAGAAGGAAGGCCCCATCAAGCTTGCTGTAAGGCATGAACTTCAAATCTCCTTTAAGAGTGATCCTTCCTTCTTGAGTTTGGTACGACTTGATATGATGCTCACTTCTACCCAGTCTCGCTAGATAAGGATCCAAGTATGCGAGCTCGGTAATGCGAGAATGAAGCGGGGAATTAGAGTAAATCAATCCAGGAATGGCAGATATAATCGGAGCTCCGACATCATCCAAGGGAATCCTGTTTAAAAAAAAAGTCAAATAAAGCAGCTATTAAAAAATATATCAGAAATAAAAAAAAATTATATAAAAGGGGCGGCTTGAGAGAAACCCTAGGGCCCTCTCCCAAGCCACCACCAACTCCGTCCTATCTCCTCTCCCTTCTCATCTTCTCACCCCCCTCTTTTTTTTCTCTCGTTTTCTTCTCTCTCGGCGTGTCGGGCACCAAGCTCCGACGCCTCACCTCGCCGGAGCCGCCGTCGTGCCAAGCTCCCCCCATCTCCGACGCCAACTCTCTCTTCCCTCCCATCCCTTCTCATCCTCTCACTATCCCTCTTGTCTCCTCTCTCTCGGCATGCCGGACATGAAGCCCAACGCCTCACTTCACCGGAGTCGCCGTCGTACCAAGCCCAATGACGAGCTCCCCCATCTCCGTCGGCCTTAGGCCCCCTTCACCATATCTGCTCTCCCCCCCATCTCCGCCGACCAAGCTCGTACCCCGACATGAGACTCTTTCGCCTGGACATCGAGCTCCTCCGGGACCTCCGTCGAGATCGTCACCGAGCTCTTGGTCCCGACATCGAGCGACGCCATGCACCAGCGCCCATCTTCGCCGCCCTGAGGCCGCCATCCGACGACTTCATCCTCTCCACCGAGGTTCACACTGATCTCCAACTCGGGCGACCCCCCTGCTTCTCCACTCCATCAAAGCTACATCCACACCGAGCCCTAAGAGCTCTGGTGTCCTTCATGCCTCGTCGACAAGCCACGTTGCGGGTTCCACCTCACCGGATTCTTCCTTCTCCTCACCGATAGAGCTCCACACTGCGTTTCTTGTGCCAGGTTCATCTCTTTCCCATCTCGCTGCCAGCAAAAGAAGCATTCGCCGGTCTAGCGACCCAAACGCGCTGGAGCCACGCTGCGGTTTCCACCTTGGCCCGGCAGAGTTCTATTCCATGCTGCGTTGCGCAAGCCTAAAGCAACAAGTTGCTTCTCGCCGGCAAAATCTCAGAGCAACAAGTTGCTCCTCGTTGAAAAACTGGGAGCAATAAGTTACTCCTCGTCGGCAACGCCCAAAGCAACAATTTGTTTTTTGCCGGCAAAATCTCGGAGTAACAAGTTGCTCCTCGTCGAAAAAAAACTGGGAGCAATAAGTTACTTCTCGTCGGCAAGGCCCAAAGCAACAAGTTGTTTCTCGCCGGCAAAATCTCAGAGTAACAAGTTGCTCCTCGTCGAAAAAAAAAACTGGGAGCAATAAGTTACTCCTCGTTGGCAAGGCCCAAAGCAACAAGTCGCTTCTCGCGGGCAAAATCTCAGAGTAGTAAGTTGCTCCTCGTCGAAAAAAAACTGGGAGCAATAAGTTACTCCTCGTCGGCAAGGCCCAAAGCTACAAGTCGCTTCTCGCCGGCAAAATCTCAAAGCAAAAAGTTGCTCCTCGTCGGCAAAATCTCGGAGTAACAAGTTACTCCTGCAAGACCCGAACCAACAAGTTGCCTCTCGCCATCAGCCATCCACAACACAATAAAAAAAGGCGTATTCCCATCCTAAGAGATTATCCCATCTTCAATGACAAACGCCTTCTTTACCCGCGACTACTGTGAAATCGCAGTGCCACCGCAGCAATCGAGCGACATGTCTAGAAGAAAAGAGAAGAAAAAAAAAACAGCCCGAAATTTTGATCATATGACAAGAATTCAACTGGATCATGGAAGAAACCTGGGCTCGGAGATGTCATCCTCCCCACATGGGGATGACTTTTTCTCCTCAGTCAAAATTCCTTGGCGCCTGAGTCTCATAAACTCCGTGGCTAACCGTATAAAAAAAATGATTATACTGTATACATCCTATATATATAGGCATAGGATGGAAATCTGATTTTGAGTAGGATTTTCCGAAGTTTTATGGGATAAGGATTGGCTTAATTTCAAATCTTACAAGTGTTATCTTGAAGAAAAAAAAAACAAACAGAGATAACTCGGTAGAATTTGGAGATGTATATACGATCCATTAGAAGGGGTTTATATGATATACTTGACTCCTACTTTTGGTTACTTTGATTAAAAGAATATTTTATGGAGATTCTAGTCCAATTTGTACTCATCCGAAGAGGCAACCAGGGGATTGGAATAGGATAAATACAAAACAATCCTATTCTAATTAAGGTCAGATATCTTCAGATCTGAAAATATTGTTTGGACTCCTAATACAATTACTAGAGTCCTAATCCATGTGCCATCATAGCATGCATATCATGGCTTGCTCATTCTTACGACAAAATTATGAGCAGCAGCAAAAAAAAGCAATTATATTCTTTCGGGCTTAAATCTGAAAGAATTGTTATCATAAACTATTCCAAATAAAGAGATTTCTTTCCACGGTACGATATCTTGGTTAACCCTCGAATAATCAAAAGTTTTCGAGCCCTACGCGTTCAAATCACACAAGTTCAAACACACAAAGATCATTTGAGGGTATTTACGAAATTACCCTTACTCGCCTCAGACATTCCTTGAAGGCACGTTATCAGACATACAAGTTCAAACACACAAAGAGCACACATACACTGCTCTATATGTTATCCTTCATGCTTTTGAAAGTATCCTAGATAAAGCAGGAGCATGAAGGGTGTTTCGGTAATTTTACTCGTCCAAGGGTATTTTAGGAATTCAGGACAAAATACATGTCTGAACTCTATAAATATCATATCATAACCCTATATAGCTTTTATGGCATCCTACAAAAGCTAAGTCGATCTAAGGGTATTTTGGTAATTTTACCACATCAAGGGTATTTTGGGGCTTTAAGCAAAATATATGCTTGGACTCTCTCTTATAACCCATCGTGCCTTTTACATGATCCGGATAACATCCTACTTAAGTTAAAAGGACTCAGGGGTATTTTGGTAATTTTCCCATCAGGGGCTATTTTGGGAATTTTGATCAAAATATGTGTTCAGGATCCCTACAATATCTGAGAAATATCCATGTATGGTTTTTATAACATTTTATACAAACCGAAAGCATAAAGGGTATTTCGGTAAAATTTGCCTTCTAGGGGGGTATTTTGGTCATTCTAGCCAAATATAGGCTTGACCCACCTAGAACAATCTAAATTAGTCATTAATGGTTTTGAAGGCATCCTACATAAACCAGGGACATATAAAAAATGGCTTTTTTAGTCATTTAGCCCTAGGGGTATTTTTGTCATTTGCTCCAAATGCATATTTGTCACAAACATACATGGCAAATATTGTATCCACCCTTTGAAGTATCATTTATTTTAAAGGCAATTTTGTCCAAAACATATATGGATTCCATATCAACCAAAGTACCAAAAGGGTATTTTGGTAATTTCATCCTCATATCAGCCTTCTTAAAGCTTTGAGGGCATCATATACAAGCTTAGAGGGTCGAGGGTATTTTGGTCATTTTAAACCTCCAGGGGTACAATGGTCAAAAATATATGTGAAAGCATTCCTACCCGCTCAAGAGGTATTTCGGTCAAAAGACATAAATGATCGGTAACATGGGTATTTTGGGAATTTACACTTACCTCTTGCCCAAGGGCGTTAAGGTAAATTACAACATATTCAAATATTTCAAATTGAAATAAATATGTAAAATTTGAAATGCAAATTCAAAATCAAGTTCAAATTCAAAATTCAAATTCAAATGGATCCTAACTCCCTAACACCCAAGATCTTAACCACCCAAATCCAAACCTTTCAACCCTCAAATCCCTAACCACATTTCAAAATCAGCCACAACTACTCCTCATCCTCACCTATAAATAGGGGTAGGGGTGAAGCTTGAAGAGGCTAACACACATGGATCCGAAGACACCTAGAGGCTGCTAGAGACAAAGGCTGCTAGAAAGAGACTCCTCATTCTTCTAAAAGAAGGGGATACTGCTGCAACTGAGTTCTAGAACTCAAAAGCCATAGAGAAGACGGCAAGAGATAGAAGAAGGAAACTTATTTCCTTGAAGATCGTGCTAGCAATCCAAAAGTCCTGAGCATGTGATTCAAGGGTTCTTCATCGGCAACGAAGGTGCGGGTCGAAGGCCTAAGCCTTCACCCAAGATCCTTCTATTTCCTTTCTTCCTCCTCTTCTTATTTTTCTATTTTGGATGTAATGGGACTTTAGGGCCCGAATCATTAATCAGGGGTTTTTCCTTTTGGGTTGTAATTGATAGGTTACCAATTTCATCATCAGTATGCAGTTCCCAAGGAAAAGAGGATCTGCAGCTTGTGATGACATTGGAAACTCAGGAGTGTTGTTCCCACAAATCCCACCATGTAATTCAAACTTTTGATCACAATAAAATTAACAAATCTCGTTGCCCCGAGATCTAGATTTTATTGTCGAACAGAGGACTTTTGGGAAACTTAAGTCTATATGAAGGTGGATCTTTATAGATTTTTGGGTAATGGTTGCCAAGGAATGAGTTTGTTGTTATTAGAACAATTACACTACTCCTAGAGTTGATTAAGGTACATCTAGAAGTACATGCTCTACTCCTAATGTAGATTACATTACTCCTAGAGTGATAAGTGAACTACTCCTAAGAGGTAATTGAACTACTCCTAAGAAGTAATCGAGCTACTCCTAAAGTTAAAGAAAGCAAGTAAAGTAAAGCAAGAAAAGCTAACTACTTACTTTCATTGAAACAACAACTGATTTGATTACAGCTCCGATGAAAGTTCCTACGAATGCAAGCTAAAGGAAAAATACAGTAGCTAAAGGAATAGTAGTAGCAAAGTTCTGATTTCAGTCGGGGGTCTCTTCTTCCTTTGTCTTCAAAGCTTTCATACTTCAGACTGCCGCCTCCACGTGGCCATCGCTAGTCATCGCCCACGACTAACGACCCACGACTCATCGTGGTTCCTATCATGGGCCGAATCTCACTGTCGTCTTGACACGTGGTCCCTCATGGATACCCGTTAAGCTACTTTCTAGCTCCACTTCCGACGCTTTCGCTTTGGGAGAGTAGTTGGGTAGATTGTGGGGTTACAGTGGTTCTGGTGTATTCTTGATGGTTCCGCTTCATCTATTGTCTCGACATTGAGCTTGCCCAACTAAGGGACCATGGCTTCATATGACGCTTCAACCTCGGGGTTGCTTAGTCCCTTGACCTCGAGGGTCTCGACCTCATGGTTTCTTAGTGCCTAGACCTCGAGGTTTATGTGTTGCTTCGACTTCGGGGTCGCTTGACTCCAATATCAATGCTCTCTCAAGGTACCTCGAGGTCGAGGTCATTCGGGTCCGAGACTGATGACGTCGGCTTCAGTACTTGTTTTATTTATGCCAGGATAGAGTGATAGGGCAGCTTGATGCCTCAAATGTCGCATTCTGGGATCACATCATCATAAATGCGGAGGCGGGGGTGATGATGGGGTTTGAACCTGGATGTCAAGTAGCATTTAATGCGTGCTTACTCCCATTAGCCGATGTTTCTTTTTCCACGTGGGCTTGTATGTGATGATTCCACTAGTTTCGTCGCCGATTCGTCCACCTGTTGCTTCAGTAAGGTATCTACGTACAATGATTGCAGCTCGATGGATGGATGCCTTGTGTTTGTCTCGACGATGGATATACGTCGGTCAATACTTGTGTATTTTCAAGGTAACAATATATTACAAGTCATGCAAAGTAGAGATTAACACTTTTTTAGGCATACCACATTGAATGAAAAAAAAGGCATGAAAAAGAATTCAATGTTTGTAACCAAAACAAAGGAAGAAAGATTAAAAAAACAGAAAGAAAAGACGTAAGAGAAAAAGGGCGGACAATGGAGAGGACTCTATCACGGCTAGAGGCGACGTTCCCAGAGTGTAGGAGTGGGGGTGGTGGAGATAAATTCATCGCGGCGCCCGGCATGCAATAACTGTGCACGCTTAATCGCCATTGTGAGAGAGGTAGGGCAAAGAAGAAAGGCAGACAACTGGGAGGAGCTCCTCACACCGAGTTCCAGTGAATTGACATCGGCTGAGACTCCATTGACACCATCTTGGCGGCCGTTGACCACGTCGAGATTCCGATGTTAGAGAAGCTTGATCACCACCGCGTGAGACAGAGACGAGAAGAAGGATGGACAAATTAAAACATCCAAACGGACGCGATCAGCGATTACACAATTTTACATCTTTTTTATTGCACCCCTCGAATCCTGAGACAAATGTTTGTTAGAAAAGCAGTCACCTTTTCAAAGCCGAGCCGCTTCTCGTGCCCCCTGAGACCACCCCCTCTCCTAACACACCCCTCTAATTCCCATTATGCCCCCATCTCTTTTCCTCTTCCCTCATTTTTCCCACCTTTTTGTGGTTTCTTTTTTCTCTCTCAATTTTGTGCTGTTTTTTTTTTCACTTTTTTTATTTCTTTTTTCATTAGTTTTTTTGAAATCTATTTTGTTTATTCTTTTTTTTTATCAATTTTATTTCTTTTTTTATAAGTTTTGTTTTTCTTTTTGGAGAAACAGTTTTTTATTATATGTTTGTAACCTTTTGTTTATTTTTTAATTGTAGTTTTTTGGAGTGATTATTTGTAAACATTTTTAAAAATATAAAAATATGAATCAAAACGAAACTTATATATATGAAAATGACAAAACTACTAACAATTAAAAAATACATTGTGTTTTGTGAAAAGCCTCCTACGTCAATATTGATTTAGCCATATTTAGATAAGAGTATATGCAACAATACACACAAAAAAGATACATAAAAATATATAAAAATATAAATTATAATCAATATTGCCTCCAAATTCTTTTCCCGACAAGCTGGATGCTGGACCTGACAAATGAACACGTGTCATATAACGAGCGGCCCATCCTAAAAGAATTCATGTGGTGGTCATCCACATATCACAACAATTTGAAATTTTTACAATTTTAAATTTTGAATTTTTTACAATTTGAAATTTTTTCAATTTGAAATTTTTTCAATTTAAAATTTAAAATTTTTAAATTTATTCGATTTGAAATTTGAAATTTGAAATTTGAAATTTTTACGATTTGATGTCATAAATTAAAATACGAAGAGGTACTTTGGGAAGGGTATTTTGGACTTATTTTCTTTAAAATGGACTACATACTCGAAACTTCATGTGGTCGGTCTAATTGTCGGATTAGGTCCAAACAAATAACCCTCGGTCCCTTTCTCCAAGAATTAATAAACAAAACCGATTAAAAAAAACAAAACCAATAAAAATTAAGAAAAACTGAAAGAAAAACATAGAAAAAAAAGAAATTTACAAAGAATGGGGAGGTAAATTAAACAAAACCGAAACAAAAAAAAGCCGGAAAAAGCAAACGTGATTATAGAGAGAGATGGAGACAAAAAAATGGTAAAGGGTGTAACAGTAAAATGTAAGGGAAAGTGCGGGTGTCTAGGGGGCGGCGTGTCACACTCCGACCCAAAAAACCCATCTGGTCCGGGGCGTGAGGAGACTAAACCTATTTCTGAAATCAAACGGCGAGAGTCTCCCATGTATTTCCTCAATTTGATCACTGTGCAGTTTACAATTTCACCACAGATTTAAAACAATTCTAAATTAAACATGAATACAATTCTACTATTATCATTTCACTTACTGACACAGGTTCTTGTACAACATCTATTTATACAATAATTCTCCCAACCCTCATCACATAAATTAATACAGATAATCAAATCCTCGAAGAGGGAAATTATACATTTAATCAAATTGCAGATGTAAAACTATTAACAAAAGGGGAAACTCCATGATCGTCAAATACTCCTCGAAACTCCAAGTCCACGATCACCTTGAGAACAGCGCGCCAACACCCAGAAGATCACCTCAAAGGAAAGGACTGCATCAACCAGCATCACCGATGTAGTCCAGGTAGGAGTGAGCAACAAAGCTCAGTAGGGTTCTACGCTATTCTACGGCACACTGAAGGGAGGAAAATAATAACTGTGTTGTCTCTCGGCCTAAATCTAAGGAATGCCAAGGGTCTCATAACCCTATCGATGTCCCAAGGGCTTATGTCACGAAACTTCTCTCCTGAACATGTTACCAGGAGGCCACAGAACAGTAACATGCAGGATCACCCTTATCCAAGCAGGATTCCCATGCCTTGGGGACCCACGTCGAGAACTCATCGACATCCATCCTTAGCACTTGGCATTGGAGAGACGACACGACCTCTGAACCTTAAACAATATAATATAATATAATATTCCAGTCTGACTACCTAATAATCCTCAAATGATATCAAACATGATCATTGATGACAATCACGTCCTAATCCTCGACTACCGAAACCCTGGTTCTAGGGCTGGATCCGGGCTACCCGAGAACCCCAGATCGACGATCGAATCCATCGCCTACCACCTAGCCTGATGCTTCTAATGCAATCAAATGCATGCAATGCTTACACGCACATCAAGGGGAATTCATACATGCAACAATATGACATCACAACATACAGGGCTAGGCATAGCCTACAGCTCGCCAAGGGGTAAACATGCATAAAGCAGATAAAGGTCTAAACTACAATAATCCAACATTATAACGGCGCTCACGGGTCGTAAACAAGCAACAACACATTTAATCAAAATTTCGGCATTACAACGGCGTCCATAGCCATCAACCGCAATTTCTACAATGGGGGTACAACCCTCGGCCACGCAATCATCAACAATCAATCACAAATACAATCTACATCAACTAGGGCACACCTTTGGCCCATTCAATTATTTAAACATCCCAAGGGGCGTGACTCCCTTGGTTCAACCACGAGCTAAGTATACATGTAAATAAGCATGACATGCAATTAATTGCTAATTAAACAAGGATGATTTATAACTAACTAATCATGCCGAAAGTCAAACAACTAATCATCTAAAAACCACCAATTAGAACATGCTAGCCCTCGAGACCTCTAGGAATACTAATCGCATGAATCCCAAAG
Organism: Narthecium ossifragum; assembly: GCA_963920575.1. Taxonomy (NCBI): domain Eukaryota; kingdom Viridiplantae; phylum Streptophyta; class Magnoliopsida; order Dioscoreales; family Nartheciaceae; genus Narthecium; species Narthecium ossifragum. The sequence goes on along the minus strand of OY986964.1, from coordinate 20,857,968 downwards.
AATCAAACACGATAAAACATCGAAAATGCACTAACAAGCAAATTTCTGGATTTCTACATTAAACCCTAGTTAGAGGCGATGAAATCTTATCAATTCGATGTCCAAACGACGTCGAATTGGAAATCAAACTTGGGAAAATGTATATTAGCATACTAGGAACATGCAGCCCAAGAATCGGATCTAATTGATGTCAAATTTTCACATATTTTACTAATCAATTTCTTAATCTTTGTTTCGCAGCAGTTTAGAAAACAATTCACTAAAAATCATATATAAGTCTCAAAATCACGAAACCAGCGGCAATCAAAAGAGAACTCAATGATCTACAACTTTTATCTGGAAAGTTTCACGAGACCATGCTCACACAGCTCACAAATCGAGCTTGAACGCGACTGTTCATCGAAGAACAGAGATGCAATAAAAATCCGGGAATAAATGCTTAGAAAACCCAATTAAATCACACTCAAATCCGAAGAACATCTACCAGATGAAGAACATGCTTCATGGATCAATCTAGAAGAGAAGCAATCAAAGACCTAGGTGGAAACCCTACCTCATAGCTCGGAGAAGAAGAGGGAAGGTCGGATCGGATCTTCCCGACGTTGTTCCAGGCGCTGGAGCTTGCCGGCGGCGGAGAGGTGACGCAAGGTGGCCGGTGGAGTTCATCGATCGGCGAGGAAGAGGGCTTCCAGCAAGCTCGGGAGGGGAGAGGGTGTCGGATCTGAGAGGAGAAGGGGTTCCGCAGCTTGAGAGGTGTGAGGACGAGCTCGGAGAGGAGTGGAGGTGGACGACAGCGGAGAAGAAGCTCCGGAGAAGGGAGATCGGCGGGGAGGATCTCGCATCTGGGGTTCTTGAGAGAGAGAGAGAGCTCGCGGGAGGGAGGTTCTAGCCGGATCTGAGGAGAGGGAGCTCGAGGGAGAACGGCAGCCGGCGACGGTGGCGAAGGAGCTCCGGAGAGGGGAGAGGGCAGGGCGGCGTGGTCGCGAGCGGAGGAGAAGAAGAGAGGGGGTCGGGCGCGGGGAAGAGCAGAGGAATAAAAGAGGAAAAGAGAGAAGAAAGAAAAGAAAAGAAAAGAAAAGGGAGAGAGAAGAGAGAGGGTTAAGCCACTTAAGTGGCTTAGCCGGTTCAGACGAGCCAATTGATCGGATTGGATCCAATTTGACTTCAAATTGCGATCTCGTCGCAATCTCGTCCGGATCTGTCGATCCCGAACGCTCCTATTGGATCTATTCAATCATATACATCAATCAAGGTTGTGTGTGGACTATGCGGGTGTGAAACTGACCGCCAAGGCACAATTTACCAAATTGCCCTTGGGGTCCAAAAACAGCGATGCGATCAACCAATGGCAACCCAAGGCCAGCCGGGCCAAAACCAACCAAGCCAAGCCCTCGACCTAACGCGGTCGGATCGGGTTGGAGGAATGGTGTCAGAGGGGGGCGAGCAGCAATTTGCTTTCAAAGAGAACATCAACATTGTTGTGTGCTAGTTATTTTTCATACGAAATGCTATCACTGTGAAAATTGACAGCAATTCAACTTGGTCCATTGATTCAACTAAGTCGAATCATCTATTTGGTTGAGAGTATGATAATGAAGTTTTGTTTTTTTATGAAATAGCCCTAGGCTAAAACTTTACTTAGAGCACTCGAGTAAGAGCAGCAAGCCCTTCATCGAGGTGTCAGTCAAAAATGGTGTTTTCCTCTCTACACCACCTTGCTACCTTGTTTGTCTTAATGTTAGAGGATCTCGGTATGTACAGAACCATTACTGAGTCAAAACATGCCATTACTCACCAAATGGACCTAACTAGACTTCGTAACCCTCCGGGCCAGATCCTATGACCATTCACAATGTCGACCACATGTTTGGCATCGGACTTCAGGATAATCTTCGTCTTATGTTTCATTTTGGACCACTCTAGACCTTTTAAAATAGCATCTAACTCTACCTACACAACTGAGGCCGTAAGAAAGCACTCCCAATGCACCCATTCACATCCTCCTCGTTTCCCGCAGCCAATCTCCCCAACTGCAGTGGACCCGTAGTTGCAATCGCGCAAACCATCAACTTGAGTAACCCACATATCTTCGTCTCTTCTCTCTTTGCTAGCTTGAACTGAATTAGATATGTCGAGTGCCTCCTCTGTTAGGCGCCTAGACCTTCTAGCCAACACCTCCCTTGATTCTTTTCTACCTTCAAAAACAAGAAGGTTGCGATCCTTCCAACCCAAGCCACTACCCGTAAGCAAGATAAGCTTTTAAACAACGGTCATCTGGATGGCTGGAGGAAAGTAGCAGGGTCCCGACGAGGTGTTCTGCATCCCAGTCATAGGCACCTACACCAGCCTACACAAGAAGGCAATCAAGAACCACTCTCATTGCTGGACACTCGAAGAGTATATGTGCGACAGTTTCTTGGTCTGCCCTGGAACGAGGACACTCCTGGTCTGGCAAAGCTCCGACTCTCCAGAGCTTATCATGTGCTGGTAGCTTTCCACGCAGCGCCTTCCACACAAACATTTTCACTGTTGGGCCAACCAGCAGGTGCCATATACTAGAACAGCAGGCTTCAGGGATGTCCTGCGCTCCCAATCTACTCCTCTGAAATAGTAGTTCGTATCCTGAAGCCGACCTAACTATACCTTCTTTGTTATAGTCCCATTTCCAACTATCCTCGGCGTAATTCGAAATTGCAGGCATTCGTTCGATAGCACCAGCTAGATCACTATGAAATAGAGTAATGAGTTTATCTCCATCCCAACCTTACTCGGATCTGAGCTCTCCTACTGTTAAATCATCTTGCATATCTACAACAAACATCGATGGATATTGTCGTATCGCCTCACCCATGATCCAGCAGTCATCTAACATGCTAACCTTACTTTTAGCACCACGTGTCCACTTGATTCCCATTCGTAAGTCATCGGCTGCTTTGAACATAGACTTCCAATGGTTTGAGCCTCCCTTCCATCCACGAGCTGTCAGCAGAGTTCCCATACTTAGCCCTGGCAAAGTGGTTCCAAATAGAGTGCTCTGTTTTCAATTGTTTTGCTGCTCTCTTCATCTTAAGTGCTCTCTGCGACAATCTAAAATCCTTGACTCCGAGGCCTCCCATCTCCTTCGGTTTACAAACATCCCGCCAGGCACTTGCCCGCAGCCTCCTCTTCATCCTTTCCAAAGAAAGCTCTGGCTTATTCTCTCCATGCGCTTAATCACCGCTACAGGTACTTTGGAAGTAGACATGGCATGTACTGGTTTGCTCTGGAGGATCGACTTCCCTTTGCCTCCTTGACACCCAATATTCCGCATATAGCAATCTTCCTTGCCTTGTCAACCACTTTCGAGAACTTGATGCTAAACTTGGTTGGGTTCACCTCTAGCCCACTCAAGAGCTTCAAGTATAGCAGCTTCTGTCTCAACCTTCTTACTTCAAAGCAGGTGGCTCGAGTAACAATCATCCAATTGTCCGCATATAGCAAATGAGAAATAAAGAACATTCAATGTTTAAACTTCAGTTGTGAGGACCTGCCCCTCTACCCATGTGGCTCGTTGTAGACCGCAAGGGCAATTTGGTAAATTGTGCCTTGTTGGTTTGTTTCACACCCGCGTGTGCACACACTGGCCTTGTCTGTGTTCGTGTTTGTTTAGAATGGCTAGGTGAACCCGGGATCGAAAGATTTGGACTTGGGCTTGAGTTCTTGCCCAAGTTTAGCTTTCAGCACACAAATGATCGATCCTCTATGGCTAAGGGATCGATCCTCTTCGTGCCAGAAAGCCTTGTGAATCGTCACAAGGGATCGATCCTCTTCGTGCCAGAAAGCCTTGTGAATCGTCATGAAGGATCGATCCTCCCTTGAGTAAGGATCGATCATTCATAAGTCGGTTGGTTTTCTGCTTCGCGAGGACGGCCACCGCTGGCCGTCGCTCTCCCCTGTCAGAGGGGGAGGACTTTCTCCTCCCCTCCCCCAGCTTTTTCCCCTCTTTCCCGGCTGTCCCCTCCCCCCTTTCCCCTCCTTTTCTTCTTCCCTTCCTTCCTTCTTCTTCTTCTCTTTTCTTCTCTCCCGACGTTGCTCTTCCCCTGTTTTTCCGGCAGCCACCTTCTCCTCCTCCGTTCTCCCTCCTTCGACCATCAAATTGGGTGTTCTTTGGCTCGTTGGATTCGTGACAACGAGAGGAAGATCCCTGAAGAGGTTTGGAGGCTTGTTAGTGATCAAATCGCGGGGAATCAGCCGAGGAAAGCGCAGCTAGGTAGGGTTATACCTACTGATGTTCTTTTCGGGTTTTCTTGAGATCTAGCCGTTGGATCTTGTTGATCCTTGCTTTGTTGGTTTCCTTATGCCTTGTAGAATAACTGATTCAAGTTTCATGTTAATCAGTTGAGATTTGAGTAGGTTTTATGGATGATTAGTCTCGGATTTCTGGTTTTCTGCTGTTCCTGAGAAACAGCCGGCTTGCGGAGAGTTTTCCGGCCGGCCAGTACATGATCTTGGCTTTTCATAAACATAAGAGTTGTAGCTCTACTCGTTAGCTTTCCATTCCATCTTGTTTCATATTTTGCCGATTTATGTACGATTTCTGGTGAATTGTTTGCTGGAGGGCTGCGTTGCAGCAATTAAAGGGTAAGTTGGTTTAATCAGCGATTTTTGATTAATGTTTCCCGTTAATCCAACTGTTGGATGTTTATGATTTTTGGATATGATGATCCTGGTTTATACACCAACTGGTGGCTAAGTTGGATCTTGAATCCGACGACGTTTGGATGTCGGATCGACGAGATCAATTAGCCCCTAAGTAGTGGTTTTGGGTGTTTGAATATAATATCATATCTCGGAATATAATATTATATTGTTTACTGTTCTTCGACGGTTTTCGGGGTTGCTTCCCGTTGCAGGAGTCCGCGGTTGACGGTCGTGGTACCGTCGTAATGCCGGGACCCGCTGCGGATCGGCTGGCAGCGGTTGGTGGTACCGCTGCAGCGATCCAGTAGACTTATATGATATTTGTCATACTGTTGCATGCTCTACTTCTTATCTGTGTATGTCATAGCATGCATTATTGATTGTGCATTAGTTGCATTGGTTAGGGCGTGGGTGATCCTTGGGTCGCCGTCCCGAGGCTGGAAGCTCGGACTTAGCCCTAGGACCGGGGTTGGGTAGTTTGGACCCGGTTTGAATTGTGGTGTCCAGTCGAATCTTGTGATAGGCTTAGATGACTGGTACACTGTTGTGTTTGATGTTTAGAGGTCGTGTCGGCCTCGAGCCAAGTCGAGGTGTAGCCGGTACCCAGTCCTTCTAAAACTCTTGGGTGGCAGGTGTGACTACCCAGCGGTGCTACCCGCCAACAGTGCTCAGGATCCTGTTGTGAGTGGCAGTGCCGTTTCCTGCCTTACTGAGTGTGACCCAGTGTGTGACCAGTTCGCTGGAAGACCATGACTGGGGCTCTCAGGGGTATCCGGTGGGGTTATGGGGCCCCTGTGATACACCTAGGCTTTGCTTGGGGGCGACACTGTTGCGTTTCCCTCTTCCTTCTGTGTGTCGTAGTGTAGATCCCTACTGAGCTTAGTGCTCACACCTACCCGGGCTGCGTTTTGCAGGTGCAGGCGTCAGTTCTTCTTCCTTGGCCCCTACCGGGCAGTTGGTCGGCGGTGCGGCGGCGCCTGGTGGACTTTGAGAGGTGGTGATCATTTACTGCTTTTACCCTATGTTAGATAGTCTCCTACGGGAGTGATGTTGTATTTTGAATCTTCCCCTCTCTGAGCATTTGTATATTTAACACTTGAGTTTTAAATCTGTGGTTCGAGGTTTCATTATTATATTGTATCTTTATTTTGGGGATGCTTTTGGTGAACTGCTAGGGAGACCAATAGGTTAGAGGAAACCCTCGCCAGCTTTTCTTCCGCGTTTGTTAGGTTCCGGTTCGCGTCGCCCGGCCCGGTTGGGCTTTCGCGGGTCGGGGCGCGACATCAGTCCTTCCAGTCAATTCCCAGGGCAGTTTAAAATACGAGATAAAGCTTCCTAGACAAGAAGGAAAATGTAAGGGGAGAGGAGTTGACCTTGGCTTAGTCCGCATTTGGGTTTCACCCAACCTTGCACAACTCCATTTACGATAAATGAGTACATGGAGCCTTTGACACAACATATCACCCATTGGATCCATTGTGGCGGGAATTCCATCTTCCTCATTACCTAGTCGAGAAATGACCACCGGACCCGATCGTAAGCCGACATCAGGTCCAATTTGAGTACCATCATGACTGCGTGTCTTGGGAGCCATCACTATTGAGTGAACAACCTCCTTTGTTGTGACGATGCTATCCAAAATATTTCTCCCTTCGATGAAAGCAGATTGCTCCAATCTGACCATTTCTCCAAGTATCCCTTTCAACCGGTTAACCAAAATTGTAGTTACAACATTGTATCCTACATTACAGAGGCTTATCGGCCGAAAGTCTTTGACCTATATGGGGAATTTCCATTTCGGGGCTAGAGAAATGAAGGTCTCGTGCCATGAATGCAGCATCCTACAATTGTGAAAGAAATCCTGAACCAGATCTATAAAGTCATGACCAATGACCTCCCGATTATGAATGAAAAATTCCACTGGTAATCCGTCGGGTTCGGGGCATTTGTTCCGTTGCAAGTGGAAGACGATGTTCTTGATCTCTTAGGTTGTCACTTCTTCTACAAGATATTCCTTCCATGCATTAGGCACAACTGGACAATCAATGTCCAGCGGTTGAGAAGAATCACCATCATCATGCCAAACCTTGATGAATTGTTGTTGAAGAATCCGACCGATTTCCACTGAGTCTGCACTAACTTCTCCTTCCATACTCACAATTTCTTTGATTTTATACCTGTGCTTCCTGCTACTGACCATCTGGTGGAAGAAAGTTGAATTGTGATCCCCCGTAGTTATCCATTCCATTCTCACCCTTTGTGCGGCTCTGACCTCCTGTTCCAATATAGTTTGTTCCCACTACTCCTCCAGTTGACACATAAGAGTCTCCTCCTCATATGTGAGTACCCCATGATCTTCCAATGCATAGAAGTCCTTCAAACATTGTTCCAAGCGTTTCCCTACCCCAAATATATCAAACTCCCTATTACGTCTATCCCAGCCTGTAACTACTCTTTTGATGGCCTTGATGCGGGTGGTGAATTGGAATTGGTTTGAGCCTCGGCAGGGGAAACTCTAGGCGCGAACGAGAGCTTCTTTGAACTCTAATTTCCTCATCCAATGACGATCCATTCTAAAGAGAGTAGGTCCCACCCTTGGCTGTGTATTTTGGAGGGAGATCAACATGGGGGAATGATCTGATCCCACCTTAGGCAAATGTCTAACAAAGGTGTGCTAGAAGCGTTCCTTTCATGCCCTATTGCATAGCACTCTGTCCAGTCATTCCAAGATCTTGGCTCGGCCACCCTGACGATTGGTCCATGTCTAACCAAAGTATGATAATGAAGTTCTACCTAGCTCAAACTCCTCGCTTGCCCAGACAACAAGTACAACTATCAAAAAACAAATGTATCAAACTTATAAGCGCAGTGGGTTACCAGAATTATATCTAATAGTGGAGAAAGTAGTTTTTAGAATTATATGCGACGTTATTAATAGTTACGTGGGGAAGTGGATGAATAATGAGTTCGGTTCTTTATGTGCACACAACGGAGGACGTGAGATCGTGGATATTTATTGAAAAATGTCTAAAGAAATTGAATTCAATTGTCAATGGAATTATTTATATAATAAATCCACTTCATTATTGATTTTGTAATTTCAGTCAATTTTGGGTTTCACTTAACAGTTTAGACCAAACCTCACTGGTGATGTGGCATGCATTTATTACTCATTTGCCCTGCATTAAATGCATGTCACTTTATTCTCTCTCTTCCCTTCTATGCCATCTCCTTCTCGTCTCTTTTTCCTATCTCTCTTTCTATCATAGCTCTCTTACATTTTTTTTTTCTTTTTAATAGTTAAGCACGGTAGTGGGGAGAGTACCGGCTGGGGGTGAGAGAGGGTACCAACCTTCGAACCCGGGTCCTTCACAGGACACCCAAGCTATCATACCATACAAGCTAGGGGAGATTGGTTATCTCTCTTACATCTCACTCTGTCATCAATAGCTACTGTCTCCCTACTGCCGTTTCTTTCTCTACAATCTCTCTTTTTGTCTCTCCACCGTATTGACGGTAGATTTCCAAAACTTCATCCGATAATTGTGTGGATTCCTGAAAAAAAAATAAGGATTCCGGTTATGTTTACAAGCAGTCCAAGAAAAGCTATCCGGATTCTAACAAAATAAACAAGGATTCCTATCCTATTCGATAATTATGAGGATTTCTCCATGCTCGAAAGGCAAGTTCCTTTTATGTTTTATGATACGGTTCTAAACCACATCTCTGCTCCTGGTCCAGTTTGCACTGAAGGGCCACTGACTCGAGCCTGAGCCAGGGCCCTGGTCGAGCAAAGCCAAGGGCCCTGGCCGAGCAAAGCCAAGGGCCCTGGCCGAGCAAAGCCAAGGGCCAGACTTGGCCAAAATCAGGTTGGACGACCCACCATAAGGAGTCGGCCCAGTAGGTCCCATCTTTAGCCTCATGGCTCATACTATCCTAATTTGACTTACTTGCTTTCCTAGTTTAGTTATTCATCGTGTAGTATGATTCTTTCTTTTCTTTGTTATTTTGATTATTACTTGAGTAGGAAGTCATTGAGTTAGAGTTCTACTCTTCTTAAGTCTCATGTAGTTTGCTGATATAAAGCCCCCCATACCTATGAATGAAATCATCCAAAAATAATTTAAACCCCCCAAAAGTTTTGGCTATCAAGCTTTGGTTCCCTTAACAAAGGGATTGTTCTAAGGAGTTCGCTCCCAAGTCACCCCCGAAGCTCCTGATAGAGTTCCAACTGCGAAGATCGCCGACGCCCTCGCCAACGATCCCTCATTCTCCGATTACTACTTCTCTCTCTCCCGCCTTGGTCTAGCCCCCCGTTCTTCCTCTCTCTCTCTCCCCTTCGGCCTCTGATGTCAAGTCGAGTATGAATTGCCACGCCCCGCGCGGTGATATTGCTCAAATGTGTCTCGCACAGCGGTCGCGGTGCAGTACAACATAAGAGAGGTGGATCCCACAGAGAAACAAACAGAAAGGATCTAGAAATACAGATAAAAATGTATCGAAGACAATCAAGAGCGTGGAAGTTAAGAGAATTAGATAAAAATTTAACGGTAAAGCTAAGTTAACAAATGAAATCGGAATTTGGATGAGGCTAGGCTTCAGGAATCCTTCACTCGGATTTGGGTTCTTCTCTTACCAATGGTTCATGTAAAACTCAGTCGAGGGATTCACAACCCAACCACCTCGACTGGATGATATAGAATTATGAATCTGATGAAATATAAATGTGTCTAGCTCTGATTCATTCTTCTCATTGTAGCCCTAACTCCGTCCTATCAGAACCTCAGAATACACGATACCGGTTGTCACTACAGGGAACGTGCAGCAAAAGTTTCACGTGACCAAGCCCTAACCTTGTTTTACCAGATCCCTAAGAATATGCAATACCACTTGTCACTGCGGGTAATACATAGTAAAGATTTCACGAGACTAGGTAGGCGAACAATAGAGATAACTATGGGATAACAATATCATAACAAAAGCATGACTGGAATTATAATAATGTTCAACCACATAACCATCTATGAAGATCCAATACATATATAGAGTTTAAACATTAAAGATTAAAACATGAATCATCGATGAAGAAGAAACCCTCGACCTTGCTTAGTCATCCATCCGCCATGCCTGAAGATTACTCGTCCATGGATGGTGGATTGGTCTCCTTCTTTCTCTAGAAAAGTCTCCTAAAAAGCTCTCCAAAAACCTCCAAAAATCTCCCTTGACTAACCCTAAGTTTCCTATTTATAGGCTCCAAATATTAAGAAACTTGGGTTAGGTTTGCACCCGTTATACGCTCGCAGTCGATCCGTTGGTCGACTGTCAACTGTGCAGCATTATTTGGAAGAGCGACGGTCGACCGTCGCATCGACCCAGAGAAGTCTTTTTCTTGACATAGGCTCACGGTCGATCTCATGGATAATACAATGGTCGACCGCCCCTATAGTGAGCGTGACGGTCGATCTGGTGGATGATGTGACGGTCGACCGTCACTATTTATTTAGCGCTGCGCCATTAGTACTAAAAATACCGTAACTTCCTCTAAAAAACCTCGGAATCATGAACCATAAAATTCTCCAGGTTCTAGATTAAGAGTTTTCCAAGCATATATGACATATCATCTGGTTCATCATGAGAAGGTACAGTTTATTCTTCCAAGTTGACTCATATAATCTTTTCAGCTTCTTTAAACTCCAATTTCCTGCATTTTCCAAACAACTATGTGAAATAACATATAAATGTAAAAATAGTACTAAATAGGTTGATTAAGGGTGACAATCTAGCAATTAAGATGGTTATAAGATTGTTCAAAGTGCACTTTCATGCACTCATCACGCGGACACCCCCGTGGCCAAGGCTTGCCCCGATCCTTTTCCTTATCTCTTCTTCCCTCTTCTTTCCTCTTCTTCCTCTCCCTCCTCTTCCGCTTGGCCCTGCGCTGCCGGCTTTGTGCCCCAGTCCATGCAGCGATACCCGTGGTGAAGGCCACCGTCTCTACCTTCCTGCTTCTTCTTCCTTCTTCTTCATTTCCCCTTTTTCCCTCCCATTGGCCGCTCCTCCCATGCCTGGCCTCGCGCCGCCCGCGCTCGCGAAAGGAACCGCGGCCAAGCAGCAGTCTCTCTTGGCTTCTCGCTTCCGCGTTGGCCGCCATCCAGCGCCATCTCTCATCCGGTCTCCTTCCTCCCTTCCCTTCCCTCTTTCCCCTCTTTCCCTTCTTTCCTAGTCGTCCTCCAACTCCACCTCTTCCTTTCCTTCTTCCCATTTTCTGAACTCAACCCAAACTCCAATCCTCCACCTTCCTTCTCCTACTCCAATTCCTCTTCCTCTTCCCTCTATAAAACCAACCACTATCTCTTCCTCCCTCCACTTCCTCTCTGGCCCCTCTTCTCCGTCTCTCCTCTTCCTCCCCCCCTCTCTCACCTCGGCCCTGTCGTGCCCTGCATAGTGCCACTACACCATACCGCGGCGTCGCGCCGTACTCGACACCTGCATTGCGTCGCCCATGCTATCCCTGTAGCAAGACCGCGCCACCCCCATGCCACGCCTGTACCTTGTACTCCTCACCTCACATCAACTTCCCTTTTGTCGCACCGACCATCGACTCCCACGAGTCAACCGCGCCATGAGGACTTGGGCTTGCGCCGGAAACTGTTCTGCCCCCTCCGCCATCATTAGGGAAGAGATTCTCAAATCAAAAGGAACCCCCACACCGGCGTTCCACCCGCAATGACCCGGCATGAGAGTTTGGACAACTTATGACCAAAAGGCTCATAACATTTTACCCTAGTTCCATATCTACTATCTCTCTCATGCTTTCATATACGAGAATAACAAACTTATATAGAAGAATTCCTCTTGAGCATATGCGGTGGAAGGTCTGGCAACTACCCAACACTTTTCTATGGATCAAGTGATGAGTTGGGACAACCCAGTTATAACGGGACAACTTGGAGAGGACATAAGATGTAAGTATTGGTTATTTATGTGAAATCCTTTCTTACTAGTAAGGATTCCTAACTTTTTAGTAGGTGTTTTAGGCTTTTGTAGAATTAGTGTTTTTGAGAGGATTCCAAATGTTATTAATGGAGTACTCTTTCTCAGTAGACATCAAGGCAAACGATGACAACATCTCTTTTAGTGGATGGTTAGGCTATCTGACATGTCTTCAAAATTGCAGGCAGTACAAGTTGCATCCCGCAGCGCTCGCTACTGGTGGGTAGCTAACGAGTTGTTCAAACAACTCGTGTTGGCCAAGTGGCTCTTGGCCCCATACTTTTCCAAAGATGCCTACCGGGGCAAGTGCATGTGAGGACCCGGTCCTCAGACCTGACTCGACCGGGTTCATCGAGGGCCATTCCACACTCGCGTTGTGCACACACGACCTTGAGATGTTGTCCTTGTTTGATTAGAATCCTTAGGTGTGACCTGGATCGAAAGATCGGGGTTTGGGGCACGTTGTTTCCCCATTTTCTACTTTCCAGGACGAGAGGATCAATCTTCTCGGCATAGAAAATCGATCTCCCTGTGCCTGGAAAGTCTTTGCCTTGTCACGAAGAAGATCGATCTTCATGGGGGGAAGATCGATCTCTCTGGTCGTGACTGGTTCTATAAGTAGAACCCACCGACTTCGTTTTGATTTCGTTGGAAATCTTGGATGGAGGTCGAATCCGGCGACTTGGGGAGGATCATTTGGACGATCCAAGGCTTGTTGAGCTGGATTTGGAGGCTTCGATCGGTTCTAGGTAGGGATCTCTACCCAGATCTTAAGATTTGGTAGCGTAGGTTTGCTCTTTCTCTCTTTAGCTTAGATCTTTGTATGTATCCGTTGGTTTTTCGGTATTTTAGTGTTTTCGGACTCCCCTAGTTCCATCCTACCAGATCCCTGAGTTTTATGAAGGTTAGTCTTGTATTTCGTGCGTTTTTCGGTGTTTTCTCCGGTGAGTTTTCGGCGGTGCTCAAGAAGGATCGATCTTCTTGTGAAAAAGATCAATCACTCTTGTGATCTCACACCCAGCCCGAGAAGGATCGATCTTCACTGCCATGAAGATCGATCTCTTTTGTATTAAGGTGGGGTGCGGTGCTGGCCCGAGGAGGATCGATATTCATTGGAGATTGATGAATAAATTTTATATCTCACAAGTATACGAATCGGTGCAATCAATATAGCAGCAAGACGAGTATCGTACCCACAGAGATTTGTAGAGATTATTAGAGTAAAACGCTAAAGAACAGAAAAGAAAGAAAATAAGGAAGGGAAAATAAGAATGTGAAATGTTGAGAATAGATAATCTAAAAATGAAATAAGAAAACGATGGAAATATGATGGATGAATACTAAGGTTCTGATTTCACAATAACATCCTCATTCTATGCATTGAATCAATCAAGATCTCAGTTTAATTTCAAGGGCTCGTTCTTCCGGTATGATGATCCGTTCGGCCACGGTTTTCACCAAGTACCCTCAATTAATCCTAGCTAATGAACCCATAACTAAGTGTTAACCAAGAATCCATTAAGCTCTGAAGAACAATTATGAACCAAGAATACTCTTAGCTTGAACCCGGCCTGGACATAAACTCATTCATTCATAGATCCTGTAAGATTAGGGAATGAACCCTCGCCCAATCTCACATACAACAATCTATAATACTTCTATTGGCCAGATAAAGGTATTTAAGATCTCAGTTATAATAATGAATGAAACAAGGAAAATAAACTGATAAAATAATCATGATCCAATAACATAGAATAATTCAGTTAGGACTACATCGGTACCTTAGAAATGAAACTAGCCACTCATGTTCACCATGAGGGCAACAAAACTAATGAAGAAATAAAGAAGAAATGAGAAAAGAAAACCAAGCCTGGAACCCTTCTCCTCGCCTCCAAACGCTGCCAAAAAGTCCCCCTCAAACCCTAGAAAGAGTCATATTTATAGACCCAAGTGTCTCCATCCACGGATTAGATCTAAACCGTTGATTTTCTTCACTGGAAAAGTCAGATCGATCGGACTTTAGGTGTTGGATCAATCCGTTGCGTAGAAATCCGCTGTTTTTGGCTATTCCCGAGTCCGATCGATCGGACTATGGGTGTCGGATCGATCGGACCCCGTAGGAGGGATGGAGGGATCGATCGGACCCCTTATGGCTGAAAAATATATGTTCTGTCACGTTTCTGCGTAGTCCGATCGATCGAACTATTGGTGTCGGATCGATCGGACTTCCAGCTTATTTTCTGTTCTGCCATTCAGACTGCGCTATCGGTACTAAAAGTGCCGTAACTTTCTCTAGGAAACTCGGAATCACAAACCGTAAAATTCTCCAGAATCTAGACTTCAAGAGCTTTCCAACCATATATAGCACATCATCTGGTTCTTCATGAGTAGGTACAGATTAATTTTTGAAGTTGATCCATATACTCTTTTCAGCTTCTTTTAGCTCCAATTTTCTGCATTTTCCAAACAACTATATGAAGCAACATATCGATATAAAAATAGGAATAAATATGTTGATTAAAGATAATAATCTAGAAATTGAGATGGTTATAAGGCTATTTAGAGTGCACTTTCATGCACTCATCACACCCCCCAACCAGCTTATTGCTAGTCTCTAGCAATTTTAAGCGCATAAAATATGTTAAGCACACCAACGGTCGTAGGTTGTAGACATGCATAATAAAAGTACTACCTTGTCTAGTCAATAATGTTCTATCTAGTACAGAGCATAAAACATCTTATACTCATGTACATGCTACGAGCACATGAAATTAACTTCTACACTTCAAACATGCTAATCACCATTCAGCCGAACACATGTGACGTGACAAATAAATGTTACGTACAGAAGCAACTTTTACCCACCATTAGTCCAAACACACTACTATCATCATGACCAATCATCCAACCCTCGCACTTTAAGTACAACATGCTCTTGTTTGTTTTTTTTTGTTTTTTTTTTCAACTATCAGACATTTTGCCTTTTTACGCGAGCACTCTCCGCTTCTTGAGGCGCAGAGACCCGGTTACTTAACAAAACACCGAGTAGTTTTTTTTAGCTAGTAGTGGTTCTACCTTTTTACGCGAGCTCCCTGCTTCCTGAGGCAAGAACACCCGGTTACTCAGTAGATCACCTAATAGTCGTTTAGGCACAGCTTATTAAAGCTCCAGAACATTTTCTCTCTTTTTTTTTCTGCATGCAATATTCAACACTAGCTAATGCTGAAATCATGGTCTAGATTGACAATAGCATACTCATTCCTCTGGTGAGTATAATCGCACTGCACATAAAGTGTTCGTGTGTGAATCACATGATATTCTACCTTTAGGTTATCATACATGCAATCAATGTATAGATCAATCCAAGTGCAAATAGCATGTATATTAAGCATAAACATTTCAGCTCATGTATAATTTAACACTATTAAACCTACAAGGTAGCATGAATAAAGTCATGAATGTCTACACCCCCCAACTTGAAATCAACATTGTCCTCAATGTGTGCATTTATCCAATAAAATATGTAGGAGGTGGCTATCCAAAAATTTCCATAGCAAGGAGAGACAAGATAATATAAATAAGAAAGAGACCACCTGATAGAATAGCGAACATCTCCTCAAGGATCCTCCGGGTGGCTGAAATCCTAAAAGAAAAATAAAAGAGAAAATATAAAACTGACAACTTAAACTTAAACTTAAAAACAAGTTACCTTGGTGGGTTGCCTTCCACCCAGCGCTTTATTTAACGTCTAGGCAAGACGTACTGCAAAGCCTTAAGATTCAGCCAGGTTTGTAGGGCTGTAAAGCTTCAAGGGGTGCGAAGATCTCCTTTGCTCTCTTATAACTGTGCAAGTCATCCTGCACCATCTTCAAATCCGCTTTCAATGTAGTCTTCACTTGCTCCTGCTTGAAATTAGAGAATAGCAATGAATCTACAACATCTATTGAGAAGCAATCAAAAGAGTTTGAAGGATAGGACATAAACTCAAACACTTTAAATTCAACAGTTTCACCTACAACTGTCATGCTAAGCTTACCATCCTTCACATTAGTTATAGTTTCAGCTGTAGCCATGAATGGACGACCCAACAAAATAGGTAATTTTCTATCATTCAATGGTGCATCATCCATATCCAATATCACAAAATCAGCAGGGATAATTAACTTATCAACTTGTACTAAGATGTCTTCTACAATGCCTAATGGATATTTAATTGAACGATCTGCAAGCTGTAGAGACATAGTAGTAGGTTTTAATTCACCCACATCTAACTGACGGAAAACAGAGTACGGCATCAAATTAACACTGGCTTCTAAATCAAGCATTGCCTCCCTATTTTTGTATCACAAACAGTAATATTAATGTTAAAACTCCCTGGATCCTTAAGCTTGGGTGGAAGCTTCCTTTGTAGAACCGCGCTTGCCATCTCTGAAACCATCACCTTTTCATGAGGTTCATACTTACGCTTAGAAGTACGTAGTTCCTTGAAGAACTTTGGAAAGGCTGGCATTTTTCTCATGACATCAAGCAATGGTAAGTTCACATTAACCTTAGATAGAATATCATAAATTTCAGAATAAGACATATCCATTTGGGCTTTCTTTAGGCGGCCTGTAAAAGGAATTGGTGGCACATATGGTGGAGGATTACTGTGATGAACCTCCGGAACTGAATTTGCTCTCTTTTCATGATCAAAAGCTGATGTGGCCGGTGGTGGCCTCTTCGAGCGTTCCTCCTTTTCAACTTCCTCAATTGCATCATCCTTTAACTCATCAATAACTTCAGCATTAATCTTATTATCAATAATCTTACCTGAACGAAGAATAGTAACTGCGTTGGCTTGCTCTGGTTGGCTTGGAAATCTGCCTGGAACATGGGCTCGTACAACATCTGCAAGCTGTCCCACTTGAACTTCCAACTTCCCAATAGATGCTGCAACATTCTTCAGTTCTACATCATGTAGAGCAATGGCCAAATCTTGTTGTTCCATCCTTGAGTCTATTTTCTGCATAAAAGTTAACATAGTCGCTTCCAAAGACGACTTAACAAGTGGGTTAGACTGATTAGCAGAAGGCATACTAGGATTAGCATTATTTTTCCATGAAAAATTCGGATGCTCCCTCCAACCAGGATTGTAAGTATTTGCATAAGGATCAAATCTAGGTCTCGGATTATAAGCATTCATCAAATTAGCTTGTTCTTGCACATATTCAGGAAATTCACTACCAAAAGGACATGAATCAA
Source organism: Narthecium ossifragum (assembly GCA_963920575.1). Lineage (NCBI taxonomy): Eukaryota > Viridiplantae > Streptophyta > Magnoliopsida > Dioscoreales > Nartheciaceae > Narthecium > Narthecium ossifragum. The sequence continues at coordinate 20,841,051 of OY986964.1, read as the reverse complement.
ACCTATGACCAATAATATTGCAAATTGAACAAAGCTCAACCGATTTTGCTTGTGTGGACATCATCGCGTCCATCTTCTTGTTGAGGGCTGCGATTTGCCTTGCCAAATCGTCATTCTGGTTAAGCTCATAGATGCCTCTCGCCTTATTCCTCGTGTCTCTCTGCTGCGAGTTTGATGCTAGCATCTCATAAATTTCGTACGCCTTTGGTGGTGTCCTTTTGAACATCGCTCCACCTGCAGCATTATCTGTCATGGTCTGACAAGAAAGATTTAGTCCATCATAAAAATATTGCATCTGATTTTCTAAGGAATAGTTATGATGTGGACATTGCATCAAAAGCATCTTAAATCTATCCCATGCTTCATGGAATGGTTCTCCATCAGATTGCTGAAAATTTGGAATTTACCTTCTCAAGTTAGTAGTCATGGCATGAGAATAAAATTTACTAACAAACTTGTTATAAATTGCATCCCAAGTAGTTAGTGATCCAGGAGGCAACGACATGGACCATCTCTTCGCTTTATCCTTCAAGGTGTAAGGAAAACATCGCATCCTCAATTGATCTTCAGTAATGCCACCTAGAGGAAAAGTCTGAATAGTAGCATAATAATCTTTCACAAAAGTTTGTGCATCCTCAGAAGGTAAACCATGAAATTCAGGAAGCATAGAAAAATGTAGATTTTTAAGTTCATAATTTCTAGCCTCTGCAGGTAACGCAATGCACGAAGGACGTAAATTGTTATTAAGCGCCATCTCCTCTTGTTCCTCCTCTGAAACTCCTAGATCTGATGTGGACAGGCTGTCTTTGTTAGATCTTTTCTTCCAACCAATTTAATCTACTTTATCGTTCAAGGGCAACAACTTTTCTTTCCGTGATCGGCGACCTTGCATTCACTACAAATAAACTCTAATCAAATCCCCGGCAACGGCGCCAAAAACTTTATGAATAAATTTTATATCTCGCAAGTATACGAATCGGTGCAATCAGTATAGCAGCAAGATGAGTATCGTACCCACAGAGATTTGTAGAAATTATTAGAGTAAAACGCTAAAGAACCGAAAAGAAAGAAAATAAGGAAGGGAAAATAAGAATATGAAATGTTGAGAATAGATAATCTAAAAACGAAATAAGAAAACGATGGAAATATGATGGATGAATACTAAGGTTCCGATTTCACCATAACATCCTCATTCTATGCATTGAATCAATCAAGATCTCAGTTTAATTCCAAGGGCTCGTTCTTCCGGTATGATGATCCGTTCAGCCGCGGTCTTCACCAAGTAACCTCAATTAACCCTAGCTAATGAACCCATAACTAAGTGTTAACCAAGAATCCATTAAGCTCTGAAGAACAATTATGAACCAAGAATACTCTTAGCTTGAACCCGGCCTCGACATAAACTCATTCATTCATAGATCCTGCAAGATTAGGGAATGAACTCTCGCCCAATCTCACATACAACAATCTATAATACTTCTATTGGCCAGATAAAGGTATTTAAGATCTCAGTTATAATAATGAATGAAACAAGGAAAATAAACTGATAAAATAATCATGATCCAATAACATAGAATGATTCAGTTAGGACTACATCGGTACCTTAGAAATGAAACTAGCCACTCATGTTCACCATGAGGGCAACAAAACTAATGAAGAAATAAAGAAGAAATAAGAAAAGAAAACCAAGCCTGGAACCCTTCTCCTCGCCTCCAAACGCTGCCAAAAAGTCCTCCTCAAACCCTAAAAAGAGTCATATTTATAGGCCCAAGTGTCTCCATCCACGGATTACATCTAAACCGTTGATTTTCTTCACTGGGAAAGTCGGATCGATCGGACTTTAGGTGTTGGATCGATCCGTTGCGTAGAAATCCGCTATTTTTGGCTATTCCCGAGTCCGATCGATCGGACCCCGTAGGAGGGATGGAAGGATCGATCGGACCCCTTATGGCTGAAAAATATATGTTCTGTCACGTTTCTGCGTAGTCCGATCGATCGAATTATAGGTGTCGGATCGATCGGACCTCCAGCTTATTTTCTGTTCTGCCATTCAAACTGCGCCATCGGTACTAAAAGTGCCGTAACTTTCTTTAGGAAACTCAAAATCACAAACCGTAAAATTCTCCAGAATGTAGACTTCAAGAGCTTTCCAACTATATATGGCACATCATCTGGTTCTTCTTGAGCAGGTACAGATTAATTTTTGAAGTTGATCCATATACTCTTTTCAGCTTCTTTTAGCCCCAATTTCCTGCATTTTCCAAACAACTATGTGAAGCAACATATAGATATAAAAATAGGAATAAAGATGTTGATTAAAGATAATAATCTAGCAACTGAGGTGGTTATAAGGCTATTTAGAGTGCACTTTCATGCACTCATCAGAGATGAAGATCGATCTCTTCCTTAGCAGAGGACCTGCGCAAGGACAATCGATCTCCACTAGGTGTGAAGATCGATCATTTGCCTTGGCAGAGGGCGCGTATGGAGAAGATCGATCTTCATGGGCATGAAGATCGATCACCTTTGTGCAGTAAGCTGATTTTGGCTTGGTTTTCAACGATTTGATTCCAAATCAACTCGGTTTTGTTTTTATGTCTTTTCTATTGTTAGAATTAGGATATTTTGGTTATTTAATCTTTATTTCATGCTTTGCCTTGAGTTTTTACAATGATTTGTATCTATGATTGTTTTGCCGACTTTTAGGGATTTTAATCGGTTTTTCGATAAGCACGTGTTAACTGTAGTTGCATTTATTTATTATACTTTATTTAGTTGTAACTTGTAGTAGTTAGATCTTTACTGTTTTGTGGTTAACCAGGAGAGTCCTGGCTCCCGGGAATGTGTAGAATAATTGTGCCTCATATTGTTGATATGCCATATAGTGACACCTAGGTTAGATGATTTGTATAGGTGCATGCATTTGATTGCATTAGTTGCATTTTAGGTTAAGGCGTGGACGATGGGTTGATCATCGATCCGAGGCTCTCGGGTCTAGCTCTATGACCGTGGTTGGGTAGCTTGGTCTAGGGCGAGATTGTGGTACAATTGACTGATCAGATCTTGGGTCTTGAGGTTTAGAGGTCGTACCGTCCTCCTTTGCCAAGCTTGAGTGTGGGTGTGCTTTACTTTTCTGTTGTTGATGTTTGGGGAGCGCCCAGAGCCGGTGTCACACCCCGACCCAGAAAACCCATCCGGGCCGAGACGTGCGGGTCCTAAACTCATTTCTAACATCGAAAGGCGAGAGTTTCCCCTGTATTTCCTCAATTTGAACCCTGTGCAGTTTAAAATTTCACCACATATTTAAAACAATAAATAAAACAATTCTAAATTCAACATTAATACAATTCTACTATTGTCATCTCACTTACTGACACAGGTTCTTGTACAACCTCTATTTATACAATAATTCCATCAACCCTCATCACATAAATTAATACATATAATCAAATCCTCGAAGAGGGGAATTATATATTTAATCAAACTGCAGATGTACACTTATTAACAAAAGGGAAAACTCCAGGATCCTCAAGTACTCCTCGAAACTCCAAGTCCACAATCACCTCGAGAATGGCGCGTCAACGCCTAGAAGATCACCTGAAAGGAAAAGAAAAGAAAAGAGAGAGAGAAGAGAGAGGGTTAAGTCAAAGTGGCTTAGCCAGTTCAGACGAGCCAATTGATCGGACTGGATCCGATTTGACCCCAAATTGTGATCTCGTCGCAATCTCATCCGGATCTGACGATTGCGGACGCTCCTACTGGATCTATTCAATCACATACATCAATCAAGGTTGTGTGTAGTACGCCGGTGTGAAACCGACCGCCAAGGCGCAATTTACCAAATTACCCTTGGGGTCCAAAAACAGCGACACGATCAATCGATCGCAAACCAAGGCCAATCAAGCCAAACCACAAAACCAGACCCTCGACCTAACGCGATCAGACCAGGTTGGAGGCACGGGTCCTCACAACCTATCACCCTTAAAGGAATTTCGTCCCGAAATTCGATAAGAGTAGGGTTAGAAACAACAAAGCAAAAACAACCACCTGCACAAGATAACAAAGGTTAGCAAGCTCGCAATCCGAGCAACCACACAAGGTACCGGGCATCAACGTCCGCAACGGCCACACAAGACCAAGAAACACCTCATGGCGAGAACCACTTGGGACAACTGCACATGCGCCTCCAGCGCTCCCAAGTTACCCCTACAACACCTTTGCACCTCAAAGGGCTAACTCAGACGAAACCATCTTGTCTCTTGAGACTGGTCTCTCCTACCAATCATTTGAACTGACTGCTCTCTTATGCAATGTATCTGGCCCAAGTTCGAATCATCACACCTGATGACACACTACGTAACTGAACGACGCCTCCTCGGCACCAAGTCTCCAAAGGTCGTCGCTTTTTATCTGCTCAAAGTCTTTTGTCAACGCTGACCTGACCTGGGCTAATTTTCTGAAAAAAAATGGGCGATGATATCTAGATCAAAGGATGAATCTTGTCACACTATGACATCCACTCTGGCAATGGAAAAGGACTGTAACAATGATATTGTCTGTCGGCATTTCGTCTCCGCTTCCTGACTGGGGAGGTAACAAGGAAAGAACTCTATTCCTGACCTCTACACCGATGCCAACTAAGCTGATGACGAAGTCCATGATGTAACTCCGTAGGCTCTGTGTCGTCGTCGCTCCACGTCGTCATCACTCTGGTGCAAACTATCAGAGTAGGGCTGCCTCGGCCTCCACTTCGTCTGGTCTCTACTCTCTACAAACTCTGATTGATCATCTGCGCGGAGAAACCTTCAGGAACATTGTCACCAACTGAAAAACTTCAAAGGTCAACACCTCTGACTTGCAAAGCTCTCTTGTCTACTCTGTGCCGTCATCAGTCTCTATCTGATCTGTGCTAATCTCTCTAAGGGTTGTCTGATGATGTCTGGAAAAGTGGATGATGTCTTGACAACCTTTGTTGAGCAATCGGAAGAACGGCGCGAACTGCCGTACTATGCCTCGAATGGTACGAAAGTCGGGACTAATGATGAGTCACTAAATATTCATACTTAAACCCCTTAATTTATATTTGTTAATCCGAGAGTGTTTGTATTTGATAGTTTGTTAAATGATTTCAGGTTTAATGAAGATTCGAGTTAGAAAATACAGAAAATGACTAATATGTGGAAATTACGCTGCTCCGCTGTCAGTTTGGAAAGAATTCACCAAATTCTCCAGATAAATGCTAAATTCTTGAAATTTGGAGGACTTATATAAGACTTCAAGATGAACAATGTTCATGTTGGACGCTTTGTGAAATTCTTGATGGTGGGATAGCAGATTTGAAGAATACATGAAGATACATAAGCTGGAAGACTGGCCCGTCGACGCCCAGGAGACTATTCGCCAAATATTCCAGATACGTCCAAATAATGACAAATCTTCTGGCCAGGACAGAAGACTTCCTAATCTACATATTTCATTTTGAGCACATTTCCAAATTCCGGACCGGTTGAACCCAGTCGCGGCCGGAAGAAGCTGTCAGGATCGAACCAGGAAATCCGAGTTCACTAGAGGTCTAACTCAACCCTAAAACCCTAATTTCGGGAATTAAGATATAAAAAGGGTTTTGTGGCTGGAAAATGGGAGGCCTCCATAGAGAGAAAAAGAGAGATTCAGATTGGAGAAGAAGACGGAGATGCGGCGTGGATCCCTAACCTTCATCATCGAATACATGGATCTCATTCAAAAGATGAGTGGCTAAACTCTGTACTTAGGGATCTCATGAAGCTTTAGTGTAGCTTCTTTGTATTTTCTAGTTTAATTCTTGTCATCTTTTCAAAGACATGATCCTATGAATATGGTTTTATTTTATAAAGAGTTGAGGGAACAGAGTTCCTCGATGTACATTCAGACCTACTTGATTGTTATGCTTGATGGTAGAGATTCGTAGGATGGTTTTTATGTTGCTTTTGTGTATGCCTTTGAGATAATCTATGCTAGATGAAGATAGGTTGTACTCAAATTAAGTTCGAAGGCAATCTATGCTAAGTTTGGATAGGTTATGCCGTAGGGAAACAATCACATTATTTTAGGGATTCATGTAAGCTTAAGAAGCTGTGAATCCATAATGTCGAGATAAGAAAACAAGAGGATAACTAGAGAATACAGGAAGTGAAACTAAAGTGCATTGGGTAATCCCTAGGTTTTCTCTCATTGATCTACTTCAATTTCGTTAATCGCTTTCTTAATTAGTTTTAATTAATCAGTTCCTAAAACCCCAAATCAATCTTTCTTCGCTTTAGGACTAGAGTGTTGAGAGTTAATTCTTATGTTTCTTTGTTAGTCAAAGTTTTCCCTGAGGACCGACCCCGTATTTCACCATTATTCTATCTTATTAATTTAGTGTTGAAAGAAAGGTTTACAAATTTCTACATTGTGTTTTGCATACGTTTTAACGACTTGTGAGCGATCAATTTTTGGCGCCGTTGCCGGGGACAATCTTTTGATTTACAACGGAGTATCGATTTAATCTTCTCTTAAATCTTTTTCTGAGCGAGTTAGATTTTTATTTTTATTTACGTTATTTTACATTTTTTAGGACTTTTCTGATAATTTTCTGAAATTTTTGCAGCGTTGGAACGATCTTACGTTGAAGACTACTGACGGTCGACCGCGACATCGATCGCCGGATCGACCGTCGCCCTCTACGATAGCCACGGTCGACTGCGACATCGACCGTCACTCTCTGTCACAGAAAAAGCTTCTCAGGGTCGATACGAGGATCGACCGTCACGTCTTCAAGTGAGGTTGCATAGTTCCACAGTCGACCGCGAGCAATCCATGGTCGACCGTGAGCTCTCCACGGTCGACCACCAGATCGACCGTGAGCGTAGTCAGGTTAGTTTTATTACTTTAAAACTTTTTCCTTTCAATCTTTGTTTTCCGGATTTTCTCCTCTTCTTCGAATATTCTGTTTTCGTTTTCTCTTTTTGGTGTGATCTTGCATGCAAGGTAGACGATTCCTAAATAATCCGTTGGAACCTTTGGATCTAGAAATAGAGGCCACACTTTGAGCAGCTAGAACCTTAGCACAAAAATCTCTAAGTAACTATCAGGAAGCCATAAGAAACTTGCAATCCTTAATGGCTGAACACGAGGAACATGTCATTGACCCTAATGATAATATGGGTAGGGGTGGAAATGATCACAATAATAGAGAATTCCCAATTAGCAATCACTTCTTACCTGGACCTTATACCCATGCTTCTTGTATCAACCCACCTACCATCAATGCTACCCATTATGAGATTAAGCCTAACTGGATTACAGCCTTACCTTCTTTTTATGGGCATGAGAATGAGGATCCCTATGGACACATTGCTAACTTTCTTGAAATCCTCTCCATGTTCAAACTTCAGCATTTTAATGATGATGCCTTTAGACTCAAACTCTTCCCTTTTTCTTTGAAAGATAAGGCTAAACATTGGCTCCAACCCTTAGCTCCAAATTCGATTTCAACATGGGACCAACTTCAGGATGCTTTCCTTAAGAAATATTTCCCGATTATTAAAACTCAAAATTATCGAACCATGATTATCTCTTTTAAGCAAAATGAAGATGAGATGTTTCATGAAGCTTGGGAAAGGTTTAAGGATCTTCTTAGAGAGTGTCCCCATCATGAGGTACCTGAGTGGCAGCTAGCCCATTCATTTTATAATGGTCTTAATGATCGTTATAGGACAATGGTCGAAGCCTGCTGCGGGGGTGTTGTCCTTAGTAAGCCATGGACTGCTCTTTGGGAAATGTATGATAACCTTGCTGAAAATTCACAACACAATGCCTCAGTCTCTAGGAGTCGGTGTACCACTGTTCATAATTCTCGGGAAATTCATGAAATTTCTGAATTCCAAAGTCTCTCCGCACAAGTAGCCCTCCTAACTAAAGATTTAAACCAGTTGAAAATAGGCCAATCTCTTGCTCGACAACTGCCTAACACTTCTTTTGAAACCTATACCCTTTGCCTTAATTCTGATCACCATATCACTGATTGTCATCTGGCCCCCAATTTCCCTGACTTTGTCTAGGAACAAGCTAATGCAACTTATGGTTTTTCCAAACCTCAAAATAACCCTTATTCGAATACCTATAATCCAGGCTGGAGAAATCATCCTAATTTTAGTTGAAAGCCACAACAATCAAGTAACTTTCAGGGACAAAACAATACATCCAATACTTCCACTTTCAAGTACCCATCAAAACCTTCTGCAAATCCAAACCCTGGTTACCCTCCACATTATTTGCAGAATACACCTCAGCCTTCTCCTGCTAAACCATCTAATGAACCCACTTTGAGTTCCATCCTTGCAGGCATAAATGAAAATTTTAGTGGAATGTGAGAAGTGATCTAAAAAGTGATTTCTCTAAAATTCAGAATAATGTGTCTAGAATAGAGAACTAATGTAATTCTAATACCCAATCTATTGCTAAACTTGAGAATTCATTGGGTCAACTTTCTAACACCTTGTCTAAAAGAGAGGATGGACATTTGCCAAGTCAATCTGTCACCAACCCGAGAGGTCAGCACTATGTAAAAAGCCAAAATGTCGAGAGTGCCAAGGCCGTTGTGACCCTCAGAAGTGGCAAAACAGTAGATAACCAAATAGGTGAACCTGTCAATATGGATGATCAAACACCCGATCCGAAGATCAATCATCCAGCCCAAGATGATTCTTGTTTTTCACCTGATATTGGCAAATCTGATTTTAGAGAGCCTGATCCAGATAAATATATTCCTAAAGTTCCTTTTCCAGCAACTCTTAAGGATCCTTCTTCCACCATAAAAGCCCGAAAAACTGCCGAAGAAATCCTTGAAACTTTTAAGTAAGTCAACATCAACATTCCTCTGCTTTATGCCATTAGACAGATTCCTTCCTATGCTAAGTTTCTTAAGGATCTGTGTACCCATAAACGCCAGGCTAAATCCAAAGTGTCTAAAAAGATCTTCCTCACTGAGCAGGTTAGTTCAATTTTGAAACATGATACACCTCCCAAGCTAAAAGATCCTGGTACCCCGACCATACCTTGTTATATAGGAGACTACCATATTGATGGTGCCCTTCTGGATTTAGGTGCCAGTGTGAACCTTATGCCCTATTATCTTTATAAAGAATTTGGGATGGAAGAACTTAAACAGACACATGTGATTTTGCAATTAGCTGATAGGTCCATTAAGACACCTAGAGGTATCTTAGAAGATGTTTTAGTCAAAGTTGACAATTTCTTCTTTCTTGTGGACTTTGTTGTCTTAGACATGGAACCGGTTGTCGACTACAAAAAGACTGTACCCATTATCCTAGGACGCCCCTTTTTGGCCACAGCCAATGCTTGCATAAATTGTAGAACTGGGGTGATGGATGTTTCTTTTGGTCACATGCATGTTAAATTGAATATTTTTAAAACTGCATGTTTGCCTGAGCCTGATGATGATGAATGTTATAATGTTGATATTTTAACTGAATGTATTGATGCTAAAGCTCATTCTATGATAACCGATAAACTGTCTGAAATTGTGAGTGAATATGATGTTAATCATGATGATTATGACATGAAATTATATAATGATGGATTGACTGCTATTCTGCATGAATATGATTCAGATGATGAGAATGATGTTAGTATAAGAATTGCACAATCAAAGGATGATATTGGAACACAAATGGATTCTGGACCGACCGATCGGCCCCCTGAGCAACCGGTCGCTCCAGATCCGACCGATCGCACACCTGAGCGACCGGTCGGTCACGATTATGAAAATGACCGAGAAATCATCTCTTAGGTTGTTGAACCCCTTCCATCACTCTCATCAACTCCTGCCCTTACTTCACTGGAGTCACCACCTGAACTTGAACTTAAAGCACTACCTAAAACTCTAAAATATGTTTTCCTTGGATTAAACTCTACTCTTCCCGTTATCATTTCTTCATCTTTATCTTCTGATCAGGAGAGTCAACTTGTTAATGTTCTTAAGGATCATAGGAAAGCTATAGGTTGGACCGTCACTGATTTGAAAGGTATTGATCCCTCGATTTGTATGCATAAGATTCACTTAGAGGATGAGTCTAAAACTATTAGGGAAATGCAACGCCGTCTGAATCCGAATATGAAAGAGGTAGTGAAGAAAGAAGTGGTGAAACTTTTGGATGCGGGTATTATATACCCAATTTCTGATAGCCAGTGGGTTAGCCCTACACAGGTAGTACCTAAGAAATCTGGTCTAACTGTAATAGAAAATGATAAAGAAGAGCAAATCCCGATGCACCAGACTACGGGATGGCGTGTTTGTATTGATTATAGGAAACTTAATGCTTTGACTAGAAAAGATCACTTCCCTCTTCCTTTCATTGATCAAATCTTAGAAAGACTTTCCGGCCAGAGTTATTATTGTTTTCTAGATGGATATTCAGGGTATAACCAAGTTGCAGTTGATCCTCAAGATCAAGAGAAGACTACTTTTACATGCCCTTTCGGTACTTTTGCTTATCGTAGGATGCCTTTTGGTTTGTGTAATGCACCTGCAACATTTCAAAGGTGTATGATGGCCATCTTCTCTGACATGATTGATAATTTTTTTGAAGTCTTTATGGATGATTTTTTGGTGTTTGGAAATTCTTTCGAATCTTGTTTAGACAATCTCTCTAAAGTTCTTGATCGATGCATTGAAACCAATCTTGTTCTTAGTTAGGAAAAGAGTCACTTCATGGTTCAAATAGGAATCGTGTTAGGTCACATTGTCTCAAAACGTGGTATAGAGGTTGATAGGGCTAAAGTTGAATTAATTTCTAAATTACCCCCACCGACTTCTGTGCGTCAAATTCGCTCTTTTCTAGGTCATGCTGGATTTTACCGTCGTTTCATCAAAGATTTTTCTAAAATTTCACGACCCTTATGTGAATTACTAGCCAAGGATGTTCCCTTTGTCTTCAATGATGCGTGTTTGACTGCTTTCAAGACCATTCGTGATTTACTGTCTACCGCACCTATCGTTCATTCACCTGATTATTCCCTACCGTTTGAACTAATGTGCGATGCCTCTGATTCGGCCATAGGAGCTGTGTTAGGATAGCGGGTAAACAAACTTCCACATGTGATTTATTATGCTAGTAAGACCCTCTCTGAATCTCAATTAAATTATACGACTACTGAGAAGGAATTATTAGCAGTAATCTTTGCATTGGAAAAGTTCCGGTCCTACCTTCTAGGTTCCAAAATCCTTATCTATACAGATCATGCAGCTCTGCGATATCTTTTAGCTAAAAAGGATGCCAAACCTAGACTGATTCACTGGATCTTGCTTTTACAAGAATTTGATCTAGAAATTAGGGATAAGAAGGGTTCAGAAAATGTAGTTGCTGATCACTTGTCTCGCTTACCTTTGGAACATATTCTTGATGACACTCCTGTTGACACGTCCTTTCCCGATGAGCATCTTTTTCAAGTGACCCGTCTTTCGTTGCCTTGGTTTGCACATATAGTTAACTATCTTGTTTTCGGCAAGCTTCCTGACTCTTGGTCTAAAAATACTACAGATAGATTCTTTTCTCAGATTAAATACTATATATGGGAAGACCCGGAGTTATTTAAGCACTGTTCTGATCAAGTAATCCGTAAGTGTGTGCCTGAATCAGAGGTCCATGATATTCTTAATTTTTGTCATACATATGCATGTTGTGGTCACTTTTCGGGGAAGAAAATCGCTGCAAAAGTCTTGCAGTGTGGTTTCTATTGGCATACGATTTTTAAGGATGCTCATAATTTTTGCCGCTCATGTATTAGGTGTCAAAAGACTGAAAATATCTCTTGTAGGAATGAGATGCCTCAAACTCCGATCTTAGTTGCCGATATTTTTTACATTTGGGGCATTGATTTCATGGGGCCCTTTCCACCTTCCTTTGGTTGTCAGTATATCCTTCTAGCTATTGACTACGTGTCTAAATGAGTAGAAGCTATAGCAACCAAGTCGAATGATCATAAAGTTGTGGTTAAATTTCTTCAAAGTAATATCTTTTCTCGATTTGGTTGTTCTCGTGCGATTATTAGTGATGGTGGTTCTCATTTCAATAATCAACATTTTGCTTCCCTTCTTAGAAAGTACTCTATTACTCATAAGGTAGCCACCCCTTATCATCCTCAAACCAGTGGCCAAGTAGAACTTTCTAATAGGGAAATAAAGCGTATCTTAGAGAAAACCGTTCGCATTGACCGCACAGATTGGGCCATAAAGCTAGACGATGCACTGTGGGCTTACAGGACTGCTTATAAAATGCCTATTGGTATGTCCCCTTATTGATTAGTATTCGGTAAGCCTTGTCATTTACCTGTTGAATTAGAGCATCGAGCTATGAGGGCCATTAAAAAGCTTAATACTGATACCAATGCCGTCACAACACATAGGAAGCTTAGTTTATGTGAACTTGAGGAAATTCGCAATAAGGCATACTTGAATTCCAAAATTTATAAAGACAAAACAAAAGCTTTTCATGATAAACACATTTCGAGAAGGACTTTTGTTGTTGGGCAGAAAGTGTGGCTTTTCAATGCTAAATTGCGCCTTTTCCCTGGTAAATTACGTTCTAGATGGTCAGGGCTTTTTATCATAAATAACGTATTCGCACATGGTGCAGTGGAAATCCACAATCCACACACGAATGAAATTTTCACTGTTAATGGGCACAAATTAAAACATTATGTGGAGGACATCGTTCACGGTGAGGTTATTGAGTTCGTCGAGCTGACGGATCCATGCTATAATTGATCTTTTTATGGACGTCGAGCGAAAGACGTAAAATTACATGCTTTTTGGGAGGCAACCCAGTTTTATGATTTTTCCTTAGCTTTGAAAATTTTTCTTTGATTTTTAGGATTTTTCCATTATTTTTCCGAATTTTCCATGATTTTCCGTGATATTATTTAGAAAATCAAAATTCCTAGATCACGGTCGACCATCGCAACGACTGTTGCATCGTCCGTGAGGCTCTGTCAAAAATAAATCTTCTCAGGGTCGATGCAAGGATCGACCGTCAGCTCCTCACACATATAACGTGGTCCACGGTTGATCGGGCGATCGACCGTCAGTTTGGATTTCCAAATAAGTTGTTTCACGGTCGATCGATCGACCAACCGTCTGATTTTGTTCTCACATCACCCGCGCCCACGGTCGATCCAACCTCTTCTTCTTCCTTCCTCGTCACCGACCGCCGGGCGTCATCATCTCTCCGGCCGCTCCCCGACCCCCAAACCACCTCCAACACCTTCGCCATATTCTCCTCTACCTCGTCACGACTTCTTCTTCAACCAATTTCATCTCTTCCGACGCCGGTGGACATCCCCTGTTCCGTCCATCGTCACCGAGAGCCTCCTCCGCCACCTACCTGTTAACCCAGATATTGTTTTGATGATGTCAAGAAATGTTTGATGATAAAACAATGATTTAATATTATTATCCCTTAATTTGGAAAGCATTAAAATCATCTTTATTGAGTTTTGTACTGACGGTCGATACGACGGACGATGTATGGATCGACCGTGGGATATGGCGGTTGATGGAAGGATCGACCGCGGAAGCTGAACATGGGAAAATAGGCGACGGCCGATGTGACGGTCGATGGACCGATCGACCGTGGCCTATGTGGCTTGGCTCAAAGGGAGCGATGGTCGATCGGTGTATCGACTGTGGGAAGCTGTTTTCCAGACAGAGCCTCACGGACGATGCGACGGTCGATAGGTGGATCGACCGTGGCTAAAGAAAAGGCTGACGGACGATGTCACGGACGATGTGACGGTCGACCGTGAGCCCAAAAAAGAGCCGTTAAAGAGCCGTTAAAGAGCCGTTGCAGGAGAAAGAAATAGCCGTTGGGAGGCTATTTGGTGGGGTTGGAGGCTCAACTATATAAGAGAAAGTCCAGCAAACTTGCCAAGGACTTAGAGGGAGCTAAGGGATTATTGGGATAATATTCTAGCAAGTTTTATTCTCTTTATTAGTGAGCTAAACCTTTGTAAAACTACTTCAAGTGTGAAGTAGACTTTGTGAGAAATATCCAATAGTGAGATTGGAGAGATTGTAAGGTTGCCAAGCACCCGTAAGCTTGGTGGATAGGTTGCCAAGCACCCGAAAGCTTGGTGGACAACTTGTAAGAGGTCTTGCAAGTAGTGGAACCTCAAGGAGTGCCTTGAGAGAGTGGACGTAGGCAAGGTTTGCCGAACCACTATAAAAACTGGTGCAATCTCTCTAACTCTCCTCTATTCTTCTATTTAAGTGCTTAATTATCTGCTCTTATCATTGCAAGCATATTAGTTGATTAGACTCCTCCTACTCAGTTTTCCTTAATTGATTTTATTGTTTAAAGCCTAAGATAAGACCCCCTCTTAGAGCTTCAATTCGTATCAGAGCTAGGTCTCTATTTTTGTGGTGTAACAACCCATAGAGGATCCTAAATCAATATGGAAAACATAGAGGGACAATCCACAAATAGGCCACCATACTTCAATGGTTCAAACTATACATATTGGAAGAATAGAATGAAAATATTTATAAAATCCATGGATTATGAAGCGTGGATGGTTATTGAGAATGACCCAACTATTCCTACCAAAATTCATGAAGGAAAGGAAGTGCCTAAGGCTAAGAGTGAGTTCACCCGTACTGATTTGAAAAATCTGCAAGTCAATGCCAAAGCCAAAAATTTCTTATTTTGTGCCCTTAGCTCTGATGAATTTAATAGAATTTCAGCTTGTAAATCGGCTAAGAAAATATGGGAGAAGCTTGAGATAACTCATGAAGGAACTAGCCGAGTAAAGGAGACTAAGATTAGCATGGTTGTTAATGATTATGAGTTGTTTGCCATGAAGGATGATGAAGATATAAATGAAATGTTTACTCGCTTTACCAATATTATAAATATTCTTGATTCTCTTGGTAAAAGCTATACTAATGATGAGAAAGTGAGAAAGGTTCTTAGGTGTCTACCTAAGTCATGGGATCCCAAGGTGACGGCAATCGAAGAGGCTAAAGATTTAACCAAGTTGTCCCTTGATTAGATGATGGGTTCTCTCATGACATATGAGATGAATATGGAGAGGAGCAATGATGGAGAAAGAAAGAAAAAGAAAACCATAGCTTTCAAGTCAACATACAAGGATTCATCCGACTCAAGCGATGAAGATGATGACGAGGAGATGCAAAAGATCACAAGGAGAATCCAACGAATCATCAAGAATCAAGGAAAGAAAAATTCCGAAGGTGAAAAAGGAAACTCCTCTTCTTACTTAAATAAAATTACTTGTTATGAGTGTAGGAAGCCCGGACATTACATGTCGGATTGTCCAAAGCTCAAGAAATCTTCAAAGAAGAAGAAGAAAGCCAAGGAAGAAAGTGACTCGAGCTCCACCTCCGAAGAAGAAGAAGAAAAAGAAACAGCACATCTTTGTCTAACTGCCTTCGGAATAAACGAAAATGAAATTGACAAGTGGAGGCACAAGGTATTTAAAGGAGGATAACCATTTGGTTATAAAGGTAATGGAGGTATGTCTTAATTTTCGATATATGTCTCCTCCATTACATCTTCTTATTCCAATTTTTTTTAAGTTGATGTTTAAAAATGGGTTAAGAAAGTCTTTTGTGTGAAAATTTGATTACTTTTTACAAATGATCATTTCATTGAAAATCTTCATTTGGTATATTGTTTTGAGATGATTTTAAAAACTTTTTATTGTTTCTCGTAAAGAAATGGTTTTGTTGTTTTAATTTGATTCTTCTTACCCCCTCTACCAAATCTTTTTGATAATGTCAAAGAGGGAGAAATATTGTGATATCAGTTTTTGAAATCTCTTAAATCTTATATTACATACTTGAAACCTTTTGATGTTTAAAGGATTTACTGGAGATTTCATGAGAATATAATTCATGCTCAAATATCATGTCTCATTTTTCTATACAAAGAGGTACATAGGTCATATTTTGCACTTTCATATCTTTTGACCTATAATCAGGCCTGATGTATCTTTTTAGTGATATATGACTTGCTGCCTCAGAGAAATTCACTTTAGAACATATTTTATGAGGTGAATGGATGCACGAATTAAGAGGGAGCTTTCAAAGTTTTATCATTACAATTTCAAAGGTTGCCATCATCAAAAAGAGGGAGATTGTTAGACTAGATATTGTTTTGATGATGTCAAGAAATGTTTGATGATAAAACAATGATTTAATATTATTATCCCTTAATTTGGAAAGCATTAAAATCATCTTTATTGAGTTTTGTACTAACGGTCGATGCGACGGACGATGTATGGATCGACCGTGGGATATGGCGGTTGATGGAAGGATCGACCGTGGAAGCTGAACATGGGAAAATAGGCGACGGTCGATGTGACGGTCGATGGACCGATCGACCGTGGCCTATGTGGCTTGGCTCAAAGGGAGCGACGGTCGATCGGTGTATCGACCGTGGGAAGCTGTTTTCCAGACAGAGCCTCATGGACGATGCGACGGTCGACCGTGAGGTGTGACGGTCGATAGGTGGATCGACCGTGGCTAAAGAAAAGACTGACGGACGATGTCACGGACGATGCGACTGTCGACCGTGAGTCCAGAAAAGAGCCGTTAAAGAGCCGTTGCAGGAGAAAGAAATAGCCGTTGGGAGGCTATTTGGTGGGGTTGGAGGCTCATCTATATAAAAGAAAGTCCAGCAAACTTGCCAAGGACTTAGAGGGAGCTAAGGGATTATTGGGATAATATTTTAGTAAGTTTTATTCTCTTTATTAGTGAGCTAAACCTTTGTAAAACTACTTCAAGTGTGAAGTAGACTTTGTGAGAAATATCCAATAGTGAGATTGGAGAGATTGTAAGGTTGCCAAGCACCCGTAAGCTTGGTGGATAGGTTGTCAAGCACCCGAAAGCTTGGTGGATAACTTGTAAGAGGTCTTACAAGTAGTGGAACCTCAAGGAGTGCCTTGAGAGAGTGGACGTAGGCTAGGTTTGCCGAACCACTATAAAAACTGGTGCAATCTCTCTAACTCTCCTCTATCCTTCTATTTAAGTGCTTAATTATCTGCTTTTATCATTGCAAGCATATTACTTGATTAGACTCCTCCTACTCAGTTTTCCTTAATTGATTTTATTGTTTAAAGCCTAAGATAAGACCCCCTCTTAAGCATATTACTTGATTTTATTGTTTAAAGCCGAGAGCCTCCTCCGCCACCTACCATTGCCCTGAAACCAATCCACATGCTTCCCCAGGCCGCCACGACTCGTCTGCCACCATCAAAATGTCCGCTTGCTGCCTGGATGGTCGGAACCCAACGCCAGTTAACTCCACATCGCCGACCACCGCCGTTTCATCACATACATACCTCAATCCTTTAATCAAGCCCCATAGGAAGCTTCCCAAACCTTCTGCGATGCTTCCTTCATCCTTTCCGTCCTTGATTGGAGCTCCGACCGCCGGATTCCAACTCCGCCCAAATTCTCCCACGCCGTCCACCGCCGTTCCGCCGCTGGAGACCACCATTCACAGATCAGACGACATGGACGGACTCATTGGCCTCCCACAATTCCATCCCTCCTGGTCCCATTCTCCGGCGACGACGTTTCACCGTTGATCGTCGCTGGCGAGCTCTCAGCCATCCGTTGGCTGATGGACGAGATCCATACGCTTTGCAGCCTAGTTTTCCGATCAGACAGCGTAGATCTTCAATCAGGATAATTTTACGGACACTGATTATTTGGGTGTTGTGTATGGCTGATTTAATATATTTTATTGCTTTAATGTCTATATTTTTAATTTTTGTGGATTGAATGCTTGTATAAGGATGATATATCATGATAATACAAATGAGACTTTGCCGAAATTGTTAATGATTTTTATGCCTTTCTGTAATTTTTTTTATATATATTTTTTAATTCTATTATATTTGATCTTTTGGAAAGGTTCTTTTATGGCAGGTTTATCCGTGAAAATCCATAGCGGCTGATAATTTCCTAAACCGATCATGGGATATTATTTTTGCTCTTTATGTCTCTTATGTTTGATGGCAATTTTTATGGCTGTATTATTTTAGTCTCCTTTAGAGATATGGATTGCTTCCAATTGGCGACGTTTCGGTTGTGTGGGCGGTGTGGTGCTTATACTGCGGGAGACGACTATTCATAGCGCGATATTTATGGTGATCTCTACCCTTTTTCCTTGTTTTATTTTTATGACTTAGTGTAATTGGGGACAATTACATTCAAGTTGGGGGGTAGAGTCTAGGAATTTAATTCTTATACATCCTTTGAAATATGTCAAAAGGATGAAATTAGGATATGATTTGACAAAGATGCAGGTTTTAGAAATTTATTTTATGAATTATTCTGAGACTTGTATGTCATATAAGGGATAGTAAATTTTGCTATGCATGATACTATTTCTATACTTTAACACTTTTACCATGATTTAAGGATAACTTGACATATCCTAATGCACATGTTCACTTCCACATGTTAAGGGGTTGATATTAGATTCTAAGCATGATACTAGGATAGATTTACAATTCTATGTGATGACACAGAAAATACATGAACACATGCAGTTATCTGAGTATGCGAAAAAAAAATGGATTTTCAACTTAGTAACCGGGCAGTGTGTCTAACCAGCATGGTGTTTGCGTAAAATGGTTGAGATCCTTAAAGAAAAGAAAAAAAATGGATTTTCAACTTAGTAACCGGACAGTGTGCCTAACCAGCGTGGTGTTCGCGTAAAACAGTTGAAATTCCTGAAGAAAAAAAAGAAAATAAAAGTAAAGAAAAGAAAAAGAAATAAAAACAGAGATTGCTATGTGATAAGTGGAAAATATGTGCTGAATAGAATTGTGATTTTGAATAGTTGAAGTGTTTAGATATAATTGATGCTCTGAAGCATGTGGAACCCCATTCACACACAGGAGTGTTAAAGTTATTTTTAATCATGATTAAATATGTTAACGTGTAGGAAATATGTTATGACATGTTTTGATTTACTATATTCTTATGTGATAATGAGTTGAAGGATGCATTCATGCATTAGAGTTGATGAATATTATAATTGAATTCAAATGATACATTCAAGGGAATGTATAGATGTTTGTGGGTGTCATCCCTGAAAACACTCAGAAGACTATAACTCCTCCCCTGGGGTAACCCAGGGGTTTAAAGGCTTGTTGCACATGCTAAGTGCAATCGTGAGACCTACAAAAGTGGCTACTTAGATTTATTGTTTTCTTTTTCTATTTTCTTTGCTGGAGGACTAGCAAAGTGTAAGTTGGGGGGTGTGAAGAGTCACGAAATATTCATACTTAAACCCCTTAATTTATATTTGTTAGCCCGAGAGTGTTTGTATTTGATAGTTTGTTAAATGATTTCAGGTTTAATGAAGATTCAAGTTAGAAAATATAGAAAAGGACTAATATGTGGAAATTACGCTACTCCACTGTCAGTTTGGAAAAGAATTCACCAAATTCTCCAGATAAATCCTAATTCTTGACATTTGGAGGACTTATAGAAGACTTAAAGATGAACAACGTTCATGTTGGACACTTCGTGAGATTCCTGATGGTGTGATAGCATATTTGAAGAATACATGAAGATACATAAGCTGGAAGACTGGCCCGTCGACGCCCAGGAGAATATTCTTCAAATATTCCAGATAAGTCCAAATAATGTCAAATCTTCGGGACAGGACAGAAGACTTCCTAATATACATATTTCATGTTGAGCACATTTCCAAATTCCTGACCGGTTGAACCCAGTCGCGATCGGAAGAAGCTGTCAGGATCAAACCAGGAAATCCGAGTTCACTAGAGGTCTAACTCAACCCTAAAACCCTAATTCCGAGAATTAAGATATAAAAAGGGTTTTGTGGCTAGAAAACGGGAGGCCTCCATAGAGAGAAAAAGAGGGATTCAGATTGGAGAAGAAGACGGAGTTGCGGCGTGGATCCCTAACCTTTTTCATCGAATACATGGATCTCATTCAAAAGATGAGTGGCTAAACTCTGTACTTAGGGATCTCATGAAGCTTTAGTGTAGCTTCTTTGTATTTTCTAGTTTAATTCTTGTTATCTTTTCAAACACATGATCCTATGAATATGATTTTATTTTATAAAGAGTTGAGGGAACAGAGTTCCTCGATGTACATTCAGACCTACTTGATTGCTGTGCTTGATGGTAGAGATTCGTAGGATGGTTTTTATGTTGCTTTTGTGTATGCTTTTGAGATAATATATGCTAGATGAAGATATGTTGTACTCAGATTAAGTTCGAAGACAATCTATGCTAAGTTTGGATAGGTTATGCCGTAGGGAAATAATCGCATTATTTTAGGGATTCATGTAAGCTTAAGAAGCTGTGAATCCATAATGTCGAGATAAGAAAACAAGAGGATAACTAGAGAATACATGAAGTGAAACTAAAGTGGATTGGGTAATCCCTAGGTTTTCTCTCATTGATCTACTTCAATTTCATTAATCACTTTCTTAATTAGTTTTAATTAATCAGTTCCTAAAACCCCAAATCAATCCTTTTTCGCTTTAGGACTAGAGTGTTGAGAGTTAATTCTTATGTTTCTTTGTTAGTCAAAGTTTTCCCTGAGGACCGACCCTGTATTTCACCATTATTCTATTTTATTAATTTAGTGTTGAAAGAAAGGTTTACAAATTTCTGCATTGCGTTTTGCATACGTTTTAACGACGACGTTTGTGAGCGATCAACTAACGACCGCTGAAGTAGACTGACTGCAGCAAAGCGACGTACACCTCCAGCTGCTTGCTGCATCGAGAACACATGCCCTAATCATGTCCTCCGAGATCTGGGTCATCCCCCCTGAGTCTTCTGCAATATGGTGATGACATCTGCCATTCTTTGCTTCCACTTTCGCTGACATTGGAAAAGCTGCAACGGGTCTTCTATCTACTGATGTTGTCTGACTCTCATCTACACGTTGGGCATCAATCTGGGTACGGACCTCCGTAAGATTCGTGTCATCGCTTCACATCACCATCACTCCGGACTGACATACTGACATATTCTAAGTGGTAAGGAATGCTGTCTAAACGGGATAACTTTCTCCATATTTGCTACTGACGGGTTGTCACTGTTACCCAAGTTGCTCTAATTCCTCTGGCCCATCTGCTCGAGGTAACAACTACGGTATTAGCCTAAGCTGAATGGTGAAATACCTGAAAGGTCGAGACTTTTCTAGCAACTACCCGTTGCTATCACCCTTAAAGGCACCGACGTAGTGACTTTAAGACAAGAGCTCCAGTCTCCTGGTCAATCTGGTCAACAGTCCCGCGGTTCTGGAGATGCCTCTGCTGAATCTCGAAACTGTCTTCGACCTCTGCCGTCGCATATCTATCTCTAGCTCAGCTAGATCAACTAATCTGCCTGCCGCTGACACAAATCCATAACTCGTACTGAATGATGTCTTCGGGACGTCACAATCCCGAATCTTCATATGATTGTAGTTGGTGCAAAGTCCGACCTACGAGAAGGTCGACAAAACTCAGAGCTGACGAGTATCTCGGCGATGCACTGCAACGGGCACGTACTCCTCGGAGCACAGAAGGTTCGGGGACGGCCTGCTGATGTGACTGGTGAATCTACTGAGACGACGAAAACTACTGCACACGGTCCAGCTGCTCATGGTCCGGAAGAGCGAACACACATCCTCGACGGTCGCATCTGCCCCAACTACAGCTAGGCCTACTCGGCCCTAAGGTCTCTGCGACGCGCTCACTGAAGACACTGGCTGAATTACTTTGAACGAACCTCGAGTCCGAACTCGGCAATCCCGCGAAGGCGGAATATTCTGGAAGCTCCTCAAAAGGACCGCTGCATAAACAAAAACACGAGGGAAACCCTGCTCTCCCGAGCACCCTCAAAACAAAAGGGGAAGGAGTTCACCACAGACTGGTGAACAGCCCCAGCTCTCGACAACCAGAAGACGCGTCAACCTGCGACCTTCAACGAGAGCAAACCAACGCCGTCAGGTGTACTCACAACACCTTCTCACAGCCAACAAACACAACTCGATGCGCGACCAACCAGCGCAAATAGAGGAAGTCGTCGAACCCCAACGTGTCCCACACGTGGGCGACGGACACCTAGAGGTCTCCAACCTCTAGCAAACGCCCCGACAAGAGCAACGAACCCAAGCTCTTGTCCCAAATTGGTGGCTACTCCCAACGCCACACTCGACTCCAGTCCCAAGCCAACACGACTGCACGGGGACGAGTCACAAGGGGGAAACACCCAGCACCACAAGGAAACCACGAGCCGCAAGACACTTCAATAGCTGAAGGCTGAAGCTGAAAGCTGGAGGAAGGTGGCTCTGAAACGAGCTGCTGCTGAAGGTGCTCCCTGCCAAGAAGTGCGTGAAATTCCGATAAGACTGGTCACTGCCTCGTCTCCGGCAAGGCCCTATCTAGAATCTGAGTTCCCGCGTCTGGCCCAAGTACCTGCCCCAACTGAGGTATCAACCCACCGCTCTGCTCCACGCCATGCGTCACGCCCGACTGCTCTGCGGTAAGCGTCTCGCGCCCCTCGCAATCAGCACCGTCGACGGAAAAGCACCCGGCGGCTAGCACTCGAGCACCATGTGGATTCCCTCTCAGTCTGGCGGCCAAGGCTACATCTCACAAGAACTGTCACGACGCTGCCGCCAAAACCACTATACTTTGCCAATGGCTACCCTGTCATTTCCCAGAAGCATGAACGACAACCCGGAAACTCACCACGACCACCGACCAACAGTCCGGTGTCAACCCTCAAGTCATCTGTCTCAGTATCCGGAGTACAGTCCAGGGTGTCCCCCGCTGTCGCTCCAGCATACCGAACCAGGTGATCCAACCAACCCATGTGCTGCCACGCGGTGCGAGTACCAAGAACAGAGGAAGGTACTCCCAACTACACCACCCTCCAAGGGTAAGTACAAAAGAATAGTACGCGAACTGTTCTCAACACACAACCAACAGTGTCCCTAGTGGCCCCGACAAGCACCACTACACATCGCTTCCTACGAAAGCAAGAAAACAAAGGCTTCTCAAGCAAGCGATACTCCAGGATGTCCAAAACATCCGGGATCCGGGACACCTCCTTCAATCATTCCTCTACTGTCGAAGGATCTCCAACATCGCCCCTGGACCACAACGGGTCCACCTCTCAAGATTCCAAGAGTATACAGGCAACACGTCCTATTCCCTACTCGCTCATCTCCAGCACGGGGAGAGACACTGTCAGGCGAGGGAACGGACAATACTGGCGTGCGTGCACATCTCCCCCTGAGACGTCATGTCACAGCCGGAAAACAACAAAACAAACAACAATCAATAAAGCGGAAACATACCACACAATCGCAAACAACAATGCAAGGATGTTCTAGACCTAGAACTATCCCATTCCACACTCAAAACTTTAACCACAAGTCTAATCCTATCCCTGGGACATACAGCCTGCTCTAATACCAAGTTGTCACATCCCGACCCAGAAAACCCATCCGGGCGGGGACGTGAGGGTCCTAAACTCATTTCTATCATCGAAAGGCGAGAGTTTCCCCTGTATTTCCTCAATTTGAACCCTGTGCAGTTTAAAATTTCACCACAGATTTAAAACAATAAATAAAATAATTCTAAATTCAACATTAATACAATTCTACTATTATCATCTCACTTACTGACACAGGTTCTTGTACAACCTCTATTTATACAATAATTCCATCAACCCTCATCACATAAATTAATACATATAATCAAATCCTCGAAGAGGGAAATTATACATTTAATTAAACTGCAGATGTACACTTATTAACAAAAGGGAAAACTCCAGGATCGTCAAGTACTCCTCGAAACTCCAAGTCCACGATCACCTCGAGAATGGCGCACCAACGCCCAGAAGATCACGTAAAAGGAAAAGAAAAGAAAAGAGAGAGAGAAGAGAGAGGGTTAAGTCAAAGTTGTTTAGCCAGTTTAGACGAGCGAATTGATCGGACTGGATCCGATTTGACCCCAAATTGCGATCTCGTCGCAATCTCATCCGGATCTGACGATTGCGGACGCTCCTACTGGATCTATTCAATCACATACATCAATCAAGGTTGTGTGTGTAGTACGCCGGTGTGAAACCCACGGCCAAGGCGTAATTTACCAAATTGCCCTTGGGGTCCGAAAACAGCGATACGATCAACCGATCGCAAACCAAGGCCAACCAGGCCAAACCACAAAACCAGACCCTCGACCTAACGCGGTCGGACCAGGTTAGAGGCACGGGTCCTCACAGCCGGCGTGATCCCCGGTGTGGTCGGCGATTGGAGAGTGTCCACAACAAGCGTGATGCCCGTCGCGTTTGCATGCTTATTGTAGTTGCGCCTTAGGCTTGGCAAGGAGACGGTTCAGTTGCAGTTTCCCCTTCTTTGATTGTGACGTAGAGTAGAACCCTACTGGGCTTTATGCTCACCCTATCCGGGCTGCGTTTGCAGGTGTAGACGCCAGTGTCTCCGTTGCTCCCAGCAAATCCGCTTTTGGCGGCGCGTCGACTTCTGGAGGGCGTTGAGGTGACTAAGGATCGGATAATATAGTTGGGCAATTTTTATATACAGTATCCCTCATGGATTAGTTTATATGTATCATTTTCTAACTTGAGTAATTCTGATATAAATATGTACAACTCTGATGTTAATGGAATAGTATGTTTTAGGTTTCAATTATGCCTTCAGAAGTCAAATGTTTAAATTATTTGTGATAATTATTGTATCGCGCCTGATTGGAAGTAAACAGGTGTAGGTTTCCCCTCACGCCTCGGCCCGGATGGATGATGTCGCTCAAATGTGTCACGCACAGCGGTCGCGATGCAGTACAGCATAAGAGAGGTCGAATCGACAGAGAGACAAGCAGGAAAGATCCAGAAACACAGATAACAATATATAGAAAACAATCAAGAGCGATAAAATTTAAGAAAATAGATCAAAGATGTAATGATGAGATAGAGTAAACGAAAGAAATCAGGATTTTGATAAGGCTAGGCTTCAGGAATCACTTCACTCGTATTTAGGTTCTTCTCTTCTCAATGGTTCATATGATACTCAGTCAAGGGATTCACATCCCAATCACCTTAACCGGAAGATATGGAACTATAAACCTAACAATATATATAAATGTCTCTTCCTACGATTGATTCTTCCTTATTATAGGTCCAACTTCATCCAACCCAAACCTAAGAATATATGATACCGGCTGTCATTACAGGCAACATATAGCAAAAGTTCATCGGGACAAAGCCCTAACTCTATCTAACCAGATCTCTAAGACTACACAATACCAACTCTCACAATCGGCAATGCATAGCAAAGATTTCACGAGATAAAGTAAGTAAACAATAGATAAAACTATGGGATTATAAGATCATGAAAGAACATTGACTGGATTCATAATATTAATCATCCATATAGAAATCTATAATCTGAAAATAATCTTTGAAGAGCCAATACATAGAAAAGAGTTTAACAATAAAGATTAAAACTATGAACCATTGTTGGAGAAGAAGCCCTAGTCATCGCTAGATCATCCGTCCGCCATGCCCACGGATTAGTCGGCCATGGATGGAGATTCCTTCATCTTCTTCCATTGGAAAACGTCCAGAAAAGAGCCTTAAAAAACGTCCAAGAACTCCCTAAAAATCTCCCCAAGAAGTCTATTTATAGGCTTTTGTGAAACCCTAACTCGGATTAGATCTCAGCCCTTGATCTTTCCCGCAGAGCCAAAAGAGATCTCAGCCCTTGTTCTTCCTAACTATCCAAGGAGATGAAATAAACACAGGAAATATACCTTGTGGCTTAGAAGCAATGACTTGAAGTTCAGCCGATGAATGTTCAACAAATACATTGTCGTGGTGGTCTTGGTAGTCGTCCAGATCTTCCTCGCTGCTGATTGGCCCGTACTGAAGTACGTCATTTTCTTCCACGTGATGTGTCCGTCCGAGTTCGTGCACGTTGAAAGATGTAATTATCTCGCATAGTTGGCGTGCCTTCTCCTCATCCTGCATAAGTAACTGCAGAATGAAAGAGTCAAAATTAGGCTTGGTTTAGCCTCCTTAAGTAAGTCCAAAATCTCTTTCATAGAAAGTTGAGGAGAAACATGTGCAACATCAGCGACATGAACATGTACATTACTAACATTGGAATCATGAGCATAGGCATAGTGAATGTTATATCATGAACATGGGTATGAGCGCTAAAATCATGCGCATATGCGTCACACAAATTAGAATCAATAGCTTGTGCATCAATAGGACTAGAATTTTGAACATGCACGCTAGCACTACAGTCATGAGCATATGCATCATCAACATGAACATCTTGAGCATGTGCACCATAACCATTAAAATCATGGATGTAAGCATCACAAGCACTAAAGTCATCGACACATGCATCATACGTGTTAGGCCCATCAACATCCACATCATGGGAAGTAGCAACATAAGTATCATGCACATAATCATCATAAGCACTAGGATAAGAGTAGAAAGGCTCAATGTGTTGCAGATAGCTGTTGGACGTTAAGGCGACATTGGGATGCTTGTCGGATTTGACATCGATATGACCATCATAATCATCCAAACGCCCAGGAACCTTCTGTGTATAAGTCGTCTCCACAAGCTCATCCAAATGCTTCATAGCTTCATCAGGATCAATCTGCAAAAACTCACCATTGCATCTTGTTTCAAAAATTTGACGTTCATGCTCAGTTAATCCATAATAAAAATAGCTAACTAAACGCCAATTAGCATAACCATGGTTGGGGCATGAAATTATTAAACTTTTAAATCGTTGCCATGCATCACATAATGTCTCATCATTCTTTTGTGCAAATGATGAAATCTTTCTTTTCAATGCGTTAATAATATAAGTAGGAAGATACTCATTGACAGAAACATAACTCGTTCTATTCTCCAAGCTCAATTCGTATATACTCTTCTTACGAACTGTTGTTTTTGACATTCTATCTCTCGACTTGATAGAGCATGATCTCAAATAGTCTTGATATAATTCATTTTCCATCATCTTTTTTTTTAATTTTTTTTTGTCAGTTTTTTTTTCAGCAAGTAAAAATAAAACGAAAAATTAAAATAAAAATAAAACGAAAATAAAGAAAACTAAGGAAAAAGAAATAAAGATTCAAAGAAAAGGGAACAAAGTTACCGCCTTCAATGTCTTCAATCATCGTGATTTGATAATTTTGGCGCTTTTCTGAACCGTCTCCCCGGCAACGGCGCCAATTTTTGATGTCGCTCAAATGTGTCACGCACAGCAGTTGCGATGCAGTACAACATAAGAGAGGTCGAACCCACAGAGAGACAAGCAGGAAAGATCCAGAAACACAGATAACAATATATAGAAAACAATCAAGAGCGATAAAATTTTAGAAAATAGATCGAAGATGTAATGATGAGATAGAGTAAACGAAAGAAATCAGGATTTTGATAAGGCTAGGCTTCAGGAATCACTTCACTCGGATTTAGGTTCTTCTTTTCTCAATGGTTCATATGATACTCAGTCAAGGGATTCACATCCCAATCACCTTAACCGGAAGATATGGAACTATAAACCTAACAATATATATAAATGTCTCTTCCTACGATTGATTCTTCCTTATTATAGGTCCAACTTCATCCAACCCAAACCTAAGAATATATGATACCGGCTGTCATTACAGGCAACATATAGCAAAAGTTCATCGGGACAAAGCCCTAACTCTATCTAACCAGATCTCTAAGACTACACAATACCAACTCTCACAATCGGCAATGCATAGCAAAGATTTCACGAGATAAAGTAAGTAAACAATAGATAAAACTATGGTATTATAAGATCATGAAAGAAGCATGACTGGATTCATAATATTAATCATCCAGATAAAAATCTATAATCTGAAAATAATCTTTGAAGATCCAATACATAGAAAAGAGTTTAACAATAAAGATTAAAACTATGAACCATTGTTGGAGAAGAAGCCCTAATCCTCGCTAGATCATCCGTCCGCCATGCGCACGGATTACTCAGCTATGGATGGAGATTCCTTCATCTTCTTCCATTGGAAAACGTCCAGAAAAGAGCCTCCAAAAACGGCCAAGAACTCCCTAAAAATCTCCCCAAGAAGTCTATTTATAGGCTTTTGTGAAACCCTAACTCGGATTAGATCTCAGCCCTTGATCTTTCCCGCAGAGCCAAAAGAGATCGATCCCCCTTTGAAAAGAGATCGATCTTCTTCCTTCCATGAACTCAGGATCTAGATTTTGCTCGACAAAGATCGATCTCCTATAAAAATGGATCGATCTTCTTCCCACGGATGACAGGCGCTTCCAGGTTCGGATCGATCTCTTTTGGAAAGAAGATCGATCCCTTTATTCCGGATTCAGATTTCTCCTCATGGTCTTTTTTCATCTCTAGGTGCATAAGGGATCGATCTCTTTTGGAAAGAAGATCGATCTCTTATTCTCTGCGTATTTCTTCTACTATTCTGCCCTGCGCTGGTTGTAGTAAAAGCACTGTAACTTTCTCTAGGAAACTCGGAATTACGAACCGTAAAATTCTCCAGAAACTAGACTTCAAGAGCTTTCCAACCATGTATGGAACTTTATCTGATTCATTCCGAGAAGGTACAGTTTTGGCGTTAAAGACCCATCTTTGCTTCAATTTCCTGCATAATACAAATAACTTTGTGAAGCAACATATACGGACGAAATCATTTATATTAATCATAAAAACTAAGCAAATAAGCTGCTCTTAGTCATGTTCAGAGTGCACTTTCATGCACTCATCAATGGGTCTTCTGGGTTGGGGTGTGGCAGTGCATGTGGCACGTCTCCGACAGCTACACCACCGACTCGTGCCATGATTTCTGCAACTTCATCGGTCAGATGACCGTTGAGCAGAAGTTGACGCTGACTAGTGAGCAGAGTTGTGACCTGCATGTCACCAAGATGAGATACGTCCTCCCAAAGCCGACCTCGAAGTCGGTTGCTCCATCGCCAAAGGTCCATCGGCCTATTCCAATATAGAAACGTCCGCAAACCCTCCTCGACGCTTCCCCGCCAGTGTTCCCACCTTCATCCAGCCGGATGCCATTCATGGGAATCTTGGCATCTGATCTCGAAGCCCTCCGAGATAACAGGTGCCCACATTGCTCGGTGCTCCTCCATATCGAGCTAGTCAACCAAGGGTTGGTCCAACATGATAGTATTAATGAGGAACTCGGCGATGACCCGCTCTTCCAGAGGGTCTCCGAGATCAAGCCAGTCGAGATCCCAGTCCCTGTAAATCCAGCTAATGACCTACTCCTAGAGGCATACCCATCCAGGAGACGGATGACTGTTCGTCACCCTCAGCTAGCAAAAGTTGTTGCTCGGCCGACTGGCAACACTAGCGAAGCCTCCCGACAACAACCAGCGAGGGTATACTGGAGCCAGCGTCGCGCAATGAAGCAAAAGGTCGAACTCTCCCATGACTACTACGTTACCTCTCCTGACACCTCCTCCTCCATCCTCAAGTGTCCTCTAGATAAAGATTGGGAGACGAGGTTCAGCGATGCAGAGTCGTCATCACGCTCGGACTTCCGAGATATGTCGCCAGAGAAGACTCACCCTCGACCCAACTCCATACGCATTGGCAAGGTCGATTGCCAGATGACCGATTGCAACATGACGTTCACATTGCCAGCCATCTTCTCCAACAAGCAGGTCCAAGTTGATCGCCTAGAAGGGCACGTCGAGGACACATAATCCCTAGGGCAGATGATGATCTTCGACGACACCCCGGATCAAAATCTCACCAGTGTCGACCTCGAAGCCGACTATGTTTCTTCTCCCAAAGCCGGTATGCAATTTACCCCAAATTCCTTTTATTTCTTGCTCAAGAAACCCAAGGAAATTGATACAGATTACTTCAAAGCTCTATATGTTACAGCAAGACTCGATGGAGTCATTGTGCCTCGAGTCTTAGTTGACAATGGCCCAATCATCAGTCTGCTACCCGAAACTAAGCTAACGCCTCTTGGGAAGACACCTTTCGACTTGTTTCCCATGGAAACAACAATTCATGGCTTCACAGGTCGATCCACTATGACAATTGGGGTTCTCTCCATGAAGGTCATAGTCGGAGGCGCAGTGTCTACTACGACATTTTTAGTAGTCAATACTAAAGCGAGCTACACCGCTCCGCTCAGACATGACTGGCTCAACGCCAACGCCTGTGTTCCATCATCCTTACATCAACAATTGATTCTTTGGAATAAAAATGACCTTGAAATTATACATGCAGATCGACAACCACTCATGGTTCATTCCAACTATATCGAGGCCGTTGAAAACTATGGCCCTATAGAGATGTATCGAGGACGCTTCACCCGTAGAGAGGAAGACCTCGATACAGAGGGCATTGCGTCGGCGTGGGAGCATCTCGAGCAAGGTGCCATCTCCAAGGACCCTAATGCCCAGCAAGCCGGGGAAATTGGAGATGAACCACCAGCTCACCATGAATAGCCTCTTAATATCAAGAGACGGGCTCGAGGATCTTCAAGCCTCGCCCATGGAGGGCAAACCCCAACCAGAAGTGCATCTGGTCGAAAGGTCACCCGAGCTAACCAAGATTGCAAAAGCCGCCATTTCGAGGTTCGAGATCTTTATCATAGAGCAAGGTCCGAGATTGAATGCTCGGACAGGGTGGGGATCAACACAGGCGAAGGAAACAAGGCTTGAGGAGTACGAACATGACCTCGATACAGAAGAAGCCCCTGAGTCTGAGAAGACATCTGAAGACATTGAGCGACAGCTTAGGTTAGTTGATGTACATAAGTTCCCTACTTTTCCTAAAGTCGCACGTTCGAGTGTCGATCGCCATGTATTTACTAAGTTAGTTTCATCTGACTTAGATTTCCCTGCTTTCCCTAATCTAACGTCTCCGGTCGAGCTCGAGGAGGTCAACCTCAAAACACCCGAGTCCCCTCGAGTGACTTATGTAAATAGAGCTCTTAATTTTAAAATGAAAAAAACTTTGTTAACATTGTTACATGAGTTCAAAGATTGCTTCGCATGGGATTATAATGAGATGCTTATTCTTAGTCTCAATATCGCGCTCCGATCCGCAGGTAGTTTCCTTTGTGTGGGCGTTTGTGCCACTAGGACTAGTTGGTTCTTCTTTTCCGGCCCTACCCTTGAATTTCGGGACGAAATTTCTTTAAGGGTAATAGGTTGTGAGGACCCGTACCTCCAACCTGGTCCGACCGCTTTAGGTCGAGGGTCTGGGTTTGTGGTTTGGCCCGGTTGGCCTTGGGATGCGATCGGTTGATCGCATCGTTGTTTTTGATCCCAGTGGCATTTTGGTAAATATGCTCCCTGGTGGTCAGTTTACACCCGTGTTGCACACATGGCCTTTGATTGATGTATGTGTTTGATTAGGACCTTTAGGGCGCTTTCGATCGGAAGATCGGAGCTCGATCGGGAGAGATCGAATCGGACGGCTGTGATGGATTCCAGCTTTCTATTTAAACCCTTTCCTTTCTCTCTCTCCTTTCCTTTTCTTCTCCTTCGGCCTTTCTTTCTCTCTTCTCCCTCTCTCCTTCGGCTGAGCTAGGGCTTGGAGGGTTGATCTTCGCGGAGCGGATCTTGGCGATCAGAGTTGGGAAATGCGTGGAGGAGCTGCCCTATCTCTTCAAGTAGGTGTTTCTACCTCGATCCTTGGATCGAGTTCTCCTAGGATAGGTTTAATGCCTTTTCACTGTAGGAATACATGTTAGAATGTTATATAGCTTGTAGCACTTGTGGTGTGGCTCGTTTTCAGTATTTCTACTTTGCGATTTCGGTATTTTAACGGCTGGTTTTCCGTATTCTCGCCGTTTATCGGTTTTCGGCCATTTTAACCTAAATTGATGATTTAACTGTCGAAAATGTGATTTCTTTGCACCATTGGTTTCCCCATCATTAATTACTCATGTTTGCAAAGTTTCAATGATTTCCAACAAGATTTGATCCTTGAAATCCAAGGAATTGGATCTCCGGCACTGTTCTGATGAACTGTGCCTAAGGCTCGACGTTCGATCGGTGCATTGACCGTCAAGCGTTGATACGCTCCTTCGGGGCTCGACGGTCGATCGGTGCATCGACCGTCAAGTATCATTTTACTCTTTCTGGGCCTGGCAGTCGACCGTCGGATCGACCGTTGCATCGAACGTCGGGCTCTGTCGGGATTTTGGACTCCCACGGTTGATGGATCGATCGACCGCGGGATCTTCTCCTTTTCGCCATTCACCTGACGGTCGATCGTCGAATCGACCGTCGCATCGACCGTTAGGCGCTGTTTGGTTTTGGGCTTCTCAGGGTCGATGGGTGGATCGACCGTCGCCCTTTGGTTTTCTTCGTGATGGCCTCACGGTCGATCGTGGC
Organism: Narthecium ossifragum; assembly: GCA_963920575.1. Classification (NCBI taxonomy): domain Eukaryota; kingdom Viridiplantae; phylum Streptophyta; class Magnoliopsida; order Dioscoreales; family Nartheciaceae; genus Narthecium; species Narthecium ossifragum. The sequence continues at coordinate 20,808,558 of OY986964.1, read as the reverse complement.
ATCTACCGTGGCCTCACGGTCGATCGGCGGATCGACCGTCGCATCGACCGTGGGCCCTTGAACATGGTTTTCTGGCTTTTCTTGGATGGCTTTCAATCGTGATTGATCTTTAAACATGTTGGGAAGCTTTTAAACGGATTTTGTAGTGTTTTCAAGGGATTTCTATCGAGTTTGAGGATCGATTCGAGTATTTCCCGTTTTAGACAAATCTATGGTTTTGATCGCATTTAATACATGTTTGATTGTAGTTAAATGCTTAGTTGGTTGCTTAACCATTAACTAACTATGAGTGCTAGTTAATGTGGAATTGTGGAACCTTAGCCTGTTGCCGGCGTGTGCCGAGGGCTATTGTATAAATGTGGCCAGTTACTTGTGGGGTAACTGTGGAACCTTAGTCTGTCAGGTGCAAGAGAGCACTGAAGACTACTGTATATCTGTATTCATGCTTTGCTCAGATCTTTGTTTGGTTAGCATAGTTTATTCTGTGTTTGAGGCCTTTGCTATGCTTACCCTTGGCTAGCTGTAAGCTATGCCTAGCCCTGTATGATTAATTACATCTTGTTGCATGCTTATATCTTGTTATCTGTGCCTGAGCATTGCATGCATCTTGATTGCATTAGAGGCATTTGAGGTTAGGCGGGCGATGGGTTTGGTCGCCGATCCGAGGCTGTCGGGTAGCTCGGATCTAGCCATTAGGACCGCGGCTAGGTAGACAGGATTAGGGTGTGATCTTGGATCATCTGAATCTCTTGTAATTGAGGATTGCGATAGTTGACTTGAATTAGTGATCGAGGTTTAGAGGTCGTGTTGTCTTCCAAAGCCAAGTGCTAAGGATGGATGTTGATGCGTTCCCGATATGGTTCCCCAAGGCTTTGTATTCCAGCTTGGGTAAGGGTGATCTTGCATTTTACTGTTCCTTGGCCTCCTGATAACTTGTTCAGGAGAGAGGTTTCATGACAGGAGCCCTTGGGACATCAACTGGGTTATGGGACCCGTGGCATCCGTTAGACTTAGGCTGGGAGACAACACTGTTGTTGTTTTCCTCCCTTCAGTGTGTCGTAGAGTAGAACCCCACTGAGCTTATCGTTCACTCCTACCCGGGCTGCGATTGCAGGTGCAGGCGCCAGTTCTTCTTCAGTAGAGCCGGCGGATCAGCTTTGGTAACGCGACTGCATCCAGAGGTGTTTGAGTTTGCTGGAGGACGACTGTTGTACTTTTGGCAGATTTTGTAAATTATGTACATTTTGAGAACTTTTGAGATTAATGTATAATATTCTTTCATTGGGAGATTTGTATCAAATGTTGAATAGTACAACTGATGTTATGTAAATTGAATTTCTGTTTCACTTCTAAGATATAATTTGTTTAAGTTTTTCTATAATTCCGCTTTGTATCGCGCCACTTGGAGATGAATAGTGTAGGTTTCCCCTCACGCCTCGGCTCGAATGGGTTTTCTGGGTCGGGGTGTGACAAAAGTAGTAAAGGATCACCACCTCTCAGACTTCGCCTGGCGCCACCGCACCGCCGACCAACTACCCACTAGGGGCCACCGAAGAAGAGCTAACGCCTGCACCTGCAAAATGCAACCCGGGTAGGAATGAGCAACTAAGCTCAGCATGGAAACTATACTACAACACAAAGAAGGAAGAGGGAAACGCAACAGTGTCGCCCTCTAGTAAAGCCTAGGTGTATACAGGGGCCCAATAACCCCACCGCGTGTCCCTGAGGTCCACGATCATGATTTTCCTGAAGAACTAGTCACATGATGGGTCACGTTCAGTAAACAAGAACCAACAATTCTGACTCACATGCAGGGAAACGCCACTGCTGGCGGGAAATGGCACCACTGAGTAAGCACACCCTCTACTCAAGAGTCGTCATAGTTGGATACCGGCTACAGCTCAGAACTCGACTAGAAGCCGACAAGACCTCTAACAATCATCAAGCAACAGGTGTACAAGTCATCTAGACCTATCATCGAATTCGACTGTACACCACCATTCAAACTTGGTCCTAACTACCCGACCCCGGTCCTAGGGCTAAATCCGAACTTCCAAACCTCGGGACGGTGACCCACAGATCACCCACGCCCTAACCTTATGCAACTAATGCGCAACAAGATGCATGCTATGAATATACGCAGATAGAATAGATATAGTATGCAGCAATATGTGATAATAGCATAAACATGGTCTGGGCTCGACACTCTGCCGGCCAAGGGTGGTGAACACATATTTAAGGTCAAGAACTACTGCAGTAGTACCCCACCAACTAACAGCTAGTTCACCAGCAACCTGTATTGGGAAGCAGCCCCGCAAACAACAGAAGGCACACCACACAGATAAAGCCCTCGGCGCACGCTAGCATGCAAGGCTAAGCAAAGCAGTAGGGCCACTCGCCCACTTATTCTAAACATCCCATGAGTCATCACTCTCCTGGTTCACCACTACCCCTAATATGGGGCTAACATGCTTAAAAGTATGTACAATTTATAAAGCTATAAGCAAACTGTACATGCAAAGCCCCACAGGCAAAGCCAATGAAAACTCCTCTCTGTCACATAAAGGATCGATCTTTTCCTGAGAAAAGATCGATCTTCCAGGTGACAGGGAGCACCCTTTCTGTCGAGCTACAAGGGATCAATCCTCCCTCCAGGAAGATCGATCACCAAGCCAAAGGATCGATCTTCCCTCCAGGAAGATCGATCACCTTGGTGACCAAGGGCTCGCCCATGCCATCCAAGGAACATGATCGATCATCTCCAACCAGAAGATCGATCATTCTCGGGTTAAGCACGACCAACTCAGAGGGATCGATCCTTCCTCGCAAAGTATCGATCCTGATGGGTTCTCCGGCGACCGGACGGCGAGAAATACCGTCATTAAACTCCACCAAATCCCACAAAACCTTGGGATCTGGTAGTACGAAGAACCACGAGAACAAAACCAGTAAGCATGCTAAAAACCATCAACCATACAGCGAGATCTGAGCAAAACAAAACACAATCAACACAAATCTTACAAAATCGGAAAAACAAGTAGGTAGGAATCCCTACCTAGGCAAGAGTTGTTTCAATCCCAGCTGCTAAGCCTTAGATCGTCCTCAATCGCTCCAAAATCCGGCCAGATGTGAGCTCAAGAACGGTGGATTTCAAAAGGATTCAAGGAAGAAGGTCGCATTTGTTTTATAGGCAAACGAACCAACTTATGAATGATCGATCTTTCTGGAGATCTTTCCCTCCGGAAAGATCGTTCCTTCATGACGATTGCGCCTTGACTTTCTGTCACTAAATAATCGATCTTCTAGCAAGGAAAGATTGATCCTTTAGTTATAAAAAGCTACACTTGGGCTAAAACACAAGCCCAAGCCCGGATCTTTCGATCCCGAGTCCACCTAACCGTTCTAATCAAACACTAACACAAACATGGTCAGTGTGTGCACACGTGGGTGTGAAACAAACTGACAAGGTGTAATTTATCAAGTTTCCCTTGCGGTCTACAACGAGCCACAGGGGTAGAGGGACAGGTCCTCACATTTGATCTAGTCGAACATCGGCTCCCAATCAAACCTAGATATTAACCAGTATAGCAAGCTCCTCGAAGGCTAGCTCCTGAGAAGATTCCTAAGAGAAAGGAAGAGGTCGAACGCCTACTATAGGCTAAGTTCATAAGGACCGCTCGAAATATAGAGTGGGTATCAAACATAGTGCCCGTGTAAGGACCCGTTCCTCCGACCCAGTCGGACCGTTAGGTCGAGGGTCTGGCTTGGTTGGGTTGGCTCGGTTAGCCTTTCTTTGCGATCGGTTGATTGCATCCCTGTTTTTGGACCCCAAGGGCAATTTAGTAAATTGCGCCTTTGTGGTCGGTTTCACACCCGCCTAGTGCACACACAGCCTTGATTGATGTATGTAATTGAATTGATCCAGTAGGAACGTTCGGGATCGACAGATCCAGACGGGATTGCGAAAAGATATCGTAATTTGGAGTTTAATCGAACTCGGTCCGATTAAACTAACTAGACTAGGTTGGCTCAACCACTTAAGTGGCTTAACCCTCTTTTCTCTCTCTCTTTCTTTATTTTCCCTTTTTCTTATCTTTTCCCTCTCCCTTCCCCTGTCTTCCCCGTGCCCTACCCCCTCCTCCTTCCTTCCCTTCTCTCTCCCGCGACAACCCTTCTTTCCTTCCCCGGCGACCTGGAGGCGGCGGCGAGGAGCTTCTCCTTCCTTCCCATTCTCTCTCCCGCGACGGCCTCTCTTCCTTCTTCGGCGATGGCTGCGGTTATGGGAGGACTCCGGTGGCTCTCCGGCGAGCTAGAGACACCGGCGTCGACAGAGGACGACGGATTAGCAAGGAGTGAAGCTTGGATTTGCGTTTTAAGGAAGGGTTTCTGCCTTAATCTTTGGGTTAAGCTAGATCTAGGGTTTGGTTTGTTTTCTTGTTGATTTCTTTGTGTTAGATTGTTCCTCTTAGCATGCTTATCATCTGATCTAGCTTCCATGCTGTTTTTAGTTGGATTTAAACCGGATTTATACATGTTTTTCCTTGGATTTTCGTCGATGCTCAGTTCTTCGATGAACAGTCGAGTTCATGCTCGATTTTTGAGCTGTGTGAGCATGATCTCGTGTAACGTTCAAGATGAATGTTGTAGCTCATCGAATATACTTGCAATTTCCGCTGGTTTATAATTTTTAGATTTATATACGAATTTGGATGATTTTTCTATGGAACTGCTGCGAAACTGGATTTGTGAAATTAGTAAGATAATTAAGTGGAAATTAGACATCAATTAGATCCAATTCTTGGAGGAAATGTTCCTCGCATGCTAATAAATATTTGACCAAGTTTAATTTAACATTTGACGTCGTCTGGACGTCGAGTTGACAAGATTTCACGGCTACAAATTTAGGATTCCTGTAGCAATCCGAAAATGTGTAATTTATGGATTTTGATGTTTCCTTGTGTTTAATTCTTCGGGAATTATGAAGTTAATGCTCCTAATGTTCTCTAGGATTAACATGTTCAAAGTGATGATCTTTGTATACTTAATTACCTCAATTTCGGCCTAATTAGTTAGTTGCAAAACCTCCTCTAATTAACAATTAGATTGTGAAGTATGCCTATTAATTATAAGTGATTTGGATTATTATAATGAGCATGTATGCCTAATGTGTATTTGTAATTCGAATCATGCTAGTATATTTAAATGCCAAGTCTCGGGCTAATGGATTGGGTTTTACTGTGTGTTATACTCCATGTATTCCTTCACCGATTTCCCGTGATTGGAAGCTTTTCATTCAAACTGTAGTGTGCTATCTACTTATGTAATTTATATTTGCTTAAGTCCGTGTGGGGCTTGTAGTTGAACCAAGGGAGTTATGCCCCTTGGGATGTTTAGATAATTGACTGGGCCGAGGGGTGCCCTAGTTGATGTGTTTTGTAACTGTTGTATATTGTTTGACCGGGGTTGTATCCCGTTGTAGAAATTATGGTTGATGGCTGTGGACGTCGTTGTAATGCCAGATTTTGATCTATTGGGTGTTGGTTATAATTGCTTTGCTAGATAGATCTTTACTGCTTTAGACCCCTTGTTATGTTTATCCTTTGGCAAGCTGTAGGCTACGCCTAGCCCTGTATGTTGTGATGTCATACTGTTGCATGCTTATATTTCTGTATCTCTATGCCTAAGCATTGCATGCATCTTGATTGCATTAGAAGCATTAAGGCTAGGTGGTAAGCGATGGATTCGATCGCCGATCCGGGGTTCTCGGGTAGCCCGGATCTAGCCCTGGGTCTGGGGTTTGGTTAGTTGAGGACTAGGACGAGATTGTGTGGTGATGATCTGGTGTTGATCGTGGTTGCAACCTAGATATAATCATTTGAATTATGATATTGACGAATAAAGGTCGTATTGTCTGATTGTCCCAAGGGCCTAAGTGTGGATGTCAATGTCCATGAAGTATGTCCGCGTACAAGGGGTAGTGTACGATGAGAGCTCCGGTGGTGAGTGCAGCGGCGATGCACCGACCCTGTGTCCGGGCTCGTGTTGGCCGTCCTCCTTGTTTCGCCGCTTGGGTGAGGGTGACCCTATTTAGGGGCCCATTCTGGATCGACGAGGTGTGATGCCTCTAGTGGCAGCTTAAACTTGGGATGAAGGACAATACTGTTGTGATTTCCCCTTCCTTGAGTGTGACGTAGAGTAGAACCTTACTGTGCATTGTTACTCACCCTACCTGGGCTTCATCGGCGATGCAGGTCGATGCAATTCCTTCTTTCAGGTGTTCTTCTAGAAGATGACGCGATATTTCGAAGTGATCGAGGACTTGGAGCTCAAGGAGTTCTTCTATTGTTAATTTACAGTTTTAATCAATTGATCTATAATTTGATGTATCCAAGAACATAATTGTATGATTATTAATTCAGTTCTATTTGAGAAGTGTTGTCATATTATTTATGTAGACATTTGATAAATGTATTAATTAGTTATTTACAATGGTGTCATTGCTCAACTTGAAATTGTAAAATGAACAGGTTTATTGTGTTGTAATTATAAAGGAGACTCTGCTGATTTTGTTATGAACTGGAGGATCAAATTGTTCAAATTCTTAGCAGTTATATATTTGTGCACCAATTGATGATGTAAACAGGTTTAGGTGGCTCACGCCTCGATCTGGATGGGTTTTCTGGGTCGGGGTGTGACGACTTGTCACTAAGAAGAACGAGAAGATAAGAGTATGCATCGACTACAAAAACCTGAACATGGCCAAAGATTAATACCCAATACCGGTAGTCGATCTCTTAGTCGATGCCGCCGTAGGGAATTAATTAATTTCCCTAATAGATGCGTACTCAGGGTACAATCAGATCCATGCCGCATAGGAGGATGTTCATAAAACAGCATTCACTTGCCATGGGGTCATCGAGACCTTTGAGTATGTAGTGATGCCCTTCGGACTCAAGAACATTGGCGCCACATACCAGAGGGCGATGAACGGCATCCTCCATGACTTGATTGGGAAGTCCCTCAAGGCCTACATTGATGACGTCTTGATCAAATCAAGACGATCTGAGGACAATCTCGAAGCACTCTTTGTTGCGCCCCGACCCGCATAGGCCCAACCGGGCCGGGCGACGCGAACCGGAACCTAACCTACTGCGAAAATTTTGGCGAGGTTTCCCTCTAATCGTAGTGGTCACCTTAGCAATTCATAATCATCCTGTATTATACAAACATTCACAAACCTCAAAGACTGAACTGGGATATAATACAAATCCTCAAAACAGGGAAATTATATATTTATCACTCCCGTAGGAGACTATCTATAACAAAAAGGTAAAATTGAGATCGCTGCTCCTCAAGCACCTGCCAGACACCGCCACGTCACCAAACACCAGCCCGGTAGGGGCGACCGAAGAAGAGCTAGCGCCAGCACCTACAAAACGCAGCCCGGGTAGGAGTGAGCACTAAGCTCAACAGGGACACTACACTACGACACGCACAAGGGAGGGAACACAACAGTGTCGCCCCCAAGCAAAGCCTGGATGTATACAGAGGTCCCATAACCCCACCGGATGTCCCAGAACGCAGGCTCCCAGCACTGCGGACTCACAGCATGACCGTGAACACTACTGGCGGGACAAGGCACCGCTGAGTGGGCACACCTCCCACTCAGAGAGTGAAAGACTGCCGGACACCGGCTACACCTCAGGACTCGGCTTGAGGCCGATACGACCTCTGAACATCAAACCACATATATTCAGGTCATCTAACCCTATCATCGAAAACGACTGAATACTACAAATCGAGTCCTGGACTAAGCTACCCACAACGGTCCTAGAGCTAGATCCGGACTACCCGAAAGCCCCGGATCATCGCTAGCGCCCTACACAGATGCAACTAATGCACAACACAATGCATGATATGCGCACACGTAGGGTAATACAGATAAACATGCAACAGAATGTGATGCTATAAATAACAAGGTCTGGGCACGTCACCCTGCCGACCCGGGGTGGTGAACAAGTAAGGTCTAGGAGCTGCTGCAGTGGTACCACCACCAACTGCCAGCAGTCCACCACAACACCTGCACCGGGAAGCAGCCCCACAAACAACAGCTCACAGATATCACAGATATAGCCCTCGGTGCACGCCGGCATGCAAGGCTAAGGAAAGCTGTAGGGCTACCCGCCCGTTTATTCTAAACATCCCGGGAGTCATCACTCCCCCGGTTCACCACTGCCCCTATTATAGGGCTAACATGCTTAAACATGTGTACCAGTTATAAAACAGTAGAGAAAACCATCATACAAAGCCCCGCGGGCAAAAGCCATTTGGAAAACACCCCTCAGCCACTAAGAGATCGATCTCCCTTCCCAAGGGGATCGATCTCCTTAGTACTTAGGAGAAACTCGTCCCTGTCAACAGAAGGAGATCGATCTTCTCCACCAGAGGTGTAGCGCCCCGACCCGCGAAAGCCCAACCGGGCCGGGCGACGCAAACCGGAACCTACAAAACGCGGAAAAAGACGGCGAGGGTTCCCTCTAACCTATTGGTCTTCCTAGCAATTCATCAAAAAGCACTGATGATGATGCATAATGTTATATTTTTATCCCTTAATACTTAGTCTCCTGTGCTTATTTGGTACCTAAATACACTCATTATTCTTATATTTTGATTTAGGATACAATTGAAGTCCTTAAGTCGAAAAGAAGCTGAAAAGAGTGTATGGATCAAATTTAAAGATTAATCTGTACCTGCACATGAAGAACCAGATGATGTGCCATATATGGTTGGAAAGCTCTTGAAGTCTAGATTCTGGAGAATTTTACGGTTGGTGATTCCGAGTTTCCTAGAGGAAGTTACGGCAATTTTAGTACCGGTGGCGCAGTCTGGATGGCAGAACAGTAATACGCTGAACAGTCCGATCGATCCGACACCCAGAGTCCGATCGATCCGATTATGCAGAATCGTGACAGAGAGTATGTTTTTCAGTTGTACACAGTCCGATCGATCCCTCTTTTCATCCCATTATGTCCGATCGATCCGACACCTAAAGTTCGATCGATCGGACTCAGGAATAGCCAGAGACGGAGGACTTTTACGCAACCAATCGATCCGACACCTATAGTTCGATCGATCGGACTCGGGCGTAACTAGAAATTGAAGATTTTAATGAGACCGATCGATCCGACACCCCGAGAATGATCGATCGGACTTTTCCAGTGAAGAAAATCAACGGCTTTGATCTAATCCAAGGATGGATACACTTGAGGCTATAAATAGGACTCTTTTTAGGGTTTGAGGGGGATTCTTGGACACTTTTGGCTGCTCTTTCTCCTCCTTTATATTTTCCTAGGTTTTCTCTTGTTTAATGAAATCTTTTGGAGGATTGTTCTCGATGGCCCTGCGTGGCTAAATCTTGATCCTTGGTCGAGGAAACTGAAACCTCGGAATCAATGAAACTGCGAGATCTAATCTATTTTTATTGTTTAGTTTATACATGAGTATTGGATGTTCTTTGATGTGCTATTGCAGGCACTCAAAAATAAATCCAGTACTCTTCAAAACAAATGTAGTAGTGCGAGCAAGGGTCGATCCCACGAGGAGTGCCTAGCCTAGTTTAGTGCTTCGTGAACAAAAAGGGGGTTTTGAATATAACGAAAAGAAACTAAGAAATAATTAAAATTAAAGAGTGAAGTCAATCAGAAGAACTAACCTTGGTCTGAGTCAACATCCACCATCGGAATCCAACAACTGATCATAGATGCAAGTATCAATCAATTCATACCATGAATATTCATCATCCGAATTCAATTCGAATCTCTCCTCAATCTTAGTTAATTAGAAACAAGCGATTCAATTAACCCTAACTACTAAACAACCTAAGACAAGCATTGTAGATTTAATCTAGTAGCAGCGTTAAGAATAGGGAGATCGATGAAGCTAAACAACACAAGCACAAGCGGTTGCATTTAATCTAGTTGAATATTCTTCCTAAGACCTAACAATCTTTGAAATGCAGTAGATTATTAAACCCTAGTTGCTTCACAGATTAGAGGGATCAAACAATTCCGGATTTGATATCCAACCTATCAGTAGATCGCAATGAATAATAAACTAGTAGCGCTCCTAGTAATTAAACAAGACAATCATGAAGATTTAATCTCAGAAGAACATCCAATACTCATGTATAAACTGAACAATAAGAATAAATTAGATCTCACAGTTTCATTGATTCCGAGGTTTCAGTCTCCTCGACCAAGGATCAAGATTTAGCCACGCAGGGCCATCGAGAACAATCCTCCAAAAGATTTCCTAAAGCAAGAGAAAACCTAGGAAAATATAAAGGAATAGAAAGAGCAGCCAAAAGTGTCCAAGAATCTCCCCTCAAACCCTAAAAAGAGTCCTATTTATAGCCCCAAAGTCTCTCCATCCACGGATTAGATCAAAACCTTTGATTTTCTTTACTGGGAAAGTCCGTTCGATCGGACTTTGGGTGTCGAATCGATCGGTTGCGTAAAAATCCACCTTCTCTGGCTATTCCCGAGTCCGATCGATCGAACTTTAGGTGTCCGATCGATCGGACCCCATAGGATGGATGTAGGGATCGATCGGACCATGTTCAGCCGAAAAATATATGTTCTGTCACGTTTCTGCATAGTCCGATCGATCGTACTCTGGGTGTCACGCCCCGCCCCAATTTAATATAAAATATCACAAATAATACTGAAAATTTTGACATGACTCTTGGGCACGGGCGCGTGAGATCACTATTACAACCTTTCATTCACTAATAAAACATAAATTACAACATTTAATCACTATCTCATTCATTCACATTTTCTTTCATTCATTTCATGTACATAGGACTGGTAAACATCAAAATACAGGATATGACAACCCAAATTTACAATATACAACTCTCTTTCCAAATTCCAACATATACATGCTTTATCATACATAAGAAAATAGACATAATGATAAAAAGACTCCTCATCCTGAGACAGGACCTCCATGGACTGCATTGGTCTCGGGCCTACCTGCACCAAAAATCGAAAACCCAAACAATGAGCTAAAAAGCCCAGTAGGAGTCACCTGACACACTCACTGGTGTACACTCACCTATCCTAGTATACTGCCCAAGTATGGTCTGGCTAGTATGGGTAAGTCTTACATGCAGAGCACCGCATCCGGCCGCCAACGCTAGCCCATACCCCTATAGACTCTATACCTAGCCCCAGTATACTAGTATCGGTACAACATCCACCTATCCTAGTTTACTGATCCTAGTATGGTCTGGCTAGTCTGGGCAGTCTTACATACACAGCACCGCGTCCGGCCGCCAACGCTCACCCAGTCCCCTATAGACTCTATACAGGCCTCACTACACTAGTATAGGCAACACATCCTCAATCAGATCACATCCTCAATCAGATCAAATCCTCAAGCCAGATCCTCAATTTAGATAATCAATCAGATCAAATCCACCAATCAAATCTTTAATCAGATCAAAGTCCTCATATCAGATCTTTAAATCAGATCTAGTCATCAACTTAGTCCCTAGACTCTGACTAGTCTAGCTACAGGACCCGACTAGACCCAACCATAACCCCAATCCTATCATGTATGCACAAGACAAAGAACACAGCAATAAAGCAAATAACAATTATCATATATTCATACAATACAAGAAAACATCATATCATACAACCATCACAAGAGAAAAGCATGCACAACAACACATGATTAGCAGAACATAGCAACAATCATACAAATCCTAATAGTAGGTAACTCCTACCTTAAAAAGATAGTCAACGTGCGATCCCTAAAACCGGGGGTCCACGCCGCGCTCCGCCACTCGACCACCGCTCAAACGATCGTCTAAAGCACACAAAGCAAGAACGATCAGGCAGGGCCCTAAAAGGAATTGAAACTACTAGGAATAGATGGCGCTCGAAAAGCCGGTCGATCGACGCGAGAAACATCGAAAAAATGGGCATCCGAAGGCTCTGGTGCATGTTAGCAGACACTGTGCGTGTGTGCTAACATGCACCGCACAGGGTCATCTTCTTCCTAAAGAAGATCACCGGAGCTCACGCCGGAGCTCCGTCGGACCTCCCAAAACAGGGGCTACAACTACCAAAGGAGGGACTACCAAGGGAGAAGAAGGAAGCTACACGCTGTCCCTAGCACAAGGTTCAGAGGAAGGTCGGCGGCCACGGCCAGAGAAAGGCCGGCCGGAACCTTGCCGGAAACCATGACAGGGAGGAGGATCAAGGATCCCCTGCCAAGGTTAATGCGGGACAGGGCTCGGAGAGAGATGCCCTGGACCACGGGGGTCCTTCTCCGGCGCTGCAGTCGCCGAGGGAGGTCCCCATCGCCATCCACGACACCTTCTCTGGCGACCCATCGCCGGAACCCATCTTCTCCCCAAAAACAAACCCGCCGGAAAAACCCACAAAAGGACGGAAAACAAAGGAAAACGTTGGGGAAAAGGGCTAGAAGCTTACCTGAGCCAAATGGGAGAAGAAATCCGGAGGAAATCCCACCGGATCCACCCGATTTCCGGCGATCTCCCCCTCTCTTTCTCCCAGTTCTTCCTCCCTTCTTTGCTTCTTCCTTCTTCCCCGGCGCCGGCGAACCCTCTTCGCTTCCTCTCCATCTCCCTCTCGATCACTCTCTCTCTCGATCTCTTCCGATCTCTCTCTCGACTTCCCTCTATCTCTCTCTCTCGGGTTGGCAGCCGAAAAGAAGAAGAGAAGGAACTTGAATTCTCTAGAAGGAGGGGCATTTTTGAATAAAACCCCTCTCAAAACCCTAAAATTACACGAAAAATCCTCCACTCTTACATAAAAGCCCGGAATTTATACTTAGGCCCTTACACTGGGTGTCGGATCGATCGGACGTTCCAGCGTATTACTGTTCTGCCATCCAAACTGTGCTATCGGTACTAAAATTGCTGTAACTTCCTCTAGGAAACTCGGAATCATGAACCATAAAATTTTCCAGAATCTAGACTTCAAGAGATTTCCAACCATATATGGCACATCATCTGGTTCTTCATGAACAGGTCCATATTAATCTTTAAAATTGATCAATGCACTCTTTTCAGCTTCTTTTCGACTTAAGGACTTCAATTGCATCCTAAATCAAAATATAAGAATAATGAGTGTATTTAGGAACTAAATAAGCATAGGAGACTAAGTATTAAGGGATAAAAATATAACATTATGCATCATCATCATTCTTCTGAGATTAAATCTTCATGATTATCTTGTCTAATTGCTAGGAGGCCTACTAGTTTATTATTCATGGTGATCTACTACTAGGTTTGATATCAAATCCGAAATTGTTTGATCCCTCTAATCTACGAAGCAACTAGGGTTTAATAATCTACTGCGTTTCAGAGATTGTTAGGTCTAAGGAAGAATATTCGACTAGATTAAATGCAACCGCTTGTGCTTGTGTTGTTTAGCTTCATTGATCTCCCAATTCTTAACGCTGCTACTAGATTAAATCTACAGCGCGTGTCTTAGGTTGTTTAGTAGTTAGGGTTGATTAGATCGTTTGTTTCTAATTAACTATGATCGAGGAGAGATTCGAATTTAATTCGGACGGTGAATATTCATGGTATGAATTGATTGATACTTGCATCTATGATCAGTTGTTGGATTCCGATGGGGGATGTTGACTCAGACCAAGGTTTGTTCTCTTGATTCAACCTGTTTCTTCGCTTTAGATTATTTCCTTACTATTTTTCTCACGTTTAAAACCCCCCATCTTTGTTCACTAAGCACAAAACTAGGCTAAACACTCTTCGTGGGATCGACTCGTACTCGCACTACTACATTTATTTTAACGAGTATTGATTTTATTTTTGAGTGCCTGCGACAGCACATCAAATTTTGGCGCCGTTGTCGGAGAGTGATTCTAGTTGATTTTTGTGCTTATAGTGATCTTTATTTTCATAAAAAAAAAATAATTTATATAGTTTTTATGGTTTGAATGTATGGCCAATTATAATATGCCACCGGGTGACATATGGAATGATGATTTGCCTTTTGGTTATGGACCCGTTTACAATAATGACACTTATGGTTTCTCAAACCCAGCCTATGATTCATATCCATATTCTTATAAATCGGATTTTAGAGATCATACCTACCCTAGTTGGCAGTTTCAAGCACAGCAAGAGCCATCTTTGGAAGAGATTCTGAAGGTAATTGAAGAGAAATAATAATTCCTTAAGAGAAATGCGTAATTCTTGGGCTGAGGAAAGATTTTCTAGGGAACGTGACAATGTTGAGAACCTCTTCATTGCTCAGTCACAAATGCATCAAGAGCCATCTTTGGAAGAGATTCTGAAGGCAATTGAAGAAAATAATAATTCCTTAAGAGAAATGCGTAATTCTTCGGCTGAGGAAAGATTTTCTAGGGAACGTGACAAAACTGAGAACCCCTTCATTGCTCAGTCACAAATGCAACAAGAGCCACTAATAATTGACCAAGTTAATCACTCACACTTGTTAGACGAGCTAGAAATCATAGTCAGACAACTAGCTAATGGGAGTCACTCTTTTGATAAAGAAGTTGATAGATATGATTCTGTACCTCATGTTTCTAATGATAATACTTGTGATTCTTTGTCGGTTCATGAAATTAATGATGATATTTCATTGACTGCTGTGGTTGGAGATGCTTCGGGGGAATTTCTACAAAATGCAGATGAAGAAGCTGTCCAGTCTAATCCAATCGACCGCCGAGAACACAAGGAGCACTTATTTGAAGAACCTCCTCTAGCTGAAGTTGAAGGCATTCCTGTTACGCCGCGAGGTATATTTCCTGTGACTATCTCATCTTCATTAGTGGTTAAAAAGGAGATGACCTTAGTAGATATTTTCATATCTCGACGGATTTATTTTCGATCATGTAATCTTGACATCTTTGACAATCCGAATGACGACATTATTAATAGGTCAATGGATGATTCGATTATATCTGAGCATAATGTTGACTCATTTCTTCCTGATCACCATGATGACATGTATTTTTGTTTGAGAGATCTAGCTATCTTGTTTACTGGTGTGAGTATGGAAAAGCTAACTCTCATTTTTGAAAAATACCACTTGGACTCTTATGCTAAATTAACCTTGGTGGCAGTATTGAGGTCAAATATTCAGATTATAGCACCCAGTGATTTTGCATCCCATTGTGCTATGGAACGTCCACCGAGGGCACGATTTAAAAATCTCTATATTGTATAGAGTGGTTTATTTTTTTTATTTGCTTTCTTGTGTGCTTGAGCGTGCTTGAATTATTTTTAGGTTGTGTGCTTGCAGGTTTGCTTTTGTTTTTGCTTTGCTTTGCTTTTGTTTTTAGGTGATCGAGCATTCCCTATCATACCTGAAGAATTCGCCCAGCCACAGTGATCATGGAAAGTCAAAGTTTGGCGACTCCCACAGTATTCAAGGAAGAAGCATGAATTCGAGCCAATGACAAAAAACAAAGGCGCTGCTTGGGAGGCAACCAAAGGGGAGTTCGTTCCTTTCTCTTTTCATTTTCGCATTTCCATTTTAGTTATTTTTGCTTTTCTTTGCATTCCACCTTCCATTGAGGACAATGTCAGTTTGAAGTGTGGGGGAGGAAATCTGGGAGATCTAGGTTGCATATGTCATGAGCAAGAACTAGTTAAGCTTGACATATTCATAACATGATTGAATGAGTAATTTTACGACTTGAAATTAATTAGTTGAGTTATTTTCCTTAAGATGGTAGTGACTAAATGAGTAAACAAAAAATGGTGAGATTTTGAGCCTTTAGACTGACACATTCATATCAGTCTCACTAATTTCTTTCATGAGAGATATTCTTCCATGGATTTGTTTCTCTAGAACTTGCTTTGATTCTATTTGAGGTCACATTGACACATGTATACATGAACATGATTCAGGCCATCTTTGTTATAAGCTACATAAGCCAAATAGCCTACCTTGCAATTAATTTTTCCTTTTGCTAAACCCCTTTGAGCTTTATTGACTTCATTGTTAACCCACATTACAAGCCTTAAACCTGAGAAATATTTCTGTTACCCAAGCCATAAAACTAGTGGAGCATTGATCATCATTATGATATGTATAGGTGCAAACGTTCAAGTGTGGAGGTGTTTGGATTTGTGGTATGGTTATATTTGAAAAAAAAAGGAAAAGAAAAAAAAAACTGAAGGAGGAAACTGTTTTTCATGTTACAAAATGTGTGTATGAATCCTCCTAATACTCCAAGAAAGGGGTATGTTTATGTATGATCTCTACAAAGGTGGAAGTTTTTGCAAAAGATTGTTCACTATTTCAGTTAAAAATTATTCTTTGAACAATCTCTTTGCCAATGTGGTAATGTTACATGGTTTGAGTACTTTTAAGCCAAGTTGAAGAAAGTGGTTGAATGGAGTGATTGGTTGTACATGTCTAATTGATGCATTTTTACTCCATTAGTTCCATTGGCTTTTGAGCTACATTCCCAAATATTTCCCACCTTGATCCTAGACTCCATTACAACCTTTTGAAATCCTTATGATTCATGTTATGCATGTGATTCTAGTGGTGGGGAATGAGAAGATATGCAAGCTTATGGTAGATCATTTTCATTGGAATGAATTTGAGTAAAATACATACCCTTCAAACACATGAGAGTTGAGTGTTAATTTCCGTGAAATACATACCCATCAAATACACTTATTTAGTATGCTTCAACTTCAAGGGGAAATGCTTACTGATTGATTTTTAAGTTCTTTAAAAATGCTGTTCATGACGTTTTATGAGTTTTGTGAAGAGCTTGATTGTTCTTTATTGATGGCGGTGCAACCTTGTTATCTTGAGTAGAGTGCATTTTAGTTTTGCCCGAGGACGAGCAAAAGCTAAGTGTGGGGGAATTTGATGATGATGCATAATGTTATATTTTTATCCCTTAATACTTAGTCTTCTGTGCTTATTTGGTACCTAAATACACTCATTATTCTTATATTTTGATTTAGGATACAATTGAAGTCCTTAAGTCGAAAAGAAGCTGAAAAGAATGCATGGATCAACTTTAAAGATTACTCTGTACCTGTTCATGAAGACCCAGATGATGTGCCATATATGGTTGGAAAGCTCTTAAAGTCTAGATTCTGGAGAATTTTACGGTTAGTGATTCCGAGTTTCCTAGACAAAGTTACGGCAATTTTAGTACCGGTGGCGCAGTCTGGATGGCAGAACAGTAATACGCTGAACAGTCCGATCGATCCGACACCCAGAGTCCGATCGATCCGACTATGCAAAATCGTGACAGAGAGTATGTTTTTCAGTTGTAAACAGTCCGATCGATCCCTCTTTCCATCCCATTATGTCCGATCGATCCGACACCTAAAGTTCGATCGATCGGACTCAGGAATAGCCAGAGACGGAGGATTTTTACGCAACCGATCGATCCGACACCTATAGTTCGATCGATCAGACTCGGGCGTAACTAGAAATTGAAGATTTTAATGAGACCGATCGATTCGACACCCCGAGAAGGATCGATCGGACTTTTCCAGTGAAGAAAATCAACGGCTTTGATCTAATCCGAGGATGGATACACTTGAGGCTATAAATAGGACTCTTTCTAGGGTTTGAGGGGGGATTCTTGGACACTTTTGGCTGCTCTTTCTCCTCCTTTATATTTTCCTAGGTTTTCTCTTGTTTAATGAAATCTTTTGGGGGATTTTTCTCGATGGCCCTGCGTGGCTAAATCTTGATCTTTGGTCGAGGAAACTGAAACCTCGGAATCAATGAAACTGTGAGATCTAATCTATTTTTATTGTTCAGTTTATACATGAGTATTGGATGTTCTTCTGAGATTAAATCTTCATGATTATCTTATCTAATTGCTAGGAGGCCTACTAGTTTATTATTCATGGTGATCTACTGCTAGATTTGATATCAAATCCGGAAATGTTTGATCCCTCTAATCTGCGAAGCAACTAGGGTTTAATAATCTACTGCGTTTCAGAGATTGTTAGGTTTTAGGAAGAATATTCCACTAGATTAAATGCAACTGCTTATGCTTGTGTTGTTTAGCTTCATCGATCTCCCTATTCTTAACGCTGCTACTAGATTAAATCTACAGCGCGTGTCTTAGGTTGTTTAGTAGTTAGGGTTGATTAGATCGCTTGTTTCTAATTAACTATGATCGAGGAGAGATTCGAATTTAATTCGGACGGTGAATATTCATGGTATGAATTGATTGATACTTGCATCTATGATCAGTTGTTGAATTCCGATGGTGGATGTTGGCTCAGACCAAGGTTTGTTCTCTTGATTCAATCTGTTTCTTCGCTTTAGATTATTTCTTTACTATTTTTCTCACGTTTAAAACCCCCCATCTTTGTTCACTAAGCACAAAACTAGGCTAAACACTCTTCGTGGGATCGACTCGTACTCGCACTACTACATTTATTTTAACGAGTATTGGTTTTATTTTTGAGTGCCTGCGACAGCACATCAAACACCCTCAATTTAAAATAACAATTAGCAGAACCTCTACCACAGATTTAAAGCCCAAGTGTTAATATACAAATCCTCGGAGAGGGGAAGATCCAAATACAACATTACTCCCGTAGGAGACTATCTAACAAAAGGTATAAAGCAGTAAAGATCGCTACCTCTCAAAGTCCACCAGGCGCCGCCGCAGCGCCGACCAACTGCCCGGTAGGGGCCACAGAGGAAGAACTGATGCCTGCACCTGCAAAACGCAGCCCGGGTAGGTGTGAGCACTATGCTCAGTAGGGATCTACACTACGACACACAAAAGGAAGAGGGAAACGCAACAGTGTCGCCCTCAAGCAAGACTTGGGTGTGCAGCAAGGGTCCCATAACCCTTCGCCGGTGTCCCTGAAGGGAGGCCCAGTCATGGTCTTCCAGCCGAAATGGTCACATGCTGGGTTGCCCTCAGCGGGGCAGGAAACCACACTGCCGTCTCACTAGCAGGCACCAAACACTGCTTGGCGGGCAACCACACCGCTGGGTAGGCACCTCTTCCCCCCCCCCCCCCCCCCCCCAAGAGACAATGATCCGGACACCGGTTTGCACCCACAACGTCTGGCTTGAGGCCGATACGACCTCTACAATCATCAAGTGTACCAGTCATCTAAGCCTATCATCGAATCGACTAGACACTACAATTCGAACCGGGTCCAAACTACACAACCCGGTCCTAGGGCTAAGTCCGAGCTTCCAGCCTCAGGACGGCGACCCAAAGATCACCCACGCCCGAACCAATGCAACTAATGCACAACTCAACAATGCATGCTATGAACATACACAAATAAGAAGTAAAGCATGCAATAGTATGACAAACATCATATAAGTCAACCGGATCGCTGCAGCGGTACTGCCGACCGCTGCCAGCTGATCCGCAGCGGGTCCCGGCATTACGACGGTACCGCGACCGTCGACCGCAGACTCCTACAACGGGAAGCAACCCCGAAAACAATGATGAACAGTAAACAATATAATATTATATTCCGAAATATAATATTATATTCAAAACACCCAAAGCCTCTACTTCGGGCTAATTGATCCCGTCTATCTGATGTCCAAACGACGTCGGATTCAAGATCCAACTTAGGTACTAGTAGGTGTATATACGAGGATCAACATATCCAAAATCCATAATCATCCAACGGTTGGATTAACAGGAAAGCACAAATCAAAACCGTTAATCAAACTAGCTTACCAGTTAATTGCTGCAACGCAGCCCTCCAGTAAACAATTCATCAAAATTCGTAGCCAAATCGGAAAATTATGAAATCAGTTGGGTTAGAGAGTAGATTCAAACATCTACAACGCTCATGTTCATCACAACCCAAGATCATGTACGTGCCGGCCGAAACACACGCCGCAAGCCGGCTGTTCTTCAAGAACAGCAGAAAACAGAGAATGTGAGCTTAATCATGCATAAAACCTACTAAGATCTCAATGAAAGATCATGAAACTCATATCTGAAATTCTAATAGCCATGAGGAATCCAACAAGACAAAGATCAACAAGATCCAATGGCTAGATCTAAAGAAACCCACTAAAGAACACTGTAGGTAGAAGAACCTACCAAAGAACGCTTTCCTCGACTGATCCCTCACAACCAGTCCCCAACAAGCCTCCAAACCACACCAGGAGCCTTCCTCTCTTTGCCACGGATCCAACGAGCCTTAGAACACCCAAAATGATGGGAGGAGGGAGAACGGAAGAGAAGAAGCTCGCCGACGGTAAGAGGAGAGAAAACAGAGCTTCGGGAGAGGAGAAAAGAGAAGAAGAAGGAGAAGGAAGGAGGGGAAGGAGAAAAGGAGGAAAAAGGGGGAGGGGACAGCCGGGAAAGAGGGGGAAAAGGTGAAGGAGGGGAGGGAAAGTCCTCCCCTTCTGACAAGAGAGAGCGACGACCAGCGGCGGCCGTCCTCGCGAAGCAGAAAAAGCCACCGACCTGATTCCGATCGATCGTTCCAAGGAGCGGTCGGTCGCTCGCACCCCGGATCGATCCCAACAACAAGTCCGATCGATCCGACACAGGCTGGATCGATCCAACACCAAGTCGGATTGATCCGAGCGGGTCAAAACCCACCGACTCGAGTCCGATCGATCGCTCCCGAGCTGCCAACAACCCAAAGACCTTCTGTACTAAGCGATCGATCTCCAAAGCATGTCAGATCGATCTGGCTAGCAAGGCCAGATCGATCTCACTAGCAATCCAGATCGATCTCCTTCGCCCAGAAAGGCAAACTTGGGCTAAAACATAAGCCCAAGCTCAGATCTTCCGATCTCGGGTTCACCTAGCCATTCTAAACAAACACGAACACAGACAAGGTCAGTGTGTGCACACGCGGGTGTGAAACAAACCAACAAGGCGCAATCTACCGAATTGCCCTTGCGGTCCAAGAAACAATGCGATCCATCGGATCGCGCGCTCGACGCAAAACAAACCAACAAGCTACGGGCCTGACTCAGCCGGTCGACCCAGGAGTAGAGGGAAGGGTCCTCACAAGAGGGATCGATCCTGCTCAGGCTGGGCATGACACCTCAGAAGGGATCGATCTCTCCTCAAAGGAGATCGATCCGAATGGGTTCTCCGGCGACCGGACGGCGAGAAATACCGCTGGAAAACACATCCAAACTTCCCAAAACTCTGGAATCTGATAGATCAAGATACTACGAGTTCAAAACCAGTGAAATCATGAAAAACCAACATGTATATCTACAGATCTAAGCAAAAGATCAACCACGAACCGGAAAAACTTCCAAAAACCCGAAAAGATGTAGGTAGGATCCCTACCTATGCAATAGAAGCTTCAATCCTAGCTGCTAAGCCTTGGATCTTTCTTAAACTCCATCAAAATCGACAGATTTGAGCTCCAGATCCACGGATTTCAAAAGGATTCAAGGAAATCCGCTGAGTCCGCTTTATAGGTGGACGAACTGACCTATGAGGGATCAATCTCTTCTCAAAAGAGATCGATCTCTCATGACGAACTCAGCTTGACTTTCTGGCACAAGAAGATCGATCTCTTAGCTAGAGAAGATCGATCCAATTTGTCCAAAAAGCTAGACTTGGGCAAGAACTCAAGCCCAAGCCCGGATCTTTCGATCCCGGGTCCTACTAACCATTCTAACCAAACATTTCCACAAACATGGTCAGTGTGTGCACACGCGAGTGTGAAACAAGCCGACAAAACGTAATTTATCAAATTGCCCTTGCGGTCCACAGCGAGCCACAGGAGTAGAGGGATGGGTCCTCACACTCTTAGTCGTGTTTAAGAGGATGAGAACTAATGATCTAAAATTGAATCCATTAAAATGCGCCTTTGGAGTAGCCGCAGAAAATTTCCTTGGTTTCCTCATATATAGTAGAGGCATCGAGATCAGTCAGTACAAAGCAAAGGCCACCATCGTGACAAACACCATCCTCTAGAAATCCAAGTTAGGTCGAGGGCCGTTTTCCTGTTGGTTTGGTTCCGCGTCGGGTGCGATCAGACGATCGTATTAGCATTTTGGACTCCAGAGGCAATTTGGGTAAAAATGCACCCTGACGGTCAGTTTTACACCCGCATTATGCAGACACTGTCTTGGATTGATGAATGTGATTGATTAGAATCTTAGGGGTGTTTATGATCAGAAGATCGGAGCTCGATCGAGAAAGATCGAATTGGACGGCTGAAATCGCTTCAGATCTCTATAAAATACCCCTTCTCTTTTCTCTCTCTTCCCTTCTCTTTCTTTTTCTCTCCTTCTCTCTCCCCTTGGCTGTCGGTTGGTGCTTGTGCAGAGGCTTTTCGGCCCGGATCCGTGACGATCGAAGTTGAAGATCTTGTAAATCACATGCACGTCTATACATGTAGGTGTTTCTACCCAATTCCCGTAAATTAGTAAACCTAGGATTGGTTTTATGTGGTTTTGATGTGTTTATATTTATTGGAATGTTATGTAACTTGATAGAGTAGTGTAATAGAGTGTTTAGAACACTTCTACCTTGCCAAATTCGTATTCTATCGGACGAATTTCGTATTTCTCATCGTTTCGTCGATTTTCGACTATTTTGGCTTAGATCTGAAATTTGGTTTTAATAGATCGAATCCAAGAAATTTGGTTTTCAGCATTGTTCACTGTACCAGCTGACATATGAAGGATCGATCTTCTTGGGTAAGAAGATCAATCTTTTGTTTGTCAGTGTTCTGTCTCGTTTGAAAAAGATCGATCTTCTTGTGCTAAGAAGATCGATCTCTTCCTTGACAGAGGGTGCTATTGGGGAAGATCGATCTTCTTGAGAAGGAAGATCGATTCCTTTTTCCCCAGACAGAACGCTCTCTTGGGGAAGATCAATCTTCTTAGGTAAGAAGATCGATCCATCTTTCCCCAGACAGAACGCTCTCTTAAGAAAGATCGATCTTCTTGTGAGGGAAGATCGATCTCTTCCTTAGCAGAGTGCATGTAGATACAAGATCGATCTTCTTGGGTAAGAAGATCGATCTCTTATATGCTGATTGTTATGTATGGTTTGGATTTTAAGAATTTTGATTTCTTTTCAATCCGGATCTCTTACATATCCTTCCAAACTATGTTTAGCGACGAGTATGATGTTTTTCTTGAGATTTCAATGGATTTGACCGGAGACACATATTTTTGAGAGAATTTATGGTTTATCGATTTTGATCGATTTTCTTTGATTTTCTTGATCAATTATTTCCTAATCGACTCGATACCCTAGTATATGATGTTGATGTATGTTTAGGATTACCCATTGGCCTTCTATGGATTTGACGGATTTTTAGGGAGGTTTTTTGTCACACCCCAACCCAAAAAACCCCATCCAGTCCGGGGTGTGAGGGTTCCTACTCTATTCAATCCATCACTGACGTATTTATAATAAAATAATATAACTAATTAACAATTGATCTGGGGTCAAAAATAAAATCTCTAATATAATTTAAGATTCTGATACAAAAGTTATCCTCAAGGAAAATATAATAAAACCTCAAAAATCCTCACAGAAGGAAATTATACACCCTGGTGACCTCTGGTACTGTCAACAGTTGCCCCTCTCAACCAAGCGCCTCAGCGCTGAAACAACAGAGGTACAACCCGGTGCACTACGTAACTTCCCCTATCAATGAACTGAGACTGAGCCCGGAACCCAAGATGAGCTCTACACCTCAATCATAATTATCACAACCAACTATATAGTAACCTCAAAACATCATATTATTATAACAATATCCATCTGATACGAGTCGATCCGACTCGACCAACTGGACCCGAACTCAGAAGAGGAACCAAACTGGTTCAGCCTCTTTCCTACTTTGACTTGGACTTCCTTAGTTCAAACTAGAGTATTTGATTAGGATTTATCATTAGTCTTTTATATTTAATTGAGTCCTTGTTGATATTTGATTGTTATGAATTAATTAAGAGTCCATTTGAGTTAAGAAGTTGAGTTGAGTTTGAAAGCCTTATTACTTACTAATTCAGCAAGGGGGTTTTTTAGTTGGATTAGGACTCTGTCAAGGTTCCTATAAAAGGACGTCAGTAGTTTGTAGGATGAATGATGAAGAGAATTATTAAGAATAGTTAATAGAGTATCATAGGAGTAGAATATCATAAGAGTAGAGCTAATGTAGTTTCCACAGAAATCCACCATAGATCCACCTTATTCCCCACTTGTCATCTTCTCCGCAACCAACACCACCTCCACCAGAATTTCTCTCTCCCCATCACTTTCTCTCTCCGCCACGTCAGTGACCCCTTCCTCCCCTGTGTCGTATCCCGTGCCCAAGCCTCACGCCGACCACCGCCATCCAGCCTCTCCGGCCATCCCCATCCCCATCCAAGACCGCCAATCTCTTCCCCTATCTTCCACGACTCCGGCCATATCCTTTCCGTCGCCTTCCACCTCCTCCGACATCTTCCCCGGCAACCCCAAACCGATCTTCAACGCCGTCTTCCACGACCCCGACCGCCATTAACCTTCCAGATCCCTCCTAAGTTCCCGGAGGACCTCCCTAAACCAATCCCAACCTTCCTAAGCCACTCCTGAAGCCTCGCCATCGTCCCCGTCGCCGATCCCCTCTAAACCCACCGCCGGCCACATCCTAGATCCGGCCGATCCGCCACCTATCTCCCAGATCCAAGCCACCATATCCACTCCCCACCGTCCTACGACCTTCCCTGCCAAGATCCCGACCGCCTCCGACGTCCCTACGTCGTCGATCCACTTCGGCGACCCTCAGCCATCCGATCCAGTTCGGTTCAGCCAGCCAACTTGAATCAGACTCATCCCAACCTTAACCGGTTCAGCCACGCCACTTAATCCGGATCTAGCCTAATCCAACCGGTCAATTCAGACTTGACCCAGTCAAGTCCCATCCAATCAGGCTCAGCCAGATCTGAACCAGCTCAAGCCAGATCCGATCCAGCTAGCCATATCAGCCAATTGGACTCAATCAAGTCCGATCAGGCCAATTCTGATCGATTGGAGAAGTAGAGACCCGATACGAGAGGATTACGAGTAGACCGCTCGTATCAACTTGGTATCAGAGCTCCGTTTCACCGACTGTGCGGTTCAGAACCTTCTGGAAACTTTGCCACCATGTACGGAGTACCCCAGGAGAGTTTGGAGGAGCAATTCAAGATTCTACAGGCCCAGTTGAACCTCTGTTCAACTCTGATGGAACGCCAAAGCAGAAACATGGAGCGCACCAGCAGTGAGTTGGAGCAGATCTCCAATAGGTGGTCAACGATAGCTCAGACTCCGAGCCAGGCCCATATTCCAGCTGCGATCCAGGTTGCGTAACCTGACCCTGAGCCAACCCAGATTATGACTCCGGTTGCAATTTCGAGCCCGATTGAGACACCAGCAATCAGTAAAAGACTTGAACCAGAAGAAACAGATCTTGGAGAAGAGATCCAAGAGCAAATCGAGGAGCAATAATCGTCCGATTCTCAGATCGAACCGGAGCACCTGTTGTTGCAACCTTCTCCTCCAGACCCGGGTGAAATCTTTCCCCTATCTTTCACTATTTTTTCCGAAATTTTCCCTATTATTTCAAATTTTTCCGGAATTTTCCCTGGTTTTCTCTCTCTTCCCAGCTCGGCTCACCCTTGGCTTAGCCACGTGACTCGTCTTCTTCCTCGCAACCGGCTCATCTCCGGCTCAGAACGGCTGAAGATCGAGCTGTCCCCATTCCTCCACCGGCGACAGTCACACGGCCGCCCTTTCACTGAAAACCCACCCCATGAGCTTAGGCGGGCTTACCTTTCGCCTTCTTATCCGATCTAGGCCTCGCTCGTCCTCTCCTCCGGCTCCGGTGACTACACCCGACAAGGACTCAGACCTCCACCGTCCGAAGCCGTTGTTCCCCACCCCCTCGAACCTCAGAAATACATCCAGAAGGACCGGCGTCCTTCCTTGAAGCCACCGTGGCCAACTACGACCACGATTGAGGCCTGGTTCACCGAGATCCAATTCCGGCGAACTCCCTTGTTCCGGCCTCCTCCACTCCACCATATTCCGAGGTTGATCCCAAGATCAGACCTCACGAGAAAGGTCCGAAGACATTACCGTACCTGTTCCCGATGAGCTAAAGCACCGTCGCAGCCTTGATCATCGACGATCTCCGTGCGACAACATCCACCGTGCCGCCACCTTCAGATCCGGCGTGTACGAGGCCCAATCCAACAATCAGATCATACGGATGGAACCCCCACGTCCCTGCGATGCCTCCTGTGCCGTTGCCACTCTCCGACGAGCTCGTTTCGCCGTTGATCCAGCTCCTGGAGCTTCTCAACCGACCGATCAAGACTGCAACTTGATCCATCCATTTGATCAGCGTGATCTTCAATCCAGTGCTTCCGATCTTCAATCTGAACCTGATCAAAGAGTCCCAAGTAATTAGGACCATCCAGATCATGTCCGAGTGATCACGATGCATCCTCAGCCGTTGATCAAGCATCCGAAGGTTGATATGAGTCATCAAAGGAGCTACCCTCCTTATTCATATGTCATCTTCAATTTGATCCGATCTGACTATGATGTTACCACCGGTTTGACACAACTGACTCATGTCCAGATTGACACCGGTAGACCCAAACATGTCAGACAGGTTTGGACCAGAGTACAACTCAATACAGCTGAAGAGTCAACTTGGTTCAACCAACTTCTAGCCCAGACTAGTACAGCAGAAGCGTGCTCCAACCATCTTCACATCAGATTGGACCAAAGCCAGCTTGACCCAGAATCAAGCCAAGTACCTGCACAGTTGATCAGACCATGGAGATCAGATCCCATCCTATGGTCATGGGCAACACTACTGATGGAACATGATGAGGATGATCCAGGAGAGCCATTGAAGATCATATTCCTGGAGCTACCTGAGCCGTCAGATCGACCCCCAGATGCTCTATCCTCTACAAGATTGATCGCTTACAAACGCGTCATTAAAAACGTTGCAAACTCAATCAAGAATAAAATTTATAAACCCTTATTCAAAATACTAAACTATGGGGTAGAATAGTGATGAAATACGGGATTGAACCACAGGAAAACTTTGATTACGAAGGAGAAATCAGAATTAAATCTCAGAACTCTAAACCGAAAGCAAAAAAGATTGATTTGGGTTTTAGAAACTTATTAATTAAAACTAATTAAAAAAGCAATGTAAAAAGATTGAAATATATCCAGAGAATCCTCCAAACCCTAGTTCTCTCTTTTCTCTCTATGGGGACCTGCAATTTTCGGCCAGCAAACACCTTCTTATAGGTGTATTCCCGGAATTAGGGTTTTTGGTTGAGTTTGACCTCCAATGCAACTCGGATTTCTTAGTTCAATTCTGACAGCCTTTTCCGGTCGCCACTGGGTTCAACCCAGCCAACATTTGGAACTATGCTCAGCATAAAAGATGTAGATTAGGAAGCCTTCTGTCATGTACCAAAGATTTGACATTATTTAGACTTATCTGGAATATTTGACGAATATTCTCCTGAGCGTTGACAGACCAGTCTTCCAGCATCTGTTTATCTTCATATTCTTGAAAGCTGCTATTAATGTGTCCAGAATCTCGCAACGTGTCAAACATGAAAGTTGTTCATCTTGCAGTCTTCTATTCGTCCTCCAAATTGTAGGAATTTAGGATTTATCTGGAGAATTTGGTGAATTCTTTTCAAACTGACAGCGGAGCAGCGTAATTTCAACAGATTAGTCTTTTTCTGTATTTTCTAACTTGAATCTTCATTAAACCTGAAATCAATTAACAAACTATCAAATACAACCACTCTCGGGCTAACAAATGTAAATTAAGGGGTTTAAGTATGAATATTAGTGACTAATCAATGATCCATCAGATGCTTGGTACTGCTACAACTGGACCCATCATGGGATCGACCTGGTTTCTCCCCACCGAGTCCAGAGCTACAGAAGCAAGTTGATTCGGTCCAGCCACATAGAGCCATCCTACCTGACTTGAGTTTGGCCTTGAGGGCAAGGCCAATTCTGAAGGAAGGGGGGATGATACGAGTCAATCCGACTTGACCAACTGGACCTAAATCCAGAAGAGGAACCAAACTAGTTCAACCTCTTTCATAGTTTGACTTGGACTTCCCTAGTTAAAACTAGAGTATTTGATTAGAATTTATCATTAGTCTTTTATATTTAATTGAGTCATAGTTGACATTTGATTGTTAGGAATTAATTAAGAGTCCATTTGAGTTAAAAAGTTGAGTTGAGTTTGAAAGCCTTATTACCTGCTAATTAAGCAATGGGGTTTTCTAGTTGGATTAGGACTCTGTCAAGGTTTCTATAAAAGAACATCAGTAGTTTGTAGGATGAATGATGAAGAGAATTATTAAGAATAGTTGATAGAGTATCATAGGAGTAGAACTAATGTAGTTTCCACAGAAATCCACCATAGATCTACCTTCTTCCCCGCTGGTCATCTTCTCCGCAACCAGCACCGCCTCCACCGGAATTTCTCTCTCCTCGTCACTTTCTCTCTCCGCCACATCAGCGACACCACGCCCAGTCACCTGCCACGTCAACATCTTCTTCCTCCCCTGTGTCGTATCCCGTGCCCGAGCCTCACGCCGACCACCGCCATCCAGCCTCTCCGGCCATCCCCGTTCCCATCCAAGACCGCCAATCTCTTCCCCTATCTTCCACGACTCCGCCCATATCCTTTCCGTCGCCTTCCACCTCCTCCGGCATCTTCCCCGTCAACCCCAAACCGATCTTCAACGCCGTCTTCCACGACCCCGACCGCCATTAACCTTCCAGATCCCTCCTAAGTTCCCGGCCGACCTCCCTAAACCGATCCCAACCTTCCTAAGCCACTCCCAAAGCCTCGCCGTCGTCCCCGATGTTGATCCCCTCTAAACCCACCGCCGGCCACATCCTAGATCCGGCCGATCCGCCACCTATCTCCCAGATCCAAGCCACCATATCCACTCCCAACCGTCCTACGATCTTCCCTGCCAAGATCCCGACCGCCTCCGACGTCCCTACGCCGGCGATCCACTCCGACGACCCTCAGCCATCCGATCCAGTCCAGTTCAGCCAGCCAACTTGAATCAGACTCAGCCCAACCTTAACCGGTTCAATCACACCACTTAATCTGGATCCAGCCTAATCCAATCAGGCTCAGCTAGATCTGAACCAGCTCAAGTCAGATCCGATCCAGCTAGCCATATTAGCCAATTGGACTCAATCAAGTCCGATCAGGCCAATTCTGATCGATTGGAGCAGTAGAGACCTGATACGAGAGGATTACGAGTAGACTGCTCGTATCACCATCCTAGACCTAGCTACCCAGCCTCGGTTCTATGGATAGATCTGAGCTACCCGAGAGCCTCGGATCGGCGATCAACCCATCGCCCACGTCCTAACCTAATGCTTCTAATGCAATCAAATGCATGCAATGCCCATACGCACAAGAATAACATTACATGCACGCAACAAGATGGCACAACAATATATAGGGCTAGGCGTAGCATACAGCTTGTTGATCCTAACCTTGTTTTGATGATGCCAATATACATTAAATGATAAAATATATGTTTAATATTTATTACCCCTTAATTCAAAGTCTTAAATTCAATATTTAATGATTTATTATACTAACTGTCGATCCATGGATCGACCACGGGGTTGCACGGTTGATGCACCATATTTGACAAAATGAAATGTTGGCTCACGGTCGATCGGAGCATCGACCCTGAGAAGCCATTTTCTTAACAGAGCCTGACGATCGATGTGACGGTCAATGGACCGGTCAACCGTGAGGTTTGGATTTTGTGGTTTTAAATATTGTAGGCTCACGGACGATCCGATGGACGATGCGACGGTCGACCATGGAGGATGATGGTGAAAAGTGAAGAAGTGACGGTCGATCATAGCATCAACCCTGGGAAGCTTTTTTCACTACAGAGCCTCACGGACGATACGACGGTCGATGGGTGGATCGATCGCGGCTCGTGAATGCTGAGTTTTTGTACATGACGGTCGATGTCACGGACGATGCATGGATCGACCGCCAGCAACGCGCAGAGTAAAAAACTAGCCGTTGGAGAGTTGCAGAGAGCCGTTGGAAGTCCTTTTTGAGCTGGTTGAAGGCTAGATATAAGTAGTTCTTTGTTGTAAACTTGCTAGAACTATTATTGATATTATTGAGATCATCTGGGCAAGTCTAAGAAAGAGTTACTACTTATTCCCTTTAGAGCTACAACCTTTGTAAATCTTCTTCGAGTGTGAAGAAGTATTTTGAGAGTTTTCCAACAGTAGTTGGATGTGATTGTAAGGTCACCAAGCACCGGGAAGCTTGGAGGAAAAGCTTGTAAAAGATTTGCAAGTAGTGGAACCTCAAGGAGAACCTTGAGAGAAGTGGACGTAGACCAAGAGTTGGGTCGAACCACTATAAAATCTGTGCCATCTCTCTAATCCTTCATTGATATAATTCTTGCTTGGTGTTTTACTTTTGTTTCACCTCATCTACAAGTATTTAAGGTGTTAGTTCTCTCCTACCTAATTTTTCCATTAATCTAATTTTTCAAAAACAGTCCAATTCACCCCCTCTTGGACCTCCACAGATCGCCAAAAGGGTAGACATAGCAAAGCTCTAAGCAACAATTAAATATTACAATAGTACAACGGTGCCCACAGGCAGTTAACAACAAACTACAAGTCAATCTAAATTTCAGCATTACGACGGCATAAATAGCCGTCTCTTGAAATTCCTACAACGGGGCACACTCCCGGTCACACAATTACAACAACAACAACAACAACAACAACAATAAACACAGTTTACATAACCTATGGCAGACCTTCGACCCATTTATCGATCTAAACATTCCAAGGGGTATGATTCCCTTGGTTCAACCACAAGCCTCACATGCTAGACGCAGGTAATTAAACAAGCATCCAAGATTTACATACTAGACTAGTCAAAAGATCACAATTTAAATGCTGCACAAAAAGGGGAGATTATTAATCAACTAGTAAGCCAAACATCACATAATTAACATTCTAGAATTCACCAAATTGAACATATTGGACCTAGGTGTCACTAGGAACCTTAATTGTATGATTATAGAAAGATTAAACACCATGAACCCCAAAATCCACTAAGGTTATGCATTTTCGGATTAGCTACAGTAGCTATAATTAGAGGCGATGAAAACTTCGCAATTCGAGATTCCAAATTAAACTTGGACAGGTGTAGATTTGCATGCTAGGAATATGCTGACCAACAATTGGATTAATTACATGACTAAAACTCCCAGAAATCACTAATCAAAACACTAATTACTTACTAATCACTGCCTCGTCGCAGATTCGAAGGAAAACCACTACAAATGGTAGAAACCCCCAACAATTACAAACCCAGGTGGAAGTGAAAGAAGATTCGATGATCTATAACTTTTATCTGGAAAGTTATTCGAGATCATGCTCACACAACTCAGAAATTAAGCTTGAGCTCGACTGTTCATCGAAGAACAAAACTTCGATAAAATTCAGGAAAAACATGCTTAAGTCCGATTAAAATCCAAATCAATTCATTATAAAGTATGTACAGTAATTAAACTACCCTAGGAGCATCAATTAGCAAGAGGAAATCAAAGAATTAAAGGTTCAAATAGATACTAACACTTAATTAAGGTCCTAGGTCAAGAACCCTACCTCTGCTAAGCTAATCCTTGGTTAATCCACAGTCAACCTTGCTAATCCACCTCCTCCCTCGCCATGGGATGCCTCCAAGCCGTCGAAGAAGCCGCCGGAGTCCTCTCACACCCGCAGCCGCCATCGGAGAAGAAGGAAAGAGGGGGAGAAACGTCGTCGCATAAAAGGAAGGGAAGGAAGGAGGAGGAAGAAGAAGGAGGGCCCTCGCCGGGGAACGCTGCTAGTGTTGTCTCTTCCTCTCTCGCACACGCGACGTCACTGGATGGAGAAGAGATCGCGGGAACAGGGGAACAGGGAAGGGAAAATAAGAAGAGAGGAAGGGGCTTATATCATGTTTTGCGCCGACTTGCTACACTAGCCGACCCGATCGCCCTCACGCCCGGGCTCGGGTCCTTCGACCCCAAGCCTGCCTAAGGTTCTAACAAACACATACATCAATCAAAAGGGTCGTGTGTGCACAACACGATTGTGAAACCAACCGCCATGACGCAATTTACCAAATTACCCCTGGGGTCTACGCGATCAACCTGATCGTGAAACAAGGCCAAACGGGCTAGACCCTCGACCTAACGCGATCGGACCAGGTTGGAGCAACGGGTCCTCATATTTTTATATTAAGGTTTTCCATTGTAAGATTTCAATTGCATATCTTGTTTGCTTAGAATAAATGCTTAGGGTTGGCGGTGTGCCCGTTTCTATTTTTCTTTGTGGATCAACCGAGGGAGTCACGGCCTTCCGGGGATGTGTAGCATAAATGGGCCGAAGGTGTGCCCTACTGCTTTAATATAGCCAAACTAATTGTCGGTGTGTGCCGGGGGTAGTAGCGTAGAATGATTGATTGCTTGCTTGAATAGTTGTCTCAGTTGGTAGAATTATCGTTGTATTTGTAGATCAGTTATCTGGGGGATAATTGTAGAACATTAGCCTGTCATGTGCCGGAGTGCACTAAAGGCTATTGTATAACAGTGTTGTTGATTGTTGTTTAAGAATCATGTTGGATTCTTTATATACTATAGTTTAAACTTTTCAACTCATATGATGATGTGGCATATAGTGACATCTAAGTTGGATGCTTGTATAGGTTCATGCATGGTATGCATTTCAGGTTAGGCGGGCCGATGAGTTGATTGTCGATCCAAGGGCTCAGGCAGCTCGGATCTAGCTCTACGACCGAGAATGGGTAGCGAGGTCTATGGCGTAATTGTATTAGATTTAATTATTGTACTCTTCTAGTTGGTGTCTAGCTGACCATAATTATTCTGATTGAGGTGTAAAGGTCGCCCAAGATTCCAATCTCAGCATCTGTTTTAGGGGAAGTTACGTACCACCCTGGGTCCTACGCCCTGTTGTTCAGCGCTGGAGCGCTTGGTTGTAGAGAGAGGGACGGTTGTTGACAATGAAGGTCACCGAGCGCGTGCAATGGGTTAGGCGGTGTGTCACTCCCCGACCCATGAAAGCCCAACCGGGCTGGGGATGCGAACCGGAACCTAACTAACTGCGAACATTTTGGCGAAAGTTCCTTCTAGTCTACTGGTTTCCCTAAGCAATCATTAAACACTCTCAATTAACAAATCAAAAAATTCAAAGAAACCTCAAACTGAGAGATTACAACCAGAAGTACAAGTCTACAAAACCTCAAAGAGGGGAAATAAGGTACAAACATTAATTCACTCCCGTAGGAGGCTAACTATACAAGGGTTCTGAAGACAGAAAGATCACCACTCAAACTCCGTCAGGCGCCGCCGCACCGCCAACCAACTACCCGGTAGGGGCCAACGAAGAGGAGTTAACGCCTGCACCTGTAAAACACAGCATGGGTAGGAATGAGTGTGAGGACCCATTCCTCTGACTTAGCTCAACCGTGTGGGTTGAGGGCCATTTCCTATTGATTTGGTTTCACGTCGGGTGCAATTAGGTTGATCGTATTGCTCTTGTGACCCCAGGGGCAATTTGGTAAATTACGCATGGTGGTCGATTTCACACCCACATAACGCACACACGGCCTTGGATTGATGTAAGTGATTGATTAGAACCTTAAGAGTGCCTCCGATCGGAAGATCGGATCCCGATCGGGAAAGATCGGTGCCCGATCGGGAAAGATCGGAGCCCGATCGGGAAAGATTGAATCGGACGACAGAGATCAGATCCTAATCTCTATGAATACCCTGACTTCTCTCCTTTCCTTTCCTGTCTTTGTCTCTCTCTCTCTCTCTCTCTCTCTCTCTCTCTCTCTCTCTCTCTCTCTCTCTCCTACCGGCTGAGCTAGGGCTTCGAGTCACGATCTTCGAGGAGTGGATCTTGGCGATCGAGCTTGAGGGATAGGTGGAGGAGCTGACCTACTTGATCAAGTAGGTGTTTCTACCCTGATCGTATGATTGGGTTTACCTAGGATAGGTTTATTATGCTTTTGATGTAGTTGTGCATGGTCGAATGTTGTGTAGCTTTATACATGGGTGTTATAGCTTGCTTAGAGTATCTCTACCATTTGGTTTCGTATTTTTATAGGACGATTATCGTATTATCGCTGGTTTGTCGGTTTTTGGCTGTTTGGACCTAAATTTGAGTTTCAACCGTCAAAATCTTGTTTGCTTCGTATCAATAGCTTCCCCACCATTTACTACGCGTGCCTGCAAAATTTCATCGATTTTCGATAAGTTTTGATAGATCAAATCCAAGAAATTGGATTTCTAGTACTGTTTTTAGGAATTGTGCACCATGCCTGACGGTCGACCGTCGGATCGACCGTCAGGTGTTGACACACTTAATTTTGGTCTCACGGTCGACCGTCGCATCAATCATGGCCTCACGGTCGACCGTCGGATCGACCATCGCATCGACTGTGGCCTCACGGTCGTCCGTCGGATCGACCGTCACATCGACCGTGAGGCTCTGTCTCATTTTGGGTCTCCCAGGGTCGATGCTCTGATCGACCGTGATTATATTGCTTTGAGGATTAGAGGTCATGTTGTGTCTTCAATGCCAAGTGCTAAGGATGGATGTCGATGTGTTCCCGACGTGGGTCCCCAATGCATGGGAATCCTGCTTGGGTAAGGGTGATCCGGCATGTTACTCTTCTGTGGCCTCCTGGTAACATGTTCAAGAGAGAGGTTTCATGGCAGGAGTTCTTGGGACATCGGTAGGGGTTGTAGGACCCCGTGACATTCGTTAGACTTGAGCGGAGAGACATCACAGTTGTTGTTCTCCTCCCTTCAGTGTGCCATAGAGTAGAACCCTACCGAGCTTGTCGCTCACTCCTACCCGGGCTACGTTTGCAGGTGTGATAAGACGTGAAAAGTGCATAAATCACCCTTTTAACTTGGCCTTGTTAGTCTCCGAGCAAGGCCTTACTAATGAATATTACCCTATGACAGGTACAAGAGCCCTCAATGAGAATTGGATCAAGTTCCGAGCTTAAACGATGTCATTCGGGCCAGTTTTTATGAAGAAGATCGATCCTTTATTGAAGAAGGATCGATCCTTTGAAGTACATTAAGAAGAATCCAATCGGGACAACAAGGATCGATCCTCCATAAAGAGAAGATCGATCCCTTATGCGTATTTTGCAATGATAGAGCGCAAGTTCTGAAGGATCGATCTTCACTATGGGAAGGATCGATCTTTCACGAGCTTTTTTTCAGTGACAGAACGCAACATTCTATAGGATCGATCTTCATCGGGGCACAGCCAAAACTCAAGAACAAAGATCGATCCTTTCCTTTAGGAGGATCGATCCTCCACGGGACCAGCGATCACACGGAAGAGGAAGATCGATCCTCTACCTTACAAGGATCGATCCTTTTGTGCCAGCCGAGCAAAATCAATGGTCCAGATCTAATCCGAGTGGGGGAGGCTTGTTTACTATAAATAGACCCCTTATGGGGAATTTTAGGGATCTTCTCTTAGTCCTTTCTCCAGCCTTTCTAGTTTTCTTACCCAATTGAGAGGAGGACTTCTTAGAGGAAATCCATGGGAGGAGAGCTTCATCAACCTCCATCCATGGATCGATCCAAGATGAGTAGCTAACTTCCTTTCTCTTGGGATTTCCATATAGTTGTAGGATTCTTTTGTAGTTTTCCTAGGGTTTTTGATGTGTAATCCTTGGGAATGATCTATTGTATGGATTTGAGCATGATTTCTTTATCCTTGTACATGGATCTTTTATGTTGAATGGATGAATGCCTTTCTTTGGTATTAGCTAGAACTTGTGCATGATAGGTGTTTGTTGTTATGCCCCAATGAGTTGGATGTGCTGGAAACACATCCAATTACATTGGGAGGTTGAATAGCCCAAGATTAGAGATTAGGGATGCTAGAACCATCCCTATCTCTCTAATTAGAGGATCCATTCTATCTTTCTCTTGCATTGGATTCGAGGTGCTAGAACCATCTCGATCCAATGCCCGATTCCATACAA
Organism: Narthecium ossifragum; assembly: GCA_963920575.1. NCBI lineage: Eukaryota > Viridiplantae > Streptophyta > Magnoliopsida > Dioscoreales > Nartheciaceae > Narthecium > Narthecium ossifragum. Next base: position 20,772,425 of record OY986964.1, on the reverse strand, counting down.
TACCTTTACCTTGCGACGAATCGATCTTAATCGAAGGTTCGTTAGCGACGATAGAAGCTAATCACTCATTCGTCGACTTTGTGAATGTGATTCTTTCCGGCGGATGATTCTAACCCAACTTCCGTTGAACGATAAGTGAGGCTAATCACCCGCTTGTCGACTTTTCGATTTCGATCGTCCCAATTGGATTACACACCTCAATTCCTTAGGAGGCTACATTAGAACCTACAATGAAATGGAGATCCTAAGACCTCTCTATATTAGTTTTACTTCTCTATGCTTAGTTAATTACTTTAATCGTCATTAATCCAAAACCCAAATTATTTTAGCTAATTGTTTGGAGTTATCTATCGAGTATGTTAGTCAATTCTCATTTCCCTGTGGATCGACCCGAACTCCCGCTAACTACGTAGTAGTTAGTTCGGATTCGGTATAAATTGTAATCTCGACGCCCTAATTACTTTTACGACGAGTGGCTTGGGCGCGTTAAGATTTTGGCGCCGTTGCCGGGGAAACTGTTGATTTGAATTTCTTACTTGATAAATCTCTCCTTTCAATTAGGTTGCTTTACTTTCTTTTATTACAAAATACTAAAAATAGAACGTTGCTTATATTGTATATCTTTTTGTGTTTGTAGGTGAAGCTTCCGAGCGGCGAAGCGACTCATCTACAGGCGAAGATACAAAGTTCTTGGACCAGCCCACTGTAATGTATCTCTTACCTTGTATGGTCCAAGTTCTCATATGTGTGAATGAGTGTTCATGAGGATTCAGATCTAGATATCACATTGCAAGAATTCTTAGATTTTAGGACATCTTCAAGCATACCCTTGCATAAGGACCTCCCGCTTCCTCAAGTCATGGATGAGCCCAACCCGGAGCCCAATCCTAATGTCAATCCCATCCCGGACCGTAGGAGTATGAAGGATTACTATGTCCCTTCTACATTTGCACCCACGTCGGGTATACAACAACCCATTGTTCAAGCCGCCCACTACGAGTTTAAGCCTCAATTCCTTCAATTCCTTCCAAACTTTCACGGCTTGAGTAATGAGGATCCTTACTACCATCTAGAAGATTTTCTTGAAAAGAGTTCCACGGTCAAGATTCCAAATTTTAACGAGGATGCAATGAGATTGAAATTGTTTTCATTTACCTTGAAGGGCAAATCCAAGCATTGGTTAGGATCCCTTGAGCCCCAAGCGATCACCACATGGGACCAATTACAAAGAGCTTTTCTTGAAAAGTTCTACCCTATAGTAAAGACTCATGAAATGAGGACCCAAATAGCGACCTTTCATCAAGAAGATGACGAACCTTTTCATGATGCTTGGGATAGGTTTAAGGAACTTATTAGGAAATGCCCACACCATCAAATTCCTAAGTGCTCCCTCGTTGATTATTTCTACAATGGTCTTAGAATACGTCATCAACAAGACGTAGACACCGCTTGTGGTGGGGTGTTCATGACCAATCCATATGAGGACTCATGGGTTTTATTTGGAAAGCTTGCCATTAATTCCCAAAACCATGCCTTCACTTCAAGGAATGTTAGGGATACTTCAAGCCCTAAGGGACAATCCAACTCTAGAGGAGTTTTAGAGTTATCCGAAGCCACCCGTGTTGCACAACAAATTGATACTCTAAGTAGAAAATTTGATCAAGTTCTTGCTCATTCTTTGAATCAAATTCCTACTCCTCCTTCTTCATTGAGTTACCCGCCTAATTCTCCATCATTGGGAGAACTTTGCTTCTTATGTTCGACTCCCGGTCACCTAGTTACCGAATGCCATTTGGCATGTGATTATCCGGAGCTCGTGCTAGAGCATATTAATGCGGTTTTCAATCAATCCAAGCCTACCTATGACCCTTACTCAAATACATACAATCCCGGTCTTAGGGATCATCCAAATTTCTCATGGAGAAATCCAGGCCAACAACCTCCAAATGCATACAATCCTAGGCCTCCGATTGCGGGCAATCAAGCCCCAAGCTATCCTCCTAGGTACCAAGCGCCATATCATTCTAACCAACCTCCACAAAATCAAACTACCTACCGGCCACCTCAAGCTCCTCATGCATATCCACCTCAAGCCACAAGTTATCCTCAATCATCTCATCCGCCAAATTGGAATCAAAGGCCACCTGGGCCTTCCTCATACCAAGCTCCCTATCAAGCCCATCAAGCCCCTCAAGCTCCGAAGCGTGATCCTTGTATTGAGGAAAGGCTTCTCAAGGCCTTGGATTCTTTTGAGTCAAGTACCCAACTTTTGCATTCTCATTCCCAATCCATTGCAAAGTTGGAAGTGCAAATAGGCCAATTGGCCAATACTATGGCAAGAAGGGAGGAGGGTAGACTTCCTAGTCAACCCATAGCAAACCCTAAAGGCCAACATTTCGTTGATTCCACTCATGAGGAAGTGCAAGCGGTCACTACCCTCTGGAGTGGAAAGATCATTGACGCGCCCAAACCACTCGTCGTTAAAAGTGACTAGGGCGTCAAAGATTACAATTTATACCGAATCCTACTAACTACTAGGTAGCTAGCGGGAGTCCGGGTCGATCCGCAGGGAAATGAGAATTGCCTAACGTACTCGATAGATAACTCCAAACAACTAGCTAAAATAATTTGGGTTTTGGATTAATGACTATTAAAGTAATTAACTAAGGGAAGAGAGATAAAACTAATATAGAGAGGTCTTGGGATCTCCATTTCATTGTAGGTCCTAATGTAGCCTCCTAAGGAATTAAGGTGTGTAATCCAATCGGGATGATCGAAATCAAGAAGTCGACAAGAGGGTGATTAGCCTCACTTATCGCTCAACGGAAGTCGGGTTAGGATCATTCGTCGGAAATAATCACATTCACAAAGTCGACGAATGAGTGATTAGCTTCTATCGTCGCTAACGAACCTTCGATTAAGATCGATTCGTCGCAAGAAAAAGATATTGCATGGAGTCGGGCATTGGATCGAGATGGTTCTAGCACCTCGAATCCAATGCAAGAAAAAGATAGAATGGATCCTTTGATTAGAGAGATAAGGATGGTTCTAGCATCCCTAATCTCTAATCTAGGGCTAGTAATCCTCCCAATGTCATTGGATGTGTTTCCAGCACATCCAACTCATTGGGGCATAACAACAAACACCTATCATGCACAAGTCCTAATTCATACCAAAGAAAGGCATTCATCCATTCAACATATGAAATCCATGTACAAAGATAAGGAAATAATGCTCAAATCCATACAATAGATCAATCCCAAAGATTACACAACAAAAACCCTAGGAAAACTACAAAAGAATCCTACAACTACATGGAAATCCCAAGAAAAAGGAAGTTAGCTACTCATCTTGGTTGGATCCATGGATGGAGGTTGATGAAGCTCTCCTTCCATGGGTTTCCCTCCAAGAAGTCCTCCTCTCAATTGGGTAAGAAACCTAGAAGGGCTGGAGAAAACTAAGAGAAGACCCCCCCAAATTCCCCGTAAGGGGTCTATTTATAGTAAACAAGCCTCCCCCACTCGGATTAGATCTGGGCCATTGATTTTGCTCGGGTTGGCACCAAAGGATCGATCCTCATAGGGTGAAGGATCGATCATTCGCTTCGTGTGATCGCTGGTCCCGTGAAGGATCGATCCTCCTATAGGAAAGGATCGATCCTTTGCTTCTTGAATTCTGGCTGCGCCCCGATGAAGATCGATCCTCCAGTGTGTGAAGATCGATCCTCTAGAATTTGCGTTCTGTCACTGGGAAAATGCGCAAAAATGATCGATCCTCTCATGGTATAGGATCGATCCTTGTTGTCCTGATTGGCTCCTTCTTAAAGCACTTCAAAGGATCGATCCTTCATCAATACAGGATCGATCTTCTTCATAAAAACTGGCCCGAATGACATCGTTTAAGCTCGGAACTTGATCCAATCCTCGTTGAGGGCACTTGTACCTGTAATAGGGTAAAATCCATCAGTAAGGCCTTGCTCGGAGACTAACAAGGCCAAGTTAAAAGGGTGATTTATGCATTTTTCACGTCTTATCACACCCCCTAACTTGAACTTTGCTAGTCCTCGAGCAAAGCAAAAGGAAAATAACTAGAAGGGAAAGAGAAGAAATAAGAAACTCAAAAAGAGCAATCCCCCGATCAACAATTAGTCACTTCTCATAAAGCTTTGGTTCTTATACGATCAAAAGTCATTCATATGCACACATAGATTCAAATGCATAGCTCCATCCATCATCCCATAGCACGAGTAAAATGCAAGCGAATAATTCCATCAATAGCATCATTCAAACACTTCAAAGCACTTGAACAAGATTAAAGCTCATCTAAGTAATCCGTGTAGTGAAAGTTGCTACTCAAGTATTCGGGGTCTCGTAGTCATTCAAGTAGGGTTCCCATCAAAACTAGACATCCTTAGTGCTTTACACCGGTTGAACAAATGACAAGTTTTATTTAAAGTAAAATCTTTGTTCTTCTTTCTTTTCTTTTCTTTTTTTTTTTCTAACTAAACCAGTGGTCGTGCAATGCCATGATCCCTTAGGCTTTCTACTAGGTCCATGTAACAGGATTTAGGCCAGTGACTCCTTAGTCAGATGACCTAAGGGCACTAGGTGTTGAGGCACCCCTCGGGCTTAATTTCCCGAACCTAGCAGGCCACGAATCACAGCTGACCAACAAGCTTTTAATTGATACTAGCGTGACCGTGCAATGCCTTGATCCCTTAAGCTTTCTACTAGGCCCATTTAACGAGTGTTAGATCAATGACTCCCACGCCAGATGGCTTTGGGGCATTAGGTATTGAAGCACCCCTCGGATCTAACTACTCGAGCCTAGAAGGCTACGAATCAAGACTAGTCACTTTTATCAACCTGGCTCTCGGCCTCTAACTTGGCTTCGAACCCTACTATAAGTCATCTCAATCGAGTGTAAATAGCCTTGGACTCCCAATTTATCAAGGTCCCCCAATCAAAACTACTTGCCCCCTCATACAAGTGTAAGTGCACAAGTGGATTGGATCACTTAAATGTCCTTAATGCATGACAAGAAGAATTCAAGTAGAAGAATAACACTACTCATGAAATGATTCGCTAAATTTTACAAAGCATGGGAATCAAGATGAATTATGCAATAGTCATCCATGCTAGCATAAGAGTTCAAAATTTTTCGCATATTTACCAATCAAATAAACGTGTGACTAATTGTAGATCGATCACAGGTTATCTATAAACATGATGCAATCATACCCCCTAACTTAAGCGGGTTTGTCCTCAAGCACGGAAGAAGGGTAAAGTGTAGAGATAACCTTGTGACGAAATGGGCGAAAATATAACCTTGACGAAAGATATGACAGGAATTAGAGTCAAGGTTAGTCGTGAAAAACCGTATTGTTGTGATGTCAAAATGTCATATTTTGCGTTGCTATCCAAAGCTCGTATGCCCTGTAAAAACATAGAGGAAATACCACCCATAGCATTATGGAAATCAAAGAATAGATATGAAGAATTTCGAGAAAAATTGGGCAGCATCCCCTCTATTTATTCAATACGCCCAAGGGCTGTACAAAGATGCCATTTGCATCCAACATGTTTACATTCATTCAAATTGAAAATACAGAAATGTAACCACCTCAATCATCATTTACAAGCATTCATCCACATCCATATACATACATCCACATACATACAGACACACCCGGGGCACACCCCCATATCAAAAATTATGCATATATATAATCACTAACATCGAAGCCAACCATATACAAAGATAGAGCAGTGGGATACAAAAAGTTACCCACCCTCCCAACACAAAAAAAGATCCACTCTAACCATCCAGAAAATACAGAGTACCCCTAAATACAGTCTATCATCCCTGAGGTCTCTGCTCTGGAAAGTGAAGAGGTCGGTAAGGCACAATAGCAGTGACCGGCGGAGGTGGTGGGTGGATGGCATCGAGACGGGCGAGGATAGTCGACGCGACCAAGTGAAGTGAGGTGGTGTCCTGGCGTAGGGCGGCGATGTCCTGACGTAGGGCGGCGTGGTCCTGACGTAGGGCGGCGTGGCGCTCGTCTACCTCGTCCAGCCGCTGCAGTACTGCGGACTGGAACGCCCGCTGCTCCCTATAGATCTCACCCATGGTAGGGTGCTCTACAGGTCCGAACTCATGTGGGGGGCATCAAGGACGTGGCTGCCGGAAAGGCGCCCCGGCCTTCCTCATGTGGCCGAGGACCTTGCCCCAGGTGGGGCCACCGAAGCGCGCAAAGCGGAGGGCCTCGTCGGAAACGGTCGGCTCGCCCTCGGGGACTAAGTCCTGGCTCGATAGAAATGCTGAAATAAGGCACGGGTGCGGCGCGGCCTTCTTGGCAAAGCTTGTTGTCTTGTCCCTGACTGCCCCGCCGTAAAAATGGAACATGTCCTCTAAAATCATCTGGGGTATGTTGACCGCCCACCCCTTGGCCAACAACCACAGAATGCCAAGCCAATGACCAGTTTGATACTGGTCATGACCATTCTGGAAGACATTGCGACGCAGTATATCGTCGAACAACCAGAACTGAGACGAAAGCTCTGCCCGTGTAAATTTGCCCTCGCCTATGTGATCCGGGTTAAGGACAAGATGGGCCTCGCTGGGATGACGGTATAAGTCCTCAACCCGGACCCTAAAAAGATCAGGGCAGCGCATCGGAATAGCCAAAATCTCGGATACGGCCTTGGCCGTCAAGGTAACGCTGACCCCGTCAATATTGGATGTGAAACCAAGGCAAGGGTAATAAGCATCAACAGCGTCGTCGCGCTCATCCCCGTAGGTGATGGCTGTCATGTTCTGGTAGAACATGCAGACAAGCCTAGGGTACACCGTGGTATCTGGTGTACAAAGAGGCAGAAGACCACGGGTCTCCAACATCTCAATAGAGTCCTGGGCATGCTCTACAGTACGAAAGTGCTCCACATTGAAGGTAAACTCGAGGTTTACCTCCCGCTGCCACTCTGGACGGAGACCTCGGACGAGTGTAGGCGCAGTGGACGGCCGGGTTTGCTTCTTGATCTTCTTGGACTGGCGAGGGTTAGTTGGAGCTGCCGTCTTCCGCTTGGAGGTTGTCGGAGCCGTGGGTGGTGCAGCCAGGGAACGTGTGGAGGATGTGGAAGCCGCCCTTGGAGTCCTCACTGGTCGGGACGACGAGGCTGGAGGTATGGAAGCTCGAGTGGGTGAGGCTGGTGGGGAAGACGGTGAATCCGGAGGTGTGGGAGCTTGCTGTGGAGATGATGGAAGCACCGGAGGTGTTGAAGATTGACGTGGAGGTGCCGAGGGAGGTCGTGCCGGTGGTGTGGAGGACGAAGCGGCGGCCTTACCCTTCCCGGTGGCCTTCTTGGTACCCGCGGTGTGCTTGCGAACCATTGGAGATGAAGTGGAGATGAATAGGTCGCCTTGGGGTGAAGTGGAACGACGAAGGTGGCCGGCGACGAGGAGCTTGGAGGATGCGGCGGCACCGGTGGGAGGTGAGGGAGGAATGTGGATGGCGCCGGGGTCTATTGAGGGTAGAGGAGTGAAGGGGAGAGGTCGTGCGCCGGCGGCTTGCGTCGGAGGCGAGGAAAGGAGGAAATGGGGAAATGTGGACGGCGCCGGGGGTGAATAATGGAGGAGGAGTGAGGGGGAAGGGTCGTGGAGGCACTGGGGGGTGGAAGGTGGCGGCTTGATGGACGGCAGCGGCGATATGCGTCGGAGATGGAGACGAAGAAGGGCGGGGCGGCGTCGTCTCCTGAGGGAAGAAAGGGGGAGGATCGATCTTAGGGCTTGTGAGCCCTAAGTCGATCCGCTGAGGTTTATATTTTTTTTTACAAAACCCCGCAAAGGATCGATCTTCCTAAAGAGAAAGATCGATCTTTTGCCACGTGGCAGCATCATAACGGTTCAACTTAAGTCGTGCTGACGTGTCTAAGTGAGTAAGATCAATCTTTAGGTAGAGAAGGATCGATCTTCTCAAAACCAGTCCTCTGTCACGAATTAATTCGCAAAAATGATCGATCATCAGGGATTGAAGGATCGATCTTCTCAAAACCAATCCCCTGTCACGAACTAATTCGCAAAAATGATCGATCATCAGGGATTGAAGGATCGATCTTCTCAAAACCAATCCCCTGTCACGAATTAATTCGCAAAAATGATCGATCATGGGGAATGGAAGGATCGATCTTCTAAAAACCAATCCCCTGTCACGAATTAATTCGCAAAAATGATCGATCATGGGGTATGGAAGGATCGATCCTCTCACCCCCAGGTTCTAGCGTAACTCCATCGGGCATAAAGGATCGATCCTCTCCGCTTGGAGGATCGATCTTTTATGCACCAAACTGCAAAACTGGGCTGAAAACCTGGGAATTCGCCCCAAACACCCCAAACAAGAATACTAGGCTCCTTAGGTATTAAAATACCACAATAACAGCCCTCCAAACCAAACAAAACATCAATCATCCCACAAATTCAACATACCATCTTGACATCACAATTATTCAAACAAAGATCAATTCAAAAACACACCAAAATCACACATGCAAATAATGGGAAAAACAATCAATCATGTAAAGAAGAAATAACATACAAATTCAGAAAAATACGAAAAAGGATGGGTTGCCTCCCACCAAGCGCTTGATTTACCGTCTCTAGCTAGACGCAACAAAGCTCAAGTGTCGTATGGTTCCGCCAACATAACGGTTGGCTCAAGAGTGATGTCAAGAGGGAAACTATGAATATAAGGTTTCAAACGTTGACCATTAACAGTGAATGTAGCACCCGAAAAAGGATTTTGCACCTCAACAGCCCCATGGGTGAAAACCTTAGTGACATCAAATGGACCATCCCACCTAGTCTTAAGTTTTCCCGGGAAAAGTCGAAGACGCGAATTGTATAGCCAAACCTTATCCCCAACCTCAAAGGTTTTCCGAACTATGAGTTTATCATGAAAAACTTTCGTCCGGGCCTTGTAGATTTTGGTATTCTCATAAGCCTCATTCCGAATTTCTTCAAGCTCATGAAGTTGGAGTTTCCTATTGCTTGAAATATCATTAGCGTCCCAATTGAGAGCTTGAATTGCCCAAAACGCTTTATGTTGAATCTCTACCGGGAGATGGCAAGGATTTCCGAAGACCAATCGGAATGGCGACATCCCGATTGGCGTCTTGTAGGCCGTTCGATAGGCCCACAAGGCATCATTGAGCTTAAAAGCCCAATCCCTCCGATCAATTCTTACAACTTTTTCTAAGATCCGCTTGATCTCGCGATTGGACACCTCAACTTGGCCACTAATTTGAGGGTGGTAGGGTGTGGCTACCTTATGGGTAATTCCATATTTTTCACATAGAGATTTAAAATGCCGGTTGGTGAAGTGAGGGCCACCATCGCTTATGATGGTCCTCGGGAAACCGAAACGAGTGAAAATATTGGCATGCAAGAATTTGAACACGACTTTATGATCATTTGTTTTCGTGGCAATTGCCTCCACCCATTTGGAGACATAGTCCACCCCTACCAAAATGTATAAGTAGCCATTTGATTGAGGGAAGGGCCCCATAAAATCAATACCCCACACATCGAAAACTTCACAAACAAGAATGGGAGTTTGGGGCATTTCATTTCGTCTAGAAATTGTGCCAACTTGTTGACACCGGAGGCAAGCTTTGGCAAAATTGTGGGAATCACGGAATATGGTAGGCCAATAGAAACCGCATTCAAAGATTTTAGCGGCGGTCTTCCTACCGCAGAAATGTCCACCACAAGGATGAGAGTGACAATGAGTGAGGATGGACGTAACTTCCGATTCGGGAACACACCGTCTCAACAATTGATCCGGGCATCGTTTGAGCAAATATGGATCATGCCAAAAATAGTTCTTGATATGTGAGAAGAATTTATTTCGATCATTTTTGGACCAAAAGAGTGGAACTTGCTCGGTGGTGAGATAATTGACAATATGAGCGAACCACGGCTTGGGAAATTGATCGATGGCCAAAAGATGCTCGTCCGGGAACAACTCATTGATCGGAATGGAGTCTAAGATGTGCTCGGACGATAGCCTAGAGAGATGATCCGCTACAGCATTGGAGGAGCCCTTTTTATCCTTAAATTCAAGATTGAACTCTGGGAGGAGCAAAATCCATCGAAGCAAGCGTGGCTTGGCATCCTTCTTGGAGAACAAATACCGCAAAGCGGCATGATCGGTGAAGATAATGATTTTGGAACCAAGGAGGTAGGATCGAAATTTCTCCAAAGAAAAGACTACCGCTAGCAATTCTTTCTCGGTAGTCGTGTAATTGACTTGAGCGTCATTCAAGGTTTTGCTAGCATAGCATATGACATGAGGGAGTTTATCAATCCGTTGGCCCAAAACAGCGCCCACGGCCTAGTCCGAGGCGTCGCACATGATTTCGAACGGGAGTGAATAGGTGCGGAAGACAAGGCCTCACGAAGAGTGATATAGGCATGCATGCAAGGATCATCAAAGATGAAAGGAACGTCTTTAGCAAGTAAGGCACAAAGAGGACGAGAGATTTTGCTAAAATCCTTGATGAAGCGACGATAAAAACCCGCATGCCCAAGAAAAGATCGGATTTGTCGAACCGATGATGGAGGAGGAAGTTTAGAGATGAGCTCAAGTTTGGCCTTATCAACTTCTATCCCCCTACTTGAAACAACATGGCCCAACACAATCCCCTCATTTACCATAAAATGACTCTTCTCCCAACTCAAGACTAGGTTTGTTTCCTCACACGTAGCTAAGACTTTGGTAAGATTCTCAAGACAAGAGTCAAATGATTGGCCAAAGACTGAAAAGTCATCCATGAAGATCTCTAGAAAGAGTTCGATCATGTCTCCGAAGATGGCTAACATGCAACGTTGAAACGTTGCCGGTGCATTACAAAGACCGAAGGGCATCCGCCGGTAGGCGAAAGTACCAAAAGGACAAGTAAATGTCATTTTCTCTTGGTCCTTAGGATCAATTGCCACTTGGTTATAACCGGAGTAGCCATCAAGGAAGCAATAGAAACTTTGTCCGGCAAGTCTCTCCAAAATTTGGTCAATGAAAGGAAGTGGAAAATGGTTTTTTCGAGTGAATGAATTCAACTTCCGGTAATCAATACATACTCGCCATCCCGTAGTTTGGCGAGTAGCAATGCTTTCTCCCTTCTCATTCTTAATCACGGTAATGCCCGATTTCTTGGGCACTACTTGGGTTGGACTCACCCATTTGGAGTCCGAGATGGGGAAAATGACCCCCGCCTCAAGGAGTTTAAAGACCTCCTTCAACACAACCTCTCTCATGTTTGGGTTCAATCGACGTTGGAACTCAATGACACTTTTAGACTCATCTTCTAAATGTATGCGGTGCATGCATATAGATGGATCTATCCCCTTGAGGTCGGCAATGGACCACCCAATAGCCCTCTTGTGCTTGGTGAGCACCTTAATGAGTTTTCCTTCTTGTGCGAGAGTCAAGGATGAAGATATGATTACCGGGAGGGAGCAATTTGGCCCAAGATACTCATATTTCAAATTGGATGGCAAGGGTTTCAACTCTAAGGTTGGAGGCTTAATCAAAGATGGGGGTGCCGGTGTGGAGGAAATAGGTGGCAATGGCTCAAAAGAAGTTTTCCGAAAGGCCATGGCACAAGCATGTTCAAATTCATCGAGTAAATCCGAAGTGGGTAAATCCGCATCTTGCAACGCATTAAAAACCATCGGAAAATCATCGAAAGTCAACACTTCATCACGTAAACCCGAAAAATCCTCTTCGCAAACCGGCAACTCATTAAAATTTAAAACATCATCACCACTCGATAAAGAGTCATCACAAGCATCACCAAATGAGTCACAAGAATCATCCATATCCAAATTTGCAACCATCACATCATTTGCACATTCATCCACAATATCATCATCCACCAAAGATTCAACCATAAAACATTCATTCCCATGCATAGATTGTTTAGTAGCATCAAAAATATTTAATTTCAATTCCATATTCCCGAAGGTAACGGTCATGATGCCACTCCTACAATTGATGCATGCATTGGCCGTAGCCAAGAAAGGTCGGCCAAGTATGATGGGAATGGATTTCTTATGTCTAACACCTGGTTCCATGTCAAGTACAACGAAATCGACCGGGAAGACACATCTATCAACCTTGACTAAAATGTCTTCAAGAACACCCCGTGGTGTCTTGATAGATCTATCGGCCAATTGCAACGTCATTGAGGTCGGTTTGAGCTCTCCTAAGCCAAACTTACAAAACAAGGAGTATGGCATAAGATTCACACTAGCTCCTAAATCAAGAAGAGCCCCCTCAATCAATTGATCTCCTATTACGCAAGAAATGGTAGGAGTGCCGGGGTCTCTCAATTTCGGAGGTAGATCAAGTTGAAGAATAGAGCTAACTTGCTCCGTTAGGAAAAGCTTTTTGGAGATATGAGACTTGGATTGCCTCTTATGGGTACACAAGTCCTTCAAAAATTTGGCATAAGAAGGAATTTGCTTAATGGCATCCAACAAGGGAAGGTTGATGTGGACCTTCTTAAAAAGTTCTAGCATTTCCTCATATTTGCCACTCTTCCAAGGTTGAGATGTGGCTTGAGGATCAACTAGTGCTTGAGGGTATGGAGCCCTAGGAATGTATGATTTAGTTGGTAGTGGATCGAGTGAAATAGGCTCATTTTCCTTAGAAGATGGCAATGAACTTGAGGGATCATGAGGGGCATGATGAGGTGATGCTTGAGAGTCATTCATTAAAGTTGGTAAATGAGGTTCATGCCCTTGCTCTAATGTGGTGTCTTTGGACATCTCCACATTAGGAAAAATCTTTCCACTTCGGAGGGTAGTGACCACTTGCACTTCCTCATGAGTGGAATCAACGAAATGTTGGCCTTTAGAGTTTGCTATGGGTTGACTAGGAAGTCTACCCTCCTCCCTTCTTGCCATAGTATTGGCCAATTGGCCTATTTGCACTTCCAACTTTGCAATGGATTGGGAATGAGAATGCAAAAGTTGGGTACTTGACTCAAAAGAGTCCAAAGCCTTGAGAAGCCTTTCCTCAATACAAGGATCACGTTTAGGAGCTTGAGGGGCTTGATGGGCTTGATAGGGGGCTTGGTATGAAGAAGGCCCAGGTGGCCTTTGATTCCAATTTGGATGGTGAGAGGATTGTGGATAACCCGCCACTTGAGAGGGATAAGCATTAGGGGCTTGAGGTGGATATGCATGAGGAGCTTGAGGTGGCCGGTAGGTGAATTGATTTTTAGGAGGTGGATTAGAATGATATGGCGCTTGGTACCTAGGAGGGTAGTTCGGGGTTTGATTGCCCGCAATTGGAGGCCTAGGATTGTATGCATTTGGAGGTTGTTGGCCGGGATTTCTCCATGAGAAATTTGGATGATCCCTAAGACCGGGATTGTATGTATTTGAGTATGGGTCATAGGTAGGTTTGGATTGATTGAAGACCGCATTAATGTGCTCTTGTACGAGCTCCGGATAATCACATGCCAAATGGCATTCGGTAACTTGGTGACCGGGAGTCGAGCACAAGAAGCAAAGTTCTCCCAATGATGGAGAATTCGGTGAGTAACTTGATGAAGGAGGAGTAGGGATTTGATTCAAAGAATGAGCAAGTACTTGATCAAATTTCCTACTTAGAGTATCAATTTGTTGTGCAACACGGGTGGCTTCGGATAACTCTAATACTCCTCTAGAATTGGATTGTCCCTTAGGGCTTGAAGTATCCCTAATATTCCTTGAAGTGAAAGCATGATTTTGGGAATTAATGGCAAGCTTTCCAAATAAGATCCATGAGTCCTCAAATGGGTTGGTCATGAATACCCCACCGCACGCGGTGTCTACGTCTTGTTGATGACGTAGTCTAAGACCATTGTAAAAATAATCAACAAGAGACCATTTAGGGATTTGATGGTGTGGGCATTTTCTAAGAAGCTCTTTAAATCTATCCCAAGCATCAGGAAATGGTTCGTCATCTTCTTGACGAAAAGTTGCTATTTGGGTTCTCATTTCATGAGTCTTAGCGATAGGAAAGAACTTTTCTAGAAAAGCACTTTGTAATTGGTCCCATGTAGTGATCGTTTGGGGCTCAAGGGATCCTAACCAATGCTTGGCTTTGCCCTTCAAGGTAAATGGGAACAACTTTAATCTCATAGCATCCTCGGTAAAGTTTGAGATTTTGACCGTGGAACTCTTTTCGAAGAAGTCTTCTAAGTGATAATAAGGGTCCTCATTACTCAAGCCGTGAAAGTTTGGAAGGAATTGAAGGAATTGAGGCTTAAACTCGTAATGTGCGGCTTGAACAACGGGTTGTTGTATGCCCGATGTAGGTGCAAAAGTAGTAGGGACATAATAATCCCTCATACTCCTACGGTCCGGGATTGGATTGACATTAGGATTGGGGTCCGGGGCAGGAGCATCCATCACTTGAGGAAAAAGGAGGTCCTTATGCAAGAGTATGCTTGAAGATGTCCTAGAATCTAGGAATTCTTGCAAGGTGATATCTAAATCTGAATCCGAATCCTCATGCACACTCATTCACACATATAAGAACTTGGACCATACAAGGTAAGAGATACATTACAGTGGGCTGGTCCAAGAACTTTGTATCTTCGCCCGTAGATGAGTCGCTTCGCCGCTCGGAAGCTTCACCTACAACCACAAAAAGATATACAATATAAGCAACGTTCTATTTTTGGTATTTTGTAATAAAAGAAAATAAAGCAATCTAATTGAATGAAGGAATTTATCAAGTAAGAAATTCAAATCACAAATCCCCGGCAACGGCGCCAAAATCTTGACGCGCCCAAACCACTCGTCGTTAAAAGTGACTAGGGCGTCAAAGATTACAATTTATACCGAATCCTACTAACTACTACGTAGCTAGCGGGAGTCCGGGTCGATCCGCAGGGAAATGAGAATTGCCTAACGTACTCGATAGATAACTCCAAACAACTAGCTAAAATGATTTGGGTTTTGGATTAATGACTATTAAAGTAATTAACTAAGGGAAGAGAGATAAAACTAATATAGAGAGGTCTTGGGATCTCCATTTCATTGTAGGTCCTAATGTAGCCTCCTAAGGAATTAAGGTGTGTAATCCAATCGGGATAATCGAAATCAAGAAGTCGACAAGAGGGTGATTAGCCTCACTTATCGCTCAACGGAAGTCGGGTTAGGATCATCCGTCGGAAATAATCACATTCACAAAGTCGACGAATAAGTGATTAGCTTCTGTCGTCGCTAACGAACCTTCGATTAAGATCGATTCGTCGCAAGAAAAAGATATTGCATGGAGTCGGGCATTGGATCGAGATGGTTCTAGCACCTCGAATCCAATGCAAGAGAAAGATAGAATGGATCCTTTGATTAGAGAGATAAGGATGGTTCTAGCATCCCTAATCTCTAATCTAGGGCTAGTAATCCTCCCAATGTCATTGGATGTGTTTCCAGCACATCCAACTCATTGGGGCATAACAACAAACACCTATCATGCACAAGTCCTAACTCATACCAATGAAAGGCATTCATTCATTCAACATATGAAATCCATGTACAAAGATAAGGAAATAATGCTCAAATCCATACAATAGATCAATCCCAAAGATTACACAACAAAAACCCTAGGAAAACTACAAAAGAATCCTACAACTACATGGAAATCCCAAGAAAAAGGAAGCTAGCTACTCATCTTGGTTGGATCCATGGATGGAGGTTGATGAAGCTCTCCTTCCATGGGTTTCCCTCCAAGAAGTCCTCCTCTCAATTGGGTAAGAAACCTAGAAGGGCTGGAGAAAACTAAGAGAAGACCCCCCCAAATCCCCCCTAAGGGGTCTATTTATAGTAAACAAGCCTCCCCCACTCGGATTAGATCTGGGCCATTGATTTTGCTCGGCTGGGACCAAAGGATCAATCCTCATAGGGTAAAGGATCGATCATTCGCTTCGTGTGATCGCTGGTCCCGTGAAGGATCGATCCTCCTATAGGAAAGGATCGATCCTTTGCTTCTTGAATTCTGGCTGCGCCCCGATGAAGATCGATCCTCCAGTGTGTGAAGATCGATCCTCTAGAATTTGCGTTCTGTCACTGGGAAAATGCGCAAAAATGATCGATCCTCTCATGGTATAGGATCGATCCTTGTTGTCCTGATTGGCTCCTTCTTAAAGCACTTCAAAGGATCGATCCTTCATCAATACAGGATCGATCTTCTTCATAAAAACTGGCCCGAATGACATCATTTAAGCTCGGAACTTGATCCAATCCTGGTTGAGGACACTTGTACCTGTAATAGGGTAAAATCCATCAGTAAGGCCTTGCTCGGAGACTAACAAGGCCAAGTTAAAAGGTTGATTTATGCACTTTTCACGTCTTATCAATCTTCCCCAATGTTGAGACGCCTAAAGACACCACATTAGAGTAAGGGCATGAACCTCATTTGTCAACTTCAATGAATGACTCTCAAGCATCACCTCATCATACCCCTCATGATTCTTCGAGTCCATTACCACCTCTCAATGAAACTGAACATATCTCACTCGATCCATTACCAACAAATGCATACATTTCTAGGGCTCCATACCCTCAAGCGCTAGTTGATCCTCAAGCCACATCCCAACCTTGGAAGAGTGACAAATATGAGGAAATGCTAGAACTTTTCAAGAAGGTCCACATCAACCTTCCCTTGTTGGACGCCATCAAGCAAGTGCCTTCTTATGCAAAATTTTTGAAAAACTTGTGCACCCATAAGAGGTAATCCAAATCTCACGTCTCCAAAAAGCTCTTCCTAACTGAGCAAGTTAGCTCTATTCTTCAACTTGATCTACCTCCGAAATTCAGAGACCCCGGCACTCCTACCATTTCTTGCATCATAGGAGATCAATTGATTGAGGGGGCTCTTCTTGATTTAGGAGCTAGTGTGAATCTTATGCCATACTTCTTATTTTGTAAGTTTGGCTTAGGAGAGCTCAAGCCGACCTCGATGACTTTGCAATTGGCCGATAGATCTATCAAGACACAACGGGGTGTTCTTGAAGACAGATTAGTCAAGGTCGATAGATGTGTTTTTCCGGTTGATTTCGTTGTACTTGACATGGAACCGGGTGTTAGACATAAGAAATCCATTCCCATCATACTTGGACGACCTTTCTTGGCTACGGCTAATGCCTGCATCAATTGTAGAAGTGGCATCATGACCGTTACCTTCGGGAATATGGAATTGAAATTAAATATTTTTGACGCTACTAAACAATCTATGCATGGGAATGAATGTTTTATGGTCGATTCTTTAGTGGATGATGATATTGTTGATGAATGTGCAAATGATGTGATGGTTGCGAATTTTGATATAGATGATGCTTGTGAATCATTCGTTGATGCTTGTGATGACTCTTTATCGAGTGATGATGATGGTTTGAAGTTTGATGATTTGCCAAGTGTTGAAGAGGATTTTCCGGGTTTACGTGATGAAGTGTTGACTTTCAATGATTTTTCGATGGTTTTTAATGCGTTACAAGATGCGGACTTACCCACTTCGGATTTACTCGATGAATTTGAACATGCTTGTGCCATGGCCTTTCGAAAAACTTCTTTTGAGCCATTGCCACCTATATCCTCCACACCGGCACCCCCATCTTTGATTAAGCCTCCAACCTTAGAGTTGAAACCCTTGCCATCCAATTTGAAATATGAGTATCTTGGGCCAAATTGCTCCCTCCCGGTAATCATCTCTTCATCCTTGACTCTTGCACAAGAGGGAAAACTCATTAAGGTGCTCACCAAGCACAAGAGGGCCATTGGGTGGTCCATTGCCTATCTCAAGGGAATAGACCCATCTATATGCATGCACCGCATACATTTAGAAGATGAGTCTAAGAGTGTCATAGAGTTTCAACGTCGATTGAACCCAAACATGAGAGAAGTTGTGTTGAAGGAGGTTTTTAAACTCCTTGAGGCGGGAGTCATTTTCCCTATCTCGGACTCCAAATGGGTGAGTCCAACCCAAGTAGTGCCCAAGAAATCGGGCATTACCGTGATTAAGAATGAGAGGGGAGAAAGCATTGCTACTCGCCAAACTACGGGATAGCGAGTATGTATTGACTACCGGGAGTTGAATTCATTCACTAGAAAGGACCATTTTCCACTTCCTTTCATCGACCAAATTTTGGAGAGACTTGCCGGGCAAAGTTTCTATTGTTTTCTTGATGGCTACTCCGGATATAACCAAGTGGCAATTGATCCTAAGGACCAAGAGAAAATGACATTTACTTGTCCTTTTGGTACTTTCGCCTACCGGCGTATGCCTTTCGGTCTTTATAATGCACCGGCAACATTTCAACGTTGCATGTTAGCCATCTTTGGAGACATGATCGAACACTTTTTAGAGATCTTCATGGATGACTTTTCAGTCTTTGGCCAATCTTTTGACTCTTGCCTTGAGAATCTTACCAAAGTCTTAGCTAGGTGTGAGGAACCAAACCTAGTCTTGAGTTGGGAGAAGAGCCATTTTATGGTAAATGAGGGAATAGTATTGGGCCATGTTGTTTCAAGTAGGGGGATCGAAGTTGATAAGGCCAAACTTGAGCTCATCTCTAAACTTCCTCCTCCATCATCGGTTCGACAGATCCGATCTTTTCTTGGACATGCGGGTTTCTATCGTCGCTTCATCAAGGATTTTAGCAAAATTTCTCGTCCCCTTTGTGCCTTACTTGCTAAGGATGTTCCTTTCAATTTTGATGATCCTTGCATGCATGCCTATACCACTCTTCGCGAGGCCTTGTCTTCCGCACCCATTGTGCACGCACCTGATTATTCACTCCCGTTCGAAATCATGTGTGACGCCTCGGATTAAGCCGTGGGCGCTGTTTTGGGTCAACGGAATTACAAACTCCCTCACGTCATATGCTACGCTAGCAAAACCTTGAATGACGCTCAAGTCAATTACACGACTACCGAGAAAGAGTTGCTAGGGGTAGTCTTTTCCTTGGAGAAATTTCGATCCTACCTCCTTGGTTCAAAAATCATTATCTTCACCGATCATGTCGCTTTGCGGTATTTGTTTTCCAAGAAGGATGCCAAGCTACGCTTACTTCGATGAATCTTGCTTCTCTAAGAGTTCAATCTTGAATTTAAGGATAAAAAAGGCTCCTCCAATGTTGTAGCGGATCATCTCTCTAGGCTATCGTTCGAGCACATCTTAGACTCCATTCCGATCAATAAGTTGTTCCCGGATGAGCATCTTTTGGCCATTGATCAATTTCCCAAGCCGTGGTTTGCTCATATTGTCAATTATCTCACCACCGGGCAAATTCCACTCTTTTGGTCCAAAAATGATCGAAATAAATTCTTCTCACATATCAAGAACTATTTTTGGCATGATCCATATTTGCTAAAAAGATGCCCAGACCAATTGTTGAGACAGTGTGTTCCCGAAGCGGAAGTTACGTCCATCCTCACTCATTGTCACTCTCATCCTTGTGGTGGACATTTCTCCGGTAGGAAGACCGCCGCAAAGATCTTTGAATGCAGTTTCTATTGGCCTACCATATTCCGTGATTCGCATAATTTTGCCAAAGCTTGCCTCCGGTGTCAACAAGTTGGCACAATCTTTAGACGAAATGAAATGCCCCAAACTCCCATTCTTGTTTGTGAAGTTTTCGATGTGTGGGGTATTGATTTTGTGGGGCCATTCCCTCAATCAAATGGCTATTTATACATTTTGGTAGGGGTGGATTATGTTTTCAAATGGGTGGAGGCAATTGCCACGAAAACAAATGATCATAAAGTCGTGTTGAAATTCTTGCATGCCAATATTTTCACTCGTTTTGGTTTCCCGAGGACCACCATAAGCGATGGTGGCCCTCACTTCACCAACCGGCATTTTAAAACTCTATGTGAAAAATATGGAATTACCCATAAGGTAGCCACGCCTTACCATCCTCAAACTAGTGGCCAAGTTGAGGTGTCCAATCGCGAGATCAAGCGGATCTTAGAAAAAGTTGTGAGAATTGACCGGAGGGATTGGGCATTTAAGCTCAATGATGCCTTGTGGGCCTATCGAACGGCCTACAAGACGCCAATCGGGATGTCGCCATTCCGATTGGTCTTCGGAAAACCTTGCCATCTCCCGGTAGAGATTCAACATAAAGCGTTTTGGGCAATTCAAGCTCTCAATTGGGATGCTAATGATATTTCAAGTAATAGGAAACTTCAACTTCATGAGCTTGAAGAAATTCGAAATGAGCCTTACGAGAATACCAAAATCTACAAGGCCCGGACTAAAGTTTTTCATGATAAACTCATAGTTCGGAAAACCTTTGATGTTGGGGATAAGGTTTGGCTCTACAATTCACGTCTTCGGCTTTTCCCGGGAAAACTTAAGACTGGGTGGGATGGTCCATTTGATGTCACTAAGGTTTTCACACATGGAGTTGTTGAGGTGCAAAATCCTTTCTCGGGTGCTACATTCACTGTCAATGGCCAACGTTTGAAACCTTATATTCATAGTTTCCCTCTTGACATCACTCTTGAGCCAACTGTTATGTTGGTGGAACCATACGATACTTGAGCTTTATTGCGTCTAGCTATAGACGGTAAATTTAGCGCTTGGTGGGAGGCAACCCATCCTTTCTTCGTATTTTTCTGACTTTGTTTGTTATTTCTTTTTTGCATGATTGATTGTTTTTCCCATTATCTGCATGTGTGATTTTGGTGTGTTTTTGAATTGATCTTTGTTGGAATAATTGTGATGTCAAGATGGTATGTTGAATTTGTGGGATGATTGATGTGTTGTCTGGTTTGGAGGGTTGTTATTGTGGTATTTTAACGCCTAAGGAGCCTAGTATTCTTACTTGAGGTGTGTGGGGCGAATTCCCAAGTTTTCAGCCCAGTTTTGCAGTTTGGTACATAGAAGATCGATCTTCCAAGCGGAGAGAATCGATCATATATGTCCGATTGAATATAAGTTGGAACCTGGGGATGAGGTGATCGATCCTTTATCACCTAAAGATCGATCTCTCTTGCGAATTTATTCGTGACAAAGGGATGGTTTTGAGGTGACCGATCCTTCTACACCTAAAGATCGATCTCTCTTGCGAATTTATTCGTGACAGAGGGATGGTTTTTAGTTGATCGATCCTTTATCACCTAAAGATCGATCCCTCTTGTGAATTTCTTCGTGACAGAGGGATGGTTTTTAGGAGATCGATCCTTCTACACCTAAAGATCGATCTTACTCACTTGGACACGTCGGCACGACTTAAGTTAGAACCGTTTTGATGCCGCCACGTGGCAAAAGATCGATCTTCCTCTTAAGGAAGATCGATCCTTTGCGGGGTTTTTGAAAAAAAAATATATACTCTCGAGATCGACTTAGGGCTCACAAGCCCTAAGATCGATCTGTTTCCCCCTTCCATCCCTCACGCAAGCCGCCGCGCCGCCCTTCGTCTCCGACTCCGACGCAAATCGCCGCCGCCCCCCATCTCCCAGTGCCTCCGTGACCCCTCCCCTTCACTCCTCTTCCCTCAATCGACCCCGGCGCCGTCCACATTTCTTCCTCACCTCCCCTCGAGCCACCGGTGCCGCCGCATCCTCCAAGCTCCTCGTCGCCGGGCACCTTCGTTGTTCCACTTCACCCCAAGGCAACCTCATCCTCTCCACTCACCTCCGATGGTTCGCAAGCACACCGCCGCCACCAAGAAGGCCGCCGGGAAGGGCAAGGCCGCCGCTTCGTCTTCCACACCACCAGCACGACCTCCCTCCGCACCTTCCACGAGACCCCCGGCGCTTCCGGCACCACCACGGCAATCTTCAACCCCTCCGGCTTCACCATCTCCCCCACGAGCTTCCATCCCTCCACCCTCGTCGTCCCGACCAGTGAGGACTCCGAGAGCTCCGTCCACTTCCTCCACGCGTTCTCTGACTGCGTCACCCATGGCTCCGGCAACCTCCAAGAGGAAGACAGCATCTTCTTCCAACCCTCGCCAATCCAAGAAGATCAAGAAGCAATCCCGGCCATCCACTGCGCCCACCGTCGTCCGAGGTCTCCATCCAGATTGGCAGCGGGAGGTAAACCTCGAATATACGTTCGATGTTGAATTCTTCCGCACTGTTGAGCATGCCCAGGATTCCATAGAGATGATGGAGAACCGTGGTCTCCTTCCTATTTGTACACCTGAGACCACGGTGTACCCTAGGCTTGTCTGCATGTTCTACCAGAACATGACAGCCATCACCTACGGGGATGAGTGGGATGACGATGTCGATAATTACTTCGCCTGCCTTGGCTTCACATCCATAATTGACAGGGTCGGCGTTACCTTGACGGCCAAGGCCATCTGTGAGGTTTTGGCAGTTCCGGCGCGCTGCCCTGGTCTTTATAAGCTCCGGCCTGAGGAGTTATACCGTCATCCCAGCAAGGTTCATCTTGTCCTTAACCCGGATCGCATAGGCAGGGGAAAATTTACACGGGCAGAGCTGGTGCCTTCACTTTGGTTGTTCGACGACATTTTGCGCCGCAATGTCTTCCAGAATGGCCATGACCAGTATCGAACTGGTCATTGGCTTTGCATACTGTGGTTGTTGGCAAAGGGGTGGGCGGTCAACATACCCCAGCAAATTTTAGAGGACATGTCGCAGTTTTACCGCGGGGCGATCAAGGACAAGAAAACGAGCTATGCCAAGAAAGCCGTCCCGCACCCGTGCCTCATTTCAGCTTTGCTAGCGAGACAGGACCTAGTCCCCGAGGGCGAGCCGACTGTATCAGACGAGGCCCTCAGGTTTGCACGCTTCAGTGGCCCCACCTGGGGCAAGGTTCTCGGCCATATGAGGAAGGCCGGTGCGCCAGTCCGTCAGCCGCGTCCTGCGCGCCCCCCACCAGAGTTCGGACCCGTGGAGCACCCTACCATGGGTGAGATCTATCGGGAGCACCGGACGTTTCAGGACGCAGTACTGCAGCGCTTGGACGAGGTAGACGCTCGCGACGCCGCCGGTCGCCTCGAGTATCCTCGCCCATCTCGATGCCATCCACCCTCCTCCGCCGGTCACCGCTATCGTTGCTTACCGGCCTCTTACCGTTCCAGACCCGAGACCTCAGGGATGGCCGTCTCTAGGGATCGATTCTGTATTTTGTGTTTGGTTGGAGCGTAGTTTTTTGTGATTGGAGGGTGGGTAACTTTTTGTATTCCATTGCTCTACTTTTGTATATGGTTGACATCGATGATAGTGGATATATATATACATGATTTTTGGTATGGGGGTGTGCCCCGGGTGTGGATGTATGTCTGTGGATGTGAATGTATGTTTGTAAATGAAGATTGGTGTGGATGCATTTATGTATTTCCATTTGATTGAATGTAAAAATGATTGGATGCAAATGGCATCTTTGTATAGCCCTTGGGCTTATTGAATAAATAGAGGGAATGCTGCCCAATTTTTCTCAAAATTTTTCATATCTATTCTTTGATTTCCATAATGCTATGGGGGGTATTTTCTCTATGTTTTTACAGGGCATACGAGCTACGGATAGCAACGCAAAATATGACATTTTGACATCACAACATTACTGTTTTTCACGACTAACCTGGACCCTAACTCCTTTCATACCTTTCGTCAAGGTTACATTTTCGTCCATATCGTCACAAGGTTATCTCTACACTTTACCCTTCTTCTGTTCTTGAGGACAAACCCGCTTAAGTTAGGGGGTATGATTGCATCATGTTTATAGATAACCTGTGATCGATCTACAGTGAGTCACATGTTTATTTGATTGGTAAATATGCGAAAAAATTTCAATTCTTATGCTAGCATGGATGACTATTGCATAATTCATCTTGATTCTCATGCTTTGTAAAATTTGGCAAATCATTTCATGAGTAGTGTTATTCTTCTTGCCATGCATTAAGGACATTTAAGTGATCCAATCCACTTATGCACTTACACTTGTATGAGGGGGCAAGTAGTGTTTGATTGGGGGACCTTGATAGATTGGGGGTCCAAGGCTATTTACACTCGATTGAGATGACTTGTAGTAGGGTTCGAAGCCATGTTAGAGGCCGAGAGCCAGGTTAATAAGAGTGACTAGTCTTGATTCGTAGCCTTATAGGCTCGAGTAGTTAGATCCGAGGGGTGCTTCAACACCTAATGCCCCAAAGCCATCTGGCTTGGGAGTCATTGATCTAACACTCGTTAAATGGACCTAGTAGAAAGCTTAAGGGATCAAGGCATTGCACGGTCACGCTAGTATCAAATAAAAGCTTGTTGGTCAGCTGTGATTCGTGGCCTGCTAGGTTCGGGAAATTAAGCCCGAGGGGTGCCTCAACACCTAGTGCCTTTAGGTCATCTGACCGAGGAGCCACTGGCCCAAATCTCGTTACCTGGGCCTAGTAGAAAGCCTAAGGGATCATGGCATTGCACGACCACTAGTTTTAGTCAAAGAAAAAAAAAAAGGGAAAAAAAAGAGAGAAAAGAAAAAAAAAAAAAGAACAAAGATTTCATTTTAAATAAAACTTGTCATTTGTTCAACCGGTGTAAAACGCTAAGGATGTCTAGTTTTGATTGGAACCCTACTTGAATGACTATGAGACCCCGGATACTTGAGTAGCAACTTTCACTACACGGATTGCTTAGATGAGCTCTGATCTTGGTCAAGTGTTTTGAAGTGTTTGAATGATGCTATTGATGGAATTATTCGCTTGCATTTTACTTGTACTATGGGTTGATGGATGGAGCTATGCATTCGAATCTATGTGTGCATATGACTGAATCTTGATTGCATAGGAACCAAAGCTATTTGAGAAGTGACTAATTGTTGATCGGGCGAATGCTCTGAAATAGTTTCTTATTTCTTCTTTTTCCCTTCAAGTTATTTTCCTTTTGCTTTGCTCGAGGACTAGTAAAGTTCAAGTTAGGGGGTGTGATAAGACGTGAAAAGTGCATAAATCACCCTTTTAACTTGGCCTTGTTAGTCTCCGAGCAAGGCCTTACTGACGAATATTACCCTATGACAGGTACAAGAGCCCTCAACGAGGATTGGATCAAGTTCCGAGTTTAAACGATGTCATTCGGGCCAGTTTTTATGAAGAAGATCGATCCTTTATTGAAGAAGGATCTATCCTTTGAAGTACATTAAGAAGAATCTAATCGGGACAACAAGGATCGATCCTCCATAAAGAGAAGATCGATCCCTTATGCGCATTTTGCAGTGACAGAGCGCAAGTTCTGAAGGATCGATCTTCACTATGGGAAGGATCGATCTTTCACGAGCATTTTTTCAGTGACAGAACGCAACATTCTATAGGATCGATCTCCATCCACTAGAAGATCGATCTTCATCGGGGCACAGCCAGAACTCAAGAACAAAGATCGATCCTTTCCTATAGGATGATCGATCCTCCACGGGACCAACGATCACACGGAAGAGGAAGATCGATCCTCTACCTTACAAGGATCGATCCTTTTGTGCCAGCCGAGCAAAATCAATGGTCCAGATCTAATCCGAGTGGGGGAGGCTTGTTTACTATAAATAGACCCCTTATGGGGAATTTTAGGGATTTTCTCTTAGTCCTTTCTCCAGCCTTTCTAGTTTTCTTACCCAATTGAGAGGAGGACTTCTTGGAGGAAATCCATGGGAGGAGAGCTTCATCAACCTCCATCCATGGATCGATCCAAGATGAGTAGCTAACTTCCTTTCTCTTGGGATTTCCATATAGTTGTAGGATTCTTTTGTAGTTTTCTTAGGGTTTTTGATGTGTAATCCTTGGGAATGATCTATTGTATGGATTTGAGCATGATTTCTTTATCCTTGTACATGGATCTTTTATGTTGAATGGATGAATGCCTTTCTTTGGTATGAGCTAGAACTTGTGCATGATAGGTGTTTGTTGTTATGCCCCAATGAGTTGGATGTGCTGGAAACACATCCAATTACATTGGGAGGTTGAATAGCCCTAGATTAGAGATTAGGGATGCTAGAACCATCCCTATCTCTCTAATTAGAGGATCCATTCTATCTTTCTCTTCCATTGGATTCGAGGTGCTAGAACCATCTCGATCCAATGCCCGATTCCATACAATATCTTTACCTTGCGACGAATCGATCTTAATTGAAGGTTCGTTAGCGACAATAGAAGCTAATCACTCATTCGTCGACTTTGTGAATGTGATTCTTTCCGGCGGATGATTCTAACCCGACTTCCATTGAACGATAAGTGAGGCTAATCACCCGCTTGTCGACTTCTAGATTTCGATCGTCCCAATTCGATTACACACCTCAATTCATTAGGAGGCTATATTAGAACCTACAATGAAATGGAGATTCCAAGACCTCTCTATATTAGTTTTACTTCTCTATACTTAGTTAATTACTTTAATCGTCATTAATCCAAAACCCAAATTATTTTAGCTAATTATTTGGAGTTATCTATCGAGTATGTTAGTCAATTCTCATTTCCTTGTGAATCGACCCGGACTCCCGCTAACTACGTAGTAGTTAGTTCGGATTCGGTATAAATTGTAATCTCGATGCCCTAGTTACGTTTACGACGAGTGACTTGGGCGCGTCAAGGTGCAGGCGTCAGTTCTTCTTCAATAGAGCCGGCTGGATCAGCTTTTGGCGGCGGAACGACTTCCAGAGGTGCCTGAGGTTACTGTGGGACGACAATCGTACTTTTGATGGACTATGTATATTATAGACATCCTTCAAGGATTTTTTTTGGGTTAAATGTACAACTATTTCCCTTGGAGAAGTTTTGATAAGAATTTGTGCTGGATGTCTAAATAGCACAACATGATGTTTCTTTTAATTGAATTACAGCTTTACCCTTGGAAGTTAAACTATTTAAATTATCTTTGTTTTCCGCTTTGTGTCACGCCAGATTGTATGTGAATAGTAATAGGAATCCCTCACGCCTCGGCTCGGATGGGTTTTCTGGGTCGGGGTGTGAGAACTTGGTATCAGAGCAGGTTGTAAGTCTCAGGGATAGGATTAGGCTTGCGGTTAAGGTTTTGAGCGTGGATTGGGATAGTTCTAGGAGTAGAGCATCCCTGTGTGCTTGTTCGTGCTCGTATGTGATATGCTTTTGCTTTCTTGATTGTTGTTGTGTTTTGGTTTCTTACGAGTGGACGCTTGTCGTCTTTGGTAAATGTGTAGATGACAAGGAGCCAGGCTAACTGTCCAGTCTTGGGTCGTGGTAGTGCGCGCGACGAGCGCGTCGCCCGACGGGCCTTAGGGGCCAACGCAGCCCTGCCCCGGGTACCTGCACCAGAGCTAGAGCCGAGGATTGAGGTCATGATGGAGGAGGATGCTTCTTTTGTCGTCGAGGAGGTCTCTCCTCCACTCGACTAGCGTGCTATTGCGACAACGGTGATCGACTTCCAGAGGCTGAACCCACCTACGTTCAGCGGTGCGGGGGGCGATCCAGCGGTGGCGGACAACTGGCTGGAGGGAGTCAATCGCTTTGGACTGGTGGTACGTTTCGTTCGTCTTTTCTTGGCGCGTCAGGATGACCGGGCTCGGGTCAGACTTGCCACGTTCTAGCTCGACGGGGACGCTTTGGACTGGTGGCACGTTTCATTCGTCTTTTCTTGGCGCGTTCTTTCCCAGCAGTGCACGCTCGGCTCTAGTCCGTGAGTAAGAGACCCTTTCTCAGGGTACTCAGTCCGTAGTGCAGTACGCAACTAGGTTCACTAGACTCATTAGGTTTGTAGGGGCGATGTCGGCGGACCCTCTTGCCAGAACTGAGCAGATTCAGTGGGGGCTTAGGCCCAACCTCAGGAGGCTGATCACGGCACAGTGCGCTGGCACGTACGCAGACGCGCTGGACTGTGCCTTAGCAGTGGAGGCTGAGTTGTAGGAGCTGGGGCCCAGGGCAGTCCAGCCGATGTCGTCTGCGAGTACCAGTGGCAGAGGACAGCCGCAGAGAGTAGCTCAGGGCAGAGGAGGTTCGTGGAGACAGCATAAATACTCACAACACCGGCAACCATACCAGCGTCACCCACCCTAGTACGAGTAGCAGCCCAGACAGGGTGGCCAGCCACTTCTCATTGCTGGGTCTTAGGGACAGACGTCCGGGGGAGGAGGCCAGAGCCAGCAGCTAGCGCTTGGACCTCCCATGTGCTACGAGTACCAGCAGACAGGGCATTTTCACAGAGACTGTCCGACGTTGAGAGCACAGTTCGTTCGTGGCGGAGCATGCGGAGGTTGGCGGACACCAGGAGCCGGGAGAGGCAGAGGTCGCCTCGAAGGTCGAGGCGGTTCCAGAGGGGGAGTCTACACACTTCCAGACCGCGAGTACCCAGTCAGAATTCGGCCACCTTTCCAGCCCTAGCAATACCCGCCACCCCAGTAGACACTAGCTCTTCCACCAGCTCCCGTTGACCCTCAACTTCTTAGAGGTACCTTTCAGCTTTTCAGTTCATTCGTAGATGTTCTGATAGATTCTGAGGCATCGCATTCCTTTGTAGCTAGCGAGTGTGTGGCATCGCTAGGGCTAGAGATGGGGCCACTTGGAGTCACACTACACCTAGATACACCAGTCAGCGGAGGGGCTCGTGTTGAGCAGATCTGTCGTTCTTGCGAGCTGGAGATCGGGGGCCTCCGTGTCTTTCTAGACCTTCGGGTGCTAGACATGGTCGGGTTTGACGTGATTCTCGGTATGGATTGGTTGATTTCATACCGAGCCGTCATTGACTGTGGACGTCACAGGGTGACTGCTTCGACACCTGACGGCGCTCGTTTCATTTTGTTGGGGGATCGCCAGTCGGCCGATTCCCTCATGTGTTGTTGTTTTCCTAGGCGCGAGGGCCAGCTGTCAGCTTTACTGGCGCGCCTTTCCTTGTTCGTTGCAGACGGCAGTCGAGAGAGCAGTTTACCTGCGGTAGTTTGTGAGTTTGTTGATGTCTTTCCATACGAGCTTCCAGGCCTTCCTACTTCCAGTATGATCTGTACAACTTGATGATATATTATAATTGAATCTGTTCACCTCTGGAATACAATTGTTTAAATTATTTATCTTTTCCGCTTGTATCGCGCCGGTTGATGATGAATAGTGATAGGAACCCTCACGCCCCGTCCTGGATGGGTTTTCTGGGTCGGGGTGTGACAGCTGAGATCTTGTACCGGGCACCGGGCCGATCTCTTTGCCAACTTTTAGGATGGCATTAGCAGAGCAGAGGGAGCTGAGGATCCAGCTGGACGGGTTGATCGGCAGAGGTTTCATTCACGCTAGCACGTCACCTTGGGAAGCTCCTATGTTGTTCGCAAAGAAGAAGGACGGTACCCTTCGTCTTTGCATTGATTACAAGAAGTTGAACATGGTGACGGTGAAGAACAAGTATCCGATGTCGAGGATCGATGACTTGTTCGACCAGCTCTGAGGTTCTTTGGTATTTTCGAAGATTGACCTCCATACTTTCAACCATCAACTGAGGATTCGGGATTACGACATCCCAAAGACAGCCTTTCATACGAGGTACGGGTTGTACGAGTTCACGGTGATGTTGTTCAGCCTGACGAACGCACCAGTAGCGTTCATGGATCTAATGCAGAGGGTCTTCCGACCGCACTTGGATCAGTTCGTGGTGGTGTTCGTCGACGACATCCTAGTGTACTCACGCACGGAGGAGGAGCACGAGCTGCATCTGAGGGCAGTGTTGCAGCTACTGAGAGAGCATAGACTGTATGCCAAGGCCTCCAAGTGTGAGTTCTGGCTTCCTGAGGTACGGTTTCTTGGGCACGTGGTGTCAGCGGTGGGCATTTTAGTTGATCCAGCTAAGGTCGAGGTAGTGCTACAGTGGCAGAGACCGACGACAGTGTTCGAGGTCCACAGCTTCCTCGGCTTGGCGGGATACTAGAGGAGGTTCGTGCGGGACTTCTCCAGAGTTGTAGGGTCATTGACCAGATTGACACAGAAGGCGTTCCCGTTTGTTTGGGATGATACTTGCGAGCAGGCGTTCATATAGTTGGGGACCAGACTGACGAGTACACCGATCATGATAGTTTCAGAGCGAGGCGTCGGCTACAGTGTCTATTGCCACGCCAGTGGGGAGGGTCTAGGTTATGTACTGATGTAGGAGGGCCATATGGTGGCCTACGGTTCCAAGCAGCTGAAGACCCATTAGAGGAACTATCCAATCCACGATCTCGAGCTTCCAGCAGTTGTCTTCGCTCTGAAGACGTGGCGACACTATCTCTACTGCAAGCGGTTCTTGGTGTACTCGGATCACAAGAGTTTGAGGCACGTGTTCACCCAGCGTGACCTCAACCTCAGGTAGCAGCGGTAGATAGAGCTATTAGAGGACTACGACTTCGAATTGCATTACCACCCTGGTAAGGTGAACGTCATAGCAGACGCTCATAGCATGCAGACCAGAGATAGTAGAGTGGCCTTGGTAGCGATGTCAGCTCGGCAGTGGTAGATGCTAGAGACAGTTGGTCAGTTCGGGCTTGACTTCAAGGACCAGGCGACAGGCGGTTTCCTGTATGTTGTTCGCAGCATCCCAGTTCTTTTGGCCAGAGTGATCTAGGCACATGGTGGAGACCCAGAGCTCATGGCGACCCGTGCTACGGTCGGCACTGAGCACGCGGTTGAGAGCTGGACAGTGTCGGCAGATAGCGGTCTACTCTTCAGAGGCAGAGTTGCAGTTCCAGCGGACCCCGCGTTGCGAGAGGAGATTCTTTGCGAGTTCCACCACTCATGTTTCTGTTGATCCTAACCTTGTTTTGATGATGCCAATATACATTAAATGATAAAATATATATTTGTTCGTGAATAAAATGTCGATCTCGTTGGGACAAGATTTCTATTTTTTTTCTGAGCAAATCATTTTTAATTTCATATAAGGAAATTGCAGGCACCACACCCCTGGATCGCCAAATCGGCAAATTCATCATTTACATCCCCGTAGGGAACACCTCCGATTCAAGATCCAATAACATAAAGCATGTTTTTTATAATAAAAGAAAATTGAAAAAATGAATCACATGAGGTCTTAGACCACCACCTTCATTGCCATGCACGCCATCTTTGTCACCGGGGCTTCAAATCCGCTGGGCTTGGGAGAGTTGTCGTCCAAGTATTAGGTAACGCCGTCCAACAGGATCCGATTGCCGTCGTCGTGGGAGGACGGCAACTGTGCTTGAGGAAGTCGGCTAGGACTAGAGAAGCCTTGGCTGGAACAGGGGATACACCGGTTGGAACAGAGGATGTGCGGCGAGCGGATGGGGGCTGAAGCTCTTGTCACCAGATCGGCCTTGGGAAGACGATGGTGGACGTCCTTCTTCAGAGTAGGTTTATGTTCCTGCGCCGTCGGACCGCCGGGGAGATGGAGAAGCATCGGCTGGAATAGGGGAAACAGGGGAAGCTTTGCCTTTGAAGCCGCCGGCGATGAGAGAGAGAGAGAGTGGGTCCGATCCCCGTCGCTGGCGAGGAAGCTGACTGGAGCGCCTCGCCGGAAGTATGGGTCGTGCGACGAGAGGAGGGGTGGAGGTGAGCCATGGGATCGACGAAGCTTCTTGCAGCGGGAACCCAAAGATGCGAGCTCTGGGTGGATTCCGGCTATGTCGACGAGACCGATGTCGTCTGGTGGTGCACAACGTTGGAGCGTCAACAGGACAACTCCGTCTTCAAGCCTCCGAGCTCTCTTTCTCCGACATGAGCGTCTTGGCAGGAACTCGCCGGACTTGGAGAAGATGCCTGCTTTCCTTCTTTGATTTCTTTTTTTTTCTGATCTCTTGATTTGGCTATTCAGCTGCTTCCAATCTGCGATTTCACAACTTCAATGGCAGCGAAGAACGAGTGCGGATGTGCTGGTTTGCACGACTTCAGAGCTTCAGCGGCAGCCCCTCAGACCTCAGCAACAGCCAGCATCGAGGAAGTTTTCAAGCCTTCATCTCCAACTTTACCGCAGCGGCCAGCAGCAAACTTTATCTCTTTGCAACAGGGAGGGAGGAGCATCCCCAACGTCTCTAGCGGCAGCAACCTTCCAAGGCTTCTTGCAGCGGCAACCCAACGGCTTGAGCTCTGGATGGGTTCCGGCTACGTCAGCGAGATCGGCGTCGTCCAATGGTGCACAGATTTAAAACATCAACAGGACCTCGCCGTCTTCAAGCCTCTGAGATCTTTGCGTCTCCGACGTAAGCGTCACGGCAGGGCCTCGCCATCTCTCTCCGGGCTTCTCTCGTAGGCTCCCAGCGCTTCCAAGAGCCTTCACGCCATCCTCTTCTCACCCCACACCTCATCTATTTATAGGCATGAGAACTGCATGCCTTTATATAGAATGAGATTATGGATCCTTAATCAAAGGAATTTCTCTTGCCTTAGAAGAATGTGGATCCTTCGTATAAGGACATATGGCCATGCATCCAGTCATATTTGGTCATGGCTGAGTATATATATATGGCATGGGGTGTGCAGCCAACTATATTTGGATGATCTTATTTTTTATATGATATGTAATAGCTATGGCAGGTTTTTTTGAAATTCGAAAGTGATGTTCAAATTTTCAAATTTGTTCTAATTTGAACATTTCTCCTTTCTCATGTCTATTTAAATCCGAATTATTTGGATATTTGTCCAAATTTAAAACATTCGTGAATATTTACTCCGGTCCGGGACATCTGTAGGAATTTTACAAATATACCCTTTTACCGGTCATATGTACCGAAAAGACCTTGGAGGGCGGAATGGTTAAATTTCAGACAATCATATCCCTGAGGGTATGAATTGACCAAGATACCCCTTAAGGCTAAGTGTTGAGGTAAGATCACCAAAATACCCATGGGGGCTAAATGTCTGAAATACCCCTTTGGTTGTGGCTCATGTGTTGTCCAAATATATTTTGGACGAAAATACCCCCGAGGTGGACGGGACGTCGAAGGTTGATGTGTGGATGTAATCATCTCCTGAGAGTTGCAGATGACCAAAGTACCCTTATCATGGGCAATTTGGAAAATTACCTTATATTTGAAGGTTTATGTGGGATACTCTCAAAACCATCTAAGGATCGATAAAAGAATTCTGAAATATCTGAATTTGTGTGTTCTTTATAAGAATTCCAAAAATACCCCTGAAGGCTATAATTACCAAAATACCCCTCTATGTATGTAGAATGATGTCAAAATCATAAAGGGTTAATTTGGAATGTTATTGGGAGTTTAGGTCTATATTTTGACCAAAATACCCAAAATACCCCCATCGGGGTGAAAATTATCGAAACGTCCTTTGGTTTATATAGGATGCCGTCAAAACCATGTAGGACGAATCCAAATGTGTTAGGGAGTTTAACCTTGTATATTTAGTCAAAGTTCCCAAAATTCCCTTTGTCATTTCCAAAGTCGAGAAAGCATGTATAGAGCATTTTAAGTATGTTTTTTGAATGTTGTCATGCCTTTGTAAAATATCTAAGGCATGTACGTATGTGACAAAGGTAATTTCGTAAATATTATCAATTCTACCCTTAGTCAAAATTGGTGTCAACAATGTTTAATATTTATTACCCCTTTAATTGGAAATCTTAAATTCAATATTTAACTCACTTTTGTACTGACGGTCGATGCATGGATCGACCGTGGGAATGTGACGGTCGATCCATGGATCGACCGTGTGGTTGCACGTTGGATGCACCATACTTGGCAATATGCATTGTTGGCTCACGGTCGATCGGTGCATCAACCGTGGGAAGCCATTTTCTTGACAGAGCCTGACGGACGATGCGACGGTCGATGCGGCGGTCGACCGTGGCGCATTTATGAAGAAAAGTGAAGAAGTGACAGTCGATCGGAGCATCGACCCTGGAAAGCCATTTTCTTAACAGAGCCTGACGGAGGATGCGATGGTCGATGCGGCGGTCGACTGTGCAGCATTTATGAAGAAAAGTGAAGTAGCGACAGTCGATCCGAGCATCGACCGTGGGAAGCCATTTCCTTAACAGAGGCTGACGGACGATGTGACGGTCGATGTCACGGTCGACCGTGAGGCGTGACGGACGATGGATAGATCGACCGTCAATGAAAAGGCTGAGTTTTTATACATGACGGGGCGATGCATGGATCGACTGCCAGCAACGCGCAGAGTAAAAAACTAACCGTTGGAGAGTTGCAGAGAGCTGTTGGAGCTCCTTGTTGAGCTGGTTGAAGCCCAGATATAAGTAGCTCTATGTTGTAAACTTGCTACAACTTTTTATCATTATTATTGAGATCATGTCGCGCCCCGACCCGAAAGCCTCAGATCGGCGATCAACCCATCGCCAACGTCCTACACAGATGCAACTAATGCACACAAAAATGCATGTGTATGAGCACACGCAGGAATATACAGATAAGCATGCAACAGTATGTGATGCATATCAGACAAGGTCTGGGCACGGCACCCTGCCGCCCCGGGTGGTGAACATGTAAGAAAGGTCTAGGAGCTGCTACAGTGGTACCACCACCAACTGTCAGCAGTCCAACACAGCACCTGCATCGGGAAGCAGCCCCGCAAACAACAGCTCACAGAGGTCACAGATAAAGCCCTCGGCGCACGCCGGCATGCAAGGCTAGGGAAAGCTGTAGGGCTACCCACCCGTTTATTCTAAACATCCTGAGAGTCATTGATACGACTTGAAAAGTGTCGTGGCTTAACAAGTCTAACCAAAATTACAATAAATTCTGGTGCTCTACTTTAATTACTAAGAAATAGTAGATAGTGGAGAGTCCGAGTCGAGTCCACAGGGATTTAAGTGATTGAGATCGAACACTTAGCAAATTTCCTACTAATGAGTTGAGAAAAGATTGCAGGTTGAAATTAAACTAAACTTATACTAAAGGATTTATGAATATAAGAGAAAGGACCACAGGATTCTTAATCAATAACTAAGGTTATACCAAGTCTTCCTAAGATCAGGGCAAGCAAACACGATGATTGGCTTCCTAAAAGTTGATAAGTGAATGGCTAGTTCTCCTTATGACTCAACAAGTTTTGTTTAGAATTTCTTGTTGGCAAGAACAATTATCTAAATGTCAGTGACCGAATGATTAGTTACGTTCACTGCTAATGAACCCTCTTATTAGGATGAATTCATCACAAATAATAACATGGATATGGATTTAGGTGTATGATCGAGATGACTTCACATCTCGATGGCCGAAACTACAAGGTAAGATGCATGAAGGATTAGGGATGGAACGTAGTGGGACTAGCACTACTATAGTGGGTGATGAGGGCATGAAAGTGCACTCTAAATAGCCTTATAACCATCTCAATTGCTAGATTATTATCTTTAATCAACATCTTTATTCCTATTTTTATATCTATATGTTGCTTCACATAGTTGTTTGGAAAATGCAGGAAAAAGGAGAAAAGAAGCTGAAAAGAGTGCATGGATCAATTTTAAAGATTAATCTGTACCTGCTCATGAAGAATCAGATTTTGTGCCATATATGGTTGGAAAGCTCTTGAAGTCTAGATTCTGGAGAATTTTACGGTTCGTGATTCCGAGTTTCCTAGAGGAAGTTACGACAATTTTAGTACCGATGGCGCAGTCTGAATGGCAGCACAGTAAATAAGCTGGAAGTCCGAGCGATCCTCCGATCGATCGGACTACGCAAAAACGTGACAGAACCTATTTTTTTTGGCTGAACGAAGTCCGATCGATCTCTCCATCACTCCAAAGAAGTCCGATCGATCCGACACCAATGGTCCGATCGATCGGACTCGGGAAAAGCCAAAAACAGCTGATTTTTACTCAACCGATCGATCCAACACTCATAGTCCGATCGATCGGACTTGGGAATTAAAGGTTGACAGAACGTATGCTTTTTAGAGGAGCAGAGTTCGATCGATCCGTCCATCGATCGGACTCAATAATAGCTAGAGAAGATGGATTTTTACGCATCCGATCGATCCAGCGCTTATAGTTCGATCGATCGGGCTCGGGCGAAGCCAGGAATTGATGTTTTTAATGAGACGGATCGATCCAACACCTAAAGTCCGATCGATCCTACGTTTCCAGCGAATTAAATCAACGGTTTTGATTTAACCCGAGTTTAGGCCTATAAATAGGATACTTAGGGTTATCAAAAAGGACTTTTGGAGGACTTTTTGGCAGCGTTTGGAGGCGAAGAGAAGGGTTCCAGGCTTGGTTTTCTTTTCTTATTTCTTCTTTATTTCTTCATTAGTTTTGTTGCCCTCATGGTGAACATGAGTGGCTAGTTTCTTCTCTAAGGTACCGATGTAGCCCTAACTGAATCATTCTATGTTATTGGATCATGATTATTTTATCAGTTTATTTTCCTTGATTTATTCATTATTATAACTGAGATCTTAAATACCTTTATCTGGCCAATAAAAGTATTATAGATTGTTTTATGTGAGATTGGGCGAGGGTTCATTCCCTAATCTTGCAGGATCTATAAATGAATGAGTTTATGTCGAGGCCGGGTTCAAGCTAAGAGTATTCTTGGTTCATAATTGTTCTTCAGAGCTTAATGGATTCTTGGTTAACACTTAGTTATGGGTTCATTAGCTAGGGTTAATTGAGGGTACTTGGTGAAGACCGCGGCCGAACGGATCATCCTACCAGAAGAACGAGCCCTTGGAATTAAACTGAAATCTTTATTGATTCAATGCATAGAATGAGGATGTTATGGTGAAATCGGAACCTTAGTATCCATCCATCATATTTCTATCGTTTTCTTATTTCGTTATTAGATCTTCTATTCTCAATACTTCATATCTCTTATTTTCCCTTTCTTATTTTCTTTCTTTTCTGTTCTTTAGCATTTCACTCTAATAATCTTTACAAATCTCTGTGGGTATGATACTCGTCTTGCTACTATACTGATTGCACCGATTCGTATACTTGCGAGATATAAAATTTATTCATCAAGTTTTTGGCGCCGTTGCCGGGGATTTGATTAGAGTTTATTTGTAGTGAATGCAAGGTCGCCGATCACGGAAAGAAAAGTTGTTGCCCTTGAACGATAAAGTAGATCAAATTGGTTGGAAGAAAAGATCTAACAAAGACAGCCTGTCCACATCAGATCTAGGAGTTCAAGAGGAGGAACAAGAGGAGATGGCGCTCAATAATAATTTACGTCCTTTTGAGGAGTACGCGAGGCCAACTATTTCTACCTCACCTTCGTGCATTGCGTTACCTGCAGAGGCTAGGAATTATGAGCTTAAAAATCTACATTTTTCTATGCTTCCTGAATTTCATGGTTTACCTTCTGAGGATGCACTAGCTTTTGTGAAAGATTATTATGCTACTATTCAGACTTTTCCTCTAGGTGGCATTACTGAAGATCAATTGAGGATGCGATGTTTTCCTTACACCCTGAAGGATAAAGCTAAGAGATGGTTGATGTCGTTGCCTCCTGGATCACTCACTACTTGGGATGCAATTTATAACAAGTTTGTTAGTAAATTTTATTCTCATGCCATGACTACTAACTTGATAAGGCAAATTCCAAATTTTCAGCAATCTGATGGAGAACCATTCCATGAAGCATGGGATAGATTTAAAATGCTTTTGATGCAATGTCCACATCATAATTATTCTTTAGAAAATCAGATGCAATATTTCTATGATGGATTAAATCTTTCTTGTCAGACTATGACAGATAATGCTGCAGGTGGAGCGATGTTCAAAAGGACACCACCGGAGGCATATGAAATCTATGAGATGCTAGGATCAAACTCACAGCAGAGGGACACGAGGAATAAGGCGAGAGGCATCTATGAGCTGAACCAGAATGATGACATGGCAAGGCAAATCGCAGCCCTCAACAAGAAGATGGACGCGATGATGTCCACACATGCAAAACCGGTTGAGGTTTGTTCAATTTGCAATATTATTGGTCACAGGTTTGATTCATGTCCTTCTGGTAGTGAATTTCCTGAATATGTGCAAGAACAAGCTAATTTGATGAATGCTTATAACCCGAGACCTAGATTTGACCCTTATGCAAATACTTACAATCCTGGTTGGAGGGAACATCCGAATTTTTCATGGAAAAATAATGCTAATCCTAGTATGCCTTCTGCTAATCAGTCTAACTCACCTGTTAAGTCGTCTTTGGAAGCGACTATGTTAGCTTTTATGCAGAAAATAGACTCAAGGATAGAACAACAAGATTCAACCATTGCTCGACAAGGTGCAGCCATTGCTCAGCATGATGCGGTACTAAAGAACGTTGCAGCATCCATTGGGAAGTTGGAAGTTCAAGAGGGACAGCTTGCAGATGCTGTACGAGCCCATGTTCCAGGCAGATTTCCAAGCCAACCAGAGCAAGCCAACGCAGTTACTAGTCTTCGTTCAGGTAAGATTATTGATAATAAAATTAATGCTGAAGTTATTGATGAGTTAAATGATGATGCAAGTGAGGAAGTTGAAAAGGAGGAACGCTCGAAAAGGCCACCATCGGCCACATCTGCTTTTGATCATGAAAAGAGAGCAAATTCAGTTCCGGAGGTTCATCACAACTCTCCTCCACCATATGTGCCGCCAATTCCGTTTCCAGGCGGCCCGAAGAAAGCCCAAATGGATAAGTCATATTCTGAAATTTATGATATTCTATCTAAGGTTAATGTGAACTTACCATTGCTTGATGTGATTAGGAAAATACCAGCCTTTCCAAAGTTCTTCAAGGAACTACGTACTTCTAAACGTAAGTATGAACCTCATGAAAAGGTGATGGTTTCAGAGACGGCAAGCGCGGTTCTACAAAGGAAGCTTCCACCCAAGCTTAAGGATCCAGGGAGTTTTAATATTAATATTACTGTTGGGGATACAAAAATAGGGGAGGCAATGCTTGACTTAGGAGCTAGTGTTAATTTGATGCCTTACTCTGTTTTCCTTCAGCTAGGTGTTGGTAAATTAAAACCTACTACGATGTCTCTACAACTTGCAGATCGTTCAATTAAATATCCATTAGGCATTGTAGAAGACATCTTAGTACAAGTTGATAAGTTAATTATCCCTGCTGATTTTGTGATATTGGATATGGATGATGCACCATTGAATGATAGAAAATTGCCTATGTTGTTGGGACGCCCATTTATGGCTGCAGCTGATACTATGATTAATGTGAAGGATGGTAAGCTCAGCATGACAGTTTTAGGTGAAACTGTTGAATTTAAAGTGTTTGAGTCTATGTCATATCCTTCAAGCTCTTTTGATTGCTTCTCAATAAATGCTGTAGATTCATTGGTGTTCTCTAATTTCAGGCAGGAGCAAGTGAAGACTACATTGAAAGCGGATTTGAAGATGGTGCAGAATGACTTGCACAGCTATAAGAGAGCACAGGAGGTTGTCGCACCGCTTGAAGCATTACAACCATACGAACCTGGCTGAACGTTAAGGCTTTGCAGTACGTCTTGCCTAGACGTTAAATAAAGCGCTGGGTGGGAGGCAACCCACCAAGGTAACCTGTTTTTAAGTTTAAGTTTTAGTTTTCAGTATTATGTTTCTCTTTTGTTTTTCTTTTAGGTTTTCAGCCACCCGGAGGATCCTTGAGGAGATGTTCGATATTCTATCAGGTGGCCTCGTTCTTATTTACAGTATCTTGTCTCTTCCTTCTCTGGAAATTTTTGGATTGCCACCTCCTACATATTTTATTGGATAAATGCACACATTGAGGACAATGTTGATTTCAGGTTGGGGGGTGTAGACATTCATGACTTTATTCATGCTACCTTGTAGGTTTAATAGTGTTAAATTGTACATGAGCTTCATGTTTATGCTTATTTTACATGTTGCTTTCATATGGATTGGCCGATACATTGATTGCATGTGTGATAACCTGAAAGTATAACATCATGTGATCCACACACGAACACTTTATGTGCAGCGGTAATTATACTCACTAGAGGAATGAGCATGCTATTGTTAATCTAGACCATGATTTCAGCATTAGCTAGTGTTGAGTATTGCATGCAGAAAAAAAAAGAGAAAAAGTTCTGGAGCTTGATTAAGCTGTGCCTAAACGACTGTTAAGTGATCTACTGAGTAACCGGGTGTTCTTGCCTCAGGAAGCGGGGAGCTCGCGTAAAAAGGTAGAACCACTTATAGCTATAAAAAAAAACTATTAAGTGTTTTGCTAAGTAACCGGGTCTCTGCGCCTCAAGAAGCGGAGAGTGCTCGCGTAAAAAGGCAAAATGTCTGATAGTTGAAAAGAAAAAAAAAAGAAAGAAAGAGCATGATGTACTTAAAGTGCGAGGGTTGGATGATTGGTCATGAAGATAGTAGTGTGTTTGGACTAATGGTGGATAGAAGTTGCTTCTGCACGTAACATTTATTTGTCACGTCACATGTGTTCTTCTGGATGGTGATTAGCATGTTTGATGTGTAGAAGTTGATTTCATGTGTTGGTAGTATGTGTATGAGTATAAGAAGTTTTCGTACTCTGTACTGTATGAAACACTATTGACTTGATAAGGTAGAACTTTTATCATGCTTGTCTACATCCTTGAACCGTGGTGTGCTTAATATATTTTATGCGCTTAAAATTGCTAGAGACTAGCAATAAGCTGGTTGGGGGGTGTGATGAGGGCATGAAAGTGCACTCTAAATAGCCTTATAACCATCTCAATTGCTAGATTATTATCTTTAATCAGCATCTTTATTCCTATTTTTATATCTATATGTTGCTTCACATAGTTGTTTGGAAAATGCAAGAAAAAGGAGTAAAGAAGCTGAAAAGAGTGGATGGATCAACTTTAAAGATTAATCTGTACCTGCTCATGAAGAATCAGATTTTGTGCCATATATGGTTGGAAAGCTCTTGAAGTCTAGATTCTGGAGAATTTTACGGTTCGTGATTCCGAGTTTCCTAGAGGAAGTTACGGCAATTTTAGTACCGATGGCGCAGTCTGAATGGCAGCACAGTAAATAAGCTGGAAGTCCGAGCGATCCCCCGATCGATCGGACTACGCAAAAACGTGACAGAACCTTTTTTTTTTGGCTGAACGAAGTCTGATCGATCTCTCCATCACTCCAAAGAAGTCCGATCGATCCGACACCAATGGTCCGATCGATCGGACTCGGGAAAAGCCAAAAACAGCTGATTTTTACTCAACCGATCGATCCAACACTCATAGTCCGATCGATCGGACTTGGGAATTAAAGGTTGACAGAACGTATGCTTTTTAGAGGAGCAGAGTTCGATCGATCCGTCCATCGATCGGACTCAATAATAGCTAGAGAAGATGGATTTTTACGCATCCGATCGATCGAGGGCTTATAGTTTGATCGATCGGGCTCGGGCGAAGCCAGGAATTGATGTTTTTAATGAGACGGATCGATCCAACACCTAAAGTCCGATCGATCCTACGTTTCCAGTGAATTAAATCAACGCTTTTGATTTAACCCGAGTTTAGGCCTATAAATAGGATACTTAGGGTTATCAAAAAGGACTTTTGGAGGACTTTTTGGTAGCGTTTGGAGGCGAAGAGAAGGGTTCCAGGCTTGGTTTTCTTTTCTTATTTCTTCTTTATTTCTTCATTAGTTTTGGTGCCCTCATGGTGAACATAAGTGGCTAGTTTCTTCTCTAAGGTACCGATGTAGCCCTAACTGAATCATTCTATGTTATTGGATCATGATTATTTTATCAGTTTATTTTCCTTGATTTATTCATTATTATAACTGAGATCTTAAATACCTTTATCTGGCCAATAAAAGTATTATAGATTGTTTTATGTGAGATTGGGCGAGGGTTCATTCCCTAATCTTGCAGGATCTATGAATGAATGAGTTTATGTCGAGGCCGGGTTCAAGTTAAGAGTATTCTTGGTTTATAATTGTTCTTCAGAGCTTAATGGATTCTTGGTTAACACTTAGTTATGGGTTCATTAGCTAGGGTTAATTGAGGGTATTTGGTGAAGACCGCAGCCGAACGGATCATCATACCGGAAGAACGAGCTCTTGGAATTAAACTGAAATCTTTATTGATTCAATGCATAGAATGAGGATGTTATGGTGAAATCAGAACCTTAGTATCCATCCATCATATTTCTATCGTTTTCTTATTTCGTTATTAGATCTTCTATTCTCAATACTTCATATGTCTTATTTTCCCTTTCTTATTTTCTTTCTTTTCTATTCTTTAGCGTTTCACTCTAATAATCTTTACAAATCTCTGTGGGTACGATACTCGTCTTGCTACTATACTGATTGCACCGATTCGTATACTTGCGAGATATAAAATTTATTCATCAGTGGGACTAGCACTACTATAGTGGGACTAGCACTATACAATCCCTAATCACGAAGAAGATTTCATCCGAGATATCATGGGACTAGCATGATCGTCTTATTTAGATGAATCCAATCCAAGCCCTAGCATACACAAGCTCTAGAATCAAGTGCAAACAAGAACAATCCATACATCCAGCAAGAAATCAACACCAAGGTATGAAGAAGATAGGAAGCAATCCATATAAACCAAACAAGAGTGTATACAAGCCCTAGATCAAAGAAATTCCTAGTAAAAACCCTAGTTACATCATAAGAATCCCATGGTTAGGGTTTTAGCTACTCATCTTTA
The DNA here is from genome assembly GCA_963920575.1 of Narthecium ossifragum. Classification (NCBI taxonomy): domain Eukaryota; kingdom Viridiplantae; phylum Streptophyta; class Magnoliopsida; order Dioscoreales; family Nartheciaceae; genus Narthecium; species Narthecium ossifragum. The sequence goes on along the minus strand of OY986964.1, from coordinate 20,729,881 downwards.
GGGGTCGATCCATCGGTGGAGGTTGATGATCTCCTCCCGCCATGGATCTCCTCCAAAGAATCGCCGAAGAAAAGTGTAGAAAAAGATAGGAAAACTCTCTCCAAAAACGTCTAGAAAAAGCCCCCAAAAATCCCTAAACATTGACTATTTATAGTCTAAGTAAACATCTCCCACGGATTAGATCTGAGCCGTTGATCCTTAATTCTTGCCACACAGGATCGATCCCTCTCTGGAGTAGGATCGATCCAACTCCTTCAATTGCTGGTGAAGCCACGAGAGGGATCGATCGGACCTATCGAGTCCGATCGATCGTTCACGTGTTGTTACGCTCCGTCCCGTGAAGGATCGATCCGTCATGCTGAGTACGATCGATCCTTCAATTGCTCATTGTCCCGTCGCTGGGCAAGTAGGATAGATCGCACTGGTAGAGTCCGATCGATCCTACTTGCCAGAATTGCCAAAATACGTCCTTTTAGCTCCAAAGTTGATCTAACTCCTATTAGGCGCTGTTATACCTGAAATGGGATAAAAATAGTCAGTGAAGCATTGCTGGGAGACCAACAAAGCCAAATTACAAGGGTGTTTTGTGCACTTTTCAAGTCTTATCAGTCATCACTCCCCCGGTTCACCACTGCCCCTATTATAGGGCTAACATGCTTAAACATATGTACCAGATATAACACAGTAAAGAAAACCGTCATACAAAGCCCCGTGGGCAAAATCCACTTGAAAACACCCTTCAGCCACTAAGAGATCGATCTCCCTTCCCAAGGGGATCGATCTTCGTAGCACTTGGGAGAAACTCATCCATGTCAACCAAAGGAGATCAATCTTCTCCACCAGAAGGATCGATCTTCTTCGTGAAATGGAACCCGCCACCTCAACCCAGGCAAGGATCGATCTCTCTCCAGCCGAGGGATCGATCCTGATCGGGCTGGGCATGACGACCCAGAAGAGATCGATCTTCCCTCAAGGGAGATCGATCCGAATGGGTTCTCCGGCGACCGGACGGCGTGAAATACCGCCGGAAAATACAACCAAATCCCCCAAAACTCTGGGATCTGGTAGATCAAGAACTCACGAGTCCAAACCGGTGAAATCATGGAAAGCAAACGTATATTTTAACAAATCTAAGCATAAGAACATAATCAAACTGAAAAAACTCCAAAAACCCTGAAGATTGTAGGTATGATCCCAACCTATGCAATAGCAGCTTCAATCCAAGCTAGGCCTTAGATCTTCCTCAAACAAACTCAAATCCAGCAAGAACACGGCTGAAATCTCGGATTTTCTAAAAAAATCAAAACAAAAGGGTTTCATTCATTTTATAGACGAATGAACCGACTCAAGAGAGATCGATCTCTTTCTCCAAAGAGATCGATCTTCCTTGCCAAATTGGGTTTGACTTTCTGGCACTAAGAGATCGATGTTCTAGCTAGGGAGATCGACCCCTTAGGTGCAGAAAGCTAAACTTGGGCTAAACATTCTAGCTAAACATGAACACAACCATGGTCAGTGTGTGCACACGCGGGTGTGAAACTAGCCGACAAGGCGCAATTTACCAAATTGCCCTTGCAGTCCATGACGAGCCACATGAGTAGAGGGACGAGTCCTCACATCCTAATACCCTTAAAGGAAATCTCGTCCTGAGATTCAATAAAGGTAGGGCTCGGAAACAAAAGAAACAGCTACACTAGAAGACAGGACAAAAGTTACCTCGAGAAGGAAACAAGTGCGGATACTCCTCGACGCCTCTGTGCCTCCACAGTACCTTGACCAAGGGAATCATCTTGCCCCGCAAGACCTGATCCCTCCGGTCAAGTACTCGAACAGGCTGCTCAACGAATGTCGCGTCTGACTCAAGGTCGATGTCATCCACTCTGATGGCATGGGATGGGTGGTACTTTCTCAGCATCGACACGTGAAAAGTCGAGTGCATAGAAGACATGTGCTGAGGAAGGCCCAAGTGGTAGGCTACCTCGCCGACCCTCTCTAGGATCTCAAACGGTCCAACGAACCTCGGAGCCAACTTGCCCCCGCTGCCAAACCTGACAGACCATCTGTACGGTGCTGCTCGCAGGAACACACTGTCGCCAACTGCGAACTCAAGCGGTCGTCGCCTCTGATCTGCATAGCTCTTCTGCCGGCTCTGAGCCGTCAGAAGCCTCTACCTGATCTGCACTAACCTCTCTGACGACCTTCTGACGATGTCTGGACCGGTGAGTGAAGCCTATCCAAGCTCTGTCCAGCAAACTAGGGAACGACACGGCCTACCGTACAACGCCTCGAAAGGTGCGATTCCAAGACTGGACTGATAGCTGTTGTTGTAGGCGAACCCAACCAAGGAAACGTGCTCCTCGCAGCTGCCTCCGGCATCGAGGACACATACTCTCAGCATGTCCTCCAAGATCTGGATCGTCCGCTCTGACTGCCCATCTGTCTGCGGATGAAACGCCGTACTGAACGTCAGAAGTGTGCCAACTGCCTCCTGAAAGCCCCGCCAGAACCTGCTGGTGAACCTAGGGTCACGGTCTGACACGATAGAAACTAGAACCCCGTGTAGTCTGACTACCTCTCTGACGTACAAACTGCCCAACCTGTCCGTCGAGTCTGTCGTCCGCATAGGCAGGAAGTGCACCGATTTGGTCAATCGATCAACGATGACCCAAATGGCGTCATTCCCCCTAGGAGATCTTGGTAGCCCGGTCACGAAGTCCATCGTGATGTGCTTCCACTTCCACTCAGCTAGTGGAAGCGGCTGAAGTAACCCCGGAGCCCGCTGGTGCTCTGCCTTGACCTTCTGACACGTAAGGCAGCGTGATACGAACTCCGTCACTGCCCTCTTCATCCCGCGCCACCAGAACTGTTGCCGAAGATCCTCGCACATCTTGGTGCCGCCGGGATGAACTGCAAAGCGAGAGTGGTGGAACTCTTGTAGGACGTCGTCTCGAAGAACCGGATCTGCTGGAACTGCTACTCTGCCTCGAAACCGTAGCCCTCCGTCTGGCGATACTGTCCAGTCTCTGTCTGCGCCCTCTGTGCCCGCTGTTGTGCGTAACTCCTCGAGCTCTGGGTCACTGTGTTGTGCCTCTAACACTCTGGCTAAGACTGCTAGCATACTCTGCACTGCGTAGAGGAAGCTGCTGGATCCCCGATCTTCAAACTCGAGCCCCAACTGTCCCGCCGTCTCTAGAGCCTGCCACTGCCGCGCTGCTAACCCTGTAACTGCTACTCTGGTGTCTCTCACCTGGCTGCTCAGCTCGTCTGCGACGACGTTTGCCTTACCAGGATGGTAATGCAACTCGAAGTCATAGTCCTCCAGTAGCTCCATCCAGCGTCGTTGCCTCAGGTTGAGGTCACATTGGGTGAAAACGTACCTCAAGCTCTTATAGTTCGAGAAGACAGAAAACTTCTCCCCATAGAGGTAATGACGCCAGGTCTTCAGGGCGAAGACCACCGCCACTAGCTCCAAGTCATGGGTGGGGTAGTTCCTCTCATGGTTCTTCAGCTGGTGAGAACCATAGGAAACTGCGTGGCCCTCCTGCATGAGGACACATCCCAAACCCTCACCGCTGGCGTCGCAATAGACACTGTAACCAACGCCTCGCTCGGGGACGATCAGCACCGGTGCACTGGTCAACCTGGTCCTCAGCTCTATGAAGGCTCGCTCACTAGCATCATCCCACACGAACGGGATGGCCTTCAGTGTCAGTCTGGTCAACGGTCCGCCAACTATGGAGAAGTCCTGCACGAACCGCCTGTAGTACCCCGCCAAGCCTAGGAAACTGCGGACCTCGAACACTGTCCTCGGCCTCTGCCACTGTACCACTGCCTCGACCTTGGCGGGGTCGACTGAGAACCTTGCTGCCGACACCACGTGTCCAAGGAACCCCACCTGTACAAGCCAGAACTCGCACTTGGAAGCCTTGGCATAAAGCTGATGCTCCCGAAGTAGTTGTAACACTGTCACCAAGTGTCGCTCGTGCTCCGCCTCTGACCGGGAGTAGATAAGAATGTCGTCGACGAACACCACCACGAACTCATCTAGGAAAGGCCGGAAGATCCTATGCATGAGATCCATGAACACTGCTGGTGCGTTCGTCAGCCCAAACGGCATCACCACGAACTCGTACATACCGTACCGAGTCCGGAATGCCGTCTTCGGGATGTCGCAACCCCACACCCTCAACTGGTGGTAGCCGTTGCGGAGATCGATCTTCGAGAACACTGAAGATCCTCGCAGCTGGTCAAATAAGTCATCGATCCTCGGCATCGGGTACCTGTTCTTCACCGTCACCCTGTTGAGCCGCCTATAGTCTATGCAAAGTCAAAGGGTACCATCCTTATTCTTTGCGAACAACACTGGCGCCCCCCAGGGAGACATGCTGGGACGGATGAACTCGTCTAGCTGGGTCCTCAACTCACTCTGCTCTGCTGGTAAGCTCGTCTAGCTGGGTCCTCAACTCACTCTGCTCTGCTGGTGCCATCCTAAAAGCTGGGAGAGAGATCAGTGCGGTACCTGGTACTAGGTCGATCTCAAAATCGACCTCTCTAGGCGGTGGAAGCCCTAGCAACACCTCGGGAAACACGTCGGTGTAGTCGCCCACGATCCTGGAAAAACTGCTCTGCTGCACTCCCTAAGAACCGGACAGGGACAGGCTGGCCAACAAGGCTGAGAGCTCGTTGCCACGCCTCTCTACACCACAAGCAAAGGAATCGGTGGAGAACCGATCCCCCAACAACACAAACCGTGTCCCATCGGGTGTCCAAGCGACCACCCTCCGACGACCACAGTCGATGACGGACCAGTATGCTGCCAACCAGTTCATACCGAGTATCACGTCAAAGCCAGTCATGTCTAGTACCCGCAGGTCTAGACAGACCCGGAGGCCTCCAACCTCCAACGAACACGATCGGCAGACCCGGTCTACCCTGACTGCCCCGCCGATTGGTGAGTTTATAGACTGTGCCACCTCTAGCCAACTCGTCTCTAATCCTAGCGATGCCACACACATGCTAGCAACATAGGAAAGAGACGCCCCAGAATCTACCAGCATATCTACTAAGGACTAGAAAGCTGAAAGATTACCTCTGGGTACGGATGGCTCTGGCTCTGCCGCTGCCTGCTAGTACTGATGTATGGTGTCCTGCTGCTCATGCTCTGGGAGAGCAACCACACGGCCTCACTGGTTGCCTCCACCCCTGGAGCAGCTCGGTCCAGCCCCTGACCCGCGCCCACCGCTGCTCCCCTGCCAAGCACTGGGCCTTCCGCCTCTACTGCCCTGCGGCATAGCGCCCCGTGCTCCTCGCAAGGAACAATCTCTACGGTAGTGCCCCAGCTGCCCGCACAGGAAGCACGTGACTGACATGCTGCCAGGCTACTGACCATGGCCTCCCCCTGACGAAGGCTACCCATATGGCTCGGCCGTCCGGAGAAACTGGCCTGCTAAACTTGGCAACTGCAGCTGGGGCTGCTGCTGGAAGTATCGCTGACGCCGCCACTGGCCTCTGCCAAATCCCCCTCTGAACTGGGGCCTCTATGGTGCGCTGGTAGAGGATACCGGTGGAACTGCCCGGCACCTCTCGTCCCGCAATTGTACCTCCACTGCTAAGACGCAGTTCAGAACTGCCGTATACGTCTGCAAACGAAGGGAACTGGTCTATCGCCTGATCCCTAACTGAAGCCCCTGCTCAAACTGCAATGTTCTGGCTATCGGATCTCCAGTCACACCACTGAACTCAGGCGGGTCCAGCCGCAGGAAGCCCAACAAGACTGCCGCAGTGGTCCGCCTGTCGACTGGAGGGAGGTGAGAAAGGCCTCCTCCTGTGCGACCGCAACTGTCACCGGTGATGGCGCAGCCCGTCTAGCTCGGGCCGCCCTGACAGGTGCCACCCTGTCCGGTCGGGCGGGTCGACCAGGTCATGCCCCACCCCAACTAACCACAGAAGGTCAGCCTCGAGCTCCCGACATCTGCGCAATCACCAACGACAAACGAGCGTCCACTCGTCAGAAACGGCAGAAGAAGCAGCCCAACAATAAAGCCGAAGACATTCACAACACAAGGAGAGCATACACGGATGTTCTAGACATAGAACTAACCCATTCCACGCTCAATCTCAACCGAAACCTGATCCTACTCTCTGGGGTCTACAGCCTTTGCTCTGATACCAAGTTGTCGCGCCCCGACCCGCGTAGGCCCAACCGGGCCGGGCGACGCGAACTGGAACCTAACCTTCTGAGCAAGTCTTAGCAAAGCTTTCTACTTATTCTCTTTTGAGCTACAACTTTTGTAAACCTTCTTCAAGTGTGAAGAAGTACTTTGAAAGTTATTCAATAGGAAGTGGTTGTGAGTGTAAGGTCACCGAGCACCTGGAAGCTTGGAGGAAAAGCTTATAAATGATTTGCATGTAGTGGAACCTAATGAGTCACTAAATATTCATAATTAAACCCCTTAAATTACCTTTGTTAGGCCGGGGAAAGCTGGAAAAGCCGGGAAGGCCGAGGAAAAGCGCAATCAGAGAAGAGGAAGTCTCCTCTCCCCTGACAGCGGAGGGCGACGGCCACGACGGCCGTCCTAGCAACTCCACTGACAGGACTTTCTGGCACAGAGGGATCGATCTCTTCCCAAGAAAGATCGATCCCTTAGCAAGGAAGATCGATCTCCTTAGCAAGGAAGATCGATCCGCTTTGCCCAGAAAGGCAAACTTAGGCTAAACACAAGCCCAAGCTCAGCTCCTCCGATCCCGGGTCCACCTAGCCATCCTATACAAACACACACACCAAAACAAGGCAGGTGTGTGCACACGAGGGTGTGAAACCAGCCAACAAGGCGCAATTTACCAAATTGCCCTTGTGGTCAACAACGACCTACAGGAATAGAGGGTCAAGTCCACACATCCTAAAACCCTTAGAAGAAATCTCATCCCGAGATTCGATAAAGGTTGGGCTCGGAAACAACAAACAGCTACACTAGAAGACAGGAAAAGAAAAGAAATCATACCTCTGGAGACGAACGGTAATACGGTCAGTGGAAGCGGCTGCTGAGATAGGTAGCTTTGGTAGGACGGCTGCACCTCGTCGGCGTAGGGGCGGTCAGGTAGGGCAAACACCTGACCCCCGCCATCTGCTCTGGCTCTGCCTCCGCTGTGGCCACGCCCAACTCCACCTCTCTGTCCCTACCTAGCCCAAGACCCTCCGCCTCGACCTCCCTGCGGTGCCGCACCCTGCGCGCTCCACAACGGACAGTCCATGCGGAAGTGTCCCGGCTGCTGGCAGTGGAAACACAGTGCTGTGTGGGTCCCGCCGTCAGAAGAAGATGGTCGCCCTGGTCGGGCTGCTGCTGCTGGTACTGCTGCGAGTATGGCTGTTGATGGTACTGCTGACGCTGCTGCTACTGCTGAGGTGCGGGCCTCCTGCGCTGGTCTCTACGACCCTGAGACCTTAGAGACTGCTCACCACCTCCCCCACCTGCCACTGGTACCGCCTAGACAGTCCTCGGTCTCTCCTGGCAATGAGGCTCCACTGCCAACGCAGCAGCCAACACCGCCGAGTAGGTGGTCGCCTGGCGCGCGGCGATCAGCCTCCTGATCTCCTCTCGGAGCCCCCTCTCAAAGTGCTGGGCTCGGGCAGTAGGGTCAACTGCCATTGGCCCAGCGTACCGGACCAGGTGGGTGAAGCTGGTGGCATACTGTTGCATAGTACGAGCACCCTGGGTGAGACTAAGGTACTCCTCTGCCAACACCACCCGCGTACTGTCAGGGAAGTAAGCGTCGACGAAGGTTGTACGAAAGGCCTCCCAGGACAGCTGCTCCCCTCCAACACTGATGGTCTGAGCGGTGCGCCACCAGTCTCTGGCATCTCCCTCAAGCTGGAGCGCCGCGAGTCTGACCCAGAGGGGGTCGTCCTCGCCAAACAGAAGGTCGAGCAAGCTGGTGACTCCCTCGAGCCACTCCTCAGCCGCTGACGGGTCTCCACTCCTGTCGTTGAACCTCGGCGGGTCCAAACGTCGGAACTCGAGAACCTCGGGGGCAAGGGAATGCCTAACCACGGGTGGGGGAACCTCTATGTGGTGGAAGGAAACCTCCACCTCGCTGCCCATCATTGAGTCAGCCTCTGCTATTGGTACATAGGTCTGGCGCTGATGCTCCTCTGCCCCAGAAGCTTGTCGGGCAGCACTCGCCTCGGGCGGCTCGCCTAGGCCCAAACTGGGAGGACTGTCTGACTGCCCTACCATCTGTGCCAATAACAGAAACACGAGTCCCACTAGTTAAGCACCACAGCAAACAGCACTCAACAAGGAGAAACAAACACATTCAGCGGAAAAGAAAACCAAACAGGGATGTTTTAACCCTAGAACCATCCCAACCCACGCTCATCTTAACTGAATCCTGATCCTATTCCCTGGGATCTACAACCTATGCTCTGATACCAAGTTGTCGCGCCCCGGCCCGGAAGACCCACCCGGACCGGGACACGAGGGGGGTTCCTACATCTACTATCAGCAACTGGCGGAAACAGTTACAACAATCAATCTGAGGACAGAAGTAAATCTAACAACTCCTATTATTACAAAACTATACATAAAACAGAGTTAGATTAAATTTACATAAACCAGTCCTCAAGTACAAAAGATGTATAAAACTCAAAAAGAAGTTACATCATCAGTAGTCTCCTGAAACGCACAGCGGAAACCATCATGGCCCTCAAACATGCCCTGACGTCGATGCACCACCGCAGGACGAGCAACTGGGGCCCACCGCAGGAGAGCTGGTACCTGCACCTGCAAACGTCGCCCGGGTAGGAGTGAGCACTAAGCTCAGTAGAGTTCTACTCTACGTCACACACAAGGAAGGGAAAATTGCACTAAACTAACTATGTGCCAAGTACTGAGGCCTATCAAGGACCCCATAAATCCTGTCAATAACCCGAAGGGTGCCTGACCAAAGTACGTCCCTCCGACAGCCACTGCCTAGGATGGACATTCTCCGACATTTCCGACACAGGGTGGACATGACGATACCAGTAGGACACCCTTCTCCAAGCGGGACCTCCACACTTGGCGGAACAACCGTGGTTATGACGACCAACTCTCAGCACTCCAGGCAACAGAGCTAACACTATCCAAAATAGCAGACTAACAACAATGCATGCAACAGTTTATATTAAACATTCCCGAGGTCCATGACTCCCTCGGTTAACCACAAAGCGATAAAGGATCAAGGGCATAACCCATGACCCATTTATATTAAGCATTCCCGAGGGTTCATGACTCCCCCGGTTAACCACAAATCGATAAAGGATCAAGGGCATAACCCATGGCTCATTTATATTAAGCATTCCCGAGGGTTCATGACTCCCCCGGTTAACCACAAAGCGATAACAAACAACAATTTATGCATACAGTCAACCGGATCGCTGCAGCGGTACTACCCACCGCTGCCAGCCAATCCGCAGCGGGTCCCGGCATTACGACAGTACCACGACCGTCAACCGCGGACTCCTGCAACAGGAAAGTAACCCCAAAACCGTTGATGAATAGTAAAAATATAATATTATAATCTGAACATATAATATTATATCTAAAACACCAAACATTCTCTACATAGCAGCCAGTTGACCCCCTCGATCCGTATCAAAAATTCAGAATCATCCAACGCCTAGATTAACAGGAAAACACTAATCAAAACCGCTAATCAAACTAACTTACCAAGTCTTTGCTGCAACGCAGCCCTCCAGCAATCAATTCATAACAAATCATAGGAAACTCCGACAAATACGAAATAAGCTGGAATGGAAAGTTAACTAAGGGATCGACAACTCTTATTCTCATCACAACCCAAGAACATGTACGTACTGGCCGAAAACCTCGTCGCAAGCCGGCTGTTCTTCAAGAACAGCAAAAACCGGAAAATCCGAGATTAATCATGCATAAATCCTACTAAAATCTCAATCAAAGATCATGAAACTTATACCAGAAATTTTACTAGGCAAGATGTATCTAACAACACAAAGATCAACCAGATCTAACGCCTAGATTAGGAGAAACCCATTAAACAACATCAAAAAGTAGTAACCTACCGGCAACGCTAATTCTCGACTGATTCCCCGCTAAACGGCCGCTAACCAAGCTCCAAATCACGCTAAGGATCTTCCTCACGCCGCCACAGTTCCAACGAGCCTTCAAGCTCCCAAAACGGTGGCCGGAGGAGGGAGAACGGTGGAGGAGGAGCTGCCGGAAACAGGGGAAGAAGACAGAGCTTCCGCGGGAAGAAGAGAAGGAAGGAAGAAGAAGAAGAGAAGAGAAGAGAAGGAAGAGAAGAGGCTGGGGAAAGCCGGGAAGGCCGGGGAAAAGCGCAATCAGAGGAGAGGAAGTCTCCTCTCCCCTGACAGCGAAGGGCGACGGCTCGCAACTCCACCGACAGGACTTTCTGGCACAGAGGGATCGATCTCTTCCCAAGGAAGATTGATCCCCTTAGCAAGGAAGATCGATCTCCTTAGCAAGGAAAATCGATCTGCTTTGCCTAGAAAGGCAAACTTAGGCTAAACACAAGCCCAAGCTCAGATCCTTCGATCCCGGGTCCACCTAGCCATCCTATACAAACACACACACCAAAACAAGGCAGGTGTGTGCACACAAGGGTGTGAAACCAACCAACAAGGCGCAATTTACCAAATTGGCCTTGTGGTCAACAACGAGCTACAGGAATAGAGGGACAGGTCCTCACATTTAGGGTTTCAAGAATTGATTTCAATTTCCAATGTTTTCCCTGTGGATCGACTCCCGACTTCACCGCTATTTCTACCTAGTAGTTTAGTGATTGAATAAGGATATAAATTTAATATTTGATTGAGTTTACAATGTTTTAACGACGACGGTTGTGAGCGATCAGAACCTCAAGGGGAGCCTTCAAAGAAGTGGACGTAGACCAAGAGTTGGGTCGAACCACTATAAAGTCGGTGACATCTCTCTCACCTTCATTATTACTATACTTGCATGCTATCTTGTTTTAGTTTTCATTTCATCTACAAGCATTTAAGGTGTTAGCTCTCTCCTACCTGATTTTTTCATTAATCTAGTTTTTCGAAAAGAGTCCAATTCACCCCCCCTCTTGGACCTTCAGTTTCGTCATTCACCCCGGGAGCACCAAGATGTACCATGATCTACGCCGGCAGTTTTGGTGGTGCGGGATGAAGAGGTGAGTAGCAGAGTTTGTTTCCAAATGCATTACCTGTCAGAAGGTGAATGCAGAGCACAGACGGACACCAGGTTTGATGTAACAACTTCCAGGGCCAGAGTGGAAGTGGGAACATATAGCAATGGACTTCGTCACCGGGCTACACAGGACACCTAGGGAGAATGATGCGATTTGGGTCATCGTTGATCTACTGACCAAATCGGCTCATTTCCTCCCAATGAAGATGACAAATCCAGTTGCCAGACTGAGCCAGAGGTACATCGATGAGGTGGTACGACTGCACGGCATCCCAGTGCCCATAGTATCGGACAGAGATCCCCGATTCACCGGTAGATTCTGGAGCAGCTTCCAGGACTCCTTGGGGACAACACTGACGTTCAGCGCAGCTTTCCATCCTCAGACGGAGGGACAGTCAGAGCGAATGATCCAGATCTTAGAGGACATGGTCAGAGCATGTGTGCTAGATACTGGAGGTATTTGGGAACAGCACGTGACTCTGGTGGAGTTTGCCTACAACAACAGCTTTCAGGCCAGTTTGGGTTTTGCACCCTTTGAGGCGTTGTACGACAGACCATGTCGCTCACCAGTATGTTGGACAAAGGTTGGGGAGACGTCCCTTACGGGTCCAGACATAATCAGACAGTCGTCGGAGCGGTTGGCTCAGATCAGACAAAGACTCTTGACAGCGTAAAGTAGGCAGAAGAGCTACACAGATCACAGGCGATGACCCCTGGAGTTCGCAGTTGGCGACAGAGTTCTACTGAGGGTGTCTCCGCGCAGAGGATCGATCAGGTTTGGTAGCAAGAGCAAACTAGCACCAAGGTTCACATGTCCTTTCGAGATCGTCAGGCGCGTTGGAGTTGTCGCCTACCAGTTGGCTCTACCCCCGCACATGTCAGCAGTCCACCCCACATTCCATGTGTCGATGTTGAGGAAGTACATTCCAGATCCATCTCATGTGATCAGACACAAAGACATCGAGATAGAGGAGGACACCACCTACATAGAGCAACTTGTGCAGATCTTAGACAGAGGAGACCAGGTACTGAGGGGCAGATCGTTACCGTTGGTCATGGTCAGATGGAGATATAGCAGTGCAGAGAGTTTGACATGGGAGCGAGAGGATCGCATGCGTCGGGAGTTTCCCCGACTGTTCAACCCGGAAGGTAGTTTTCTTGTTGTGGGCGTTGGTGCCCCTAGCTTGTAGCTTTTCTCGTGCAGGTAGGCCTAGTTGATTCTTTTCTCCCCGACCTTATCCTTATTGAATTTCGAGACAAAATTCTTTTTAAGGATGTTAGGTTGTGAGGACCTGTTCCTCTGACATAGCTCGGGTCGTTTCCTATTGATTTGGTTTCGCGTCGGGTGCGATCTGGTTGATCATAAGAGTGTTCAAAGTACACTTCATGCACTCATCAAGACATTACTACCCAGCCTCGGTCCTACGGCTAGATCCGAGGTGCCTGAGACCTCGTATCGGCGATCAACCCATCACCCACACCTAGCCTAGAATGCCTCTAATGCAATCAAATGCATGTGTGCTCACACGCACATAGATAAGACTTCAGGCATGCGACAATATGCCATAAAATAATATACAAGGCTAGACGCAGCATACAGCTCGCTAAGGGGAGAACATAACAAATGTCTAGATAAAGTGGATAAGTAGGTGCAACGGGCCTACAAGTCTCCACGAGACTAAGCAAATAATCTAAACTAATATTCAATACAAATTTCGGCATTACGACGACATACAGTCAACCAAAAATCTACAATGGGGATACAACCCCAGCTAACCAACAAACAAGTATTTCTATTAACGATACAAGCATATATATATATATAGGGAAATTTTCAGGATAAAACCGGTTTGATAGGTTTCTACATCAAACTCGAATCCTGACCGTCCGATGGGATCGGATGGTCAGATCAAATATCACGCCTTAACACCCCTCAACCCCCCCAACCAGCCGCTCGTGACCCACTCTCTCTGTCCTCCCGTGCCCTGGAGATCGCCTCGCCGCCGCCCCCGTCCTCCCATGCCCTAGAGATCGCCGCCAGCTCGCCACCGCTGCCTCGCCCCGTCCTCTCGTGCCCTAGACATCGCCTCTAGCTCGCCACCACCGCCTTGCCCCGTCCTCCCATGCCCTAGACATCGCAACAGCTTCTTCGCCATCACCTCGACAACAGCGCTCCAGCGGTCCAACGACCCCAGTCGCCGCTTCTCCGCCGACCGACGTCGCCCCCGGCAACCCTCCTCCTCTCCTCCGGAGCGCCGGTCCCGCTACCCCAGTCGCCGCTTCTCCGCCGACCAACGTCGCCCCTGACATCCCTCCTCCTCTCCTCCGGAGCGCCGGTCCCCGGCAACCCTCCTCCTCTCCTCCGGAGCGTCGGTCCCTGGCAACCCTCCTCCTCTCCTCCGGAGCGCCTGTCGCGCCCCGATCCGCGAAAGCCCAACCGGGCCGGGCGACGCGAACAGGAACCTACAAAACGCGAAAAAAGAACGGCGAGGGTTCCCTCTAACCGCTGCATGCTATGACATACACAGATAAAAAGCAAGGCATGCAACAGTATGTCAAGCATCATATAAGTCTACTGGATCGCTGCAGCGGTACTACCAACCGCTGCCAGCCGATCCGCAGCGGGTCCCGGCATTACGACGGTATCACGACCGTCAACCGCGAACTCCTGCAACGGGAAGCAACCCCGAAAACCGCTGATGAACAGTAAACAATATAATATTATATTCTGAAATATAATATTATATTCAAACACCCAAAACCACTACTTAGGGGCTAATTGATCCCGTCGATCCGACGTCCAAACGACCTTGGATTCAAGATCCAACTTAGCCACCAGTAGATGTATATGCCAGGATCAACATATCCAAAATTCATAATCATCCAATGGTTGGATTAACATAAAACACTAATCAAAAATCGTTAATCAAACTAACTTACCCACTAATTGCTGCAACGCAGCCTTTCAGTAAACAATTTATAACAAATCGTAGAAAAATCGGAAGAATACGAAATAAGATGGAATGGAAAGCTAACGAGTATATATAGAACTCTTATGTTTATGAAAAGCCAAGCTCATGTACACGCCGGCCGAAAAACTCGCCGCAAGCCGGCTGTTATTCAAGAATAGCAGAAAACCGGAAATCCGAGACTAATCATGCATAAAATCTACTAAAATCTCAACTGATTAACATGAAACTTAAATCAGTAATTCTAATAGGCATAAGGAATCCAACAAAATAAAGATCAACAAGATCCTACGGCTAGATCTAGAGAACAACCCGAAACAACATCAGTAGGTATAACCCTACCTAGTAGCGCTTTCCTCGGCTGATTCCCCACGAGTTGATCACCAACAAGCTTCCAAACCACTTCAGGGATCTTCCTCTCGTTGCCACGAATCCAACGAGCCTTAGAACGCCGAAAAAGATGGTCGGAGGAGGGAGAACGGAGGAGAGGAAGATGGCTGCCGGAAACAGGGGAAAAACAGGGCTCTCGGGAGAAGAAAGAAGAAGGAAGAAGAAAGGAGGAGAAGGAGGGAGAGAAGGGGAAGAAAAAGGAGGGAAAGGGGAAGGGGAAAGCCGGGGCAAGGGGGAAAAAGTGAGGGGAGGGGAGGGAAAGTCCTCCCCCTCTGACAGGGGAGAGCGACGGCCAACGGCGGCCGTCCTCGCGAAGCAGAAAAAGCCACCGACTCGAGTCCGATCGGTCGCTCCAAGGAGCGATCGATCGTTCTCGCCCCGGATCAAAACCCACTGACTCGCTCACGAGTCCGACCGATCGCTCCAAGTAGCGATCGATCGCTCAAGGGTCGTCAGCTACCCAAAGACAAGCTTCCGCGCGCCCGAGCTGGGATCTTCCGATCCCGGGTCCACCTAGCCATTCTAAACAAACACTAACACAAACAAGGCCAGTGTGTGCACACGCGGGTGTGAAACAAACCAACAAGGCGCAATTTACCAAATTGCCCTTGCGGTCTACAACGAGCCACAGGGGTAGAGGGACAGGTCCTCACAGCGCCGGTCCCGCTACCCCAGTCGCCGCTTCTCCGCCGACCAACGCCGCCCCCGACATCCCTCCTCCTCTTCTCCGGAGCGCCGGTCCTCGGCAACCCTCCTCCTCTCCTCAGGAGCGCTGGTCCCGCTACCCCAGTCGTCGCTTCTTCGCTGACCAACGTCGTCCCCGACATCCCTCCTCCTCTCCTCCGGAGCGCCGGTCTCCGGCATCCCTCCTCCTCTCCTCCGGAGCGCTGGTCTCGCTACCCCGGTCGCCGCTTCTTCGCCGACCAACATCGCCCCCGACATCCCTCCTCCTCTCCTCTGGATGATATTGAAGCACCACAATGATGGGTCTGTGCAACCAAGGGTGATACAGTAGAGTCATCTCTATCTAATGCTGAGTTTGGCACGATGAATTTGTAAAACATAAGAATGAGTTCTAAATGAGCAAGATTTTGTTTCTTTTTCTCCCTTCTCCTAAGCAATGTATTCTTCTACATTCTGTTGCTTGTAACATTAGATCTTTCATTATTCCTGAGCAATGGCCCCACTTGGCTTGCCAGGAGAAGGGTTTTCAGTGTCTTTGTTTGTCTTGTGTGGCATGTTATTTTGCAATTGCAGGACTCGCTACCCTACAAATCTTGGTAGATTGGTACCCTGTTTTTTGCCCTCACAAATCCAACTTTACACAAAGTGCACTTGGAACACACATTCTGTATATTAGTAAAAATTTGTTTTCTTGAGAAATTCTAATGCAACAAATCATCTCATAAATATAAGCTCCCAGCTAGGTTTAAGAATAAGATGTTTTAGTTGCTGAGAATAAACTGATCAACTTTCATGGTCTTCTCCAGAAAATGATTTTGAATCTTCGGTTTTATATGCGGACTTGAATCGTTCATTTTCTATCATCTTATTTTTATCTTCACCATCAAAATCTCATATGTTGTTCGAGGACTAATATATATACAGGAAAGAACAGGAAAGCAACATCCCTCAATTCACAATTGAAATTTGCAATCTTTAATACATATGTACATTCATAGTATAATATAGTTTGTGACCAATTAACTATTGATTTAGGAGTTGTGACACCCATCTGTAAATAATTCTCTGATCATAGAGAAACAGAGGTTCCATAGATTCAGGAAACAATTAGAGAATACAAGTATTATTTACATACATGATCTCTTCAGTTGTCTCAGGCTCTCTCACTCATGAGTCATGGGTACTCAACATGAACTTTTCTCGATGCCCTTCGGCATGTCGATACATTGAGTTTGAAGTGAGCCAGCTCCATACCATCATTGAAGGGGGCAATCTTCATGTCTTCCAGGTTCCGGCCATACTTCAACTAGAACTTGATCAGCTCAAGCCCAGTCCTGCTCTCATTGATGCATTCCAGCTTAACACTCTTGAGGTTTCTTAGTATCATCACCTTATTGTTCATGCCTTCTTCCTCTTCTTCTCCATCAGCGTTCAGCTTCTTTCATGCATGTTGTCATGGCTAAAGCAATCAATCAAGCACCATGGCGATTAAATGCGAACAAATAGCTTAGAGAAAAAAAATCCGAAGTTACTAATAATTGAAGCTTACAATGACATGCAACTCCAAGATCACAACATTAGGGAAGCTCGTCAGCAAGGACGTTATAGCGCGAACGCAGTCCTCCTTTCGCTCTAAACTGAGTGCCAAACGCCTCACATTCCCTTGCTGACGGACTCGCCCAGGTGCAGTTGGATATCATCAGACTCTTCAAAGCAGGAGCCACCATGAGATCAAGAACATCGACTCTTCAGAGCAGGAGCCACCATGAGATCAAGAATTTACCATTTAGAAGCTGGAAATAGAAACAAGTAGAACTGGAGAAGCGAATCAAGCTCTAAACACCAACTGATCCACTAAAAGCTTATCTACGAGAAAGAAAAAGGCGATTTTTTGAACTACAGCGGGCATCTTTTTCGGGGGGGTGAAGATGTACACTAATCTGAGCTGATCCCCTCTCTCAATTTCACGATCTCCTTGAACAAAACTTAGCTCAAAAATCCTCAAGATCAAAGCTTTCGAACCGGATCACACCAACGCACCTCGCAACCCTCGAATCCAAGCGAACCGAACAAAATATCACGGCGATCTCTAGGGCATGGGAGGACTGGGGCGGGCCGGCGGAGGTGAGGCGATCTCTAGGGCACGAGAGGACGGGGTCAGGGGCGACGTTGGTCGGCGGAGAAGCTGCGACTGGGGTCGGCGGAGAAGCGGCGACTGGGGTCGGCGGAGAAGCGGCGACTGGGGTAGCGAGTGGAGGAGGGTTGCCGGGGACCGGTGCTCCAGAGGAGAGGAGGAGGGATGTCGGGGGCGACGTTGGTCGAAGGAGATGCGGTGACTGGGTTAGCGGGACCAGCACTCCGGAGGAGAGGAGGAGGGTTGCCGGGGGTGACGTCGGTCGGCGGAGCTGCGGCGACTGGGGTCACGGGACTGCTGGAGCGCCGTTGTCGAGGCGATGGCGAAGAAGCTCTGGCGATGTCTAGGGCACGGGAGGACGGGGCGAGGCGGCGGTGGCGAGCTGGGGGGCAATGTCTAGGGCACGAGAGGACGGGGCGAGGCGGCGGTGGCGAGCTGGCGGCGATCTCTAGGGCACGGGAGGACGGGGAGAGTGGGTCACGAGCGGCCGGTTGTGGGGGGGGGGGGGGGTTGAGGGGTGTTAAGGCGTGATATTTGATCTGACCATCCGATCTGATCGGATGGTCAGGATTCGAGTTTGATGTAGAAACTTATCAAACCGATTTTACCCTGAAAATTTCCCTATATATGGTTCGTATTTATATAGCATGTTATCATTTGACATAATTCATAGCATGTAAGAAATGTAGCAATTAAATAAACACTATAAAAACCTTATATAAATGTTTCAAATTCATGAAAACTTAGCATGAAAACACAATTCGTCAATACAAGAATCATTTTCAAAAATCGGATCGAAAGAATCTTCAAAAATCATCCAAAACGATCAACAATCCCCATCTGCTAGCTTGGGATCGATCCAAACTTGGGTCAGATCGATCCTAACTTGTTCAAGCTCATTCAGCCTCCTATCGCTAGGTTTGGATCGATCCAACCGCTCAGGCAGATTCAGATCCATCTCGTCGCAGGCTATGAGAAAAATCACCAAACATCATAAAAAAAGCCGAAAAAATACAAAATTAGTTGAGTCTGAAAGTAGATTCAGAGATATACAACTTTCATGTTGAAGACCAACTGAGATTGTGCAATTAAAGCTCTGTAATCAAGCTCAAACATAGCTATCTTAATTAAAACAGAATTTCCGGGAATTAGATAGGAAAAAGATGATTAAATCCGATATAAATCCAAACCAATTCATTCCAAACTTCAATCAGTTACTAAACATACCTAGAAGCATCATCTAGCATATAGAAATCAAAGAAACAAGCATCCAACATACCTAGAACACCTAAACAAGGCTTAGGTGAAAAATCCTACCTTTCTAAGCTAATCCATGATTAATCAACGATTAATCCGTGTAGGAAAGGTCTGGATCAACTCCCCCACTAGCTGGCAACACCTCCAAGCCTCAGCAACAAGCCTCCCTCACGAATTCAAGCAATGGTGGAGAGAAGAAGAAGAAGGAAGAAGGAAAAAAAAGGAAAAATAGAGCTCTCGCGGGTACTTAAAGAACTCGAGACCGATCGATCATCCAGGGTACTACGTCAGTTCAGTGACACCTCAGCATCAGTGCCGACATGGAGTCCGGTCAACGATCGATTATTCTCTGGACCGATCGGATCGATCATTCCCTGAAGCGATCGATCGTCCCTGAGCTAACAATTGTCCTAAAAAGACGCTATTGTGCCCGAGCTCATATCTTCCGATCCCAAACTCGCCTAAGGTTTTAACAAGCTCATTTATTATTCATAGGGCAGTGTGTGCACTAAGTGGGTGTGAAACCGACCGCCAAGGTGAAATTTACCAAATTTCCCTTGGGGTCCAAAATCAACAATGTGATCGATAGATTGCGCTCAACGCGAAAACATGCCAACAGGGTACGGCCCCCGACCTACGCGATCGAGCCAGGTTAGAGGAATGAGTCCTAACATCAGCTTTTGAGGGGCGGGGGGGATCATTATGGCCGGACCTAACCCATACCTCTTTTAATCGATTAAATGTTCTTGCTCGAAGAAGACGCTAGGAAGCAGAGTGGCATCCTCTTCTTCATCCAGAAAATTCTTGAAGAACTTGGCAGAAGGGCGCGAGAAGTCAAGGCACGATGACACCTTGTCTCCTTGAGATGAAGACGCTGGGCTTTCAAAACCAGACATGGTAAGTACTGGGAATCTAGGGCTACAAGTTCTAGAGGTTTAGGGAGATCGGAGAAGACTTGAGAAAACTTGGAAACAATGGATAAAGATGCAAAATGACACAATCCCACAAACTTAGGGATTCAAATCCTCTATCGAGCCCTAAAAAGACATTTTTGCCCCGTACGTCGCTTCGAATCACGTCATGGGACAAAAAGGAGGTCAATTGTGTTATCGAGGAACATACTCAAACGTCGGCTGGTGTATACACATCATCCCAAACGATCAACGATTGTCGATTCAAACGTGTGACACCCATCTAACGGGTTACAAATATAGCATCTTCAGCATCATACGGACACGACATGTGAATGAACCAGCAATTGGGTTAATGAAAACATTGCACACAAGACCATGGCGTCGGCCAATAGGACGAGACACGTATTAAATGTTATTCGACGCCTATGTTTAAACGCCATCATCACGTCGCCTCCACATTTATTACGACGCAATCCAACTATACGATACTCGAGACATCAAGCTTTCCTTTATCACCCAATCCCGGAAAAGCAACCTCGAAGTCGAGGCACTCCACTAAGGCATTGATCCTCGAGGTTATATCATTAATATCCTGAAACCAAGCGACCTCTATGTCCACCAGTAAGCGTGTGACCTTGAGTTCAAGGCGCCCTAGGAAGTCACTATTTCTAAAGTCGAGCACTCTCAAGGTTGAACCCTTTATGAAACCACCTAGACCTTATCCCCATAACCCCACTAAAGGCGGAAGAATAGGGAGTGGAGCCAAGCAATTATCCCATATGGGTTATGTGTCAAAACTGCAGCGAGACCCAACCCACGATGAAAACTACCAAAAGTTGTGGATCATGAGGGACGAGTGGCAATTAGTGTGAGTACCTGCCCCTCTACTCCTGTGGCTCGTTGTAGACCGCAAGGGCAATTTGGTAAATTGCGCCTTATTGGTTGGTTCCACACCCGCGTGTGCACATACTGACCTTGTTTGTGTTAGTGTTTGATCAGAAAGGTTAGGTGGACCCGGGATCGAAAGATCCAGGCTTTGGCTTAAGTTTTAGCCCAAATCTAGCTTTCTGCACTTGAAGGATCGATCTTTCCTTGCTAGAAGGATTGATCTTTGGTGCCAGAATGTCAAGGCACGATCGTCATACAGGATCAATCTTTCCTTAGGGAATGATCGATCATACATAGGTCGGTTCGTTTGTCTATAAAACGGACATAACCCTCTTCCTTGAATCCCTTTTGAAATCCGCGTTCTTGAGCTCAGAGCTGCCGAATTTTAAGGAGATTTGGGACAATCCAAGGCTTAGCAGCTAGTATTGAAGCAGCTATTGCCTAGGTAGGGATCCTACCTACACTTGTTTTCCGGTTTTATGAGTTTTGAGTTGATTGTGTCTTCTTTTGCTTAGATCTCACTGAATACATGTTAGTTTGTAGTATTTCCTCCGGTTTTGGCCTCGTGCTCCTTCGTACTACCAGATCCCAGAGTTTTGTGGGATTTAGTAGAGTTTTCCGACGGTATTTCTCACCGGAGGTTTGCCGGAGAACCCAACAAGATCGATCTTTCTCCCAAAAAGATCGATCCTTCATTGTTGATCATGCTGAACCCGAGCATGATCGATCAGCAGGTGAAGATGATCAATCCTTGTGCCTTGGGTAGCATGGGAACCCCTTTGTCGCGAGGAGGATCGATCTTCCTGGGAGGAAGGATCGATCTTCCAAGGGCGCGGCAAAGAGAATGTCCTCTATCGCGAGGATGATCAATCTTCCTGGGAGGAAGGATCGATCATCCTTGGTATGATTTGGGAGGATACTCTCTGTTACTGGGAAGATCAATCCCTCCTTAGGGAAAGGATCGATCCTTTGAGGACAGAGAGGAATTTCTTGGTTTTGCCCGCGGGGCTTTGTATGTACAGTTTTCCTTATAGCTTTATATCTTGTACATACTCTTAAGCATGCTAGCCCCCTATTAGGGGCAGTGGTGAACCATGAGAGTGATGACTCCTGGGGTGTTTAGAATAAGCGGGCGAGTGGCCCTACAACTTTCCTTAGCCTTGCATGCCGGCGTGCGCCGAGGGCTTTTACCTGCGTGATTTGTCTCTGTTGTTTGTGGCGCTGCTTCCCGTGTAGGTTGTTGGTGAATTGGCTGGCAGTTGGTGGTGTACCACTGCAGCAGTTCCAGACCTTAAATATCTATTCACCACCCTGGGCCAGCAACCCTGGGCCAACAGTGTGCCTAGCCCAGACTGTGTTATGCTGTCATCACATATTGCTGCATGCTTTAAATACTTATATGTGTATATTCATTGCATACATTCTCTGCTGTGAATTAGTTGTATTGTTAGGGCGTGGGCGATCTGTGGGTCGCCGTCCCGAGGCTGGAAGCTCGGATTTAGCCCTAGGACCGGGGTTGGGTAGTTTGGACCCGGTTTGAATTGTGGTGTCCAGACAAACTTTATGATCGGCTTAGATGACTGGTACACATATTGCTTGAAAATTGTAGAGGTCGTGTCGGGGCTCGAGTCGGATGCTGAGGTGTAGCCGATGTCCCATTGTGTTGACCCTTGAGTAGAGTGGTTGACTACTTAGCGGTGCCTTTTCCTGCCTGCAAGTTGTTCCCTGCTTGTGGGCCAACAGTGTTAGTTCATGCTTACTGAATGTGACCCTTCGTGTGACCAGTTCTGCTGGAAGACCATGATCGTGGACCTCAGGGACACGCGGTGGGGTTATGGGACCTCTGTATACACTCAGGTCTTACTTGAGGGCGACATTATTGTGTTTCCCTCTTCCTTCTGTGGGTCATAATGTACTTTCCTGCTGAGCTTAGTTGCTCACTCCTACCCGAGCTACGTTTTGCAGGTGTAGACGCTAGCTCCACTTCGGTGGCCCCTACCGGGCAGTTGGTTGGCGGTGTGGTGGCGTCAGGCGGAGTTTGAGAGGTGGTGATCTTTTACAGCTTTTAAGCCTATGTTAGATAGCGTCCTACGGGAGTAATGTTGTATTTGAATCTTTCCCTCTCCGAGGATATGTATATTAAATTCACTTGGGTTTTGTAATCTTAGGTTCGATGTTGTTTAAATTATTGTCTTTTAAATTGAGGGTGTTTTGGTGAATTGCTAGGGAAACCAATAGGTTAGAGGGAACCCTCGCCAAATTTTCCGCGTTTCGTTAGGTTCCGGTTCGCGTCGCCCGATCCGGTTGGGCTTTCACGGGTCGGGGCGTGACAATTAGCCACGTGGAGGCGGCGATCGGAAGTATAAAATCTTTTAAGACAGAAGAAGAAAGGACCCCCGACTCAAATAAGAACTTTTCTACTACTGTTTCTTTAGCTATTGTACTAGTATGTACTTTTAGGAGTTTCTACCGGTTTGCTTCCTTAGATATGTAATCCATCAGTTGTTGTTTCAATGGAAATAGGTAACTAGTTTTCCCTCCATTATTTTCCTTGCTTTCTTTAACTCTAGGATTAGCTCAATCACTCTAAGAGTAGCATAATTCTAGGAGTAGCACAATCATCCTTAAGAATAGCCTAGTTACTTTCAGGAGTAGCATCAACTTTAGGAGTAGTTTAATTACCTCTGGGAGCAGCATAGCTAATCTTGAAGTAATCTAATCATTTATAATATAAAAATTCACTTGCATTTAGATCTAAGATTTTGTTTAAAAATCCTCTTAATTGAGGCACGGCTGAATCCATATATCCTTCTGATAACCCTGAGCTACGGTTGGCACACCTCACGTGCCTGATGATCTCGTATCCATCTCGGGTATAATTTTTGAGCAACACTAATTAACAAATCAAGCTCTTGTTAAATGATAATGGTCCGGAACATCTTAGGGGCTGTTGAATTAACTGCATTGGGTTGATTTGAACTGCATTACATGTCTAATTAACAAATCAAGTTCTTGTTAAATGATAATGGTCCGGAACATCCTGGGGCTGTTTAGCTAACTGCATTGGGTGGATTTGAACTGTATAAAATGGTTTAATTTGACTGTAAACACATGACGCAACCTGATGTTGCATTAGAGTGTCCCTCTCTCTCTAGTTTCGCTATCATCTAATGTAGTGCATGAACACCAGAATAAAAGAAGTAGCTGCATAAAGTACATGCTATCTCACTGAGAAGAAAAAAAACAGGCCCTTGCATTGTTCAAAGGCACCACAGGACCAAAATTGATAAGCCAGGCGGGCTAAGGTTTATGGCTCGGCTATTTCAGCTAGAGATGGAATTGGG
This sequence comes from Narthecium ossifragum, assembly GCA_963920575.1. Lineage (NCBI taxonomy): Eukaryota > Viridiplantae > Streptophyta > Magnoliopsida > Dioscoreales > Nartheciaceae > Narthecium > Narthecium ossifragum. The sequence continues at coordinate 20,706,088 of OY986964.1, read as the reverse complement.
CTTTGGATTTGTTTGGAAAAGTCTTGGTTCACTCTCTTCAGATGCACTATGCCACTATTATAGCCTTGGGCCATCCTCTCGCAAATATTTGTTGCTAGATTACAGTACGTTTTCAGCGGACCTAGTCAAAAGTTGGCTCGGGCAGGGCTTTTCGTCCGCCTATAATAGCTAAAAAGCCAGGGTCGGTCGATTTTTTTAACCAATCCACGCGGACCGTTCGGTGAAGGGACGTGCTATTCCGGATTAAAAGATTGGGTTTGAAAAGATAGGATAATAAGTGGGGTTAAATACTTTTATTTTTTTAATAAAAAATAAAAGGATTTAGTGGTGATTAGTGTTGTTTGAAGACTTTTTTTCTCAGTAATATAGATAAAAGATTTTAAGTCATTTAGTCCCCTAATTTGTAATTTTATGACCAAAATGCCCTTATCCTCTCAATGGCCTAATTACTGCCTGAGTTTTCTCTTTCTCGTTAGATCTCTCTCTCTCTCTATCACCGCCCATGGTGCCGCTCCTCCGCTGTCGCCCTTCTCATCTTTTACGTCCTATTCGCTATTTCTCTCCTATCCGCCTTCTCCACAGCCGCTTTCCCCGTCTTCGAGGGCTGCGACTCTGACGTTCTCCTAGAGGAGGATGAACTAGACGTCCCCAGCCCCTCCCTGCTCGGAAGGAGGAGATCGGGGACGACGAGGGCGGTCAACGACTGGGAGGAGATTGGGGACGACAAGGAAGGAGGAGATCGGGGGCATTGGGGAAGGAGGAGATCAAGGGCGCCGGGGAAGGAGGAGATCGGTGACAGGGAGATCGGGGTGGGGAGGTCGGAGATCCCGTCGAAGATCGGAGATGGACGAGGAAGGAGGAGATGGGGGGGGGGGGGGTGTCAGGGGGGTAGGAGGAGATCGGGGGCGCCAGGGAAGGAGGAGATCGGGGTGGGAGGTCAGAGATCCCGTCAGAGATTAGGGACTGACAAGGAAGGAGGAGATCGGGGCGTCGGGGAAGGAGGAGATCGGGGGGCCGGGGAAGGAGGAGATGGGGGATGGGGGGGATCTGTCAGCGAAGGGGATCCCGTCGGAGGTCGCGATCTGTGATCTCGGGATCGGACGAGGCCACCCTGGGAAGAGGTGAGAGGAGAGACAAAAGGCAGTGAAAAATAGGAAAAAAAAGTAGAAAACAGAGAAAATAATAGAAAATGGGAAAAAATGCTGAAAAATAGGAAAATAGGGGAAAAATACCAAATTTATAGTGGAAAGTAACTACCGAAATTGTGGAAAGTAACTACCAAATGGTAAAAAGTAACTAATAAAATTGTGGAAAGTAACTACCACTTGAAAAGTAACTATTGTGGAGAAGGGGCCTCTAATATTTTTCTTCATTTACCCCATATTTTCCTTATTTTAGTTTATTTTTTCACACATTATTGGTGAAAAGTATTTATCGCGGAAAGTAACTACCGCTGAAAGTAATTACCGTTGAAAATAAGTATGGTGGAAACTAAAGTTATTTTTCATTTTCAAAAAATACAAAGTGAAATTTGTGGTGGAAAATATCTACCAAAATTGTGAAAATTATCTACCAAAATGGTGAAAAGTAACTAATAAAATTGTGGAAAGTAACTACCACTTAAATCAGTCCTAATTTTTTGAAACATAACTACCGTTGAGAAGGGGCCCCTAATATTTTTCTTCATTTATCCCATATTTTTGTTATTTTAGTTGACTTTTTCACACATTATTGGTGAAAAGTAACTACCGTGGAAAGTAAGTGTGGTGGAAACTAAAGTTATTTTTCATTTTCAAAAATGCAAAGTGAAATTTCCCTACTATTTTTCTTGATTTCCCCTATAGTTTCCTTATTTTAGGTAATTTTTGCACTTATTATTTGTGAAAAGTAACTATCGTGAAAAATAACTAATAAAATTAGGAAAGTAACTACCACCGGCATTGTGGAAAGCAGCTACTAATTAAGTCAGCCCTACTTTTTTTCAAACGTAACTACCGTGGAGAAGGGCCCCCCATTATTTTGTTAGCTATTATTTGTGGAAAGTAACTACCGTATTTTCCCAATATTAAAAAGTAACTACAAATCTTGAAAAGCAACTACCATCTTAGAAGTTACTTTCCACCAAATTACTCTTCAACAAAATTAAAAAGTAACTATAAATATTGAAAAATAACTACAAATATTGGGAAGTAAATTTCCCCCATAAAAATTGAAATAATTAAAAAATAACTACAAAATATTGAAAAATAACTACAAAAATTGAAAAATCAGAATTTTTCTATTTTCAATCATTTTTCCTAGCATTTTCTATTATTTTCCACTATTTCCTACCAGTTTCCACGATTCACTGCCGGATCATCATCCCCATCGCCGATCTCCTCCGACCTCCTCCCCCCGTGGGCGAGCTCGTGATCCCCGTTGCCGATCTTGGGATGGAGGTGGCAATGGAGGATCATGACCGACGGGATCGGGGTGGCGATGGACGATCTCCTCCTCCTTCCTACTGGGAGGTGGTGATGGAGGTGGCGATGGAGGATCGCGATGGACGGGATCGGGGTGGCGATGGACGACGAGGCCGATCGACGACTGGGAGGAGATCGGGGGCGCCGGGGAAGGAGGAGATCGGGGATGACGAGGCCGTCGTGGGATGGAGACCTCCTCCTGACGGTGAGCTCGTGATCCCCATTGTCGATATTTGGATGGAGGATCGCGACCTTTGGATGGAGACCTCCTCCTCTCGACAGCGAGCTCGGGATCGGCGACAGGCTTGGCGACGGTGATGGGTGATGGTCAGGATCGGCGACAGGCTTGGTGACGGGATTGGCGGCGACCTTGCGTCGGATCCGACAGGATCCTGTCCTATCCTATCCTATTCTACTGCTCGCTGCTGACTGGAGTCGAGAAATCCCACTGTATAACATCTCCATGGCTTCCGACGCCGCCGCCCTCGCGCTAGATCTCCTATGACTAGGATTGTTCCCGCCTCTCATGTCTTTAGTAGCAGAAGAGGAGGTCGCGTAGCAGCCATCATCCTTTTGGTCGAGCAGCTTCCACGCGAGATCATCCTCAAACTCCACAACTCCCAGGAGCAAGCAGAGCTCTCCCAGGGGATCGACACCTCCACCCTCCTCCTTGTCTACCTCTTTCCGGAGCAACAACAGTAGGTTTTATGTGAGGACCTGTCCCTCTACCCCTGTGGCTCGTTGTAGACCGCAAGGGCAATTTGGTAAAATTGTGCCTTGTTGGTTTGTTTCACACCCGTGTGTGCACACACTGACCTTATTTGTGTTAGTGCTTGATTAGAATGGTTAGGTGGACCCGGGATCGGAAGATCCCAGCTTGGGCTCGCGGAAGCTTGCTTTTGGGCAGCTGACGGCCCCGTGAGCGAGCCGGTGGATTTTTGACCCGTTTTGGATCGATCCAGCCTGTCTCGGATCGATCCGACTTGGTGCTGGATCGATCCGGACTGGCTTTTCTTTCGCGTGCGATCGATCACTCCTTGGAGCGATCGATCGGACTCGATGTCGGTGGCTTTTCTGCTTCGAGAGGACGGCCGCCGTTGGCCGTCGCTCTCTCTTGTTAGAAGGGGAGGACTTTCCCTCTCCTCCTTCTCCTTTTTCCCCCTTCCCCCGGCTTTCCCCTTCCCCTTTTCTCTTCTTTTCTTCCTCTTCTCCTCCTCCTTCTCCTTTCTTCTTCCTTCTTTCTTCTTCTCCCGCGGCTCTGTTTTCTTCCCCTGTTTTCCGACAGCCCCTTCTTCTTCACCGTTCTCCCTCCTCCGGCCACCGTTTTGGGTGTTCCAAGGCTCGCTGGAACCGTGGCAACGAGAGGAAGATCCTTGAAGTTGTTTGGAGCTGCGTTGGTGACCAGTTCGCAAGAAATCACCCGAGGAGTGCGTTTCTGGTAGGTTTCTACCTGCTGATGTTGTTTTCGGGTTTTCTCTTGATCTAGCCGTTGGATCTTGTTGATCCTTGTGTTGTTGTATTCCTATTGCTTCTCAAAATTTCTGGTATAAATTTCATAAGCTTTGGTTGAGATCTTACTAGGATTTATGCATGATTAATCTCGAATTTTCCGGTTTCTGCTGTTCTTGAGGAACAGTCGGCTTGCGGGGCGTTTTTCGGTCGGTACGTGCATGATCTTGGGTTGTGAGGAACATAAGAGTTGTAGATCTTTGAATCTACTCGTTAACCCAACTGATTTCACAATTTTTTGAATTTCCTACGATTTGTTATGAATGTATTACTGGAGGGCTGCGTTGCAGCAATTAATTGGTAAGTTAGTTTGATTAACTGTTTTTATTAGTGTTTTCCCGTTAATCCAACCGTTGGGATGATTATGGATTTTGGATATGTTGTTCCTGGTATATAGATCTACTAATGGCTAAGTTGGATCTTGAATCCGTCGTCGTTTGGACGTCGGATCGACGGGATCAATTAGCCTCTAAGTAGAGGTTTTGGTGTTTTGAATATAATATTATATTTCGGATTATAATATTATATTGTTTACTGTTCATCATCGTTTCCAGGGTTGCTTCCCGTTGCAGGAGTCCGCTGTTGACGGTCGCGGTACCGTCGTAATGCCGGGACCCGCTGCGGATCGGCTGGCAGCGGTTGGTAGTACCGCTGCAGCGGTCCGGTTGACTTATATGATGCCTTATCATACTGTTGCATGACTATCTCCTGTTTGTGTATGTCATAGCATGCATTGTTGATTTGTGCATTAGTTTAATTGGTTAGGGCGTGGGTGATCTGTGGGTCGCCGTCCCGAGGCTGGAAGCTCGGACTTAGCCCTAGGACCGGGGTTGGGTAGTTTGGACCCGGTTCGAATTGTGGTGTCCAGTCGAATTTGATGATAGGCCTAGAGGACTGGTACACCTGTTGCTCGATAATGATTAGAGGTCGTGTCGGCCTCGAGCCAGGTGTTGAGGGTGCCACCGGTGTCGGGTCTTGTTCTTTGGAGGGGCCGGGAGGGTTAGTCCGGCGCAGGCAGTGTCTGTTCCTGCCAGCAGTGGCGACTAGTGTGGGCCCAGTCCACGATGGACCGCAGCTGGAACCCTTGCAGCACACCCGAAACTAGGTGTATCCAGGATGGGCCCAGTCTGTTGGGGTGACCATGGTTGGATATGGCTAGAGACACCGGTGAAGGGTTATGGGACCCTTGCAGCACACTCGAGTCTGCCTTGAGGGCGACACTGTTGCGTTCCCCTCTTCCTTCTGTGTGACGTAGTGTAGAACCCTACTGAGCTTAGTGTTCACACCTACCCGGGCTGCGTTTTGCAGGTGCAGGCGTCAGTTCTTCTTCTGTGGCCCCTACCGGGCAATTGGTCGGCGGTGCGGCGACGCCTGGTGGACTTTGAGAGGTGGTGATCGTTTACTGCTTTTACCCTATGTTAGATAGTCTCCTACAGGAGTAATGCTGTATTTGAATCTTCCCCTCTCTGAGGATATGTATATTAAATTCACTTGGGCTTATAATCTGTGGTTTGAGGCTTATTAAATTATTGTTTTTAAACTGAGGGTGATTTGTGATAAATTGTTAGGGAGACCAATAGGTTAGAGGGAACCCTCACCGTCTTTTTCCACGTTTTGTAGGTTCCGGTTTGCATCGCCCGGCCCGGTTGAGCTTTCGCGGGTCGGGGTGCGACATTTTATCCCTTCTCTTCACGCCCCGACAACTCCTGATGGAGGGGATCAATGGCTTCGGCGCCTCGTAGGGGTAGATTTGCGGGGATAGCGACGGGGAAGTTGGTGGTGACGGGGGCGTCAGGGATCGACGACGGCGAGCTCGGGATCCGTGACGGACGGAATCGACGACGGGGAGCTCGAGATCAGTGACGGACTGGGGGAGGGGGGAATAAGGGGGTATGGATACTGTTGGTTCTAATATTGTTTTGATGATGTTTTAATGATGCCAATATGTTCTTAAATGATAAAATATATATATGATAGAATATATGTTGGAAACATGCTTTAACTTTCATATATGAGTTATTGTTGTGCTGACGATCGATGCATGGATCGACCGTGGGCTATGAGAAGAAGAGGTCGATCGTGGAGTCTGGCGGTCGATGGACGGATCGATCGCGAAGGATAAAAGTGGCGACGATCGATGTAGCGATCGATGGGACGGTCGACTGCCGCATAAGTGACTTGTTGTGTTGAAGCGACGGTCGAACGAGGCATCGATCCTGGGAAGTGTTTTTCCTCACAAAGCCTCACGACCGATGTCACGAACGATGTCACGGTCGATGTCACAGTCGACCGTGAAGCTTGAAGGTCGATGTGTGGATCGACCGCGGCTCAAGAAGAACGCGACGGTCGATGTGACGGACGATGCGATGGTCGACCGCCAGTCAGGAAACTAGTCATTAAAGAGTCATTGTAGAAACAGAAAATAACAGGTTGGAAGGCTATTTGGAGGGCTTTGAAGTTCAGCTATAAAAGAGAATATACAGCAAACTTGCCAAGGACTTAGGGGAAGCTAAGGGATTATTGTAATAATATTCTAGCAAGTTTATTCTCTTTATTTGTGAGCTAAATCTTTGTAAAAATACTTCAAATGTGAAGTAGACATTAAGAGAGATATCCAAGAGAGAGATTGGAGGAATTGTAAGATAGCCAAGCACTCGTAAGCTTGGTGGATAGGTTGCCAAACACCCGGAAGCTTGGTGGACAACTTGTAAGAGGTCTTGCAAGTAGTAGAGTCTCAATGAGACCCTTGAGTGAAGTGGACGTAGGCAAGGTTTGACGAACCACTGTAAAATCTGGTGCAAGTCTTCTAACTTTCTTTTATCCTTCGTTACTTATTTTATTTATTGCTTTCACATCTATACAAGCATACTAGTCTTCTAGCATTCTATCTAAGTTTTCATCTATTGTATTTCCAAAAAAGAGTCCAATTCACCCCCCTCTTGGACCTTCAGATACATATAGATACATAGCAAGGGTATTTTGGTCCAGTAAAAGCTTAGATACCAAATGACAAATTGGTATCTTATAGGAGACTTATGGACAAATCATAGAAATTAGAGTGAAGTTAAATGGGAATCCTTATTTTTTGAGATGGCCCATCTTAACCCACATTATCCCTATTTCATTAACCCCATTCCATTTGGTTGCGGGATAGTCTATCCCGGAATTAGAGAGGATAGAGATTAGTAATCCAGGATAAGTTATGGGATAAAATTTATCCCACTTTGGTGTTTGGTTGAAAAGTGGGGATAAGGAGATAATGATTACTTTGGATTGGTGAGGTGGAAAGTAAATTAATAATATTGGATGAAAAATGTTGAATATGAATAGGGATTTGTGAGGTGGAAAGTAAATTAATAATATTGGTACTTGAATTTATAATATGATAATGCATAAATATTCACCTTGGCTTTAATAAATTACTTAATAATATGATAATACCCGAAAGCTAGATCCGGACTACCCGAAAGCCCCGGATCGGCGATCAACCCATCGCCAGCGCCCTACACAGATGCAACCAATGCACACAGCAATGCATGTTATGAGCACACGCAGGAATATACAGATAAACATGCAACAGTATGTGATGTATATCAGACAAGGTATGGGTACGGCACCCTACCGGCCCGGGGTGGTGAACAGGTAAATAAGGTCTAGGAGCTGCTACAGTGGTACCACCACCAACTGTCAGCAATCCACCACAACACCTGCACCGGAAAGCAGCCCCGCAAACAACAGTTCACATATATCACAGATAAAGCCCTCGGGGCACGCCGACATGCAAGGCTAGGAAAAGCTGTAGGGCTACCCGCCCGTTTATTCTAAACACCCCGGGAGTCATCACTCCCCCGGTTCACCACTGCCCCTATTATAGGGCTAACATGCATAAACATATGTACCAGGTATAAGACAGTAAAGAAAACGGTACATGCAAAGCCCCGCGAGCAAAACCAAGAAGAAATCTCTCTCTCTGCCGTAGACGGATCGTTCCTTCTCCCCAAGGGCCGATCGATCCTACTAACGGCAGAGAACAAACTCTCCATATTGTGCCGAGTAAGATTTCCGTCCCTCCAAGGGTCGATCGATCCTACTCGCGATAGGGAACATCCACACTGCCGTGCCGAGGAGGATCAATCCTTCCCCCCAAGGGACGATCGATCCTACTCGCGACGGGGAAGATCCCATGCTACCCAAGGCACAAGGATCGATCGTTCTCACCCGAGAATGATCGATCCTGCTCGGGTTCAGCATGACCAACAAAGAAGGATCGATCCCTCTCACAGAAGGATCGATCGCGACGGGTTCTCCGGCAACCCTCCGGCGAGAAATAACGTCAGAAAACTCCACCAAATCCCACCAAAACCTGGGATTTAGTAGTACGAAGGACCACGAGTCCAAAACCGGAGGAAATACTACAGTCTAACAAGTGTACAACAAGATCTAAGCAAAAGATCACAGCCAACCGGAAAAACTTCCAAAAACCCGGAAGAATTGTAGGTAGGATCCCTACCTAAGCAATAGCAGCTTCAATCCCAGCTGCTAGGCCTTGGATCGTCCATAACCTCTTCGAAATCCAGAAAATCTCAGCTCAAGAACTCGGATTTCAAAAGAGATTCAAGGAAGAAGGTTACGTCCGTTTTATAGACAAACAAACCGACTTAAGCAGGATCGATCCGTCCAAGAGGAGCGATCGATCCGTTCCAAGAGAGCGATCGATCCGTCCCAAGAGGAATGATCGATCCTTCTCAACGATCCGACTTCCTGGCATTGACCGATCGATCCTTCTAGCAAGGAAGGATCGATCCGTCTTTCGCAAGAAGCTGGACTTGGGCTAAAACTAGATCTTTCGATCCCGGGTCCCTGATCGCTCACAAACGTCATCGTTAAAACGTATGTAAAACGTAATTTAGAAATTTGTAAACCTTTCTTTCAACACTAAATTAATAAGATAGAATAATGGTGAAATACGGGGTCGGTCCTCAGGGAAAACATTGACTAACAAAGAAACATCAGAATTAACTCTCAACACTCCAGTCCTAAAGCGAAGAAGGATTGATTTGGGTTTTAGGAACTGATTAATTAAAACTACTTAAGAAAGCGATTAACGAAATTGAAGTAGATCAATGAGAGAAAACCTAGGGATTACTCGATCCACTTTAGTTTCACTTCCTGTATTCTCTAGTTATCCTCTTGTTTCTTATCTCGACATTATAGATCCACAGCTTCTTAAGCTTACATGGATCCCTAAAGTAATGCTATTGCTTCCCTAAGGCATAACCTATCCAAACTTAGCATAGATTGACTTCGAACTTAATCTGAGTACAACCTATCTTCATCTAGCATAGATTATCTCAAAGGCATACACAAAAGCAACATAAAAACCATTCTACGAATCTCTACCATCAAGCACAGGAATCAAGTAGGTTTGAATGTACGTCGAGGAACTCTGTTCCCTCAACTCTTTATAAAATAAAACCATATTCATAGGATCATGTCTTTGAAAAGATAACAAGAATCAAACTAGAAAATACAAAGAAGCTACACTAAAGCTTCATGAGATCCCTAAGTATAGAGTTTAGCCACTCATCTTTTGGATGAGATCCATGTATTCGATGAAGAGCGATAGGGATCCACGCCGCATCTCCGTCTTCTTCTCCAATCTGAATCCCTCTTTTTCTCTCTATGGAGGCCTCTGGTTTTTGGCTAACAAAACCCTTTTTATATGCTAATTCCCGGAATTAGGGTTTTGGGTTGAGTTGGACCTCTAGTGCAACTCGGATTTCCAAGTTTAAATCTGACAGCCACTTCCGATCGCAACTGGGTTCAACTAGTCCATAATATGAGAATGAGTCCAACACGAAAGATGTAAATTTGGAAGTCTTCTGTCAGATTCTGAAGATTTGATAATATTTCGACTTATCTAGAATATTTGACGAATATTCTCCTGGGCGTCGACGGACCAGTCTTCCAGCAGCTAAATATCTTCATCTTCTTCAAAACTGCTATCAATCCATCAGGAAACTCTGAAAGTTTCCAACATGGAAGTTGTACATCTTGATGTCTTCTATATGTCACCCAAATTTCAGAATATGTAGACTTAAGAATAATTTCTCGTGAATATTATGCTAACAGTCGACAGAGCAGTGTATTTCAGCATATGAAGCCTTTTTTGTACTTTCTAACTTGAATCTTCATTAAACCTGAAATCGACTAACAAACTATCAAATACAAACACTCTAAGCCTAACAAAGGTAAATTCAGGGGTTTAATTATGAATATTTAGTGACTCATCACACCCCCCAACTTACACTTTACTAGTCCTCGAGCAAAGAAAAGATAAAAAGAAAGCAATAAATCTAACTAGCCACTTTCGTAGGTCTCACGATTGCACTTAGCATGTGCAACAAGCCTTTAAACCCCTGGGTTACCCCAGTGGAGGAGTTATAGTCTCCTGAGGGTTTTTAGGGATGACACCCACAAACATCAATACATTCCCTTGAATATGTCATTAGAAATGAACTATAATATTCATCAACTCTAATGCATGAAATAGAAATAATATCCATAAATATACCCTTCAACTCATATTCACATAAAAACATAGTAAATCAAATGGGAAAATTATATTTTTCGTCCCTTAGCTTTCATTGAAGTAACGTTTAAGTCCCTAATCTTTTATAAGTTTCAATTGGGTCCCTACAGTATCCTTTTCGTCACAATGTGGACATCGGCATGACGCCGTCTCTATTCTTAACGACTGGGGTGTCACGTGACCGCACGTGATAGAAGTTAAGGGATTAAAGCGTTACTTCGATAAAAGTTAAGGGACTAAAACGTTATTTCGATGAAAGTTAAGGGACTAAAATGTTACTTCCATCCTTACGGCATCCATCACGTGCGGTCACGTGACACCTCAGCCGTTAAAAATAGAGACGACGTCAGGCCGATGTCCCACATTGTGACGAAAAGGATACTGCAGGGATCCAATTGAAACTTATAAAAGATTAGGGACTTAAATGTTACTTCGATGAAAGTTGAGGGACTAAAAAGGTAATTTACCCAAATCAAAACATGTCATAACATATTTCCAACACTTCAACATATTTATTCATGATTAAAAATAACTTTAACACTCCTGTGTGTGATTGGGGTTCCACATGCTTCAGAGCATCAATTATATCTAAGCATTTCAACTATTCAAGATCACAATCCTATCCAAGCACATATCTTCCACTTATCACATAGCAATATCTTTTTTTTCTTTTCATTTTTTTTCTGCAGGAATTTCAACTGTTTTACGCGAACACCACGCTGGTTAGGCACGCTGCCCGGTTACTAAGTTGAAAATCCTTTTTTTTTTTTTACATACTCAGATAATTGCATGTGTTCATGTATTTTCGGTGTCATGACATAGAATTGTAAATCTATCCTAGTATCATGCTTAGAATCTAATATCAACCCCTCAACATGTGGAAGTGAACATGTGCATTAGGATATGTCAAGTTATCCTTAAATCATGCTAAAAGTGTTAAAGTATAAAAATAGTGTCATGCATAGTAAAATTTACTATCATCCTTATATGAGACAAAGGTTTATCCTACTGGCAGCCTGCTGGCACCCATTGTCCTACATGGAGCTTACGTGGAGGCTTCCTGTAGCTGCGGTTTTTTCCTCCAAGCACGTTCGTCCACCCGCCCACCCATCACCAACTCGCCCATCTCTCCATACCAACCACCCACGATCTCATCTCCCCCACTCACCCACGATCGCCGCGCTCATCCCCCCCCCAACGCCTCCTCCATCATGCAACGCGGATGGCCATCCGCCCCCCCCCCCCCAGCGATCCCAGATCGGAGGTCGCGCGTCACCTCTGTCGAGATTCCGAGCTCCTCCGCCAGCGTCGGGACCTCCCCACACCTTCGTCCCCAACGGCTCCGGACCGGCGAGCTTGGATGGCCGCTTCTCCGAGAACAACGAGAACAGAGCAACGACAGGATGGCCGCTTCCTCCCCACACCTTCGTCCCCAACGGCTCCGGACCGACGAGCTTGGATGGCCGCTTCTCCGAGAACAACGAGAACAGAGCAACGACAGGATGGGGTCGCTGCGGAGCGGACCAACGTGTCGATGGGAACCGACGCCGACGTGCTCCCCATCCAAACCATGTACAACAGCAATGGCTGGGATTCCTACACCTGGGCTTTCATGGCGGCGTAATCCAATGCAGAGCTGGTGATCCACAACCCCGGAACCGAAGACAGCCCGACATGCGTGCCGCTGAAGCTCCAGTTGGCAGTTACACGTCCCTTCTCAGCTGGACGGTGGACTCCTCGAAGGCCGTGAAGGCTTGAAGTAAATCGACCCCGCCCACTTCTCCGTCCCCAGTGGCCGCTGCGCCGTCGAGCTCCTCGCCGTTACGGAGAGAGCCATCTCGCAGAACGCCAGCACCACGCCGGGCCGGCTCTACACCCTCACTTTCCTGGTGGGCAACGCCAGCAACACGTGCAAGGGGCCAATGCGTGTGGAGTTCTATGCAGGGAGACAGAGCGTCAAGGTCCCCTCTCCATCTGCTTGGCCCTCTCCCTTTCATTATTTGCCGCCGATCGGGCCGGCGCCGGCCTCCGTGGTGACTTCTCCGCGCAAGCTCCAGAGATCATTTATTCTCTTCTCGCCGGGGCCACCACCACTCCCTCAACTCTCAGCCCTGCTGACTCCATTCTGATCCCTCTCCATGTTAAGCGTGTTGCCGGTGACTCTCTCTGTGTACTCCTCGCCTCCTTGGTCCTCTCCCTTTCACTGTTTGTTCGGGCCGACGTCGGCCTCCGTGGTGACGTCTCCACGCAAGTTCCAGACGAATGAGCTCGCCACCGTCCGATTATTGAACCAACCCTCTGTCGTCTACCTCACCAATCTCGCCCTGTTAGGTATCTGATCTTAGGTTGTTAGTTTCTCATGTATTCATGCATTTGGTGCTACTTTTTTTTTGTTGCTTCTTGGTTTGCAAAATTCATGCCCAATTTGGTTTTGTCACATTGAGCTACTATTCTTGCATAATGATTTTGCCAATATGTGGGTTGCGAGTGGATAAATGTTGTATATTTGGTTGAATTAGTTTGATTTGGAGCATAAATGTAACATTGTTCTTGAATTCCTTTTGTCCCTTATTTTCCAATCTCTTTTTCATATGCATTTTAATGCTATACATAGAATATCACGGATTGCCTGGAGGATGATTTAACTTGGAGGATTGTTGCTTCATTTCCTGAACATATGTTAGATGTTACAAGTTAAGTATAGCAGCAGTAGTGATTGGAGAGTTCCGTGACTGGTTAGTTCCTGAGAATGCTCCCTTGGGAGTAAATCAGAGAGTCCATTTGCAGTTGCATAAATTCTTAATGTGTTGCTGTATTCTGCTGGGTGGAGCACATTCACATCCGAGAGACTTGAATTGTTGTCGAGGTTCCATTGTCGAAATTGTGTCTATATTTGATCCACCATAGAAATAGTTCTTTATGCATAAAGAAAGTTATAGAGTATGGACTATGACTTCTTGGTGTGGTGTTGTGTTTAAAGATGTAGAAGTGGTTTGGAGGTGTGATAATAGCCTCTTTGGTGACTTTTCTGATTCTGATACATGGTATAATAGAGAATCCATTGACTTTGATTTCTATGCTTGAAGATCCATTGTCGTGCTCATCTTTGATTTCTTACTTTCTGATTTCTATGTATGAGATGGTCAAGTTTGCTCAATCTAGATTATCGGATGGAGATCTGAATGTTTATGAGATGCCAAAGGACAGTAATTTTTTTTATCAAGTTATATACAAATTAGAAGCAAGATCAAAGATGATATGTTGTATAAAATTGAAAAGCAAAGAAGAGCTATAGCTTCACAGAAGTACTTGGAATATAAATTAGAATGTCAGGTTTCTTGCTTGAAATGATTTGAGGCTTTCTGAAAAACTGAGGGACTTGCTTTTTTTATTTTGGCACTGTGATCTTTCTACCAGATCATTTGGTCGAATTTACTTTGCATCTACATATTTTATGCTACGAATACATACTCTAATCTCTTCAGAAATTTGGCCAAGTTATATACAAATTAGAAGCAAGATCAAAGATGATATGTTATATAAAATTGAAAAGCAAAGAAGAGCTATAGCTTCATAGAAGTACTTGGAATGTAAATTAGAATGTCAGGTTTCTTGCTTGAAATGAGTTGAGGCTTTCTGAAAAACCGAGGGACCTGCTTTTTTTATTTTGGCACTGTGATGTTTCTACCGGATCATTTTGTCGAATGTACTTTGCATCTACATATTTTATGTTATGAATACATACTCTAATCTCTTCAGAAATTTGGCTTCCAAAAATATATTAATTTGCCAAGTTCTAACCACAGATGCAGAAGCAGCTTTTGAAGAACTAAAGCTTTTGAATTTGCCAAGTTCTTCACAATAATGCTGTTGGATAGTCCTCTTTTCATCTTTCTGGTGTGCTTCCTATTCAAGATTTTCATTTACATACGCCTTTATAACTTGGGAATAATAAGAAGAAGAGGAGGAGCTGGAGTGTTTCTGCCAAAGAGATTTTTACACTAGCAGTAAGCATTTAACAAAAAGGAAAAAAAAATAAAAAAATGGAAAATTTAAACGCCAGGGGGCACGGGCATTTATCCTATATTTCTGGGTTTCTGAAATGCCATTTGACTCAATTGTTCTAAAACGTGTACATATAGGTTTCAGATTGGAAGGGACTGTTCTTATCCTTTTGTAAATGATTTGATATTCTTTCCATTTTGTTGTTTGTGATGAACATATTATATCATTTCGCCAAGCTTTTCTGTAGATAGTGATTCATTTGTAGGAGTCTATTAAGTGTTTGAGAAAGAAATGTGTGATTCCATCACATCACATAAGTAAAAACCATGCTAGGGCACAGGCCATCTGTGGGGTTGTTTTTACTTCTCATGTTGATTCCATTTTGGCGATATGGTCGTTGTTGGTGCAAATTACTCCTTTTCTTATGTTTAGAATTTGACTTAACATTTTGGAATCACGTAGGGCATTCGAGCTATGACTGGTTCTAAAGGATGCCTTCTAATAGTCAAGGTAATATTAATTCTAATTTTACTGCATTCGCTATCGAATATATGCTTGGGAACCGTGTTGGGTGTTTAATCCATTAGTTTACTCATTTTAGAGACCATATATGCTCTACCGTTTCTAAAATATTTGGAAAGACAGAATGTTAGAATGCAGGGCAGTGGGATTTACTGCACAATTACAGCAGGAGGCGCGCTTGGGTGCAACTTGACCAACAAGCACTGGAGGTTACCACAGTTCCAACTGCTGCAGCAATAGTAGGCTCCAGCTGCACCTAGCAGCAATAATGAAGAAGTTCGTTCCAATTTCCAGTAGTAGTTGTTGTTTGTTAATTTATCATTGGATTAGGTAGTTCAGATTGGTAGCTCAGTAATTGTTATGTACTAGGGAGGATGAGTGTTGGATTCCATATTAATAGTTACTATGTATTAGGGAGGATGAGTGTTGGATTCCATATTAGTAGTTACTATGTATTGGGGAGGTTGAGGGTTGGATTCCCTATTATAAGGAGCAGATGTAACCGTTTAAATGAATGAATTACATCTCCTCCTAACTCTATTTTTCCCAAATATATTTTTTTTAAAACCGTGCATTAAACCACAAAAGAAGCATAATATAATGATGTTTAAATGATGTTCTATTTTTCTATTTTTCTCAAATATAATTTTTTTTTAGATTGGACTTTTGTTTTTGGAATCACAAAAACCCTCCTTTGATTTTTGTTCCTGACATAATGAAGCAGAATAGAAATAATAAAGAGAATGAAGTATTGGAGACAAAACAGCTCGAAGAGGTGGAAAATTTATTGCAAATTGCTCGAAAAGAATAACGTGTATCGTCTCTCTCATTAAGAGAATCGTGCCCCAATCATGCCAGGGGCACGGGTAAACACTATCCCTTATATGACATACAAGTCTCAGAATAATCCATAAAATAAATTTCTAAAAACTTCATCTTTGTCAAATCATATCATAAATTCATCCTTTTGACATATTTCAAGGGATGTATAATATAAAAAATTAAATTCCTAGAATTTACCCCCCAACTTGAATGTAATTGTCTCAAATTACACTAAGTCATAAAAATAAAGCAAGGAAAAAGGGTAGAGATCACTGTAAATATCGCGCTATAAGTAGTTGACTCGAATAGAAGACGATCACCACACCGCCCATAATAAGAATACGTCGCTATTGAACAAATTCATGTCTCTAGAAGAGATGAAACAAATAAAACCATAGCAATCACCATAAAACATTAGAGACATATATAAAGGCCGAAGAATAACCCCATGATCGAGTTATATAAGAATGTCAGAGATCGCCCCTCTGTGAGTGCTAAAGGGACACCTGCCATAAAAGATACCTTTCCAAAAGATCAAATATAATAGAATGGAAAAAATAACAAAAAGACAAAAGGTCTTAGAATCATTAAAAGTTCGGCAGAGTCTCCTTTGTATTTATCAAGTACGTAGCATGTACAATCAGTCATCCACATAACTTAAAAAATATAAGCATAAAAATAGTAAAATATATGGAACTATCCATGCACAACACCCAACATAGTCAGCATCCATTATATCATCCAGATCGAAGATCTGCACCGTCCGATCCAAAATTGAAGCTCTGGAACACCTGGATCGTGTCCAGGCAACCATCGGATGGCTGGAAAGTTCACCGGAGGTGATCAACGGTAAACGGCGTCACCTAAGGACCAGAAGGTGACAGGAAGAATCGTTGAAGGCCAAGGAAGTCACTGGTGTGGACTGATCAAAGAATGGTGGCCTTCAGGCGGCGAAACGGCGGTTGACGGCGCGGAGAGCGAGGACGTGTGGAAATGGATTCCGATTATCGGAGCTCCAATCAAGGGCGGGGACGATTGAGGAAGGATCGTGGAAGGCCAATGAAGTGTTCTATGGGGTTTGATTGAAGAATGGGGCTTCCAGGCGGCGGATTGAGGGTGGTCGGAAAGGTGGAAACCGATGGTGGTTGAAGTCGATGATCCCGACGGCAAGGAGTTGTTTTGATTGTGGAGGAAGCTTCGTGGTGGCCTGATGAAGGTTATGGAGGTGTTTTGGGGCGGTGAGCGGCCGTGAATGGCGGTGAAGACGACGGCGGGGGGGCTCACCGGCGTTGGAGGAGAAGGTGGCGAGGGACATGAAGGACGGGGATGAATAGGTGGAAGGTTGGCGGAGGTATTGGTGGTATTTTTAGGGGCTGAGGGCGGCCGGAGAGTTGGCGACGGGCGGCGGTGGTCGTCGGCTCGGGGACGAGCCGACGAGCCGGGACGATGAGCCGCGGGTAAAGGAGAGAGCTAGAGGAGGGGGAAAACTTAAAGAAAATTCGGAAAAATAGAAAAAAGACGGGAAAAAAAAATTGAAAAAAAATCATGAAAAATCCTAGAAATTTAGGAAAATACGAAAAAAAATTATAAAACTTGGGTTGCCTCCCAAGAAGCGCGCAAATTTTGAGTCATTCGCTAGACTTCCCGAGAAGGTGCAATTAAAGCATGGATCCGTCAATTCGACGGCATCGATCACCCCACGTAGAATAATTTCCTCCATATAATGCTTGAAACCAACCCCATCCCCACAATAAATCAAGTAGTTGATGATGTAGGCTAACAAAGCCTTTCCTCCCAACAAGAGAACTAGAGACCCCACCCGCTATGAATGGAAACCTATCATGTTTCATCTTGCAACCCGGTCTACGGTATGTGTCCTTCATAATGTTAGAAACCGGAAATAAACATGGCGGGGGTTTCGATCTCAGAAGGGATGTAGGCAATGATGATGGTGCACATATAGGTAAAGGAGTAGGTGGTGGCTCAAATTTAGAATATACTGACACATCTGTGCAAAAGTGTGTGTCACCATAATAAGTACGAACTTGTTCAGGATCTAAATCAGGTGCAGGAGTAAGAGATAACGGTGGAAGGGGCTCAACCACCCAAGAACTAATTTCGGACAAGATGTTTGGTTTGATGTCATCTTTCGATTGTGCAGTGTCCCGATTACCATCATCATCAGAGTCAGAAGCATATGCATTCAAACTATCAAACAGAATGTCATTATTTAATTCAACATCATCATCCTCAGAATCATACTTATCCCAAATTATAGGCAATCTATCATCATACAGTTTAAGATCATAATCATCATCGTCAGAATCATAAGCCCTCGAAATTGCAGATAATCTATCAGTCATTCTAACATGAGACTTATCATCAAAGCAGTCAATCAAACTATCAACATGGAAGCATTCATTCTCACGCTCAGGCAAACATGTAGTCTTAAAGATGTTCAGTTTAACATGCATATGGCCAAAAGATACATCCATGATACCAGTTCGACAGTTGATATTCGCATTTGCTGTAGCCAAAAAGGAACATCCTAAGATGATAGGCACGGTTTTTTTACAGTGAACAACGGGTTCCATATCCAAGACGACAAAGTCGACCGGGAAAAAGAAGTTGTCCACCTTCACTAAAACATCTTCTACAATGCATCTAGGAGTCCTAATGGATCTATCAGCCAATTGTAGGCTGATCGGTGTCGGTTGGAGTTCTTCCATCCCAAATTCCTTATAAAGGTAGTTGGGTAAAATATTAACACTGGCTTCTAGGTCAAGAAGGGCACCATCAATCTGGTAGTCTCCTATGCAACAGGCTATGGCTGGAGTACCAGGGTCTTTCAATTTGGGTGGAGGGTCATGTTTCAAAATCGAACTGACTTGTTCAGGTAAAATGATTTTCTTGTCCCCTTTGTGTTTTGTCTGGCGTTTATGAGTGCACAGGTCCTTAAGAAACTTGGCATACGAAGGGATCTGACGAATAGCCTGAAGCAAGGGTATGTTGATGTTTACATGTTTGTACGTTTCAAGGATTTCCTCAGTAGCTCTTCGGGCTTTGATGGTTGGGTACGGGTCCTTAAGGGCTGCAGGAAATGGCACTTTTGGAATGTATTTAGCTGGATCAGGCTCTCTAGAATCAGTTGGATTATAACCAGGTGGGAGAGAAGAGTAATCTCGAGTTGGACGATTGATCGGCGGATCCGGCGTTTGATCGTCCGTACTGACAGGTTCACCTATTTGGTTATCTACTATTTTACCACTTCTGAGGGTCACCACTGCTTTGGCACTCTCAAAGCTTTGGCTTTCTACATAGTGCTGGCCTCTGGGGTTTGTCACAGGTTGACTTGGCAAGTGACATTCGTCTCTTTTGGCTATAATGTTAGAAAGTTGGCCCAATGAATTCTCAAGTTTAGCAATGGATTGGGTATTAGAATTAGACTGGTTCTCTATTCTAGAAACATAGTTATGAATTTTAGAGACTTCACTCGTCAAATCACGTCTTATGCCACTAATGTTTTCATTAATGTTCGAATTGATGTTGTCATTCATGGCAGTCATAGCCGAAAGGAGGGAACTTAAAGTTGGTTCAGAGGTGGATTGGGTTTGAGGTGCTAAAGCTGATTGTGGAGGGTACACAGGATTTGGATTTGCAGAAGGTTTAGGTGGGTACTTAAAGGCAGAAGGATTGGTTGTATTGCTTTGCCCTGGAAAATTACTTGATTGTTGCGGCTTCCAACTAAAATTAGGATGGTTTCTCCAACCTGGATTGTAGGTATTAGAATAAGGGTTGTTCTGAGGTTTGAAAAAACCATAAGTTGCATTAACTTGTTCCTGAACAAAGTCAGGGAAATTGGGGGCCAGATGACAATCAGTAATATGGTGATCAGAATTAAGGCAAAGAGCACAGGTTTCAAGAGAAGTGTTAGGCAATTGTTGAGCAAAAGATTGGCTTGTTTTCAACTGGTTTAAATCTTTAGTTAGGAGGGTTACTTGTGCGGAGAGACTTTGGAATTCAGAAATTTCATGAATTCCCCGAGAATTATGAACAGTGGTAGACCGACTCCTAGAAACTGAGGCATTGTGTTGTGAATTTTCAGCAAGGTTATCATACATTTCCCAAAGAGCAGTTCATGGCTTACTAAGAACAACACCCCCGCAGCAGGCTTCGACCATTGTCCTATAACGATCATTAAGACCATTATAAAATGAATGGGCTAGCTGCCACTCAGGTACCTCATAATGGGGGCACTCTCTAAGAAGATCCTTAAATCTTTCCCAAGCTTCATGAAACATCTCATCTTCATTTTGCTTAAAAGAAATAATCATGCTTCGATAATTTTGAGTTTTAATGATAGGGAAATATTTTTTAAGGAAAGCATCTTGAAGTTGATCCCATGTTGAAATCGGGTTTGGAGCTAAGGTTTGAAGCTAATGTTTAGCCTTGTCTTTCAAAGAAAAAGGGAATAGCTTGAGTCTAAAGGCATCATCATTAAAATGTTGAAGTTTGAACATGGAAATGATTTCAAGAAAGCTAGCAATGTGTCCATAGGGATCCTCATTCTCACGCCCATAGAAAGAAGGTAAGGCTGTAATCCAGTTAGGCTTAATCTCATAATGTGTAGCATTGATGGTAGGTGAGTTGATACAAGAAGCATAGGTATAAGGTCCAGGTAGGAACTGATTCCTAATTGGGACTTCTCTATTATTGTGATCATTTCCACCCCTACCCATA
The DNA here is from genome assembly GCA_963920575.1 of Narthecium ossifragum. Lineage (NCBI taxonomy): Eukaryota > Viridiplantae > Streptophyta > Magnoliopsida > Dioscoreales > Nartheciaceae > Narthecium > Narthecium ossifragum. The sequence goes on along the minus strand of OY986964.1, from coordinate 20,685,436 downwards.
TTATCATTAGGGTCAATGACATGTTCCTCGTGTTCAGCCGTTAAGGATTGCAAGTTGCTTATGGCTTCCTGGTAATTACTTAAATATTTCTGTCCTAAGGCTCTAGCTGTCCTGAGTGTGGCCTCTATTTCTAGATCCAAAGGTTCCAATGGGTTATTTAGAGATTGTCTGCCTTGCATGCAAGATGACACCAAAAAGAGAAAAAGAAAAGAGAATATTCGCAGGAGAGGAGAAAATCCGGAAAACAACGATTGAAACGAAGAATTTTAAAGCAATAAGGCTTAGCTGACTGTGCAGTTCCGATCGGTCGATTTCCAGTCCGATCGGTCGCTCCAGGCCGCAAGCTCCTTCACTCGAAGGCCACTTCAAAGCAGATGGCACAATCCGATCGATCGGATTCAAGTCCGACCGGTCGCTCCAAGTGCCTGGCGAGTTGTGTTTTTCTTCAAGAAAAATTCGTTCCAATGCTGCAAAAATTCCAAAAAATTGTTAGAAAAATCCTAAAAAATGTAAAATAAAGTAAATAAAAATAAAAATCTAACTACGCTCAGAAAAAGAATTAAGAGAAAATTAAATCGATACTCCATTGTAAATCAAAAGATTCCCCGGCAACGGCGTCAAAAATTGATCGCTCACAAACGTCGTCGTTAAAACGTATGCAAAACACAATTTAGAAATTTGTAAACCTTTCTTTCAACACTAAATTAATAAGATAGAATAATGGTGAAATACGGGGTCGGTCCTCAGGGAAAACTTTGACTAACAAAGAAACATCAGAATTAACTCTCAACACTCTAGTCCTAAAGCGAAGAAGGATTGATTTGGGGTTTAGGAACTGATTAATTAAAACTACTTAAGAAAGCGATTAACGAAATTGAAGTAGATCAATGAGAGAAAACCTAGGGATTATTCAATCCACTTTAGTTTCACTTCCTGTATTCTGTAGTTATCCTCTTGTTTCTTATCTCGACATTATAAATCCACAGCTTCTTAAGCTTACATGGATCCCTAAAGTAATGCTATTGCTTTCCTAAGGCATAACCTATCCAAACTTAGCATAGATTGTCTTCGAACTTAATCTGAGTACAACCTATCTTCATCTAGCATAGATTATCTCAAAGGCATACACAAATGTAACATAAAAACCATCCTACGAATCTCTACCATCAAGTACAGGAATCAAGTAGGTCTGAATGTACGTCGAGGAACTCTATTCCCTCAACTCTTTATAAAATAAAATCATATTCATAGGATCATGTCTTTGAAAAGATAACAAGAATCAAACTAGAAAATACAAAGAAGCTACACTAAAGCTTCATGAGATCCATAAGTATAGAGTTTAGCCACTTATCTTTTGGATGAGATCCATGTATTCGATGAAGAGCGATAGGGATCCACGCCCCATCTCCGTCTTCTTCTCCAATCGGAATCCCTCTTTTTCTCTCTATGGAGGCGTATGGTTTTTGGCTAACAAAAACCTTTTTATATGCTAATTCTCGGAATTACGGTTTTGGGTTGAGTTGGACCTCTAGTGCAACTCGGATTTCCTAGTTTAAATCTGACAGCCACTTCCGATCGCAACTGGGTTCAACCAGTCCATAATCTGAGAATGAGTCCAACACGAAAGATGTAGATTTGGAAGTCTTCTGTCAGATTCCGAAGATTTGATAATATTCTCCTGGGCGTCGACATACCAGTCTTCCAGCAGCTAAATATCTTCATCTTCTTCAAAACTGCTATCAATCCATCAGGAATCTATGAAAGTGTCCAACATGGAAGTTGTACATCTTGATGTCTTCTAGATGTCACCCAAATATCAGAATATTTGGACCTAAGAATAATTTCAGGTGAATATTATGCTAACAGTCGACAGAGCAGTGTATTTCAACATATTAAGCCTTTTTTGTACTTTCTAATTTGAATCTTCATTAAATCTGAAATCAACTAACAAACTATCAAATACAAACACTCTAAGCCTAACAAAGGTAAATTAAGGGGTTTAGTTATGAATATTTAGTGACTCATCAGTCCCACAAACCATTCTAGCCAAACATTACCACAAACACGGTCAGTGTGTGCACACGTGGGTAGGAAACAAGCCGACAAGGTGTAATTTACCAAATTGCCCTTGCGGTCCATGACGAGCCACGGGAGTAGAGGGACGGGTCCTCACATCCTAATACCCTTAAAGGAAATCTCGTCCCGAGATTCGATAAAGGTAGAGCTCGGAAACAAAAGAAACAGCTACACTAGAAGACAAGACAAAAGTTACCTCGAGAAGAAAACAAGTGTGGATACTCCTGCCGCATGCGTGCCTCGCGCTCCCAGGTCTTCTCCTCGACGCCTATGTGCCTCCACAGTACCTTGACCAAGGGAATCGTCTTGCCCCGCAAGACCCGATCCCTCCAGTCAAGTACTCGAACAGGTTGCTCAACGAACGTCGCGTCTGACTCAAGCTCGATATCATCCAATCTGATGACATGCGATAGGTCGGGGTGGTACATCCTCAGCATCGACACGTGAAAAGTCGGGTCTACAAATGACATGTGCCGAGGAAGGTCCAAGCGGTAGGCTACCTCGCCGACCCTCTCTAGGATCTCAAACGGTTCGACGAACCTCGGAGCCAACTTGCCCCCGCTGCCAAACCTGACAGACCCTCTGTACGGTGCTGCCCGCAGGAACACACTGTCGCCAACAGCGAACTCAAGCAGTCGTCGCCTTTGATCTGCATAACTCTTCTGCCGACTCTGAGCCGTCAGAAGCCTCTGCCTGATCTACACTAACCTCTCTGACGACCTCCTGACGATGTCTGGACCGGTGAGTGAAGCCTCTCCATCCTCTGTCCAGCAAACTGGGGAACGATACGGCCTACCGTACAACGCCTCGAAAGGTGCTACTCCAAGACTGGACTGGTAGCTGTTGTAGGCGAACTCCACCAAGGGAACGTGCTCCTCCCACCTGCCTCCGGTGTCAAGGACACATGCTCTCAGCATGTCCTCCAAGATATGGATCGCCCGCTCTGACTGCCCGTATGTCTGCGGATGAAACGCCGTACTGAACGTCAGAAGTGTGCCAACTGCCTCCTGGAAGCCTTGCCAGAACCTGCTGGTGAACCTGGGGTCATGGTCTGACACGATAGAAACTGGAATCCCGTGTAGTCTGATTACCTCCCTGACGTACAAACTGCCCAACCTGTCCGTCGATTCTGTCGTCCGCATAGGCAGGAAGTGCGCCAATTTGGTCAATCGATCAACGATGACCCAAATCGTGTCATTCCTCCTAGGAGATCTTGGTAGCCCGGTCACGAAGTCCATCGTGATGTGCTCCCACTTCCACTCAGCTAGTGGAAGCGGCTGAAGTAACCCCGGAGTCCGCTGGTGCTCTGCCTTGACCTTCTGACAGGTAAGGCAGCGCGATACAAACTCCGTCACTGCCCTCTTCATCCCGCGCCACCAGAACTGTCGCCGAAGATCCTGGTACATCTTGGTGCCGCCGGGATGAACTGCAAAGCGAGAGTGGTGGAACTCTCGTACGACGTCGTCTCGAAGAACCGGATATGCTGGAACTGCTACTCTACCTCGGAACCTTAGCCCTACGTCTGCCGATACTGCCCAGTCTCCGTCTGCGCCCTCCGTGCCCGTCGATGTGAGTAATTCCTCAAGCTCTGGGTCACTGTGTTGTGCCTCTAACACTCTGGCTAAGACTGCTGGCATACTCTGCACTGCGTAGAGAAAGCTGCTGGATCCCCGATCCTCAAACTCGAGCCCCAACTGGCCCGCAGTCTCTAGAGCCTGCCACTGCCGCGCTGACAACCCTGCAACTGCTGCTCTGGTGTCTCTCACCTGTCTGCTCAGCGCGTCTGCTATGACGTTTGCCTTACCATGATGGTAATGCAACTCAAAGTCGTAGTCCTCCAGTAGCTCCATCCAGCGTCACTGCCTCAGGTTGAGGTCACGTTGGGTGGAAACGTGCCTCAAGCCCTTATGGTCCGAGAAGACAGAAAACTTCTCGCCATAGAGGTAATGACGCCAAGTCTTCAGGGCGAAGACCACCGCTGTTAGCTCCAAGTCGTGGGTCGGGTAGTTCCTCTCATGGTTCTTCAGCAGGCGAGAACCATAGGAAACTGTGTGGCCCTCCTGCATGAGGACACACCCCAAACCCTCACCGCTGGCGTCGCAGTAGACACTGTAACCAACGCCTCGCTCGGGGACGATCAGCACCGGTGCACTGGTTAACATGGTCCTCAGCTCTACGAAGGCTCGCTCACTAGCATCATCCCACACGAACGGGACGGCCTTCTGTGTCAGTCTGGTCAACGGTCAGGCAACTCTAGAGAAGTCCCGCACGAACCGCCTGTAGTACCCCGCCAAGCCCAGAAAACTGCGGACCTCGAACACTGTCCTCGGTCTCTGCCACTGTACCACTGCCTCGACCTTGGCGGGGTCGACTGAGATCCCTGCTGCCGACACCACGTCTCCAAGGAACCCCACCTGTGCAAGCCCGAACTCGCACTTGGAAGCCTTGGCATAAAGCCGATGCTCCCGAACTAGCTGCAACACTGTCGCCAAGTGTCGCTCGTGCTCCGCCTCTGGCCGAGAGTAGATGAGAATGTCGTCGACGAACACCACCACGAACTCGTCTAGGAAAGGCCGGAAGATCCTCTGCATGAGATCCATGAACGCTGCTGGTGCGTTCGTCAGCCCAAACGGCATCACCACGAACTCGTACAGACCGTACCGAGTCCGGAATACGGTCTTCGGGATGTCGCAAGCCCGAACCCTCAACTGGTGGTAGCCGGTGCGGAGATCGATCTTCGAGAACACTGAAGATCCTCGCAGTTGGTCAAACAAGTCATCAATCCTCGGCATCGGGTACTTGTTCTTCACCGTCACCCTGTTGAGCCGCCTGTAGTCTATGCAAAGTCGAAGGGTACCATCCTTCTTCTTTGCGAACAACACTGGCGCCCCCCAGGGAGACATGCTGAGACGGATGAAACCTCTGCTGATAAGCTAGTCTAGCTGGGTCCTCAACACACTCTGCTCTGCTGGTGCCATCCTGAAAGCTGGGAGAGAGATCGGTGCGGTACCTGGTACTAGGTCAATCTCAAAATCGACCTCTCTGGGCGGTGGAAGCCCTGGCAACACCTCGGGAAACACGTCGGTGTAGTCGCACACGATCCTGGGAAAACTGCTCTGTTGTACTCCCTCAGAACCGGACAGGGACAGGCTGGCCAATAAGGCTGAGAGCTCGCTGCCACGCCTCCCTACACCACAAGCAAAGGAATCGACGGAGAACCGATCCCCAACAACACAAACCGTGTCCCGTCGGGTGTCCAAGCGACCACCCTCCGGGGACCACAGTCGATGACTGCCTGGTATGCTGCCAACCAGTCCATACCGAGTATCACGTCAAAGCCGGTCATGTCTAGTACCCGCGGGTCTAGACAGACCCGGAGGCCTCCAACCTCCAACGAACACGATCGGCAGACCCGGTCTACCCTGACTGCCCCGCCGATCGGTGAGTCTACAGACTGCGTGTGAGGACCCGTCCTTCTACTCCTGTGGCTCGTCGTGGACCGCAAGGGCAATTTGGTAAATTACACCTTGTCGGCTTGTTTCCTACCCACGTGTGCACACACTGACCAGGTTTGTGGTAATGTTTGGTTAGAACGGTTAGTGGGACCCGGGATCGAATGATCCGGACTTAGGCTTGAGTTCTTGCCTAAGTTTAGCTTTCAGCACAAAAAGGATCGATCTTCTCTAGCTAAGAGATCGATCTTCTTGTGTCAGAAAGTCAAGGTGTGATCGTCATGAAGGATCGATCTTTGCCTAGCGGAAGATCGATCATTCATAAGTCGGTTCGTTTGCCTATAAAGCAGACGAGACTTTCTTCCTTGAATCCCTTTTGAAATCTGGAGATCTAAGCTCAGATCTTGCGATTTTTGAAGGCGTTTGAGGACGATCCAAGGCCTAGCTGCTTGGATTTAAGCTGCTCTTGCTCCGGTAGGGATTCCTACCTACTTTCATTTCGGGTTTTTGGAGTTTTCGGTTTGATTGTGTTCTTTAGCTTAGATCTGTAGATACGAATGTTGGTTTTATGTGATTTAACCGGTTTTGGACTCGTGGGATCTTGATCTATTAGATCCCAGAGTTTGGTTGTGGTTGGATGTATCTTCCGGCGGTATTCCTCGCCGGAAGGGCGCCGGAGAACCCATCCGGATCGATCCTTCTTGAGGAAGGATCGATCCCTCTGGGTTGGTCATGCTGCGCCCGATGAAGGATCGATCATCTGCTTGGAGAAGATCGATCCTGGGTCTTGGGTAGCATGGTTACCCTGCGTCGTGAGGAAGATTGATCTTCCTAGGAGGAAGGATCGATCTTTCTTGGTGCGACGAGAAGGGTACCCTCTGTCTTTCTGGGAGGAAGGATCGATCTTCTTTGGCTCGACAGTGAGGGAAGCTCACTGTTACTTAAAAGATCAATCTTTTCTTAGGGAAAGATCGATCCTTTAGTAGCAGAGAGGATTTTTTCATGATTTTTGCCCGCGGGGCTTGGTATGCCGGTTTTCCTTACCGCTTTATATCTTGTATATATGATTAAGCATGTTAGCCCTATAGTAGGGGCAGTGGTGAACCGGGGGAGTGATGACTCCCGGGATGTCTAGAATAAACGGGCGAGTAGCCCTACAGCTTTCCTTAGCCTCGCATGCCGGGGTGCGCCGAGGGCTTTATCTGTGATATCTATGAGCTATTGTTTGCGGGGCTGCTTCCCAGTGCAGGTGTTGTGGTGGACTGCTGACAGTTGATGGTGGTACCACTGCAGCAGCTCCTTAGACCTTATTTACCTGTTCACCACCCCGGGCCGGCAGGGTGTCGTGCCCAGACCTTGTCTTCGTATATCATCACATTCTGTTGCATGTTTATATGTATTATCCTGCGCATGTCCATACATACATTGTGTTGTGCATTAGTTGCATCTGTGTAGGGCGTTGCTGATCCGGGGCTTTCGGGTAGCCCAGATCTAGCTCTAGGACCGTTGCGGGTAGCTTGGTCCAGGACTCGATTTGTAGTATTCAGTCGTTTTAGATGATAGGGTTAGTTTGACCTGAATACATATTGCTTGATGATTATAGAGGTCGTGTCGGCCTCGAGCCAAATGTTGTGGGTGCAACCGGTGTCCGGTTCACTGTCTCTTGGGTAGAAGAGGTGCCTACTCAGCGATGTGGTTGCCCGCCTAGCAGACTCTGGTGCCTGCTAGTGAGATGGCAGTGTGGTTTCCTGCCTCGCTAAAGGCGACCTAGTATGTGACCAGTTCGGCTGGGGAACATGACTGAGGCCTCCTTTCAGGGGCACCGGCGAAGGGTTATGGGACCCTTGCGGCACACCCAAGTCTTGCTTGAGGGCGACACTGTTGTGTTTCCTCCCTTGTGAGTGTCGTAGTGTAGTGTCCCTGCTGAGCTTAGTGCTCACTCCTACCCGGGCTGTGTTTTACAGGTGTTGGCACTAGCTCTTCTTCGGTCGCCCCTACCGGGCCGGTGTTTGGTGACGTGGCGGCGTCTGGCGGTGCTTGAGAGGTGGCGATCTTCCAGTTTTATCCCTTTTTGTTATAGATAGTCTCCTACGGGAGTGATAAATGTATAATTTTCCTGTTTGAGGATTTTGTATTTATATCAGTTTCAGTCTTTGGGTTTGAATATTTGTATAATACAGGGGTGTTTAAGAATTGGTCGGGTAACCACTACGATTAGAGGGAAACCTAGCCAAAATTTCCGCAATAGGTTAGGTTCCGCTTCGCGTCGCCCAGCCCGGTTGCGCCTACGCGGGTCGGGGCGCGACACTTTGCCACCTCTAGCCAACTCGTCTCTAATCCTAGCGATGCCACACACATGTTAGCAACATAGAAAAGAGACGCCCCAGAATCTATCAGCATATCTACTAAGGACTAGAAAGCTGAAAGATTACCTCTGGGTACGAATGGCTCTGCCGCTGCCTGCTGGTACTGATGTACGGTGTCCGGCTGCCCATGCTCTGGGAGAGCAACCACACGCCTTCGCTGCCTGCCTCCACCTCTGGAGCAGCTCGGTCCAGACCTTGACCCGCGCCCACCACTGCTCCCCTGCCAAGCACTGGGCCCTCCGCCTCTACTGCCCTGCGGTACAGCGCCCCGCGCTCCTCGCAAGGAACAGTCTCTACGGTAGTGCCCCAGCTGCCCGCACAGGAAGCACGTGACTGACGCCCCGCCAGGCTGCTGACCATGGCCTCCCCCTGACGAAGCCTGCCAAGACGGCCCGACCGTCCGGAGGAACTGGCCTGCTAAACTCGGCAACTGCTGCTGGGACTGCTGCAGGAGCTGCGACTGCTGCTGGAAGCGTCGCTGACGCTGCTGTTGGCCTCTGCCGAATCCCCCTCTGAACTGGGGCCTCTGTGGCGTGCTGGTAGAGGATACCGGTGGAACTGCCAAACACCTCTCGTCCCGCAACTGTGCCTCCACTGCTAAGACGCAGTTCAAAGCTGTCGTGTACGTCTGGAAACGAAGGGAACTGGTCTGTCGCCTGATCCCTAACTGAAGCCTCCGCTCAAACTGCCGTGCCCTGGCTGTCGGATCTCCAGTCACACCACTGAACCTAGGCGGGTCCAGCCGTAGGAAGTCCAACAAGACCGCCGCAGCGGTCCGCCTGTCGACAGGAGGGAGGACCCTCTCCTCGGTGAGAAAGGCCTCCTCCTATGCGACCGCAACCGTCACTGGTGATGGCGGAGCCCGTCTAGCTCGGGCCGCTCTGACAGGTGCCACCCTGTCCGGTCGGGCGGGTCGACCAAGTTGTCGCGCCCCGACCAGCGTAGGCCCAACCAGACCGGGCGACGCGAACCGGAACCTAACCTACTGCGGAAATTTTGACGAGGTTTTCCTCTAATCGTAGTTGTCGCGCCCCGACCAGCAGAGCGCGCACCCCGGCCGGGGACGCGAGGGGGGAACGAACCTACAACCACTAGCCTCAACTGGCGGAAACAGTTGAAACTAAGGCCCAGCTGGCGGAAACAGCTGGACAGCACAGAGAAAGGGCGGAAGCAAGCTAAACGACAACATCTATTAACATTTATTACAAAACAGTAATAAAAGAGTTAACAGGGTTCTAGCACAACAAGATACAAGGGATCAACAGTCCCCAAAAAGAAGCTACACCACCCACCGGGGTCTCCGCGAACGCACAAACGAACCCATCCTGACCCTCAGACATGGTCAGGATCCGGCACGCTGCCACGAGACGACCGAGGGGGTAACACCGGAACAGAGCGGCCACCTGCACCTGCAACAAAACACAGTCCAGGTAGGCATGAGCAACAGCTCAGCAGGGTCCTACTCTACCACTCTCGCTAAGAAGGCAAAACCCAAACGAACCAACCCTGAGGCCAAGTACCGAGGCTTGCCAAGGATCCCATAAATCCCGTCAATAACCCGAAGGGTTCCTGTCCTAGGTGCGAATCTCCGATAACGCCACTACTCAGGGGTGGGCAACTCCGACATTCCCTGACGCAGGGTGGACACGACGCAACCAGTAGGACCCCCTTCTCCAAGCGGGATCTCCGCACTTGGCGGAACAACCGAGGTTAAGACTACCATCACTCGGTACTCTAAGCAGCAGAGTCAACACCGACCCAACCTACCCTAGCATGCCTAATGCACAGGAAAACAGGGCAGGATTAAGTATGATAAAGCTGTAAACAAACAACACAACAAAGGCACACCTTCGGCCCATTTATACTAAACACTCCCGAGGGTCATGACTCCCTCGGTTCACCACAAAGCGGTAAGGGCATACCGTCAGCCCATTTATTCTACACACCCGAGAGGCATCACCCTCTCGGTTCAACCACAAAGCGATAAACATTCATGCATGATCCATAACAGGACAAACCCCAAGGGTAAAATCGTAAAAACCACTTACATGCGAAGCCCCGCGGGCAAAACCTCAGAAAAACCCTCTCTGCCACTGAAGGATCGATCCTCACCAAGGAAAGGATCGATCATCCAAGCAACAGTGAGCTTCCCTCGCTGCCGAGACAAAGAAGATCGATCATTCCTCCCAGGAAGATCGATCTTTTTGGTGACAGAGGGCACCCTTCCAGTCGCACCAAGGAAGATCGATCCTTCCTCCCAGGAAGATCGATCATTCTCGAGACGAAGGGTAACCATGCTTACCCAGGCCCCATGATCGATCTCCTCCCATAAGAAGATCGATCATGTGCTGGGCGCAGCAAGCCAACACCAGAGGACCGATCCTTCCTACCAGGAGGATCGATCACCCAAATGGGTTCCGGCGTGCTTCCGGCTGGAGAACCGCCGGAAAACACAACAAAACCTCACCAAACTTGGTGGGTTGGTAGATCTGAGCATCACGAAGCTACTCAAGGCTTCAAAACCGGAAACCAACAACTCCACGAGGAGATTAATCAAGAAAACAAAACTGGATTTAAACCCTCAAAGCTAGCCGGTGATTGGAGTGGGATCCCTACCCCCTCAGAGCAGCTTCGATCCACGAAGCCTAGCTAAGGATCTTCCTCGCCTCGCCACGAACCCAACGAGCCTTCAAGCTCCAGGAAAGGTGGCCGGAGGAGGAAGAACGGCGAAGAAAAGCTCAGCCGGCCAAGGGGAAGAAACAGAGCTCTCGCGAGGGGGAAGAAGGAAGGAGAAGCCGGGGGAAAGGAAGGAAGAGGGGAAGGGGGGGGGGGGGGGGTAAGGCCGGGGGAAAGCCGGCGAAGGCGGGGAAAAGCTGGGGGAGGGGAGGGAAAGTCTTCCCTCCCCTGACAGGGGAAGCGACGGCCACCGCGGTGGCCGTCCTTCGAAAGCCACCGACAGAGACTTCCAGGCACAGGCAGGATCGATCCTCCACGACCAAAGGATCGATCCTCCCTGCCCAGAAGTGCAAACTGGGGCTGGAAAACGGGCCCAAGCCCAGAATTCCCAAACTAGGTCCCACCTAACCTTTCTAACAAACACAACCATCAAGCAAGGCCTGTGTGTGCACACCCAGTGTGAAACGACCGCCAAGGCGCAATTTCCCAAATTGCCCTTGGGGTAAACAACAAGTCACGAGGATAGAGAGACAGGTCCTCACAGTAGTGGTCTCCACATATAAAGCCCTCGGCGCACGCCGGCATGCAAGGCTAGGAAAAGCTGTAGGGCTACCCGCCCGTTTATTCTAAACATCCCGGGACTCTTCACTCCCCCGGTTCACCACTGCCCCTATTATAGGGCTAACATGCTTAAACATATGTACCAGGTTTAAGACAGTAAAGAAAACGGTATATGCAAAGCCCCGCGGGCAAAACCAAGAAGAAATCTCTCTCTCTGCCGTAGACGGATCGATCCTTTTCCCCAAGGGCCGATCGATCCTACTAACGGCAGAGAACAAACTCTCCATATCGTGCTGAGTAAGATCGATCCGTCCCTCCAAGGGTCGATCGATCCTACTCGCGATAGGGAACATCCTCACTGCCGTGCCGAGGAGGATCGATCCTTTCCCCCAAGGGACGATCGATCCTACTCGCGACGGGGAAGATCCCATGCTACCCAAGGCACAAGGATCGATTTTTCTCACCCAAGAATGATCGATCCTGCTCGGGTTCAACATGACCAACAAAGAAGGATCGATCCCTCTCACAGAAGGATCGATCGCGATGGGTTCTCCGGCAACCCTCCGGCGAGAAATACCGTCGGAAAACTCCACCAAATCCCACCAAAACCTGGGATCTAGTAGTACGAAGGACCACGAGTCCAAAACCGGCGTAAATACTACAATTTAACAAGTGTATAACAAGATCTAAGCAAAAGATCACAGACAACCGAAAAAACATCCAAAAACCCGGAAGAATTGTAAGTAGGATCCCTACTGTGAGGACATGTCCCTCCATTCCTGGGTCGACCGCCTAAGTCGGGCCGGTGGCTCGTTGTGAACCACAAGGGCAATTTGGTAGACTGCGCCTTGTCGGTTTTTTTCACACCCGCGTGTGCACACACAGCATTTGATTGATGATTGTATTTGACTAGATCCTTTTAGGAGGATTTTGACCTTTGGATCGAACCAACTACTGTAGCGAGCAGTTGAGCGGCGAGGATGGCCGTTAAGGCCGTCACTCTCCGTTGTTAGAGGAGAGGACCTCTCCTTCACCCTCTCCTTCACCTTCTCCTTCACCTTCCCCCTCCTTCCCCGGCCTTCCCCTTCCTTCTCCTTCTCTTCTCCTTCTCTTCTTCCTTCTCTTCTTTCTTCCTTCTTCTTTCTTCTCTTCCGCGGTTCTGTTTTTTTTTCCTCTGTTTCCTTCCGGGGCAGCCATCTTCTTCTCCTCCGTTCTCCCTCCTCCGGCCACCGTTTTGGGTGTTCGAAAGCTCGTTGGATCCGTGGCGACGAGAGGAAGATCTCTGAAGTGGTTTGGAACCTTGTTCGTGACTGATTAGCGGGGAATCAGCCGAGGATTAGCGCAGTTCGGTAGGTTTTTCTACCTACGAGAGTGTTTAATGGATTTCTCTTAATCTAGCCGGTAGATCTTGTAGTTCTTTGTGTTGTTAGCTTCCTCTTGCTTAGTATAATTTCTGGTTTAAGTTTCATGATCTTTGGTTGAATTTTTAGTAGGATTTATGTATGATTAATCTCGGATATTCCGGTTTTTGCTGTTCTTGAAGAACAGCCGGCTTGCGGCGTGTTTTCCGATCAGTACATATATGATCTTCGGTTGTGATGAGCATTAGAGTTGTAGATCATCTTTGAGTCTACTCTCAAACCCAATTGATTTTATAATTTTCTGATTTTCCTACGATTTGTTATGGTTTTCGCACGGGTGGGCTGCGTTGCAGCAAGCATTGGTAAGTTAGTTTTGATTAACAGTTTTGATTAGTATTTTCCCGTTAATCCAGCCGTTGGATGTTTATGGATTTTGGATATGTTGATCCTGGAATATAGATCTACTGGTGTCTAAGTTGGATCTTAAATCCAACGTCGTTTGCATGTTGGATCGATGGGGTCAACTAGCTGCTTGTAGAGAATGTTTTGGTGTTTTGAATATAATATTATAAGCTCGGATTATAATATTATATTTTTACTGTTCATCAAAGTTTTTGGGGTTGCTTCCCGTTGCAGGAGTCCGCGGTTGACGGTCGTGGTACCGTCGTAATGCCGGGACCCGCTGCGGATCGGCTAGCAGCGGTTCGTAGTACCGCTGCAGCGATCCGGTTGGACTTGTATGCTGCCTTGTCATACTGTTGCATGCATATTCCTCTTTCTTGTGTATGTTCATAGCATGCATTCTCTATTGTGCATTAGTTGCATGGTTAGGGCGTGGGTGATCTGTGGGTCGCCGTCCCGAGGCTGGAAGCTCGGATTTAGCCCTAGGATCGGGGTTGGGTAGCTTGGTCCAAGTTCGAATTGTGGTGTCCAGTCAAACTTGATAATAGGCTTAGATGACTGGTACACATGTTGCTCGATGATTATAGAGGTCCTGTCGGCCTTGAGTCGGATGCTGAGGTGTAGCCGGTGTCCCACTGTGTTGACCCTTGAGTAGAGAGGTTGCCTACTCAGCGGTGTCGTTTCCCGCATGCAATGTCGTTCCCTGCTTGTGGGCCAGCAGTGTTGTTTCCTGCTACTGAGTGTGACCTGACATGTGACCAGCTCGGCTGGAAGACCATGATCGTGGGCCTCAGGGACACGCGGTGGGGTTATGGGGCCCCTGTATACACCCAGGTCTTACTTGAGGGCGTCACTCTTGTGTTCCCCTTCCTTCTGTGTGACGTAGTGTAGAACCCTACTGAGCTTTATGCTCACTCCTACCCGGGCTGCGTTTTGCAGGTGCAGGCGCCAGCTCTTCTTCAGTAGCCCCTACCGGGCTGGTGTTTGGTGGCGCGGCGGCGTCTGGCGGTGTCTGAGGATCGGTGATCACTTTCTACACTTTTTATTATAGTTTGTCTCCAACGGGAGTATGATGTATAAACTGGTGTAACCCCTTGAGGTTTTGGATTATTATATTATATATGTTGAGGTTTTAAATTTGTTGTAATATTCAGGGGTGCTTATGAATTGTTTAGTGAAATCAGTAAGTTGGGGGGAACCCCTCGCCTTTATTTCCGCATTTAGTTAGGTTCCGATTCGCGTCGCCCGGCCCGGTTGAGCTTTCGCGGGTCGGGGCGCGACAGCTTGGTATCAGAGCATAGGTTATAGATTCCAGGGTTAGGATCAGGATACGGTTGAGATTGAGCGTGGAATGGGTTAGTTCTATGTCTAGAACATCTGTGCATGCTTATTGTGATGTGTTATGTTTTTCCCTTCCTGTTTGAACTGCTTGTTTTGCGGTTTCTGACGAGTGAACTCTCGTTTGTCGTTGGTGATTGCGCAGATGGCGGGAGCTCGAGACCGGCCTTTGGTTGTCGGTCAGGGTGGGGTACGACTCGGTCGGCCCGCCCGACCGAGCGGGGAGGTTCCCGCTAGGGTGGTACGAGCTCGACGGACTGAGCCATCGCCAGCGACGGTTTTGGTCACACGGGACGAGACCCTTCTCGGTGAGGAGAGGGTTCTCGCTCCGGTCGACGGGCGGGCCGCGGCAGCGGTCATGATGGACTTCCAGCGGCTGAACCCGCCTAGGTTCAGCGGTGAGACTGGAGATCCGACCACGGCAGACGGCTGGCTTCGAGGAGTCACGCGCGTTCTCGACGCTCTCTTCATCGAGGATGATCGGATCCGGGTCACCCTCGCGGCGTTCTAGTTTGATGGAGACGCTCTTGACTGGTGTTGCACCGCCCATCACACCAGTGGCGGAGAGGAACCTATGTGGGAGGAGTTCAAAGCGTTGTTCTTGGACGCGTACTTTCCGGAGAGTACGCATGACGCTCTGTCTCGCGAGTACCAGTCCCTTCTGCAGGGTACTCGCTCGTTGCAGCAGTATGCCACCCGGTTCACGCACTTGTCTGTTTTGCGGGGGCAGTGGCAGCAGATCCAGTAGCCAGAGCACGGCAGTTTGAGTGGGGTCTTCGTCCAGAGATCAGGCGCCAGACGTGTTCCTACCACTTCCAAACGCACTCAGCACTTCTGAACTGCGCCTTAGTTGTGGAGGCGCAGTTGCAGGACGAGAGACGCCGGCCAGTTCCACTGATAGTCTCTACCAGCTCACAGCAGCAGAGGCCCCAGTTCAGAGGGGGATTCGGCAGAGGCCAGCAGCAGAGTCAGCGACACTTCCAACAGCAGTCGCAGCGCTCATAGCAGTTCCAGCCACAGTTCCCGAGTGCAGCAGGCCAGTTTCTCCTGACGGCCGGGCCGTCTGGACAGGCTCCGTCAGGGGGAGGCCAGGGTCAGCAGCCTGGTGGCGCGCCAGTCACGTGTTTCCAGTGCGGGCAGCTGGGACACTTTCGTAGAGACTGTCACCTGCAAGGACCGCAGGGCAGTAGAGGCGGAGGGTCCAGTGCTTGGCAGGGGAGCAGTGGTGGGCGCGGATCAGGGGCTGGACCGAGCCGCTCCAGAGGTGGAGGTGGCCAGCGAGGGCATGTGTTTGTCCTTCCGGAGTGTGAGCAGCCGGATACCGTTCAGCTGTACCAGCCACCAGCGCAGTACCAGCAGTACCAGCAGACAGCGGGAGAGCCATCCGTACTCAGAGGTATCTTTCAACTTTCTAGTTCCTTAGTAGAGGTACTGATAGACTCTGGGGCGTCTCATTCCTATGTTGCTAGGATGTGAGTGGCATCGCTAGGATTAGAGACGAGTTGGCTAGAGGTGGCACAGTCTGTAGACTCACCGATCGACGGAGCGGTCAGGGTGGACCGGGTCTGCCGATCTTGTTCCTTGGAGGTTGGAGGCCTCCGTGTCTGTCTAGACCTGCAGGTAATAGACATGACAGGCTTCGATGTGATACTCGGTATGGACTGGTTGGCAGCATACCGAGCTATCATCGACTATAGTCGCCGGAGGGTTGTCGCTTGGACACCCGACGAGACACAGTTTGTGTTGTTAGGGGATCGATTCTCAGCCGATTCCTTTGCTTGTAGTGTTGGGAGGCGTGACAGCGAGCTTTCAGCCTTGCTGGCCAGCCTGTCCCTGTTTGGGTTAGAGGGAGTGCAGCAGAGCAGTTTCCCCAGGATTGTGTGCGACTACACTGACGTGTTTCCCGAGGTGTTGCCAGTGCTTCCACCGTCCAGAGAGGTCGACTTTGAGATCGACCTGGTACCGGGTACCACACCGATCTCTCTCCCAGCGTTCAGGATGGTACCAGCAGAGCAGAGTGAGTTGAGGACCCAGCTAGACGAGCTTACCAGCAGAGGCTTCATCCATCCCAGCATGTCTCCCTGGGGGGCGCCAGTGTTGTTCGCAAAGAAGAAGGATGGTACCCTTCGACTTTGCATAGACTACAGGCGGCTCAACAGGGTGACGGTGAAGAACAGGTATCCGATGCCGAGGATCGACGACTTGTTTGACCAGTTGCGGGGATCTTCAGTATTCTCGAAGATCGACCTCCGCACCGGCTACCACCAGTTGAGGGTTCGGGATTGCGACATCCCGAAGACGGCTTTCCGAACTCGGTACGGCCTATACGAGTTCGTGGTGATGCCGTTTGGACTGACAAATGCACCAGCAGCGTTCATGGATCTCATGCAGAGCATCTTCCGGCCTTTCCTAGACCAGTTTGTGGTGGTGTTCATCGACGACATTCTGATCTACTCTCGATCAGAGGCGGAGCACGAACGACACTTGGCGACAGTGTTGCAGCTACTTCGGGAGCATCGGCTATATGCCAAGACTTCCAAGTGTGAGTTCTGGCTCCCACAGGTGGGATTCCTTGGGCACGTGGTGTCGGCAGCAGGGATCGCAGTTGACTTGACCAAGGTCGAGGCAGTGGAACAGTGGCAGAGACCGAGGACAATGTTCGAGGTTCGCAGTTTCCTAGGCCTGGCAGGTTACTACAGACGGTTCGTGCGGGACTTCTCCAGAGTTGCTGGACCGATGACCAGACTGACCCAGAAGGCCGTCCCGTTCGTGTGGGATGATGCTTGTGAGTGAGCTTTCGTGGAGCTGAGGACGAGGTTGACCAGTGCGCCGATGCTGATCGTCCCCGAGCGAGGTGTTGGTTACAGTGTCTACTGCGACGCCAGCGGTGAGGGTTTGGGATGTGTCCTCATGCAGGAGGGCCATGTAGTTTCCTATGGTTCTCGTCAGCAGAAGAACCATGAGAGGAACTACCCGACCCATGACTTGGAGCTAGCAGCGGTCATCTTCGCCTTGAAGACCTGGCAGCATTACCTCTATGGCGAGAAGTTCTCAGTCTTCTCAGACCATAAGAGCTTGAGGCACGTTTTTGATAACGCGTGAAAACTGCACAAATCGCCCCTTTAACTAGGTCCTGTTAGCCTCCAAGCAATGCTATTTTGATGGTCTATGGTATATTTCAGGTATAAGAGCCTTCAACAAAGATTAGGTCAAGTTTGGTGCTAAAACGAAGCTATGCTGGCAAGTCTGCGCAACTCAGATCGATCTGACATCCAAAGGGGATCGATCTTATTATTCCAGCAAGAAGCGGGCCGATTGAAGCGAAGAGGATCGATCTCAATACAAGAAGATCGATCTACTTTCCAGCCGCAAGCGTGACAGAGAGTTAAATAGAAGCACGTCTAAATGGGATCGATCCGAGACAAGTCGGATCGATCCAAACCTGGAGACTCTACTCAGCCGTGGAAAGAAGATCGATCCCTTTTTCCAAGGAGATCGATCTTGGTCGGGCAAAATCCAGATCCTGAGTTCACGGACGAAGAAGATCGATCCGCTTTCCAAAGGGGATCAATCCCTTTTGGTGCTGCGGGAAAAATAAAGGGCTGAGATCTAATCCGAGTTAGGGTTTGATTAAGGTCTATAAATAGACCTTGTTAGAGGAATTTTGGCAGCCATCCATAGACAAATTTTCCTCTCCTCCTTGGTGTTTCTTGGCTCCTCTTCCTCAATAAAAATTAGGGTTAGATCTTGAAGATAGATCCATGGCGGGAGCGCGCCCTCAACCTTCTTCGATGGATCGTCTCTTCAAGGTGAGTAGCTAAATCCTTAGTATAGGAAATTCTATGATTTAATAGAGAGTTTATCTACATTTTTCCTATGGATCAGAGCATGTACTTTATGATGGGTTAATGGATAGATTTCAGATCTTATATATATCTATTGGTAATATTTATTATGGTGAATGAATTGGATGTTCTTTGTGCCCTAGATTTGGCCTGTCTTGTCTCGGTTTTTCTGTGATTGTACAGTCGAAATCTTTGAAAACTCAAAACATAAAAGTTGTAGATCTCTTCCTTAGCGTTTCACCGAATCTTGAATCATCTTGTTTCGAGTTCGGATGTGAAAGTTACGCTGAAATTACTATCGCTGGTTTTGAGCATTGCATGTTAGAGGCTAGGATTAGGACTTGTCCAAGATGCTTTCATGCTAGAACCATGTTAGATCTTTGGATTGGATTCTAAACCCTAGATTATGATTGTAGGAGTGCTAGAACCACTACCTTAATGCTAGAACCATTAAGACCTATGATTATAACCGACAATTCGTTCTTTATCTTTATTGATTAGGCGATCTCAAAGTGCTAAAACCACTTTGATTATTCTCATACCAATTATCCACTGATTTGATCTTCGTTCCGACTTAGACTTCTAATGAATCTTTGTTGAGAGTGATAGTGGACCTAGCCAATCTTCTATCAACCTTGGAAAACCATCTAGAATTTATGGAATTGCTCTTATCCTAGGAATGCCTAAATAGCTCTCGATTACGGATTAGAAATTCCTAGCTTTTTCTCCGATCGTTATTCCCCAGATTTAGTTTGATTCGAGTTAAAAGTAGTTCAAAGACCAACTATCATTCATCTTCCTTAACTTTTGATTTAGAACTATGCATGGTAATTAGACTTAATCCTATTTTCCATGTGGACCGACTCGGACTCATAGCTATCTACCTCTTAAGTAGTTAGTTAGTGATTCGGATTATAAATTTATAATTTTGGCGTTCTTGTTAAGGTAATGACACTTTTCAAGGCGTGTCAGAATTTTGGTGCCGTTGCCGGGGATCACGGTTTATTGAGTTAATTGCCTAGTGTAGTTTTATTTCAATTAGTTATCTTTATTTCTGTCGGTTATTATATAAAAGATCAAAAATAGTACCAGTGCTAATATTTCCTATCTTTTTGATCGTACGTTAGGGACTTTGACGAAACACCTTCCAAGCGGAGAAGGAGCGTCGGTCAAAGCTTCACCGAGATAGCACTGTTTGTATCTCTAAACCTTGGTTGTTCTGGTGATGTGGTATATGAATGAATGTTAGTGAAGATTCAGATTTAAATATTACATTGCAAGAATTTTTGAATTCTCGTGCTGCATTGCTTAGACATGTGAATATTTCACCTGATTTATCCATGGAGAATCATAACTTAGATGATCATCATGATCATGAGGAAAATCCGACCCATCAGGAAGATCAACGCCGCATGAATATGAAAGATTTTTACATTCCTACTTCATTTACTTCAAATTCATGCATTCAACCCCCCAGTGATAGGAGCTGCCCATTATGAAATCAAGCCTCAGTTTCTTCAATCTCTCCCTGCCTTTCATGGTCTGTCTCATGAAGATCCTTACAATCATATAGAAGAATTTATCTTGATTAGTTCGACCGTGAAAGTCAATAATTTCACTGACGATGCTTGGAAATTGAAACTCTTTCCCTTTACTCTCAAGGGCAAAGCAAAATATTGGCTTACATCTTTAGAGCCCAGATCTATCACGACTTGGCCTCAACTTCAAACCCAATTTCTGGCTAAATTCTTTCCAATTACCAAGACCAGTGATCTTAGAAAAGAAATTTCATCTTTCAAACAAGCCGATGATGAACTTTTTCATGAAGCATGGGATAGATATAGGGAACTCTTTAGGAAGTGTCCTCATCATCAATTTCCTCAATGGGCTATCATAGAGAACTTTTATAATGGCCTTAAAGAGAGACATCAAATGACTATTGATGCCGCATGTGGAGGAGTATTTATTACAAATCCTCTTGATATTTCGTGGAGGCTTTTTGAGAGATTAGCAGAAAATTCTCATCATCATGCTTCATCTTCTAGGAATACCCGAGATTCGTCCAATCAAGCTAGACCTAGAGGTACCCTGGAATTAAATGAATCTACTCGTTTAGCTCAACAAGTAGATATTCTAAGTAGGAAGCTTGACCAAGTTCTGACTCAGACTACAAATCAAGTTGTATCTTCAAATCCTCCATTGCCACCGCATTCAGGAGATATTTGTTTCTTATGTTCAAATTCTGGTCATGATGTCACGGATTGTCATTTAGCGCTTGAATATCCAGAATTAGTTCAGGAACATGTGAATGCAATTTATAATCAGTCCAAACCAGCTTATGATCCATATTCTAATACATTTAATTCTGGTTTACGGAATCACCCGAATTTCTTTTGGAGAACACATGGTCAACAGTCTGATTCCTTCAATCCTAGACCACCAATGAATAATCAAAATCCAAATTACCCTCCAAAATTTCAGCCATCATCTCGGCCGCCTAAAAATTATACCTCCCAAGTGCCTTATCAATCTCAACCTTCTCAGTCTTGGGGGTATCAACCGTATGGATCACCACAACCTCAAGCGAATCAAAATCAATCATCTCTTCCTCCACCACAATCGAATCGAAGTCCAAATATTGATGATTGACTTGTAAAGGCTCTTGAGTCTTTTGAAGCTTGTACCCAATTGGTTCATTCCCATTCTCAAGCTTTAGCTAAGATGGAAGCTCAAATGGGTCAATTGGCTAATTCTATGCATAGGAGAGAAGAAGGTACCTTACCAAGTCAACACATTCCTAACCCTAGAGGTCAACATTCCGTTGAGTCTTCCCATGAACACGTCCAAGCTGTCACTACTCTGCGAAGTGGAAAAACCTTTGACAATGTTGAGAAACCGGATGAGGAATATCTAGATCATGATCTTACATCTCAACCTCTCAATGCAACTCCATCTACTTCTCAAGTTCCATTAGATAGAGACTTGCATGCATCTAATGATGAGGTGTTACCCAAAACTTCAATTCCTGCTCCTCATGATTCTACTTCATCGCCTGAGCCGAATCCTAGGACCTATGTTCCGAAAATTCCTTTTCCTGAGGCCCTGGTAGATCCGACTTCAACTCCTTCCAAAAGTTCCAAACTTGATGAAATTATGGAAGTTTTTAAGAAAGTTCATATTAATCTTCCTCTTTTGGATGCGATTAAACAAGTTCCTTCTTATGCGAAATTCTTAAAAGATTTATGTACTCAGAAGCGTCGATCTCGATCGCATGTTTCTAAAAAGATTTTCCTAACCGAACAAGTAAGCTCTATTCTTCATAGTGATATTCCTCCTAAGCTTAAAGATCTAGGTACTCCTACGATATCCTGCATCATAGGGAGTCATTTGATAGAAGGAGCGTTACTTGATTTGGGAGCTAGTGTGAATCTCATGCCATATTCATTATACTCCAAATTCGGTATAGGAGAATTAAAACCCACCGCTATGACTCTACAGTTAGCCGATCGGTCAATCAAAACCCCATGGGGTATGCTGGAGGATGTCTTAGTTAGGGTTGATCAATGTGTATTTCCTGTAGATTTCATAGTGTTGGATATGGAACCAAGCGTGCAAACAAAGAAAACCATTCCAATAATTCTTGGTCGACCTTTCTTAGCTACAACTAATGCTTGCATTAATTGTAGGGATGGTATTATGACAGTTACTTTTGGAAATATGGAATTGAAATTGAATATTTTTCATACGTCGAAACGCCATGCATATGATGATGATTGTTTTGTTATAAATGCTTTAATGAATAATGATGATAATGATCTGTGTGTGGATGATGCGATGTATAAGATAGTGCATGATGACGATGTATCGAGTGAAAGTTATGTAAGTGCATGTGATGCTTCATTTTTCGATGATGAGGATGTGGTAACTAGAGATGATTTGCCAGATCTGAATATTGATTTTCCAGTACTACATGGTGAGATTCTGGATGGGAATGATGGAATATTGATTGGTGATGTCAATGATCTTGTTATTCTTGAGGATGTGAAAGGTTATGACTTGTATGAGGATGTGTGTAATATTTCTTGGAAAAGGATTCCAATTGAAACTCTACCGCTTACTTCTTCAACTCCAGCCTTACCATCGTTGATTATGCCGCCTCAGCTTGATTTGAGAACACTACCTTCTAATCTTAAATATGTCTTCCTTGGAGCTGATTCTACGCTTCCTGTGATTATTTCCTCATCGTTAACCAAAACTCAGGAATCTCAATTGATTGAAGTTCTTAGGTAACATAGGAGAGCCATTGGATTGTTCATAGGAGATCTTAGAGGTATTGACCCTTCTATTTGCATGCATCGTATACATTTAGAGGATGAAACTAAAAGTGTTAGAGAAATACAGCGTCGTCTTAATCCTTTAATGAAGGACGTGGTCATGAAAGAGGTAGTGAAACTCCTAGATGCTTGTATCATATACCCGATTTCTGATTCTAAATGGATTAGCCCAACTCAGGTAGTTCCTAAGAAATCTGGGATCACTGTAGTTAAAAATGAAACAGGATAAGAAATCGCAACCCGTCAGACTACAGGTTGGAGAGTATGTATTGACTATAGGAGACTGAATACCTTAACTAGAAAGGATCATTTTCCTCTACCTTTTATTGACCAGATTTTAGAAAGGTTAGGAGGTCAAGCATACTACTGTTTCCTTGATGGTTACTCAGGTTATAACCAGCTAGCTATAGATCCCGTCGACCAAGAAAAAACGACCTTCACTTGTCCCTTTGGAACCTTTGCATATAGAAGAATGCCTTTTGGTTTATGCAATGCTCCAGCTACGTTTCAACGTTGTATGCTTTCGATTTTTGGAGACATGATTGAGCAGTTCCTAGAAATATTTATGGATGATTTTTCTGTGTTTGGCAAAACCTTTGAATCTTGTTTATCAAATCTTTCTAGAGTTCTTGCTAGATGTGTCGAAACAAACCTTGTGCTTAGTTGGGAGAAGAGTCATTTTATGGTTAATGAAGGAATTGTGCTTGGTCATGTGATTTCGAGTCGAGGGATAGAAGTCGACAAAGCGAAACTAGAATTAATTTCTAAATTGCCACCTCCTTCCTCAGTTCGTCAAATCAGATCCTTCTTGGAGCATGCAGGATTTTACCGCAGATTTATCAAGGATTTTAGTAAAATATCTCGTCCTCTCTGTGCTTTGCTTGTGAAAGATGTTCCTTTCGTATTTGACGAATCATGCCTTAAAGCTTTTAATGTCCTTCGCGATTCTCTTTCTTCAGCACCTATTTGTCATCCTCCTTTGTACGATCACCCTTTTGAGATTATGTGTGATGCGTCGGATCGTGCCGTTGGTGCTGTTCTTGGGCAAACGATTGATAAATTGCCCAGAGTTATCTATTATGCTAGCAAGACTTTGAATGAAGCTCAGCTTAATTATACCACAACTGAGAAGGAATTGCTAGCTGTAATCTTTGCCTTGGAAAAATTCCGTTCATATCTTCTTGAATCCAAGGTTATTATATTCACCGATCATTCTGCTTTAAGATATCTTGTAGGGAAGAAAGAACTTAAACCGAAGTTTATCCGTTGGATTATGCTTTTGCAAGAGTTTGATCTTGAATTAAGAGATAAAAAGGGAGCTTTGAATGTAGTAGCTGATCATTTATCTAGACTTCCCTTAGATGTGATAAACGATTCAACTCCGATTAATGACACATTTCCTGATGAACACCTTTTCGTTGTTGATCATCCTCCTACATCGTGGTATACACATATCGTGAACTATCTTGTTACAGGATTCATTCCTTCTCATTGGACCAAGCAAGACAAAGATAAAATTTTCTCTCGAACTAGATCCTATGTCTGGAATGATCCGATTCTTTTTAAACATTGCCCTGATCAAATTATGCGATGTTGCGTACCTGAATCTAAAATTATTTCTGTCTTAACCACTTGCCACTCTCATGCTTGTGAGGGGCATTTTTTTGGCCGGAGAACTGCGGCCAAAATCTTCCAATCCGGTTTCTACTGGGCGACTATATTTCGTGATGCTCATAGTTTTTCTCAAGCTTGCATTAGATGTCAATAGCTTGGTAATATTTCCAGCCAAAATGAAATGCCACAAACTCCTATCATTGTTTGTGAAATTTTTGATGTTTGGGGTATCGATTTTATGGATCCTTTTCCTCCTTCAAACGGCTTCACGCATATCCTATTAGCAGTTGATTATGTATCTAAGTGGATAGAAGTTGTAGCTACTAGGACAAACGATCATCGAGTTGTTATCAAATTTCTTCATTCGAACATTTTTTCTCGATTTGGTCACCCTAGAGCAATCATTAGTGATGGAGGATCCCACTTTATGAATAGATACTTCCGCCAAACCCTTAATAAATACAACATCTCTCATAAAGTTGCCACACCATATCATCCTCAAACTAGTGGCCAAGTAGAGGTGTCGAACCGGAAAATTAAGCGAATTCTAGAAAAGGTTGTGCGGGCCGATAGAAAAGATTGGTCTATGCGACTGGATGATGCTTTGTGGGCATACCGTACAGCTTATAAGACTCCAATTGGTATGTCCCCATTTAGAATGGTGTATGGCAAACATTGTAATCTTCCAGTAAACCTCATGAATAAAGTCTGGTTAAATATTCATAAAGTGAACTGGAACCCATGGACGGGATGTAATACCCGCTTACTTCAATTGAATGAACTAGAAGAAATCCGTAATGAAGCCTATGATAATTCTCTAATTTATAAAGCCCAGACTAAGGCGTATCATGATAAGTTTATTCATCGAAGAGTTTTCAACGTTGGTGATAAAGTTTGGCTATTTAACGCCAAGCTTAGACTCTTCCCGGGAAAACTTCGGTCTAGGTGGAATGGTCCATTCATAATTAAACAAGTTTTTCCTCATGGAGCATTTGAAATTTGGAATCCTAAATCTGGTTCTATCTTCACAGTGAATGGTCATAGATTGAAACCGTACATTGAAAATCCTCCAACAGCTGGACCCTACGATGACGTTGGATGAGCCACGTTATCAGTGATTGATCGTTAACCTCGTCGGGCTAGCGACGTTAAACCAAGCGCTTGATGGGAGGCAACCCATCCGTTTCTAATCATTTGTTTTCTCTTCTTGGTTGTGTGGTTAATTTATTTGCTTGTCGTGGTTTGTAGGTTATTTCTAGCTTAGTATGAATGATATCCTAGTTAGCCACGTACTGCTTGCAACGCTTGAGGTGAACCGACCAGACGATTTTGTTTGTTAGCGTGGGTTGACGCAGGCAAGGTGAGAAGATCGATCTCATGCGGACTTGAGATCGATCTTTATCGGGCTCCCTGAAATAAAAAACAATAAAAAAATAGAGCAACCAACTGGACTCAAACTCGGACCGCCGGCCTTCCACCGCCTTCCTTACCACTGGCTTTCCTTATTTCCTTACCTCCTTCTCTCCTTAATTCCTATTTCTACTAAGTTTCGTTAAGTCCATCTAGCACTCCTAGAGGCGGTGAGCCCCTCTATTTATACAGCCATTAGCCCTGTGTTTCGTCACTTCTAACCACAGCCGCGGGTGTGTCCTTCGAGCATCTTTTCCGGTTCCGGCGTGGAGTTCAGCGTCTTCAGCAAGGATCTCACTAGCGAGTTCGTCCAAGGATTATTCGGTAGGGATCCCAATCTTTTACTTCTTTCCTTTTCTCTTTTCTCTCGCAGTTTATGTTGTCTCTACCGGCGGAACCCATGGATTTCGCCATGGATTCCGACCACTGACTCCGGCGACCAAAGCCGGTGTCCTCCGTATTCCCTTTTTCCTTTGTTGTCTTCGACCTTCCCTTCTTCTTTGATCTTTATTTCTTTCCTTCTCCCCATCCGTCCAACCATCCCCTGTTTCTATCTCTCTCTCTCGTCCATGCTCAGTTAATCTTATTCTTCTCAGCCTGGGGATGTCCGATCGATCCCCTTAACCATTAGGATCGATCTCATCCTTCCAATGCTGGGTTCTCTCATCTTTCAGCCACTAAACTAATCCACAAATTTATTACAGCCATGTCTGATTCTGGATTCGACGACCACTCCTATAACTCCCAGAATACGTACGTTGAGCCTGGATCGCCAGCATCGCAAGCCTCTGATTCGTCACATGACTCAATCGAGTCCTTCTCGTCCGATGCAGTCGGCAGTGAACTCCAATTCATCACTTTCCCGCCTGGCACAACTTCTTGGCAAAATAGCACTCCGGGCGGGACGATTAATTACCCTCAGGGTATCGAGTTCCATGGCATGAACCTCACGAATTATTCTATGCAAAACTTGGCAGCCAACTTACGCCAGCATCCGGACCTGGATGATCCATGGATTGCATTTAAGCACCCGGATGGTTCAACATCCGTGGTGCTTCCTAGGGTCGCTTTTGAATCGCCACCTCCCTCAGAACCTGCGTCGTCGTATGCGAGTGACGATCCGGATCGTCCACCTACACCAAGGAGGACTGATTCCGATTTCGACGAGGAGATCGAGAACTATATCGTGGATATGTCCGAGGAGGATTATGAAGATGAGGACGAAGAAGAGGAGGATGATGAGGATGATGCGGACAGTGATAATTAGGCATTAGGATGCTTTGGATTTTTATTTTTGTGGTGGTTTGCTTTGCTTTCTAAATTGCTTTCATTTGCTTTCAATGCTTGTACATTTGATTTCCTGCTCTTTAGAATTTTGCCCTTCATCTTTCCTATGTAGTGCTTATTTACTTAATAAAATTTTAGTTTTCGGAATCTATTTTTGGGTGTTTTTCTATCGGGATCGATCTGCTTGCCAAGCAGGATCGATCTGGATCGGGTGCCTGGGCCCCTATATTGCCAGCGTCAGCAATCCAGAGCGATCTCATTTTTCCTTCTTCCTTGGCCATCGCTCCGCTCCGTAGCCCTTTCATCTTCTCCGACGATGCTCAGTCTTCTCGCCTGCGATCTCCATCCAACCTAAGTCCAGCCAACCTCCGGCATCTACACTCATTCACTGCCGGTATTTCTTGCAATCTCTCCCTCTTCTCCATAAACCCATACCCCCTCACCCCAAACCCTCTTTCCGACTACTCCTTCTCCCTTCACCGCGGCCGCCATTCTTCCTGTTTCGAGCCATGCCGCCCAAGAGAGCCAAAAAGCTTGCTATCAAAGCAAGGGCTTCTACTTTTGGTAAAGTGCGGGTTCCCACACCATCTCTGTTGTCTTCCTCCTCTGATTCGGCGTATCTACCCTCACCATCACCACCTTGATCTCCTCCGATCTCCTCTGTTCCACCGGAGGTGCCATCGGCAGCTCAACAATCATCTTCTCCACCCAACAGTCCCCATGGCCGGACTTCAACCACCGAGGCTCCTGCCGGTCCATCTCAAGATCCAGGCGTGTCTTCAAAAGGCAAGCGGAAAGCTTCCGATGGCGCCACACCCACTCCCACTCCTGCACGGCCGACAAAGAAAGGAAAGCTCACTCGCCCACCTACTGGTCCTACCTTCACAGCCGGCCTCGTTCCGAGATGGCAGCGAGAAGTGAACCTCGAGTTCACGTTCGACATCGAGCGTCTTCGGACGGTGGACATCGCCAGTGAGGGCGTTGTTACCCTAGAGGCTCGCGAGGTGCTGCCGATCTGCTACCCGTCCACTGCCGTCTATCCGCGGCTAGTCTGCATGTTCTACCAGAACATGGCAGCAATACCCTACAGTGACGATCGCGACCAGCCGGTGAGCATGACCACAGCCCCTGCACTTGGCTTCCGGACGACCATTGAAGACCATGAGATAATTTTTAACGTCCAGATCATCCGCGAGATTCTGGGCATTCCAGACCATGCTCCTGGTTTACATCGTCTGACCGCTGATGAGGAGATACCGCCAGATGCTGATATTGGAGCGTTCCTTCATCCGGAGAGGACCGGTGGAGTACAGTTTTCACGAGCTGAGCTCCATCCGTCCCTCTGGTTTGTTGATGATGTGCTGCGCCGGAACGTCTTCCAGTGCAGCCATGATCAGTATAGGACTGGACTATGGCTATCAGCTCTATGGCTGATCGCCAAAGGGTGGTCCTTGGACGTTTCCCAGTTGGTCCTTGAGGACATGGCGTTGTATTACCGGGGCGCCGTCCGCGATTGCTTGTACAGTTACAAGACCAAAGCTGCCCCGCATCCGTGCCTGATCTCAGCGTTTCTGTCATCCCGTGGGTTTGTACCAGAGGATGAACCGACTGTAACTACCGACGCTTTAGCTTATGCCCGATTTGGTCGTGCCACTTGGGCTAAAGTCGTCGGGCATATGCACAAAGCCGGCGCACCACAGACACGGTGGCGCCGCCAGCAGCCTGTTCCACCCCAGACTGAGCCAGACCCCACACTAGCCTCCAATTTTGGACCTGAGCAGCTCACGCTGAGTGACATCTACAACGAAGTGCTTGTTGTTAGCAGACGACAGGATGCACTTCAGCGGGATGTCGCTCGGATTTGTGAGCATTTGGGTATTTCTCCTACCGCCCCAGCCGACTGCCAGTCTCCTGGACCGTCCGATCCTCACCCTTGAGTTTAGAGTGTACATGTTCCTAGGCCTTGTAGTCCTTGCATATCTATTAGCTTCCTTATACCTAGGTTCATGTCTTTTGTGGATGAGCACTTTGGGTATGGTCGTTTGGATGACAGTTTTGTACTTCACTTATTTCTGTATCTGGATTGACATTTTGACGTATATACTTGCTAACTTTGGATTCTGGGGTGGGTACTGTGGGGGTGACTACATAACTCTATGTGGATGGGTAATCTTGTGATGGTGGATATGAGTAAATCTTGTTTGATGCAGGTGGGAGCATAGGGTAGTTTACTTTTCCTATCAATGTGTAATGCATGTTTGTACTGCCCTTGGGCTGACTGAATAAATAAAGGAGATGCTGCCCGATTTTTCTCTAATTTTGCATGCTTATTCCATTATTTTCTTCTGTGCGATCACGGGGTGTTTCTTCTAATATTCTCCAGGCTTCTGCTATTACGGTTCGCATCTAGTAGGGATGTACGTCCCGACCATACTTGCCCTGCGCGTTTAAACTGATTGGCACATATGGTTTACCTTCCCCCAGGGTTACTAATTTATTCGCGGTCTCATCAGGTTATCTCTACCCCTTACCCTATTTCCGTGCTTGAGGACAAACCCGCTTAAGTTGGGGGTAGCATTTATAAATTTCATACTTAATATTTTAAGATAACCACATATTGTGCATCCCTTGAATTGTGCCAAAGGAATGAAATTAGAAGAGTTATTGACAAAGATGCTTGTTTTAGAAATTTATTTTATGAATTATTCTGATACTTGTAGGGTATATAAGGCATAGTAAATTTTTACAATGCCTGATATTATTTCTATACTTTAACACTTTTACCATGATTTAAGGATAGCTTGACATATCATACTGCACATGTTCACTTTCACATGTCGAAGAGTTGAAATTAGATTCTAAGCCTGAAACTGGGATAGATTTACAGTTCTTTGTCATGTCATAGAAGATACATGAATACATGCAATTTTCTGTTCGCAAAAAAAAAAGTATATGTGTCTGAAAGTGTAGGGTGTTCAACTTAGTAACCGGGCAGTGTGCCTAACCAGCGTGTTGTTCACGTAAAACAGTTGAATTACCTGAAAAGAAAAAAAATGACTTCATACTTAGTAACCGGGCAGTGTGCCTAGCCAGCGTGGTGTTCGCGTAAAACAGTTGAAGTTCCTTGTAGAAAAAAAAAGAGAAGAACAGAGATTGTTATGTGATAAGTGAAAAATATATGCTGACTTAGGATGGTGATCTTGAATAGTTGAATGTTTGGATATAATGGATACTCGGAAGCATGTGGAACTCTATTCACACACTGGAGTGTTAAAGTTATTTTCGATCATGAGTAAATATGTTAAAGTATTGGAAGTATGTTATGACATGTTTTGCTTTGCTATATCTTTATGTGACTATGAGTTGAAGGGTACGTTCATGGGTAATATTTCTGATTCGTGCATTAGAGTTGATGAGTCTTGTGATGGATTTCTAATGGCATAGTCAAGGGGATGTATTGATGTTTGTGGGTATCATCACCGGAAACCCTAAGTAGACTATAATTCCTCCACTGGGGCTACCCAGGGGTTTAAAGGCTTGTTACACATGCTAAGTGTAATCGTGAGACCTACGAAAGTGGCTAGTTAGGTTTACTGCTTTGTGTTTATTTTTATCTTGCTTTGCTCGAGGACTAGCAAAGATCAAGTTGGGGGGTGTGATAACGCGTGAAAAGTGCACAAATCGCCCCTTTAATTAGGTCCTGTTAGCCTCTGAGCAATGCTATTTTGATGGTCTATGGTATATTTCAGGTATAAGAGCCTTCAACAAAGGTTAGGTCAAGTTTGGTGCTAAAACGAAGCTATTCTGGCAATTCTGCGCAACTCAGATCGATCTGACATCCAAAGGGGATCAATCTTATTATTCCAGCAAGAAGCGGGCCAATTGAAGCAAAGAGGACCGATCTCAATACAAGAAGATCGATCTACATTCCAGCCGCAGGCGTGACAGAGAGTTAAATAGAAGCACGTCTAAATGGGATCGATCCGAGACAAGTCGGATCGATCCAAACCTAGAGACTCTACTCACCCGTGGAAAGAAGATCGATCCCTTTTTCCAAGGAGATCGATCTTGGTCGGGCAAAATCCAGATCCTGAGTTCACAGACGTAATATTTATTATGGTGAATGAATTGGACGTTCTTTGTGCCCTAGATTTGGCCTCTCTTGTCTCAGTTTTTTCGTGATTTTACAGTCAGAATCTTTGAAAACTCAAAACATAAAAGTTGTAGATCTCTTCCTTAGCTTTCCACTGAATCTTGAATCATCTTGTTTCGAGTTTGGATGTGAAAGTTACGCTGAGATTACGATCGCTGGTTTTGAGCATTGCATGTTAGAGGCTAGGATTAGGACTTGTCCAATATGCCTTCATGCTAGAACTAAGTTAGATCTTTGGATTGGATTCTAAACCCTAGATTATGATTGTAAGAGTGCTAGAACCACTACCTTAATGCTAGAACCATTAAGACCTATGATTATAACCTACAATTCGTTCTTTATCTTTATTGATTAGGCGATCTCAAAGTGCTAGAACCACTTTGATTATTCTCATACCAATTATCCGCTGATTTGATCTTCGTTCCGACTTAGACTTCTAATGAATCTATGTTGAGTGATAGTGGACCTAGCCGATCTTTTATCAACCTTGGAAAACCATCTAGAATTTATGGAATTGCTCTTATCCTAAGAATGCCTAGATAGCTCTCGATTACAGATTAGAAATTCCTAGCTTTTTCTCCTATCGTTATTCCCCAGATTTAGTTTGATTCGAGTTAAAAGTAGTTCAAAGACCAACTATCATTCATCTTCCTTAACTTTTGATTTAGAAGTATGCACGGTAATTAGACTTAATCCTGTTTTCCCTGTGGACCGACTCGGACTCATAGCTATCTACCTCTTAAGTAGTTAGTGATGAGTCACTAAATATTCATAATTAAACCCCTTAATTTACCTTTGTTAGGTTTAGAGTGTTTGTATTTGATAGTTTGTTAGTTGATTTCAGGTTTAATGAAGATTCAAGTTAGAAAGTACAAAAAAGGCTTAATATGCTGAAATACACTGCTCTGTCGACTGTTAGCATAATATTCACCAGATATTATTCTTAGGTCCAACTATTCTGAAATTTTGGTGACATCTAGAAGACATCAAGATGTACAACTTCCATGTTGGACGCTTTCAAAGATTCCGGAGGGATTGATAGCAGTTGTGAAGAAGATGAAGATATTTAGCTGCTGGAAGACTGATCCGTCGACGCCCAGGAGAATATTCGCAAAATATTCTAGATAAGTCCAAATATTGTAAACTCTTCGGGAGATGACAGAAGACTTCCAAATCTACATCTTTTGTGTTGGACTCATTCCAAAATTCTAGAGGAGTTGAACCCAGTCGCGATTGGAAGAAGCTGTCAGGGTTGAACCAGGAAATCCGAGTTGCACTTGAGATCTAACTCAACCCTAAAACCCTAATTCCGGGAATTAAGATATAAAAAGGGTTTTGTGGCTGGAAAACGAGGAGGCCTCCATAGAGAGAAAAAGAGGGATTCAGAATGGAGAAGAAGACGGAGATGCGGTGTGGATCCCTAACCTTCTTCATCGAGTACATGGATCTCATCCAAAAGATGAGTGGCTAATCTCTTTACTTAGGGATCTCATGAAGCTTTAGTGTAGCTTCTTTGTATTTTCTAGTTTCTTGTTATCTTTTCAAAGACATGATCCTATGAATATGGTTTTATTTTATAAAGAGTTGAGGGAACAGAGTTCCTCGACGTACATTCAGACCTATTTGATTGCTGTGCTTGATGGTAGAGATTCGTAGGATGGTTTTTATGTTGCTTTTGTGTATGCCTTTGAGATAATCTATGCTAGATGAAGATAGGTTGTACTCAGATTAAGTTCGAAGACAATCTATGCTAAGTTTGGATAGGTTATGTCTTAGGGAAGCAATAGCATTATTTTAGGGATTCGTGTAAGCTTAAGAAGCTATAAATCCATAATGTCGAGATAAGAAAACAAGAGGATAACTAGAGAATACAGGAAGTGAAACTAAAGTGGATTGTGTAATCCCTAGGTTTTCCCTCATTGATCTATTTCAATTTCGTTAATTGTTTTCTTAATTAGTTTTATTAATCAGTTCCTAAAAACCCCAAATCAATCCTTTTTCGCTTTAGGATTAGAGTGTTGAGAGTTAATTCGGGTGTTTCTTGTTAGTCAAAGTTATCCCTGAGGACCGACCCCGTATTTCACCATTATTCTCTCTTATTAATTTAGTGTTGAAAGAAAGATTTATAAATTTCTAAATTGCGTTTTGCATACGTTTTAATGACGACGTTTGTGATCGATCAGTTAGTTAGTGATTCGGATTATAAATTTGTAATTTTGGCGTTCTTGTTAAGGTAACGACACTTTTCAATGCGTGTCAGTTTTCACCCAACGTGACCTCAATCTGAGGCAGCGACGCTGGATGGAGCTACTGGAGGACTACGACTTTGCTTTGTATTACCATCATGGTAAGGCAAACGTCGTAGCAGACGTGTTGAGCAGACAGGTGAGAGACACCAGAGCAGCAGTTGCAGGGTTGTCAGCGCGGCGGTGGCAGGCTCTAGAGACAGCGGGCCAGTTGGGGCTCGAGTTTGAGGATCAGGGATCCAGCAGTTTTCTCTACACAGTGCAGAGTATGCCAGCAGTCTTAGCCAGAGTGTTAGAGGCACAGCACAGTGACCCTGAGCTCGAGGAGTTATGGACATCAGCGGGCACGGAGGGCACAGGCGGGGACTGGACAGTATCGTCAGACGGAGGGCTACGGTTCAGAGGCAGAGTAGCGGTTCAGCAGATCCAGTTCTATGACACGACGTCCTACGATAGTTCCACCACTCTCGTTTTGCAGTTCATCCCGGCGGCACCAAGATGTACCAAGATCTTCGGCGACAGTTCTGGTGGCGCGGGATGAAGAGGGCAGTGACAGAGTTCGTATCGCACTGCCTTACATGTCAGAAGGTCAAGGCAGAGCACTAGCGAACTCCGGGGTTACTTCAGCCGCTTCCACTAGCTGAGTGGAAGTGGGAGCACATCACGATGGACTTTGTGACCGGGCTACCGAGATCTCCTAGGGGGAATGATGCGATTTGGGTCATCGTTGATCGATTGACCAAATCGGCGCACTTCCTGCCTATGCGGACGACAGACTCGACGGACAGGTTGGGTAGCTTGTATGTCAGAGAGGTGGTCAGACTACACGGAGTTCCAGTTTCTATCATGTCAGACCGTGACCCCAGGTTTACCAGCAGGTTCTGGCGAGGCTTTCAGGAGGTAGTTGGCACACTCCTGACTTTCAGTACGGTGTTCCATCCGCAGACAGACAGGCAGTCAGAGCGGACGATCCAGATCTTAGAGAACATGCTGAGAGCTTGTGTCCTCGACGCCGGAGGCAGCTGGGAGGAGCACGTTCCCTTTGTGGAGTTCGCCTACAACAATAGCTACCAGTCCAGTCTTGGAGTAGCATCTTTTGAGGCGTTGTACGGTAGGCCGTGTCGTTCCCCAGTGTGCTGGACAGAGGTTGGAGAGGCTTCACTCACCGGTCCAGACCTCGTCAGGCGGTCGTCAGAGAGGTTAGTGCAGATCAGGCAGAGACTTCTGACGGCTCAGAGCCGGCAGAAGAGTTATGCAGATCAGAGGCGACGACCGTTAGAGTTTGCAGTTGGCGACAGGGTGTTCCTGCGAGCATCACCGTACAGAGGATCTGTCAGGTTTCGCAGAAGTGGTAAGTTGGCGCCGAGGTTTGTCGGGCCGTTTGAGATCCTAGAGAGGATCGGCAAGGTAGCTTACTGTCTGGATCTTCCTCAGCACATGTCTGCTGGGCATCCGACGTTCCATCTGTGGATGCTGAGGAAGTATCACCCAAATCCGTCTCATGTCATCAGGGTGGATGACATCGAGCTTGAGACAGACACGACGTTCGTCGAGCAACCAGTTCGAGTACTTGACCGGAGGGATCAGGTCTTGCGGGGCAAGATGATTCCCTTGGTCAAGGTATTGTGGAGGCACAGAGGCACCGAGGAGATGACCTGGGAGCGCGAGGCGCGCATGCAGCAGGAGTTTCCACAGTTGTTTTCATCTCGAGGTATCTCTTGTCCTGTCTTTTAGTGTAACTGTTTTTTTGTTTCCGAGCCCTACCTTTATCGAATCTCGGGACGAGATTTCCTTTAAGGGTATTAGGATGTGAGGACCTGTCCCTCCATTCCTGGGTCGACTGCCTGGGTCGGGCCCGTGGCTCGTTGTGAACCACAAGGACAATTTGGTAGATTGCACCTTGTCGGTTTGTTTCACACCCGCGTGTGCACACACAGCCTTTGATTGATGATTGTGTTTGACTAGATCCTTTTAGGAGGATTTTGACCTTTGGATCGATCTAACTACTGTAGCGAACAACTACTGTAGCGAGCAGTTGAGCGGCGAGGACGGCCGGCATGGCCGTGGCTCTCCGTTGTCAAAGGAGAGGACCTCTCCTTCACCCTCTCCTTCACCTTCTCCTTCACCTTCCCCCTCCTTCCCCTTCCTTCTCCTTCTCTTCTTCATTCTTGTGAGGACCCGTTCCTCCAACCCGGTCCGACTGCGGTAGGTCGAGAGTCTGGTTTTGTGGTTTGGCCCGGTTGGCCTTGGGTTGCGATCGGTTGATCGCATCGCGATTTTTGGACCCCAAGGGCAATTCTATAAATTGCGCCTTAGCGGTTAGTTTCACACCCGCGTAGTGCACACACAGCCTTGATTGATGTACGCGATTGAGTAGATCCAGTAGAGATCGCAACTTGGAGCCTGATCGGATTCAGTCCGATCAGTTGGCTCGTCTAAACCGGCTACGCCACTTAAGTGGTTTACCTCTTCTCTCTCCTACTTACTTTCTCTCTCTTTCTTTTCTTCTTTTTCTTCTTTCTTTCCCTCTCTCTTCCCTAGCTTCCCCGCGCCCGACCCCCACTTCTCCTTCGCTCGCGACGACGCCGGCCCCCTCTTCTCCGGAGCTCCTTCGCCTCCGTTGCCGGCCGTCGTCTCCTTCGAGCTCCCCCTCCTCAGATCCGGCCAGAGCTCCACTTCCCCGAGCTCTCTCCCTCCTTCCCTTTCTCTCTCCCGCGGCTACCTTCCCTCTCTCCCGCGGCGACCCCGTCACTTCCCCTGCGGCCTGGAGGCGGCGGCGAGGTCCCCTCCTCCTCCTTCCTCCCCTCTCTCCCTCCGGCGGCATCCCTCTTCCTTCCCCGACGATGGTTGCGGCTGTGGGAGGCCTCGGGCGGCTCTCCGGCGAGCTGGATACGACGGCGACGACGAAGGACGGCGGATCAAGGTGGATTAGCAGTGGATTAGCGTGGGAAGGTAGGGTTTCTACCTATATCATTAGGATAAGCTAGATCTAGGGTTTGATTGTTGGATTAATTGATTTCTATGTGTTAATTAGTCCCTCTAAGCATGCTTAACATGTGATCTAGCTTCCATGTGATTTGATTTGGGTTTTATCCAGATTTTTGGAAGGTTTTTCCCGGATTTTATCGAGGTTCTGTTTTTCTGCGGGCTGAGCCGTTCAAGCTCAGATCGTGGCTCATTCATGCATGATCTCGTCTGATCATCAACACAAAAGTTGTAGATCATCGAATCTACTTTCATTTTCCGCTGATTTCGTAATTTTCAGTGTTTTCTACGATTTATGGTGATTATTCTTCGGATCTGCGACGAGATCGCAATTAGTGAATTGATTAGTAAATTTAGGGAAGATTAGTCATTAGATTATTCCAATTCTTGGGCTGCATGTTCTTAGTATGCTAATCTACATTTGCCTAAGTTTAATTTCCAATTCGACGTCGTTTGGACGTCGAATTGATGAGATTTCATCGCCTCTAACTAGGGTTAAATGTAGAAATCCAGAAATTAGATTGTTAGTGGATTTTCGACGTATTTCCGTGTTTGATTCTTCGGGATTCATGTGATTGGTATTCCTAAAGATCTCGATGGCTAACATGTTCTAATCGGTGGTTTTTAGACGATTAATTGTTTGATGCCGGCATGCTTAGTTAAGAATAAACCATCCTTGTTTAATTAGCAATTAATTACATGTCATGCTTATTTACATGTATACTTAGCTTGTGGTTGAACCAAGGGAGTTGTGCCCCTTGGGATGTTTAGCTAATTAAATGGCCGAAGGTGTGCCTTAGTTGTGTTAATTAGTAATTGTGGCTTGTTGTATATTGCAGATGTGTTGAATTATTATTTGTGTGGCCGGGGTTGTATCCCCGTTGTAGAAATTGTGGTTGACGGCTGTGGACGCCGTTGTGATGCCGGAATTTCGTTTGAATGTGTAGTTGTTTGTTAACGGCCCGTGGGCGTCGTTATAATATTGTTTTATTGTAGTTTAGACCTTTATCTGCTTTATGCATGTTTACCCCTTGGCGAGCTGTGGGCTATGCCTAGCCCTGTATGTTTTGATGTCATATTGTTGCATGTATGATTTCCTCTTGATGTGCGCGTGAGCATTGCATGCATTTGACTGCATTAGAAGCATCAGGCTAAGTGGTAGACGATGGAGTCGATCGTCGGTCCGGGGTTCTCGAGGTAGCCCGGATCTAGCCCTAGAACCGGGGTTTGGGTAGTCGAGGATTAGGACGTGATTGTCATCAATGATTATGTTTGATATCATTCGAGGATTATTAGGTAGTCGGACTGGAATATTATATTGTTTGAGGTTTAGAGGTCGTGTCGGTTCTCCAAGGCCAAGTGCTAAGGATGGTTGTCGATGTCCCTGACATGTGTCCCCATGCAGTGGTTTCCTGCTGGGTAAAGGGTGTTCCTACTGGCTCTGATTCTTGTTTCCTCCCAGCGTGTTTGGTTGATGTTCCCAGCGTGGTCGGTTGAGAAGAGTACGATCCCTTGGGGGAATCGATAGGGGTTATGGGACCCCGTGGCATCCTTTAGACTTAGGCGGAGAAACGAGACTGTTGTTGTTTTCCTCCTTTCAGTGTGCCGTATAATAGCGTAGAACCCTACTGAGCTTTGTTGCTCACTCCTACCTGGGCTGCATCGGCGATGCAGGTCGATGCAATCCTTTCCTTTCAGGTGATCTTCTAGGCGTTGGCGCGCTATTCTCGAGGTGATCGCGGACTTGGAGTTTCGAGGAGCACTTGATGATCCTGGAGTTTTTCCCTTTGTTAATAGTTGTATATTTGCAGTTATATTAAATGTATAATTTCCCTCTTCGAGGATTTGATAGTCTGTATTAAATTTTGTAATGAGGGTTGATGAAAGCATTGTATCAGAACCTGTACTAGATAGTAAGATTTGTGATTGCAGATTCATATTATTGTTGAATTTTAGAACTGTTAGATTTATCGTTTTAATTTATTGGGGAGATTATAACTGTACAGGGTTCAAATTGAGAAACACAGGGGAAACTCTCCCCATTTGATTTTAGAATTAGATTTAGGACCCTCACGTCCCGGCCAGGATGGGTTTTCTTGGTCGGGGCGTGACAACTTGGTATCATAGCAGGCTGTAGGTCCCAGGGATAGGATTAGGCTTGCGGTTAAGGTTTTGAGTGTGGAATGGGATAGTTCTAGGTCTAGAACATCCTTGCATAGATGTTTGCGTTTGTGTGATATGTTTCCGCTTTATTGATTGTTGCCTGTTTTGTTGCTTTCCGGCTGTGACATGACGTCTCAGGGGGAGATGTGCATGCACGCCAGTGTCGTCTGTTCCCTCGCCTGACAGTCTCCCCTCGTGCTGGAGATGAGCTAAGAGGGAATAGGACGTGTGTCGCGTTTATACTCTTGGAATCCTGAGAGGTGGACCCGTTGTGGTCCAGGGGTGATGTTGGAGATCCTTCGACAGTAGAGGACTGATTGAAGGAGGTGTCCCGGATCCGGGATGTTTTGGACATCCTGGAGTATCGCTTGCTTGGGAAGCCTTTGTTTTCTTGCCTTCCTAGGAAGCGATGTGTAGTGGAGCTTGTCGGGGCCACTAGGGACACTGTTGGTTGTGTGTTGAGAACAGTTCGCATACTGCTCTCTGGCACCTACCCTTGGAGGGTGGTGTAGTTGGGAGTACCTTCCTCTATTCTTGGTACTCGCACCGCGTGGCAGCACGCGGGTTGGTTGGATCACCTGGCTCGGTATGCTTGAGCGACAGCGGGGGACGCCCTGGACTGTACTCCGGATACTGAGACAGATGACTTGAGGGTTGACACCGGACTGTTGGTCGGTGGTCGTGGTGAGTTTCCGGGTTGTCGTTCCTGCTTCTGGGGAACGACAGGGTAGCCGTTGGCAGAGTTCAGCGGTTTCAGCATCAACGACAGCCGTGGCAGCATCAACAGCAGCTTCGTGTCGGTCCTTTGAGAGGTAGCCTGGACCGCCATACTGAGAGGGAATCCACAGGGTGCTCGAGTGCTAGCCGCCGGGTGCCTTTTTGCCGACGGTGCTGGTTGTGAGGGGCACGAGACGCTTACCGCAGAGCAGTCGGGCGTGACGCATGGCGTGGAGCAGAGCAGTGTGTTGATACCTCTATTGGGTCAGGTACCTGGGGCAGACGCGGAGAAATTCAGATTCCAGATAGAGCCTTGCCGGAGACGAGGCAGCGACCAGTCGTACCAGAGTTTCACGCACTTCTGGGCAGAGAGTAGCTTCAGCAGTAGCCTGTTTCAGAGCCGCCTTCCTTCAGATTTCCGCTTCAGCCTTCAGCTTTCGGAGTGTCTTGCGGCTCGTGCTTCCTTGTGGTGCTGGGTGTTTCCCCCTTGTGACTCGTCCCGTGTAGCTGCATTGGCTTGGGACTGGAGTTGGGTGTGGCTTTGGGAGTAGCCACCAATTTGGGACAAGAGCTTGGGTTGGTTGCTCTTGTCGGGGCGTTTGCTAGAGGTTGGAGACCTCTAGGTGTCCGTCGTCCACGTGTGGGACACGTTGGGGTTCGACGGCTTCCTCGATTTGCGCTGATTGGTCGCGCACCGAGTTGTGTTTCTTTGGCCATGGGAAGGTGTCGTGGGTACACTTGATGGCATTGTTTTGCTCTCGTTGAAGGTCGCGGGTTTGCGATTCTTCTGGTTGTTGAGAGCTGGGGTTTGTTCACCAGTCTGTGGTGAAGTCCTCCCTCTTTTGTTTTGAGGGTGCTCAGGAGAGCAGATTTCCCTCGTGTTGTTGTTTGTGCACCTGTCCTTTTGAGGAGCTTCTAGGATATTCCGCCTTCGTGGGATTGCCGAGTTTGGACTCGAGGTTCTTTCAGGGTAATTCTACCAGTGTCTTCAGTGAGCGCGTCGCGGAGACCTCATGGCCAAGTTGGTCGGGCTGTATTTGGGGGTAGAGGCGACCGTCGAGGACGTGTGTTCGCTCTTCTAGACCATCAGCAGTTGGACAGCGTGCAGCAGTTTTCGACGTCTCAACAGTTTCATCAGTCACATCAGCAGACCGTCCCCGAGCCTTTCATTCTCCGACAAGTATGTGCCCATTGCAGTGCATCGTCGAGGTACTCGTCAGCTCAGAGTTTTGTCGACCCTCTCGAAGGTCGGACTTCGCACCAGCTACAATCAGATAAAGACTCGGGATTGCGACATCCCGAGGACAGCTTTCAGTACGAGATATGGATTGTGTCAGTGGCAGACAGATTAGTTGATCTAGCTGAGCTAGAAGCAGATATGTGACGGCAGAGATCGAAGACTGTATCCGAGTTTCAGCAGATATATCTTCAGGACCACGGGACTGTTTACCAGATTGACCAGGAGACCGGAGGTCTTGTCTTAAAGTCACTATGTCAGTGCCTTTAAGGGCGATAGCAACTGGTAGTTGCTAGAAAGGTTTCGACCTTTCGGGTATTTTACCTTTCAGTTTAGGCCAATGTCGTGGTTGTTACCTCGGGCAGATGGGCCAGAGGAATTAGAGCAACTTTAGCGGCAGTGACAACCCATCAGTGGCGGAGACAGAGGCAGTTATCCAGTTCTGACAGCACTCATTACCACTCAGAAGATGTCAGTATGTCAGTCCAGAGTGATGGTGATGTGAGGCGACGACACGAATCTTACGGTGGTCCGTGTCCAGATTGATGCGCAACGTGTAGATGAGAGTCAGACAACGTCAGCAGGCAGCAGGCTGTGTTTTAGAGGCCGAGCCTCAGTTCCAGAGTTGTGCAATGATGGCGTGCAAGCGTCTTGCTCATCTCCCTTGTTGACCACCTCAGAGGCATGGTGGTATGTCGCGACCGTCATCAGCGTTGGTAGCACGAGGTGCAGGGTTCATCCCCACTACTTCACCTGTCAGGAGGTGAAGGCGGAGCATCCACATATAGCAGACCCGTTGCAGCTTTTCCAGTGTCAGCGAAAGTGGAAGCATAGCATGGTGGATGTCGTTACCAGATTGCCGAGGACTCAGAGGGGACGATCCAGATCTCGAAGGACATGCTTAGGGCATGTGTCCTCGATGCAACAGGCAGCTGGGAGGAGTACGTCGCTTTGCTGGATTCCGTCTACTTCAGCAGTTGTTAGTCCAGACGTACGTACTATTCGAGGCATCACCCACCTTTCCAGACACCATCAGACAGTCTCCAGAGAGCTTAGCACAGATCAGACAGAGACTCGTGACGACACAGAGCAGACGAAAGAGCTACGCAGATCAGGGGTGATGACCTTCGGAATTTTTCAGTTGGTGACAGTGTTCCTGAAGGTCCATCCACATAGAGGGTTAGTCAGAGTTGGCAAAGAACATAGATTCCTGACGACATCAGCAAACAGTTGATTGTGCTCCAGAGGCCGGGGCAGCCCTACTTCGATAGTTTGCACCAGAGTCATGACGACGTGGAGCGACGACGATACAGAGCCTACGGAGATACATCATGGACTTCGTCATCAGCATAGTTGGCATCGATGCAGAGGTCAGAAAAGAGAGTTCTTTCCTTGTTACCTCACCAGTCAGGAGGCGGAGACGGAATACAGACATACAGCATAGGTGTTGTAGTCCTTTTTCCAGTGCCAGCGTGGATGTCTGATGTGCTGTCGCAGGCACTCAAAAATAAATCCAATACTCTTCAAAACAAATGTAGTAGTGCGAGTACGAGTCGATCCCACGAAGAGTGTTCAGTCTAGTTTTGTGCTTAGTGAACAAAGATAGGGGGGTTTTAAACGTGAGGAAAAACAATAAAGAAATAATCTAAATAAAAGAAACAAGTTGAATCAAGAGAACAAACCTTGGTCTGAGTCATCATCCACCATCGGAATCTAACAACTGATCATAGATGCAAGTATCAATCAATTCATACCATGAATATTCACCGTTCGAATTAAATTCGAATCTCTCCTCGATCATAGTTAATTAGAAACAAGCAATCTAATCAACCCTAACTACTAGACAACCTAAGACAAGCGCTGTAG
Source organism: Narthecium ossifragum (assembly GCA_963920575.1). Lineage (NCBI taxonomy): Eukaryota > Viridiplantae > Streptophyta > Magnoliopsida > Dioscoreales > Nartheciaceae > Narthecium > Narthecium ossifragum. The sequence goes on along the minus strand of OY986964.1, from coordinate 20,643,347 downwards.
ATTTAATCTAGTAGCAGCGTTAAGAATAGGGAGATCGATGAAGCTAAACAACACAAGCACAAGCGGTTGCATTTAATCTAGTTGAATATTCTTCCTAAGACCTAACAATCTCTGAAACGCAGTAGATTATTAAACCCTAGTTGCTTCGCAGATTAGAGGGATCAAACAATTCCGGATTTGATATCCAACCTAGCAATAGATCGCAATGAATAATAAACTAGTAGCGCTCCTAGCAATTAAACAAGACAATCATGAAGATTTAATCTCAGAAGAACATCCAATACTCATGTATAAACTGAACAATAAGAATAGATTAGATCTCACAGTTTCATTGATTCCGAGGTTTCAGTCTCCTCGACCAAGGATCAAGATTTAGCCACGCAGGGCCATCGAGAACAATCCTCAAAAGATTCTAATAAAGAAAATAAAACGTAGAAAAAATATAAAGGAGGAGAAAGAGCAGCCAAAAGTGTCCAAGAATCCCCCCTCAAACCCTAGAAAGAGTCCTATTTATAGCCTCAACTGTATCCACCCTCGGATTAGATCACAATCGTCGATTTTATCCACTGGGAAAGTCCGATCGATTCTTCTCGGGGTGCTGGATCGATCAGTCTCATTAAACTCTTCAACTACTATTTACGCCCGAATCCGATCGATCGAACTATAGGCGCTGGATCGATCGGATGCGTAAAAATCCACCTTCTCTGGCTATTTTTTAGTCCGATCGATCCAACTTTAGTTGTCCAATCGATTTGGCTCATAAAAATCTGCAATTTCTGACATTTCCCTAGTCCGATCGATCCAACTCTAGGAGTCGGATCGATCTGACTCATTAGGAGGGATGGTTCGATCGATCGGACCATGTTCAACCAAAAAATACATGTTCTGTCACGATTCTGCATAGTCCGATCGATCGGACCCTGGGTGTCGGATCGCTCGGATTGTTCAGCTTATTCACTGCTCTGCCATCCAGACTGCGCCATCGGTACTAAAATTGCTGTAACTTCCTCTAGGAAACTCGGAATCACGAACCGTAAAATTCTCCAGAATCTAGACTTCAAGAGCTTTCCAACCATATATGGCACATCATCTGGTTCTTCATGAGCAGGTACAGATTAATCTTTAAAGTTGATCCATGCACTCTTTTTAGCTTCTTTTCGACTTAAGGACTTCAATTGCATCCTAAATCAAAATATAAGAATAATGAGTGTATTTAGGAACTAATTAAGCATAGGAGACTAAGTATTAAGGGATAAAAATATAACATTATGCATTCTCATCAATGTCATAGCATGACAGACTTCATCCTTTGATCCAGATATCGTCACCCAATGTTCAGAAAATCAGCGCAGATCAGGTCAGACGAGTTTGTGCAAATCAGAGGTGACGACTGTTGGAGACACAGTTGGCGACAGAGTGTCATTTCAGATGATACGAGATAGATCCATTCAGTGTTGGCAGCAGAGGTGCCGAGGAGGCGTCGTTCAGTTGCGTCGTGCGTTATCAGACGTGATGATTCAAGCTTGGGCCAGATACATTGCATAAGAGGGCAATTAGTTCAAATGATTGGCAGGAGAGACCAGTTTCGAGAGAAAGAATGGCTCAGTCAGCTTTAGTCCTCTGGAGGTACAGAGGTGTTGTAGAGGTAACTTGGGAGCGCTGGAGGCGCATGTGCAGTTTGTTCCAGGTGTTCCTCAGTCTTGTGTGGTTACTCGGGTTACGAGCTTGCTAACCTTTCTTGTCTTGTGCAGGTGTGCTTGTCTTTGTTTTGTTGTTTTCGACCCTACTCTTATCGAATTTCGGGACGAAATTTTTTAAGGGTGATATGTTGTGAGGACTCGTTCCTCCAACCCGGTCCGACCGCGGTAGGTCGAGGGTCTGGTTTTGTGGTTTGGCCCGGTTGGCCTTGGGTTGCGATCGGTTGATCGCATCGCGATTTTTGGACCCCAAGGGCAATTCGATAAATTGGGCCTTGGCGGTCAGTTTCACACCCGCGTAGTGCACACACAGCCTTGATTGATGTACGTGATTGAGTAGATGCAGTAGAGATCGCAACTTGGAGCCTGATCGGATTCAGTCCGATCAGTTTGCTCGTCTAAACCGGCTAAGCCACTTAAGTGGTTTACCTCTTCTCTCTCCTACTTACTTTCTCTCTCTTTCCCCTCTCTCTCTTTCTTTTCTTCTTTTTCTTCTTTCTTTCCCTCTCTCTTCCCTGGCTTCCCCGCGCCCGACCCCCTCTTCTCCTTCACTCGCGACGACGCCGGCCCCCTCTTCTCCGGAGCTCCTTCGCCTCCGTTGCCGGCCGTCATCTCCTTCGAGCTCCCCCTCCTCAGATCCGGCCAGAGCTCCACTTCCCCGAGCTCTCTCCCTCATTCCCTTTCTCTCTCCCGCGGCTACATTCCCTCTCTCCCGCGGCAACCTCGTCACTTCCCCGGCGGCTTGGAGGCGGCGGCGAGGTCCCCTCCTCCTCCTTCCTCCCCTCTCTCCCTCCGGCGGCATCCCTCTTCCTTCCCCGACGATGGCTGCGGCTGTGGGAGGCCTCCGACGGCTCTCCGGCGAGCTGGAGACGATGGCGACGACGAAGGACGGCAGATCAAGGTGGATTAGCAGTGGATTAGCGTGGGAAGGTAGGGTTTCTACCTATATCATTAGGATAAGCTAGATCTAGGGTTTGATTGTTGGATTAATTGATTTCTATGTGTTAATTAGTCCCTCTACGCATGCTTAACATGTGATCTAGCTTCCATGTGATTTGATTTGGGTTTTATCCAGATTTTTGGAAGGTTTTTCTCGGATTTTATCGAGGTTCTGTTTTTCTGCGGGCTGAGCCGTTCAAGCTCAGATCGTGGCTCATTCATGCATGATCTCGTCTGATCATCAACACAAAAGTTGTAGATCATCGAATCTACTTTCATTTGCCGCTGATTTCATAATTTTCGGTGTTTTCTACGATTTATGGTGATTATTCTTCGGATCTGCGACGAGATCGCAATTGGTGAATTGATTAGTAAATTCCGGGAAGATTAGTCATTAGATTAATCCAATTCTTGGGCTGCATGTTCTTAGTATGCTAATCTACATTTGCCTAAGTTTAATTTCCAATTCGACGTCGTTTGGACGTCGAATTGATGAGATTTCATCGCCTCTAACTAGGGTTAAATGTAGAAATCCAGAAATTAGATTGTTAGTGGATTTTCGACGTATTTCCGTGTTTGATTCTTCGGGATTCATGTGATTGGTATTCCTAAAGATCTCGATGGCTAACATGTTCTAATTGGTGGTTTTTAGACGATTAATTGTTTGATGCCGGCATGCTTAGTTAACTATAAACCATCCTTGTTTAATTAGCAATTAATTACATGTCATGCTTATTTACATGTATACTTAGCTTGTGGTTGAACCAAGGGAGTTGTGCCCCTTGGGATGTTTAGCTAATTAAATGGTCGAAGGTGTGCCTTAGTTGTGTTAATTAGTAATTGTGGCCTGTTGTATATTGCAGATGTGTTGAATTATTATTTGTGTGGCCGGGGTTGTATCCCCGTTGTAGAAATTGTGGTTGACGCCTGTGGACGCCGTTGTGATGCCAAAATTTTGTTTGAATGTGTAGTTGTTTGTTAACGGCCCGTGGGCGTCGTTATAATATTATTTTATTGTAGTTTAGACCTTTATTTGCTTTATGCATGTTTACCCCTTGGCGAGCTGTGGGCTATGCCTAGCCCTGTATGTTGTGATGTCATATTGTTGCATGTATGATTTCCTCTTGATGTGCGTGTGAGCATTGCATGCATTTGACTGCATTAGAAGCATCAGGCTAGGTGGTAGACGATGGAGTCGATCGTCGGTCCGGGGTTCTCGGGTAGCCCAGATCTAGCCTTAGGACCGGGGTTTGGGTAGTCGAGGATTAGGACGTGATTGTCATCAATGATTATGTTTGATATAATTCGAGGATTATTATGTAGTCGGACTGGAATATTATATTGTTTGAGGTTTAGAGGTCGTGTCGGTTCTCCAAGGCCAACTGCTAAGGATGGTTGTCGATGTCTCTGACATGTGTCCCCATGCAGTGGTTTCCTGCTGGGTAAAGGGTGTTCCTACTGGCTCTGATTCTTGTTTCCTCCCAGCGTGTTTGGTTGATGTTCCCAGCGTGGTCGGTTGAGAAGAGTAGAATCCCTTGGGGGAATCGATAGGGGTTATGGGACCCCGTGACATCCTTTAGACTTAGGCGGAGAAACGACACTGTTGTTGTTTTCCTCCCTTCAGTGTGCCGTAGAATAGCGTAGAACCCTTCTGAGCTTTGTTGCTCACTCCTACCTGAGTTGCATCTGCGATGCAGGTCAATGCAGTCCTTTCCTTTCAGGTGATCTTCTAGGCGTTGGTGCGCTATTATCGAGGTGATCGCGGACTTGGAGTTTCGAGGAGCACTTGACGATCCTTTAGTTTTCCCCTTTGTTAATAGTTGTATATTTGCAGTTATATTAAATGTATAATTTCCCTCTTCGAGGATTTGATAGTCTGTATTAAATTTTGTAATGAGGGTTGATGAAAGCATTGTATCAGAACCTATACTAGATAGTAAGATTTGTGATTGCAGATTCATATTATTGTTGAATTTTAGAACTGTTAGATTTATCGTTTTAATTTATTGTGGAGATTATAACTGTACAGGGTTCAAATTGAGAAACACAGGGGAAACTCTCGCCATTTGATTTTAGAATTAGATTTAGGACCCTCACGTCCCGGCCCGAATGGGTTTTCTGGGTCGGGGCGTGACACTTCTCTTCTTCTTCCTTCTTATTTCTTCTCTTCCGCGGTTCTGTTTTTTTCCCTCTGTTTCCTTTCGGGGCAGCCATCTTCTTCTCCTCCGTTCTCTCTCCTCCGGGCACCGTTTTGGGTGTTCTAAAGCTCGTTGGATCCGTGGCGACGAGAGGAAGATCCCTGAAGTGGTTTGGAACCTTGTTGGTGACTGATTAGCGGGGAATCAGTCGAGGATTTGCGCAGTTCGGTAGGTTTTTCTACCTACGAGAGTGTTTAATGGGTTTCTCTTAATCTAGCCGGTAGATCTTGTAGTTCGTTGTGTTGTTAGCTTCCTCTTGCTTAGTATAATTTCTGGTGTAAATTTCATGATCTTTGGTTGAGTTTTTAGTAGGATTTATGCATGATTAATCTCGGATTTTCTGGTTTTTGCTGTTCTTGAAGAACAGCCGGCTTGCGGCGTGTTTTCCGATCGGTACATATATGATCTTGGGTTGTGATGAGCATAAGAGTTGTAGATAATCTTTGAATCTACTCTCAAACCCAATTGACGTCATAATTTTATGATTTTCCTACGATTTGTTATGGTTTTCGCACGGGTGGGCTGCGTTGCAGCAAGCATTGGTAAGTTAGCTTTGATTAGCGGTTTTGATTAGTGTTTTTCCGTTAATCCAACCGTTGGATGTTTATGGATTTTGGATATGTTGATCCTGAAATATAGATCTACTAGAGTCTAAGTTGGATCTTGAATCCGACGTCGGTTGGTTGTCGGATCGACGGGGTCAACTAGCTGCTTGTAGAGAATGTTTTGTTGTTTTGAATATAATATTATAAGCTCGGATTATAATATTATATTTTTACTGTTCATCGAAGTTTTCGGGGTTGCTTCCCGTTGCAGGAGTCCACGGTTGACGGTCGTGGTACCGTCGTAATGCCGGGACCCGCTGCGGATCGGCTGGCAGCGGTTGGTAGTACCACTGCAGCGATCCGGTTGAACTTGTATGCTGCCTTGTCATACTGGTTGCATGCCTATTCCTCTTGCTTGTGTATGTTCATAGCATGCATTCTCTATTGTACATTATTTACATGGTTAGGGCGTGGGGGATCTGTGGGTCGTCGTCCCGAGGCTGGAAGCTCGGATTTAGCCCTAGGACCGGGGTTGGGTAGCTTGGTTCAGGTTCGAATTGTGGTGTCCAGTCAAACTTGATGATAGGCTTAGATGACTGGTACACATGTTGCTTGATGATTATAGAGGTCGTGTCGGCCTTAAGTCGCATGTTGAGGTGTAACCGGTGTCCCACTGTGTTGACCTTTGAGTAGAGGGGTTGCCTACTCAGCGGTGTCGTTTCCCGCCTGCAGTGCCGTTCCCTGCTTGTGGGCCAGCAGTGTTGTTTCCTGCTACTGAGTGTGACCTGACATGTGACCAGCTCGGCTGGAAGACCATGATCGTGGGCCTCAGGGACACGCGGTGGGGTTATGGGGCCCCTGTATACACCCAGGTCTTACTTGAGGGCGACACTCGTGTGTTCCCCTTCCTTCTGTGTGACGTAGTGTAGAACCCTACTGAGCTTTATGCTCAATCCTACCCGGGCTGCGTTTTGCAGGTGCAGGCGCCAGCTCTTCTTCAGTAGCCCCTACCGGGCAGGTGTTTGGTGGCGCGGCGGCGTCTGGCAGTGTCTGAGGATCGGTGATCACTGTCTACACTTTTTGTTATAGTAAGTCTCCTAGGGGAGTATGATTTATAAACTGTTGTAACCCCTTGAGGTTTTGGATTATTATATTATATCTGTTGAAGTTTTAAATTTGTTGTAATATTCAGGGGTACTTATGAATTGTTTAGTGAAATCAGTAAGTTGGGGGGAACCCCTCGCCTTTATTTCCGCATTTAGTTAGGTTCCTGTTCGCATCGCCCGGCCCGGTTGGGCTTTCGCGGATCAGGGCGCGACACCTACCTAAGCAATAGCATCTTCAATCCCAGCTGCTTGGCCTTGGATCGTCCACAACCTCTTCGAAATCCAGAAAATCTCAGCTCAAGAACTCGGATTTCAAAAGAGATTTAATGAAGAAGGTTACGTCCGTTTTATAGACAAACGAACCGACTTAAGCAGGATCGATCCGTCCAAGAGGAGGGATGGATCCGTCCCAAGAGAGCGATCGATCCGTCCCAAGAGGAACGATCGATCCTTCTCAACGATCCGACTTCCTGGAATTGACCGATCGATCCTTCTAGCAAGGAAGGATCGATCCGTCTTTCGCAGGAAGCTGGACTTGGGCTAAAACTTAAGCCCAAGCCCGGATCTTTCGATCCCGGGTCCCACTAACCATTCTAGCCAAACATTACCACAAACACAGTCAGTGTGTGCCCACGCAGGTGTGAAACTAGCCTACAAGGCGTAATTTACCAAATTTTCCTTGCGGTCCACGACGAGCCACAGGAGTAGAGGGACGGGTCCTCACATCGGCGGTGTTGAGGGTGTTCTTGCCAGCGTTGTGGCCGTCGGCAACGTACACGTGACCTCCACTTCCAGCGGACGTGAAAAAGGATCGCATCGCCACATGGCATAGTATGATAACGTGGCATGGTTATACACATCAATTCATCCCCATGCGGACACATTTATATTAATATAATAATAATATTTTAATGTTATATTATTAAAATAATATAAAAATAATAGTAGCTCAATTCAAACCAATCAAATTAGAAGTTATTCATTAATTAGATTAAAATTTTACATAAAACCCCTTGCAAGACCCCATTTTACACTCAAGTCCCTCATTCCAATCCTGGGTTTAGGAATCCTGGAATAACTCTGAGATTCCTATCCGAGGATAAAATGGTTTTTTGGGTCTTTTCCCAGGATAGGGACAACCTGCCCTTATCCCGGTACCAAACGGGGATAGCACGGGGATAACCCACCTTATCCCCGAACCAAACATAACCTGCGAGTCTATTAAATATTATTAACAACAAAAGCCTTTATTTATTACATGTTGGCCATGGGCGTACATGGTGAATCCCGATCCCATCCCGAATGTTTAATTCGGACTTGAATTTGTGGCCAAGCCCGGTCAAGTAGGGTCTATTTCGCGCACATGATCCGCGGTACCCGCGGAATGGGATTCACGGTACCCGCGGAATGGTATCCGCGGGGGCGGATCCCACGTGCGGTGTCATGAGCGGACGTCAAAAATGGAATCCTCGCGAGATCCAAACGCGCGGCGCGTCCCCCCATCCTACGAATCCGGTGGATCCCAGGCTGCCAAACAGGCCGTATAGAACAGCTTTGTCCATGCACCAAAAAAAATTGGGTTTCATGGGCCTCTTAGCCCATGATTAGGTCTAGTTTACAACAATATATAAACAAATTCTAAACGAGTGATTTTAACAAACTAAATCGTCTTATTTTAATGCGCGCTTATTTGTGTACATGCTGACGTGGTATGTGCATTACACATGGCTGAATTGGTAGTGAACTACATATTCTTTTATATAGTTTATCGGTAGACCACTACCCAGGGGCGGACCCAGCCTCTCGAGTAGGGGGGGCCGAGGGAGGACTTCCAATAGAAATAAATTATTTAATACTATAAAAATATCGAATAATTTCATCTAACGCAGTTTACAACCAATAATTACAACTGTTTTTTTTCGAGTCTTCATATATTGGTAATACTAAATGATAACTTCATTGGGAACTTGATCAAAAATTTCTTTCTCAATGTATGGAATCAAGCAATCATTGAGCCACTCATCTCTCATTCGATTGTGCAATCAATGTTTCACAGTCTTCATTGTTGAAAATGCTCTTTCAACAGTCGCTGTTGCAACATGTAAAGTCAATGCCAAGATAATCAGTCTATATACCAAAGGATATACCAAATGATTTTTTGTTTCCACCAATTTTTCAGCAAGTCCAATAATGCCATGTACTTCTAAAAATATATTGGTAGTTCGCATATCGGTAATATAAACTTCAAGTTGGTTCTCATGAACCACAAGATCAATCGGGGAGAAATCATCTCGATACAATTGAGCAAGATGAAGCAACTTATCCTTACTGAAAGCATAGAATGAGTCACTCGGATTGAGAGCTCCAACACAACAAAGTAACTCTATACTTGCTTCAGAAAATCGATTATTAAGCTCTTGAATCTGCCAATCCATTATAGTATAGAATACCCCAATACGATAATGCTCATCGTTTGTTATTTCTTCAACTCCCCGTTTCGGATGCCCACGAGTCTTAAACTTATCCTCCATGTTTGGCACATCAACCTCAAATTTGTTACAAAAAGAAGAAACATTAGCTAATAAAGAATGCCATTCCTCACCTCTCATCTTTTACAAAAGCAACTTAGATATGCTGACCAATCTCATTGCATTGTCAATATCCTGATCTCTCCTTTGTAATGCCAGTGACAATTCATTAGTAACTCCAAGAATATTTATCATTAAATGCATACTGAATACGAAGTCAAAAGAATGCATCTGATCCAACAAGACACTTGCTTCAATTGATTTTGGATCATGAATCCCATCTTCCATAACAATTTCAAGTACTTTTAGCACCGAAGAGTACATATGTCGAAAACTGATCAATGTAGTATAAAGAGAACCCCAACGAGTGTCACCAGAACGCTGCAGGCTAGTTTCTTGATTCAATCCTTGTACACTAAATAAGCTTCCATCTTTGAGTTCTTTAAGAATCTCCTCATGTTGGATTGCTTTAAGAGCATCGCTCCATTTACAAGATGCTCCAACAATATTAACAATCATAGAAACAAATTCAAATAGTGCCTTCACTTGAAAGTGTTTTTTTGCAACTGCCACTAATGCTAATTCTAGTTGATGAGCAAAACAATGCACATAAAAAGGATATGGATTATCCCTCAAAATAAGTGATTTCAACCCATTAAACTCTCCCTGCATATTAGTTGCTCCATCATAACCTTGACCACGGATTCTTGATATGCTTAACTTATGTTGAGCAAGCAAATCCTCTAGACCAGCTTTAAGTGAAACGACAGTTGTGAGGACCTGGTCCGACCGCGTTGGGTTGAGGGTCTGATTTTGTGCTTTGGGCTCAGTTGGCCTTGCTTTGTGATCCTCATTGATCGTTGCGGCTCCGGGGGTAATTTGGTAAATTACTCTTGTGGAGTTGGTTCCACACACTCGTAGCACACACGGCCTTGTAATGATACTTGTGTTTGATTAAACCCTTAGGAATGCCTCGGATCACAGGATCTGGTGATCAAACGTTCAGGATCTAGTTTGATCGATCGGACGGTTAGGAGACAACTTAGTAAATAAGTATATAAAAAAAACCTGTTTAAAACCACTAATACCTAGGGCACTGTAGCCATTTCAAGTCGCGTGGAGAGAGAAAATAAGGGGCGGCGGCTCAGCCGAGAGAGAAGAGAGAGGAAGGAGAAGAGAGAGGAAGGAGAAGAGAGGAGAGTACGGCGTCGGTGTTCGGTGGCCGGAGGAGGATACCGTTTGGCGACGGCGACCGCAGCAAGGAGGACGACATCAACGGCAATGGTGCTCGATGGCTGAGGAGTGGAACCAGCGGAGGTGCTCAACCGCGACCGGAGGAGTCTGAGGCGTGCGCCAGCGGTGCTTGCGGCTGGAGAATTAGAAGAAGAAGAGGGAGAAGCGATCCAGAGGTAGGGCTCCTACCCTAATCTTTGATTAGGATCTTAGGAACGGGATTGGATGTTTGTGTGCGTGAGATGTTTGGATCTCTTCCCTGTTTCCATGCTCTGTTTTTTTCCGGCAATGCCTTTGATGCTGCGATTTGCTTGTTTTCAGTTTGGTGCTTGCTCTATTTCCGGCATCTTTGTTTTCCCGTGTTTCTGGCGATGTTGCCCTGTTTTCCGGCGATGCCTGGTTTGCCGGCTTGGTTGTTTCCTGATGGTTCTTTCCTCTGTTTTTTTTTCAAGCGATGCTGTGTTTGGAGCTTCGTATGATGTCCTGACCCCGACTTCTTTCCTCCATCTTTCCCCGGAGATGTCAAGCCCTATTGCCGGCGACTCTTCCCTCTTACCTCCTGGTGATGCCAGGCTATGCTGCCTTTGATTTCCGGCGACCCTTTCCCTTTCTTCCCAGTGATGCCATGCCCATCTGTGTCATGCCCTGTCCTCCCCATTGACACCCCCCTTGTTGCTGCCGTAGCCTTGCTAGGATTCCCTGGTGAGGATCAACGGGTTGGATGCTTGAGTTCTGGTCTTGCTAGGTCTTCATCTTCTTTCTTTGTTGCAACACCGTGCATGCCCCCTCCTTGCCCGATTTGGTTCGTGTGCTAGGTCCAACAGGTGTTCGGTATAATGCGGATGAGAGTTTTGGCTCCTGAAATTGCAGAGTTGCTTCCCTTTTCGCATCCTACCTTGTTCCCCCCTTGCTGCCATGGCCGGTTGGCCCTACTTTTCTTAAGTTTTCGGCTCCTAAGAGTCGTAGGACAAAATATTTCGAACGCCCAATTTCGCCTCTACACCTTTCGATTAGTAGTCATCGATGGTTATGATCGTTTTGATGAATGATGTAGTAGAGTTCTATTAGTGATGTTTTTGTTATTGAGTGTTCCCGTTGCGGCAGTTGATTAACCTAGCTTCTTGTTTCCAATAGCTATCGACTGTTTTGAAGTGTCGCTAAGTTGATTCTTGCATCGTGTATTATCCGTGATTGGTTTTGATCATTATATCATTTGATTCATTTAGCTGATGGTCATTCAAATACTATATTTTGTTAATTGCTCTTCAATGATCATGTTAGTTGACTACCTTAAATATGTATCTTATATCATGTTTATATAATGTTCAAGCCTAGGGCCGGCGGTGTGCCCGTTTCTATTTCTTTGTATGGGAATGTTTATGTTGCGAGCTAGTGGTGCCCTGTGAAGTGATTAGCTGGGGTGTGCCCCATTGTACAATTTCTGGCTGACAGCGGTGCATGCTGTCGTAATGCCGAAATTTGGATTGAAACGTGATAAAACTGAAATAGCTTAGCTCTCTTTTAAATCTTATATGCTAAATTGGACATGCTTGATGAGATGTCATGTAGAGACACCTAGGCCTAGTTGTTTGAATAGACTCATGCATGATGATTGCATTAGAGGCATTTAGGCTAGGTAGTAGGCGATGGATTCGATCGCCGATCCGGGGTTCTCGGGTAGCCCGGATCTAGCCCTAGGACCGAGGGTTGGGGTAGTCGAGGATTAGGACGTATTTGTCATCAATGATTATGTTTGATATTATTCGAGGATTATTAGGTAGTCGGACTGGAATATTGTTGTTGAGGTTTAGAGGTCGTGTTGTTTCTCCAAGGCCAAGTGCTAAGGATGGATGTCGATGCGTTCCCTGACATGTGTGTCCCCGCGAGAGATGGTATGATTGGGCAGGGTGGTACCTGGACAGGAGCCCGCAGTCTTGGTTTCCTCTCGTTTGTTCTTGGGTAAGGGTGATCCCGCATGGTACCGTTCCCCTGTTGGTGCTTAGGGTGATCTTGGTAACATGTTCAAGAGAGAGGTTCATGACGGGAGCCCTTGGGACATCGATAGGGTATGAGACCCTTGACATTCCTTAGACTTAGGCGGAGAGACAACACAGTTGTTGTTTTCTTCCTTTCAGTGTGACGTAGAGTAGAACCTTACTGGACATTGTTACTCACCCTACCTGGGCTGCATCGGCGATGCATGTCGATGCAGTTCCTTTTTTTCAGGTGATCTTCTAAAAGATGGCGCGATATTTCGAGGTGATCGAGGACTTGGAGCTTTGAGTAGTTCTTCTACAGTTAATTTACAGTTTTAATCTGTGATGTACAAATTGATGTATAAAATGATGTATTCAAGGATATAATTGTATGATTATTAATTCAGTTGTATTTGAGAAATATTGTAATATGCTTTGATATAAATGTTAAGGAATGTGAGGATGTCGAAATTGTAAAATGTATAGGTTTCTTGTGTTGTAATTATAAAGGGGATTCTGCCAAAAATTTTATGAACTTGAGGATTAAATTGTTTAAATTCATAGCAGTTATATACTTGTGCGCCAATTGATGATGTAAACAGGTTTAGGTGGCTCACGCCTCAATCTGGATGGGTTTTCTGGGTCGGGGCGTGACAACAGTGGTGGAGGTGACATGCTTAAGACCCACAAAGCGCTCGATGACATGCCCATTCTTGTCAACATATCTTAATGCAACAACCATATGTTTTTTTATTGAAACATCACGAGACTCGTCAACTAGGACAGAAAAATAAGAATCACCTATCTCTTTCATGATAATATTCAATGTCTCCACAACAGCTGCCTGACATATATCTTTTTGCACTTTCGGAGAAGTCATTTGCAAACTTGTTGAAGCAGTAGAAAATGACACATTTTTTACTTCTTCATTGTGCGCAGCAAGAAAATGAAAAAGCCCCAAATAATTTCCTTCTTTTAGTGAGCTTTCATCTTCGTCGTTACCACGAAATGAAAGTCCTTGCCGTAAAAGAAATCGAACACAATCAACAGCTGCAGTTACTAAGGCTCGATATTCCTTTTTATCCTTGTCTGTCTTGCTCATGAACATATGTTGAATACCTTGCAATTGCTTCATTAGATCTTCACATTTTTTCCTTGCTTCATTGTGAAGACTATCATGTCTTCCCTCATGAGCCCTCAACTTTTCCTTCTTTTTCCAAGTTCGAAAACCTTTCCCCACAAAAGAATCACCACCGCCTTGATCAGAAGAACAATCTGATTCTCGTTTGAAGAGATAACAAAATAAGCAAAATGCTGCATCTTTATCCACACTATACTCCAACCAAGATGAGAAATCATTGAACTATTCTGGATTGAACCTTCAACGATGATCCCCAAAAGATGAATATGGAAAGTCATGAGTCCGAGGTTCACAAGGACCCTTTTGTAAATAGGCCCTTCGATATTCATCCCTATCGTTCACATTATAACTCCAAATTGGAGGTCGAAGTCCAGGATCAGAAGGAAAATTTGCAGCATCAACTTTCAGTTTCTCACATGTCTTTTTAAAGTTAGAAGATTGTGCCTCAAGATTTTGAGATGAATCACCTACTGCATTTCTCTTAAAATATCTATCCATATTGTGAGGACCCGTACCTCCAACCTGGTCCGACCGCGTTAGGTCGAGGGTCTGGGTTTGTGGTTTGGCTCGGTTGGCCTTGGGATGCGATCGGTTGATCGCATCGCTGTTTTTGACCCCAGTGGCATTTTAGTAAATATGCTCTCTGATACCAAGTTGTCACACCCCGACCCAGAAAACCCATCCGAACCGGGGCGTGAGGGGAAACCTACACTATTCATCTCCAGATGGCACGATACAATGCGAAATTATAGAAAAACTAAAACAAATTATATCTCAGAGGTGAAACAGAAATTCAATTTATAAACACATCATGTTGTACTGATTCAATATTTGATACAAAATCTTCCAATGAAAGAATATTATACATAATTTACAAAATCTGCCAAAAGTACAACAGTCGATCCTCCAGCAACCTCAAATACCTCTGGATGTAGTCGCGCCACCAAAGCTGATCCGCCGGCTCTACTGAAGAAGAACTGGCGCCTGCACCTGCAAATGCAGCCCGGGTAGGAGTGAGCGATAAGCTCAGTAGGGTTCTACTCTACGGCACACTGAAGGGAGGAAAACAACAATAGTGTTGTCTCCCCGCTCAAGTCTAACGGATGCCACATGTCCCATAACCCTATCGATGTCCCAAGGGCTCCTGTCATGAACCTCTCTCTTGTCCAAGTTACCAAGATCACCCTAAGCACTAACAGGAGAACAGTACCATGCAAGATCACCCTTACCCAGCAGGGATACCACTGCCTGGGGACCACGTCGGGAACACATCGATTGCATCCTTAGCACTTGGCCTTGGGAGACCAACACGACCTCTAAACCTCAAACAATGATCGGAGTCAACTATCGTGAATCCTCAAATCGTCAGTGACTTTAAGGGTAATAGCCCCCAGCAGTTGTTAGAGAGGCTAGAGCAGACTTGGTGGATTTGTCAGCTCATCGGAGGCAGACAATCAGTTGGATCAGGTTTTGAGGATCAGATTCCAGATGACCTTCCCTTTGGTGTTTACGGCATCCCAGCTTTCCAGGCCAGAGTGATATAGGCCCAGGGTATGTATCCGGAGCTCGTGAAGATCCATGTTGCGGTTGGTACCGAGCACGTGACTGAGAGCTGGACAGCGTCAGCAGATCGCAGGTTGTGCTTCGTTAGCAGTGTTGCAGATCCGGCAGATCTATTGCAGTCTCCCTTACCGTGTCAGAGTGGGAGAGGAAGCACACCATGGCGGACGTCATCACCAGATTGCAGGAGGCAGCTGGGAGTAGTACGTTCCTTTGCTGGAGTTTGCCGAGTCCAACAGTCATCAGTTCAGACGGGTGTGGTGCCATTCGAGATGTAGTACGGCAGTTCGTGCCATTCATCCGATTGCTCAACCGAGGTTGTTGAGGCATCATCCACCATCCCAAACGTCGTCAGACAGTCCCCAAGGAGATTAGCGCCGAGCAGACGAGAGAGCTATTCAGATCAGAGGCGATGATCTGTGGAGTTCTCAGTCCTTGGCAGAGTGTTCCTGAAGGTTCCTTCGCGCAGAGGACCAGTCAGAGTTGGCAGAGAGCAGAGACCAGATGAGGTGGAGGCCGAGGCAACTCTACTCCGAGAGTCTGCACCAGAATCATGACGGCGTGGAGCGACGACGACCTCGAGCCTATAGGGTTTTCTGACCGCTTTAGCATATAATTGGTAGTACCCCAGAGGTGGAGTAGCAGACCCAGAGTTACACGAGGATATCCTACGTGAGATTCACTCCTCTCCTGTTGCTGTTCATTCAGGAGGCATGGAGGTATATCATGGATTTCATCATCAGCCTGGTTGGCATCAGATTCAGAATCAGGTGCAGAGATCAGATTCAGAATCAGATGCAGAGATCAGTCTCAGGATCAGATGCAGAGGTCAGATCCAGAGACCCGATGCCGAGGTCAGTTCAGCACATATACCATGTGAGATGAGTATATGTGCCACATAGTAGTCCACATGTCAGAGAGGTGATCAGATGGCGTGATGCTTCAGCTTCCATCACTTCAGGTCATGATTCCAGGATCATAGACTTGAGTCCAGTACATCTCTTAGGAGCCGATGATCACAGCGTTGACTTCCAGCACAGCATCTCGCGGTACAGATGAACAGACGGTCAGAGAGGACCCTTCAGATCCATGGTGACGTGCTTAGAGCACGTATTGTTGATGCAGACGTCAGACGACAAGAGCACATCCTCATAGCGGAGTTTGCCTACTTCAGCAGTTGACGGCTCAGCACCGGCGTTGCACCTTTTGAGGTAGAGAGGTCAGTGCAGGTCAGACGAGAGGTGACGGCCGTTAGAGTTCGCAGGTGGCGACAGAGGGTTTGCTTACAGACCGGATCTATTCACGCACTTGTCCGTTGTGTGTCCTTCCGCCACATGTTCGGTGTTGAGGAAGTACAGTCAGTATCCGTCCCACATGGTCAGACACGACGACATCGTAGTCGAGGAGGATGTCGCCTACATAGAGCAGCAAGTGTAGATTGTGGGGAGACGAGATCAGATGCTGAGAGGCAGACCGATACTGCTAGTGATGATCAGATAGAGGCATGGTAGTGCAGAGGGCTTGGCGTGGGACCGAGGGAATCGCATGTGCCAGTGGCTTCCCCGATCGGTCAACCCAGCAGGTAGTTTTCTTTGGGTGGGCGTTCGTGCCACTAGGACTAGTTGGTTCTTCTTTTCCAACCCTACCCTTGAATTTCGGGACGAAATTTCTTTAAGGGTAATAGGTTGTGAGGACCCGTACCTCCAACCTGGTCCGGCCGCGTTAGGACGAGGGTCTGGGTTTGTGGTTTGGCTCGGTTGGCCTTGGGATGCGATCGGTTGATCGCATCGCTGTTTTTGACCCCAGTGGCATTTTGGTAAATATGCTCCCTGGTGGTCAGTTTCACACCCGCGTTGCACACATGGCCTTTGATTGATGTGTGTGTTTGATTAGAATCTTTAGGGCGCTTTCGATCGGAAGATCGGAGCTCGATCGGGAGAGATTGAATCGGACGGCTGGGAGTGATTCCAACTTTCTATTTAAGCCTTTCTTTCTCCTTCTTTCCTTCTTTTCTTCTTCTCCTGCGTTCTTTCTTCTCTCTCTCCTGCGGCCGGCTGTGCTAGGGCATTCGGAGGCGTGGCTTCGAGGAGCGGATTCTGGCGATCGGAGTTGGGGGATGCGTGGAGGAGCTACCCTGCTTCATCAAGTAGGTGTTTCTACCTCGATCTTTGGATCAGGTTCTCCTAGGATAGGTTTATTGCCTTTTCGCTGTAGGAGTACTTATTAGAATGTTGTGTGGCTTGTAGCACTTGTGGTGTGGCTCGTTTTCAGTATTCCTACGTTGCGATTTCAGTATTTCAACGGCTGGTTTTCCGTATTCTCGCTGTTTATCGGTTTTTGGCCATTTTAACCTAACTTGATGATTTAACCGTCGAAAATATGATTTCTTTGCACCATTGGGTTCCCCATCGTTAATTGCACATGTTTGCAAAGTTTCATTGAATTCCAACTTGAATTGATCCTTGAAATCCAAAAATTGGATTTTCGGCACTGTTCTGATGAACTGTGTCTGAGGCCCGACGGTCGATCGGTGGATCGACCGTCCAGCGTTAATACGCTCCTTCGGGGCTCGACGGTCGATCGGTGGATCGACCGTCAAGTGTTGTTTTACGCTTTCTGGGCCTGGCGGTCGACTGTCGGATCGACCGTCGCATCGACCGTCGGGCTCTGTCGCGATTTTGGACTCCCACGGTCGATGGATGGATCGACCGCGGGGTCTTTGCCTTTTTGACGTTTACCTGACGGTCGACCGTCGCATCGACCGTCGGGCGCTGTTTGGTTTTGGGCTTCCCAGGGTCGATGAGTGGATCGACCGTCGCCCGTTGGTTTTCTTCGTGATGGCCTCACGGTCGACCGTGGCATCGACCGTGACATCGACCGTGGCCTCACGGTCGATCGGCGGATCGACCGTGGGCCCTTAAACAGTGTTTTCTGGTTTTTCTCAAAGGGCTTTCAATCGTGATTGATCCTTAAACATGTTGGGGAGTTTACAAATGGATTTTATAGAGTTTTAAAAGGATTTCTATCGGTTTTGAAGATCGATTCGAGTATTTCCCGTTTTAGATAAATCTATGGTTTTTGAATGCATTTAATACATGTTTGATCGTAGTTAAATGCTTATGTGATTGCCTAATCATTAGCTAGCTATGAGTGCTTGTTAATGTGAAATTGTGGAACCTTAGCCTCTTGCCGGCAGTTGCCGAGGGCTATTGTATAAATGTGACCAGTTACCTGCGGGTAACTGTGGAACCTTAGTCTGTCAGGTGCAAGTGAGCACTGAAGACTATTGTATACCTGTATTCATGCGTTGCTCAGATGTTTGCTTGGTTAGCATAGATATTCTGTATTTTGAGGCCTTTGCTATGCTTACCCGTTGGCTAGTTATAAGCTATGCCTAGCCCTGTATGATTAATGACATCTTGTTGCATGCTTATATCTTGTTATCTGTGCCTGAGCATTGCATGCATCTTGATTGCATTAGAGGCATCTGAGGTTAGGCGGGCGATGGGTTGATCGCCGATCCGAGGCTCTCGGGTAGCTCGGGTCTAGCCATTAGGACCGCGGCTGGGTAGTCAGGAGTAGGGTGTGATTGTATGATCAAGTCTCATGTCTTTTGAGAATTCACGCTAGTTGACTCCGATCATTGTTTGAGGTTTAGAGGTCGTGTTGGTCTCCCAAGACCAAGTGCTAAGGATGCAATCGATGTGTTCCCGACGTGGTCCCCAGGCAGTGGTATCCCTGCTGGGTAAGGGTGATCCTGCATGGTACTGTTCCCCTGTTAGTGCTTAGGGTGATCTTGGTAACTTGGACAAGAGAGAGGTTCATGACAGGAGCCTTTGGGACATCGATAGGGTTATGGGACCCGTGGCATCCGTTAGACTTGAGCAGGGAGACAACACTGTTGTTATTTTCCTCCCTTCAGTGTGCCGTAGAGTAGAACCCTACTGAGCTTATCGCTCACTCCTACCCGGGCTGCGTTTGCAGGTGCAGGCGCCAGTTTTTCTTCAGTAGAGCCGGCGGATCAGCTTTGGTGGCGCGACTACATCCAGAGGTGTTTGAGGTTGCTGGAGGATCGACTGTTGTACTTTTGGCAGATTTTGTAAATTATGTATAATATTCTTTCATTGGAAGAGTTTGTATCAAATATTGAATCAGTACAACATGATGTGTTTATAAATTGAATTTCTGTTTCACCTCTGAGATATAATTTGTTTTAGTTTTTCTATAATTCCGCATTGTATTGTGCCACATGGAGATGAATAGTGTAGGTTTCCCCTCACGCCCCGGCTCGAATAGGTTTTCTGGGTCGGGGTGTGACACATATAATAATTCAAGTAAAACCTAGCCAAAGTCACAAAAATTGAGTATATTAAAATCCAATCAATAAACAAATGCTACAGTAACTCATAAAAAAATCAAAGCATGAGAACATTATTCTAAATTTTCAAACATCTGAAGAGCGTTCATCGATGATCTAACCTATCAGTGCCCTCGCCTGATTATCTCTAGAGAAGTTAATAAGAACTCAACCAAGCAGTGCTCAATTTTCCCCAACCCTAGATGCAGCACGATCTCAATCCATGCAAGTCAAAGCACAAAGTTCAAACACTGCAATTCGAAGTCAATAAACTTCATCGTTGAACGGACTGGATAATAGATACTTGAAATTGAGCGTTCATACATGAGATTCAAAATTGATAATTTCGCTATAATTCAAAGTAGAATTGAAATATCAAGCAAAAGAAATAAATTCTTGCTAAATTTTAGTCCAAATACTAATTAAATAAGAACAAGAACAATTGTGAACAATGTCCGGCTAAGATGTCTTGATGTAAGAAATAATGGCCTGTCAGGTGTGATACCAAGCTGGTTTGGAGGTTTTTAGAAAATGTCATCGCTTCTCTTCTCAGGGAATCAATTTCATAGCAATATTCTAGCCAAACTATGTACTCTTCACAATTTGCACAGATGGATCATGGAGTAAATGGAGTAATAACCTTATGCATCAATGCATCATAGCTACTAGCTAGCCAGCCTAGCCTAGTATACGCAAAGATATCAAAGCCTCTGAATTCTAGACAGTGAAAGTTTTAGAACAAAAAGGTACTATTGATTCTCTTAAGTAGACAATAAAAGAAAAAAAACTAGCATTCTCTTATCTCCTTAGCAGCAAAACCCCCTCTAAACATGAACAAGTTCTCTATTTTGCCATCAACAACAAACCCAACTCATCGAAGTGACCATTTCCTCCAATAGTCCAATCTAATTATTCTATTCACCCCATATAAAATGCAAACACAATGTTTGAAAGTTGAAACAAGACAACCCTTACCCAAGAACATGAAGAAAAGAATGCCAAAAAAAGAAAAGTAAATAGGGTTGATGATGAGAAGTTTGATCATCTTCATACCTTATCTTATGAGATCAAAGGAATGGGGTTTTAGCCTTTTAGGATGGATGGGATTGGGAGGAGGACATAAATGTCTAGCCTGGAAGGGGCAGGTGGGCCGGCCAAGAGGCGGCCGGCGGGGGGGTGGGGCGGTGGTCAGGTGGCCCGGTGGTCGGAGGCGACGGAGGAGGGGATTTGGGACTTGGGAGTCTAGGGTTAGAAATTAGGGTAGATCGCAAGAGAGGGAGGGAACCGACGAACCGTGGAACGCCATGAGGCGGTCGGCGACGGGGTGGGGTCGGACTCGTCGGAGGCGGCAGGGCCTCAAGGAAGGAAATTATGGCAGATCGCAATTCGCAAGAGAGGGAGGGAAGGATTCAAGGAAGGGAAGGAAGAGTCAAGGGTGTCAGGGCAGCAGCCAGCAGGGCCTAGGGGGGGCCAGGGCCAGGGGCCGCGGGCCACTGGGGTGGGGGGTGTGGGGCCCACGGGGGTTAAGGACCTAGGTAAGAAAAAAAAATTCGGGGGGGCCTGCCCCCCCTGATTTGTGAATCGGTCCGCCCCTGCCACTAGGATGGATTAGATCAATAAATCGGTATTTCACTACCGATTGAATTATTTATTTAATCCATCGACAATGAGATATCGATGGACTCTATCAGCAAATCGGTACCTCACTATCGGTATAATTCAATCAGTAGTGAGCTACCGATTTATTGACTAGTATCGATAGACTAAATGAAAGAATCGATGGCATGTGCCACGTGTTTATTTACATAAAACTTTATTCCATTGGAAATATAACCGAATCCTAAATCCGAAAACCGATTGCTGCCATGTAAGAGGACATAGGTAGTCCAATAGCCTAATGACACGTGTAGGCGTATGCCAGTCCAAAACTCGGAGCGAACTTGCAGCAAGGTCTATCTGATAAACGGCCCAGATCGATGGTCCCATTTCACAGCCCTCGCGCTTCTCCACGTCAAGACTACCCATAAAAATACGCCACGTGTCATTTCATGAATTTATCACCGTTGGATCGTACACGCTGGCATGATTAGCGTAGTCCCCTCTCTCGGGGTTAAGTCCAGCGGTGACTTCTGGTTCAATGATCCCACTGCTATATATGTACACCACTATAGAAAACTCACCAACTAGATCGCAGTAGCAAGCCGACGCCCGCGCCCGAGAGCGACGCCATGAAGAAGTGGGCGATCCCCTCCGCTCTTCTCCTTCTCCTCCTCCTCTCCTCCATCCCCGAACAAGGTACTCGTCCGATCTCGTGTTCATCGTAGAGTTTCGTGCAGATTGGAGAGGTTTCTTCGATCTCTTGGACGTTATTGGGGCTATCTAGGGCTGTGAACTGGTTTTTAGCTGCTCTATCTCGTGGATCCTCGCAGGACGCAAGCTGCATGCGAATGCCGAGGACAATGGTGACGCGGATGAGCTCGTCGATCCTCCGAAGGTTGAGGAGAAGCTTGGAGCCGTCCCTAATGGGTTATCCACTGACTCGGATGTCGCCAAAAGGTTTGCTGTTTTGATCCTCGATCGTTCGCCGTTCTCGATCTCTTTGAGTTATAGGTGGCAGTCTTTTTATATTTTCCTTTATCTTGCTTAAAGAATTTTTCTTCCGCATTTTTAGGGAGGCGGAGTCTATGTCGAGGAAGACCCTCCGTAGTAATGCGGAGAAGTTCGAGTTCCAGGCGGAGGTCTCTCGATTGATGGACATCATTATCAACTCGCTCTACAGCAACAAAGACATCTTCTTAAGAGAACTCATCTCCAATGCTTCAGATGTAAGCTGACATTTTTGTTTGTGTCCCACGAAGTTTTGGATTTTATGATTGTTCTGGCCATTTATGTTGCCGAACTATTGTGAAATATAGGCCTTAGATAAGATCAGGTTTCTTGCCCTCACGGATAAGGAGATCCTAGGCGAAGGAGACAACACCAAGCTTGAGATCATGGTTAGTAGAAAGGTTTACAGATGAATTTCTATTTTATCAGTAGGATTGTAGTTGCAAAAAAAGTAATTTTATGTGGAAATATAGATCAAGTTGGACAAGGAGAAGAAGATCCTTTCAATTCGTGACCGGGGGATAGGGATGACGAAGGAAGACTTGATCAAGAACTTGGGAACCATAGCCAAGTCTGGAACTTCGGGTATATCGTATTAACCTTCCATTAGATGTGAATGTATGATTGTGTTGATCTTCCATCTGCTTGATTGCATGTTTCATTACAATCTTAATGCTACTCTCTGCAGCTTTTGTGGAGAAGATGCAGACAGGGGGTGATTTGAATCTCATTGGTCAATTTGGAGTTGGGTTCTACTCTGTGTATCTAGTCGCTGACTATGTTGAAGTCATTAGCAAGCACAATGATGACAAACAGTAAGGATTTGTTGCTTATATAGCAATTATGGAGGGTGATATTCTCTTCAGGTTAGCTAATTTGTTTTAAACCTATGGCATATAGGTATGTATGGGAATCCAAGGCTGATGGAGCCTTTGCAATCTCTGAGGATACATGGAATGAACCACTAGGACGTGGAACGGAAATCCGGTTGCATCTCAGAGATGAAGCAAAGGAGTACCTTGAAGAAGACAAACCGAAGGTTTCTTTATCTTTTGTGTTTCGCCTGTGTTATGTTGGGAAGCTTATATATCTTTGCATGCTGTGGTTGTTTTCATCGTACTTCCTTTTTTCCTCTTGTGTTGTAACTGAATATTTTGACCCTCTTATTATCTGCACTATCTTCCAAATAATTTTGTGGCATTTTGGTTGTCATTCTGTCTTTGTCCATTACAATTGTTTTATGTTCTGGTGCATAATTTCCCTGTCTGTTTTCACAGTTTAATGTGGCTGCTATAAAGCTAATTAATTAGGTAGCTTGATAAGAGGAGAAGTATTCGCTTCTATAACACTGAGGAAATGCTAGTTAGTTAAATTTGCTCACTTGAGGTAGTTAATGTGATCTGTTTGCCGGACATGTTTACCTGTTCAACCTGTGTTTCCTTTGCTTGTTCGAAGACTGAATGTGTACTTTCTGTGTTAACCACCGCATTGTGGACCATGAACACCTTATAAATCATGCATGATATGGTTTGCCTGTAAGTTAAAATTTTTGTTCAGTGCAAGCCAAGGCCTCTCTTGTATTTTCAAGGAAATTATACTTTGCCATTTGAGGTTCCAAATCACTATAACTGCAATATGGAAGAGAAATGTAACATGTAATGGCTAAAAATGGTTTTTTTTTTCTTTCCTTCTGAGTCAAAACATGGTTGCTGGTGTTGTACTCCAATACATAGACCAAATCATGATCTATCCTTCATTGCAGGATTTGGTGAAGAAGTACTCTGAATTCATCAACTTTCCCATATACCTCTGGGCAACCAAAGAGGTAGATGTTGAAGTTCCATCAGATGAAGAGGAATCTAGTGAGGAAGAAACATGTATGACCTTGTGCGAAAGCACTTCCACCTTAATAACTTTGTTTAGTTCATTTTGAGTAAGCTAAATAAAATTCGATAAATGAAATTCTCTGACTGGCTGGCCTAACTTTGCTTCTATTTTTCATTATGCTACTGCTTGTGACAGCTGAAACCACCCCTTCAGAGGATGAAGAAACGGAAGAGGATGATGCTGAGAAAAAGCCTAAGACAAAGACAGTGAAGGAAATAACTTCTGAGTGGGAAGTTCTTAATGATGTGAAGGCTATATGGCTACGCAGTCCCAAGGAAGTCACGGATGAAGAGTACACAAAATTCTACCACTCTATTGCTAAGGTAAAATATCATCTAGAATTGTAGTCTTTCACATGGGATGAAAGAATCATCATATTTTGATCAATGTGCTTTTAAAGGGAATTACCGAGTTTCTTTCTGTCATCATCCAGGATTTTGGTGATGAAAAGCCAATGGCGTGGAGTCACTTTTCTGCTGAAGGTGATGTAGAGTTCAAAGCAGTGCTTTTTGTGCCTCCTAAGGCTCCTCATGATCTGTACGAAAGCTACTACAATACCAACAAATCCAACTTAAAGTTGTATGTCCGGAGAGTTTTCATCTCAGATGAATTTGATGAACTTCTTCCGAAGTACCTGAGCTTTTTGAAGGTAAACACGGAGTTACATCATGGGCATTACCAATTTTTTGTAGTTCATCAGACAGGCAAGTGTGGAGACTCTGCATGTGTTGCTCAATAATAGTGTTCGTTTTCTATTGCAGGGTCTTGTTGACTCTGACACATTACCGCTGAACGTATCACGAGAAATGCTCCAACAACATAGCAGCTTGAAGACAATAAAGAAAAAATTGATTCGAAAGGCCCTTGATATGATTCGCCGAATTGCAGATGAGGATCCTGACGAATCTTCTAGCAAAGATAAGACTGGTATAGTTGTTGATGGTATAATCAAATTCCAAATCACTAGTTTGCATTTCAATTTTTTTTTAATTGACACACTTTTGTTACTACTTCATGGTATAAAAGACACAGAGAAGGCAGATGAGAATGATGAGAAGAAGGGACAGTACACCAAGTTCTGGAATGAGTTTGGCAAATCTATAAAACTTGGTATCATCGAGGATGCACAGAACAGGAATCGCCTGGCTAAGCTCCTTAGATTCGAAAGGTGATACAATTGTACTCATAAGATGGACACTGTCCCCCCTTTTCCTTTTTTCAGATTTCTTTTGTAGTTTGAGCAGGTGGGCAGGGCATGTTAAGTTGGCTAGAGTTGTTGGATATGCTAAGCTGTAGGTCTCTGCATCTTAAG
Organism: Narthecium ossifragum; assembly: GCA_963920575.1. NCBI lineage: Eukaryota > Viridiplantae > Streptophyta > Magnoliopsida > Dioscoreales > Nartheciaceae > Narthecium > Narthecium ossifragum. The sequence continues at coordinate 20,618,261 of OY986964.1, read as the reverse complement.
ACTTAATTTCGTGTTTGTTTATATTTGCTGTTTCAGTTCAAAGTCCGAAGGGAAGCTTACCTCGCTGGACCAATATATTTCCAGAATGAAACCTGGACAGAAGGATATCTTTTACATAACAGGAACTAGCAAAGTGCAACTTGAGAAATCTCCATTCCTTGAGAGACTTGCAAAAAGGAACTTCGAGGTAAGCAACAAACATCCTTTTGTGCTTGATTTATGCTTAATGATTCATACGCTTTAACAGATGTCTCATGTCTTCTTTGTAATCAGATTATGTGTATTTGGCTTTAAAATCATATATTGAATTAGTTGAACCTTAAATGTGATTGATGTGTTTATCTATTGTTCTGAAGATTTCTGTGGTTAAAGCATGATCCTTTGCCTAGTGGGGAAGCCTTTAACCTAGACAGGAGTATGGAGATAGACATAATTGTTTGCTCTTCATGTAAATTTTGGTCAGTTAGAGACACTTAAGCCTACCTATTGGAGCATAATGCACAAAATTGCAGTCATACTTTATTTTTGAATCTATGCATCCAGTATCTCTCTGAGATGGCACCTTTCTACCTGGTGAATTTTGACTAGCTTTCTTTGAATTTTTTTTTTTCTGGCTGTAGGTTATTTTTTTCACTGATCCTGTTGATGAGTACTTGATGCAATACCTGATGGACTATGAGGACAAGAAGTTCCAGAATGTGTCTAAGGAGGGACTCAAACTTGGGAAAGAGTCAAAGTTGAAGGACCTCAAGGAGTCTTTTAAAGAGCTGACCAACTGGTGGAAGGATGCTCTTTCCAGTGAGAATGTCGACTCCGTTAAGATCAGCAACCGTTTAGATAACACTCCATGCGTGGTGGTCACATCAAAATATGGTTGGAGTGCAAACATGGAGAAGATTATGCAGGCCCAGACACTCTCTGACGCTAGTAAACAAGCTTATATGAGAGGCAAGAGGGTTCTAGAGATCAACCCGAGACATCCAATTATCAAGGAACTCCGAGATAGAGTTGCTCAGGACTCTAAGGTACTTCGTTTAAGAGATCCTTGAACCCCACCCCCCCCCCCCCCTCTCTTAGATCATTTACATATATTTATATCCGTTCTTTTTACGTAAAGTCTCATTGTTCCTTAGGACGAAACTGTGAAGCAAACAGCAAGACTCATATACCAAACAGCCCTGATGGAGAGTGGTTTTATTCTTGACGATCCAAAAGATTTTGCCACAAGCATCTACAATTCAGTGAAGACAAGCCTCAGTATCAGTCAAGATGCTGCGGTAGAAGAGGAGGAAGTGGAGGAACCGGAGGTTGAAGAGAATGAATCAACTCCTGGAAACGAGGCTGACGCGTCCGCGGTCAACGAAGAGGAGCACTCTTCCACTGGAGATGCCGTCAACGAACACTCTTTGACTGAAGATAACATCAAAGATGAGCTGTAAACTTTGTGTAATTTGTTGGGGACGGTAAAACCCCTATGGTTGCAGGAGATTTTGATAACCACTTTATGGGAGCGCCACCTGAACGGGACATGCTACTCATGCTGAGTGTCTGATAGGATTTCATGAAATGGAACATGTTTAGTTTTTATGTAAGCAAATTCTGTAGGAGATTTTTGAAGCGAATGTTGGTGGTCATGCCCATAAGAGGCAAAATCCATTGACTTTATTCTCTGTGATAGCGTTGTTAACTGGTTTTTTCTGTGATGTTTCCATAAGCTTGATGTCATTGCAGCCTGAGCCGAGTGAATTTCTTTTACCAACTCTCATGTATTTTTTCAAATTTAATGGCGACCTCACTGATGAAAATTCTAAAACTTCAGAATATAAGACAACCTTGGTGACTTCCAGCTTTCAGTCAACCAGTTAACACTTCTTTTCTATCAAGTATGGTGCTAATCGATCCACCAGACCCTATTCTATAGACATTACGAAATACCAAACCGCAGTCCCCAGCGGGCCAGCTCCCACGGCATCCGAGTGACGACGGATGCTTTTGAGCACCCACAGCTCTTGCTTCCGGTGATCGAATCCCATCCAAGGATACGATCTTTTCACTACCAGTGTGGCCCGGTGAGCAGCAGGAGGCCCCGATCATGGAGAACACTCCCTCCTCATCATCTCCCGCGTCTCTAAGATGGGCGATCCTCCGCCGGTCTCTTCTCTCTCGTTCCCCTCCCCAACCCGGTATCCTCTGCTTCCTCCTCTGTTCTTGAATGATCTAATGAGGCATTTGGGAAGTAGGTATTGTTAATGGTCTTTTCGAGTACAGTTGCATCTCCTCATTGGATGCCCCCCTTTTTGTGAATCCCGATTTTGTTTTTGCCCGTTCTTTATTATCGACTGGCTTAGATGAAGAGTTGGTATTAGGAACTCTCATCTCAGTATGTTGTTCGAATCCTCACTGGAATCATAGTTTCCGAGATTGCATCACGAGAAGTGCTTCCACCAGCAATCTGGCACCATCTCCTCCAGCCACAAATCTATATGTTCTTCATTCACTGAATATGTTTTGTTCCTGCTACTGACCTATCATATCATGCATTCTGTTTGTTCTTTGATTTCCTTAGTGGTGGAATTTTTTTTTCTCCTTGTTTTGCAGAATGTGACTCTGAAATCAGCACTACGAGCATATCTAGAAAGATAGCTGGTGGCTTTAATCTGATTCCTCGCCTCTTGGACACTTCGTCAGAGGTTAATGATTTAGGTAGGAAGAGAGATGCACATGTCTGTTATAATTTGCCCGTGGAGGGAGGTATGAAGCTTACCTTGATGTAAGTTCTTTCTTTAACCTGCTTTCAATTATGTGTTTATGATAAATTTAGCCAAACATGGTTTCTTGTCCACACAGCCAAATCCATGATCTCACGCTGACTGCTGTATACATAATTCCTTAATGTCACTAAGACAGGGTTCAAGCATATGATGAGTTTTTTTCTTCAATCCGGAAAGTAATCCAACAAAATGACTTTCCAAACAAAGCTCTTCTGTTCTCTTAAATTAGAGTTCGTAATTTTATATAGGAGCTCATTCACTTATTGTTACGGCAGTCTGAGAGATTGTTTAAAGTTGTGCTGTGTATTATTCGCATCATTTGCTGGAAGCTCCTGATTATATGATACTTCTTCGTGGAAACTCTTTAGTGCAACTCTAATTAGCTTGCTTTTCTTTTAAAGGTAGCAGATCTGCTCAAAATATACATTGAACGCAACTTGTTTGATATGAGCATATTCTGATGCAACTAGATGCTAATGCCCATCAACAATTTGCTGCAGCCAAAGGATGGATGATAGCATTGATATAAATGACTTTGAGAATTCCGCCGAACAGAATATTGATACTACAGGGCTTATATGTGAGTTCTCCTAAACTTCTGCAACTCCCTTTACCACAGGGCTTATATTTATATAAGGTTTTTGAAAAGATTGTGGCATTGTTTTCCTTTTGGATTATTCCAGCCGTTATTTTTGCCTCCTTCCAGATGGTATTTGGATATTTATAGTATGATTTTGTGCGAATAAGTTCGGATGTGATAAGGTGTTTTACTACTCCTGTTTGCTGACAGGTTGTTGGCCGTCAGAAGAGGTCCTCGCCTATTTTTGCCTGATACATCTAGACATGTTCAGGTCTGGCCATAACTTGGATATGTGTTTTGTCACAGTGCTTCTGACAAAGAAAGCTGACTTTTTCTTTATTGACCACAAATGATTGGTTTAATTGTAAATGTGTTCAAGAAAAAAACACTATGATAACTTTCATTTGTGGATTACCATTAGTTAGCTTTCTCCAAATGCATGCCCCAAGAAAAATGAAACCATTGTGATGATTATGTTTGTTAGGAGATATTATTCCAGTTGAAAATATTGGATTTTTTAATTTTGATAATTTAGGTCAAAAAGAGTGCTTGAACTTGGATCGGGTTATGGGTTGGCTGGTTTCGCTATTGCTGCAGCTACAGCTGCCTCTGAAGTTGTAATATCTGATGGTAATGAACGGGTTGTTAATTGTATCCTTTTTTATAGTGCTTTAATTATTTTTTTTTCTTTTGTGGCATCTCTTGCAAGATTTCTGAACATTAGGTTAACTTCAAGGAAAATTTTGAAAGAGGTTTTCTGCAGCAGTAGCTTCCTAGCCTATTTTTGGCTGAACTGCTCAAATAAAAAAAAAGGAAAAATTTTAAAGGAGATATACATAATATTACTCTTTGGTTACCCTTATCCTTCTTTATTTTCATGTTTATCTGGCAACACCTACAATATGCCAAGGTTTCTTACAGGAGGGAAAGATGCAACATGATATTTCTGAAATGGAAACATCAGGGAAAATATAATGTCAGTGATCAATATGCTTCACATGAAGGGTACCATTTAATTAATTTGTGTGTCGTACCACAAAATGTTATGCAACTAACACATGGATATGACATTAACCATCATAAGTAGGAAATACATATTATATTTTTCCTGTCGTAAATTGTACAGAGCTCTAGTTTGGTTTGCAAGCCAGTTGTGCAGATATGCTGAAGCCTTGTGTGCACCCTACTTAACAGCAATGATGTGAAGAATTTACTCATGATATTCTTCTTGCACCAATCATTTCATTATGGTAAAAGAAGTATTCCTCGGACAATGTAGATCTTTGAGGGATATGCACCACAGGCTAAATGCATGCTTGGTCAGGTGTGCAAGTTCGAAATAGGCTGAGTGCACTCAATATGATCTAATTCTTTGTGATCAAAGTTTATCTTCTTTTATGGTTTGTTTCATCAAAGATTGCCTTTCGCAGCAAACTTTTTTGGCGATTTTCACTTTTAACTACATGTCTAAATTTTCTCTGCATGTTGAATTTTCAGAGGCTGTAAGATGTCAAAACTTATATGTGTCATGTTTTTTTTGGTCAGTTCATATTGGTTTAATAGTTGAAATACTTGTGGATGACTCTGAAAATCATGTCTCAACTCCTTAATATTTAGACATTCAGCGTAGCATCAGTCTTAATGCTGGAGTTTTTGGTGACACGAAAGTGAGATCAATGACATTGCATTGGGAAAAGGACCAAAATTGGAATATCTTAAATACCTTTGATATTATTGTTGCTAGTGACTGGTATGTATTTTTGCCTTCTAAATGTCGTCATTAAAGGGTTTTTATTTCTCATTATGCCCATTATGTTGAAAGATGTGTTGTGCTTGTTCTTTCTGTTCCCTTTTTTTGTTTCCTCTCTTTTGTTTTGAATCGAGCCTTAAACCCTGGTTTAGGGTGGGGGCCCTTACAATTACGAAGTACTAAAAGAGGATTCCACCTCACAGAGGAGGTTCTTAGCCAAAGAGGTGGTAACCACCCTTGTACTTACTCATGCGCATGTAAAGGGTGTTATAGCATAAGGGTGTTATTCTTTCATCGAAATCTGTATGCTACCACTATTAAGACATGTCAGAGGAGGAACTTAAAGACTGAGACTTATATTCTTCTGTTGAGAATATTCTGATTGCCAATATATTGTCGAGAGTAATAAAATTCATTTTTTTTTTTTTTGTGATTGCAGTACTTTCTTCAAGGAATTCCATGAAAGTCTTGCACTTACAGTCAGGTCATTATTGAAAAATTCAGACACGTCTGAGGCCCTCTTTTTCAGCCCTAGGAGAGGCAATTCGTTGGACATGTTTCTGGAAAAGATCAAGCACGTAGGCTTGCGATCCAAGCTGATTGAGAACTACGACAACAAAGTCTGGAATCTTCATCAGAAGTTCTTGAACGGGGATAACACGTCTTGGATTAACTATGAAAATGATCATTGCTATCCCATTCTGGTCAGAGTCTGTTTCTAGACATGATAAATAAGATTTACCCAAGCAAACACCATTCTGTCTGTTGAATGTCATCATTCAGATTTCCCTGCAAGGTCTGCCATTTAGGAGAAAATTCTTTGCTATAGATTTCATGCAAAGTTGTCTCCGTTGTGTACTTAAATCAAAATACCATATTTTCGTTCTTGATATAGTTGATGTTGAATCAAGATTAGTTGTAGCTATTCCTTTGCCTACTTCGTATATGAGATCTCATCATTCAGCTGAACTGCAAGAAGATCAAAGGCTGAGTAAAGGCTGACTCAGCCCACAAAGCTTGATGCAGACACCTAGCAACCAGGCAATAGCATATTCTAAGAGCTTTCGTTTTCATGGCAAGCTTTCATCTTATAAATTTGCCATTGTATATTGACTTTCCCATCCAGGAATCCTTTCATTGTCAAGAACTTATTATCCTCGCTGCACGGATTAGTGGGCATAAAAGGAACAAGTTTTAGTTTACTCCTTAATATTTTTGTTGATAGCTTTATTAATAATTATAGATTCATCCGCACTGAACTTTTGATGCAGCAGAATATTCTTTTTTTCTCCTATTGTGCGCGACACGTTCACGCTCGCAAGAAGTAGCCGTCCAGGAATAAACAAACATTTTCCAGCAAAGGGTATGGCGCAAGGTATGCCGCAGGTAAAGAGAGATGGCTAATTTGATAAACTAACATGGCTTCAGCAGCACTAAAGTGATTTAGGAATGTGATAGGTGCTTTGTTGTTTTTCAATTATTTCTCGGAGCATCTCGGGAGTGGAAAAAAGCCGCTAATTGGTTTCTTTTGGCTATTAACCATTATTTTCTAATGCCTTGTTTTGAAATGCTTTGTCAAGTTCAACTCATCCTTGTCATTCTTAGTGGAAGATGTAGGTTATGCATGTTTTCTATAGGGGATCGAATCCATTTTTCATAGATAACTTTGTTTATGTGAATAGTATCTCAAAGTTGCATTATTGTATTCCAATGCACTTCGATGGATGATTTACCCTGAGCTTAGTTTAGTTTTCCTCATCTGTCTTATTGATGGTTTTTATCTGCCTGTGCAAGAACCTTCTTTGCAGTCTTCATCCGAGGTCAGGATATTTGAACTGATCTGATCCGGGCTCTGAGGTTATTCTTAGAATCAGCAATGTAAGATGAATGAACCGCATGCGCTCAGCCCAGCATCTCAAGCTAGAAAAGGTGGTATTTCTTTTCCTCTCTAAACCTACACCAAGCAAGTTGACACCGTGCACATAACAGAGCACCACTCAAAACATTACTAAAGTTAAGAATAAGAATCATCCTTGTATAGGAGCATGGTTATAAAATAACCTTTGATTGTCCTAAGTGAATTCTTCATGACAGGCTTAGTCCTATGTGGGGCCTACGTGGAGCCTACGTGGAGAGGGAAGTTAGTGGGGGAGGTGGTTAATGGGGATGAGGGAAAAGTTAACATGGAAGTTAGTAGGGGTTAGTGGAGAAAGGGGTTGAGGGGTGGGTAGTTAACAAGGAAGTTAACATGAAAGTTAAGGAATGGGTGATTACCGTGCCAGATGACACGGGGCCTGTTAGTCCATTATATGGCCCTTTCTGGGCTAGGGCTACTTGCAAAAGGTTGGTCCCTATACCTTTCCCTTTTATTCCATTAACAACTACTTGTTTCTCCTGAAGGACCAGATGGTTGACAGTTTGTCACGAAGTTTGGAAAGGTTAGTTACTGAGGATTACTTAAAAAAACTCTTAGAGAGCTGATCATGTATCCTTTTGTATTTGGAGAATAACTCTTTATCAGTTAAAGGAATTCCTGAACAAATTCTTTGGGTGCAGAAGTGGAGTTGAGGTTTTAGGAGGATAGTGCATCAAGCAGATGAACTATTTAATAACCATTATGCTTTTCTCCTATTCTTCAGGTGAGTTTCTTTACATGAACATCGTTTCCAGTTACTATAATTAATATAGTTAGACTTCTCCAAAATCTTCATTAATTTCTTGGAACATTCCAGGAGTTCTATAATGGAGTCCAATGTGACAATCGAAATAAGATCTCTTCACGGTATTATCCAGCAAGATTAGAAATCGGAATTAAAGTTCCTGCGTTTGAGGGAACTTTGAATTCTCAAATTTGATATGGGAATCCAAAGTTCTCTCAAACGCAGAAACTCTCATATTCATGGAATATACATTAATACCCTTTATCTTTGTTTGATTAAACTGATCAAACGGCTAGAATCAATCTTAAAAATAATCTTATTTCTTTCTCTTATTTATTAATAATCTTATTTCTTTCTCTTATTTATTAATAATTTTATTTCTTTCTCGTATTTATTAATAATATTATTTCTTTATCTTATTTATTAATAATATTTTAAATAATATTAATAATCTTATTTCTTTCTCTTATTTATTAATAATATTTCAAATAATATTAATAATCTTATTTCTCTCTTATTTATTAATAATATTTCAAATAATATTATTAATCCTATTTCTTTCTCTTATTTATTAATAATATTAAGAACTCTCACATTAATAATCTTATTTCTTTCTCTTATTTATTTATAATATTAAGAACTCTCATATTAATAATCTTATTTTTTCTCTTATTTATTAATAATATTTCAAATAATAATCTTATTTCTTTCTCTCATTATTAATAATCTTTCATCCAAATAAGCCAATATAATACAAATACATATACATACATAAATACAATCGTAAATTTATGTTATTAAAGTAAGGGGTGTTTTGGTCTTTAATTTATATTCCCATTCCAGTTTTAATGGTTAATTGGTGATAACACCAGTTTAGTTAAGATTTTTGCTAAAAACCCCATTTGATGTATTTTTAAGGTTAGAAACCCATTTAACAGATTTATTTAGCTGATGTAATTAAACAAAGACTAAAATGCCCCTATAGCTAAATGTAATTAAAATAAGACTAAAATGGCATGATGGTGGTGGTGATGACGGCACCGGTAGCGGACGGCAGCGGCAGATGATCGCCGGAGTTGGGATCTGGTGATCCAGCGCGTGCATCGTAGCCACCCAACCTCCGTCCGCCGTCGCGGAAGTCACATTCGCCACTCCAACCACCTGAGGACAGCTTCCCGGGACCTCCTCGACGGACTCCAACCACCTGAGGACAGCTTCCACCCCCACCCCCCACCGACCTCGTCACGGCGCCGTCCACCCCTTCCACCGCCCTCCATCTCCGACGAAACCCTCAACCCGAGCTCCTCCTCTCACAGATCCGGCGATCATCAATGATCGTTGGTGGTGGTGGTGCTCGTTGATGGTGGCTGGTGAGATCCGATCAATGATGTGAGAGGGGGAGCTCGAGGCGGTGTTGGGATCCGATCGGTAGGAGGTCGACGCCGGCTTCCGACGAGGATGGAAGCTAGGGATGGGGTCGGCGAGGCTCGGGGTCCCTGCGGACGTTGGAGGTGACTGAAGAGATGAAGTCTGGCTTGTTGTCGGCTGGGGAGGCGGGACGACGACCTCCCTCGGCACCGGCGACCTCGACCTGAGTTCGGACGCCACCCGAGCTTCTCCATCTCCTCCGGATCTAACAGCGCCGACACCACCTCCACGCTGGCCTCCAGCTCCGCCCAGCCCCGGATCCGAGGCCCCCTCGCCTCTACAACGCTTCCTCCGACCATCTCCGGCCGCTTGAGCCAGCCCCGGATCCGATCGAGGCGCTTCAACCGATTGGATATCGAGACGGTGGCTTGGGAGGCGAGACGGGGGTGGAGACAGAGGAAGAGAATTGAGAAAAGCCGGGTAAAAATAGGAAAATAGGGGAAAAATGGTAGAAAAATAGAAAAAAAGTGGTAGAAAAACATGAAAAATATGGAAAAAGATAAATAAATTTATAGAAGAAAAGTGGATGTGACCGAAGAGACTATTGATGGAGAATTTCAGCCAATTAAGTTGTAATTTGAAGAGTTAAAAACGATCAAAATGCATTTAAAAAGATAAAAAAATAAAGTTAAAAAGATGGAAATAGATTTAAAATGATAAAATAGAGTTAAAAAGATAAAAATGTATGAAGGATGAAAATGAATTTAGAAAGATGAAAATGAATTCAGAAAGATGAAAATGAATTTTAAAATGATGAAAATAGATTTAAAATGATGAAAATAGAGATAAGAATATGAAAATGTATGAAAGATGAAAATGATTTCAGAAAGATGAAAATGATTTTTGAAAGATGAAAATGATTTCATAAAGATGAAAATGATTTTTGAAAGATAAAATGATTTCAGAAAGATGAAAATGATTTTGAGAAAGATGAAAATGAATTCAAAAAGATGATAATGAATTTTAAAATGATAGAAATAGATTTAAAATGATGAAAATAGAGTTAAGAATATGAAAATGTATGAAAGATGAAAATAAATTCAGAAAGATGAAAATGAATTCAAAAAGATGAAAATGAATTTTGAAAGATGAAAATGAATTTTAAAATGATAAAAATAGATTTAAAGTGAAGAAAATAGAGTTAAGAAGATGAAAATGTACGAAAGATGAAAATAAATTCAGAAAGATGAAAATGATTTTAGAAAGATGAAAATGATTTCAAAACTGATGAAAATGAATTTTAAAATGATAAAAATAGATTTAAAATGATGAAAATAGAGATAAAGAGATGAAAATGAATTCAGAAAGATGAAAATGAATTTTCAAATGATGAAAATAGATTTAAAATGATGAAAATAGAGATAAAATGATGAAAATTGACCAGAGAGATGAAAGTAGATCATAGAGATGAAAGTAGAGATGGAAATAGACCAGAGAGATGAAAGTAGACCAGAGAGATGAAAGTAGACCAGAGAGATGAAAATAGACCAGAGAGATGAAAGTAGAGATGGAAATAGACCAGAGAGATGAAAGTAGAGATGGAAATAGACTAGAGAGATGAAAGTAGACTAGAGAGATGAAACTAGACCAGAGAGATGAAAGTAGAGATGGAAATAGACCAAAGAGATGATGAAAGTGGACCAGAGAGATGAAAATAGACTAGAGAGATGAAAGTAGAGATGGAAATAGACCAGAGAGATGAAAGTGGACCAGGGAGATGAAAATAGACCAGAGAGATGGAAATTGATTCAAAAAGATGAAAATGGATCCAGATAACACTAGATTAGTGACTTAAGTAAATAGAATGATATTTTTGCAAGAAACTAAATTTTTGAAAGATCCATGTGGTATATGAATGTTTTCGGAGATAAATATGTAATATGAAAACAGTCGAGAAAGATGAAAATGCACATAGAAAGATGAAAATGGATCAAGAAAGATGAAAATGGATTTACAAAGATGAAAATGCACCCAAAACGATGAAAATAAATTTACAAAGATGAAAATGGATCCAGAAAGATGAAAATGGATTGCTCGTGGCTTACATTAATTATCATATATAAAAAGATGAAAATCAATTTAAAAAGATGAAAATGCACGCTCATATGTGATCTAATCTGGTCTAAACCGGTTCAATCTGGTTGTAATCTGATCAAGTTTGAATTACTGGATCTGGTCCTGATCAGATTAAGCTGTGACTAAGTCTGATGGGCTGAATCTGATTGGTTCTGGATTAGATGAGACATAGACTACTTGGTCGGGTTGAACTGGTTCAAGATACTTGATTAAGTTGAACCGGCTCATGTTGAAGGGATGTGCTCGTCGGGGAAGAAGGCCGCGAGCAAGTGGGGTGGCGGCTTGACGACGGATCTCGCTTGGAAACGGCCGGGGGAGGGACGGCGGTCGACTAGGTGGCCAGATCCGGGGCCGAACGGAGTTGGAAGCCAGTAGGATGGTGAACTTTGAGGGAGGCAGCGCCGGCTCTCTTGGAGCAGACAAGCCATATGTCGAAGATGACGGTAGATCGCCGGATCGGTCCCGGAGATGGTCGGAGGAAGGTCGCGGTGGCGAGGGGACTCTGGATTTGGCCTTCGATGGCGCTGGGGGGCCATAGGGGATGGGTTTAGATGAAGGCGACGCTGGATCGGAGAGATGTCGTGGTGTTGCGGTTAGGATGCCAGTTCCGGAGGAGATGGTGGGACGAGCGGCGACGGTCTGGCTCGGGCGGGACGTCGGAGGTGACGGGAAGGTCGTCGACGTAGGGGACCTTGGGAGAGGTCCCGATGACGGCGGAGTGGAGAGGAGGGGGGGCGGTGCTGCAGGGGGCCGAGGCTTCGTCGGAGGAGGTGGCGGCGGGTGGTGGTTGTTTCCGGCGAGATCGCCAGAGTTGAGGGTAGTTGTGTGATCGCCGGAGAAGATGGATTTCTCGACGAGGTCGCCGGAGTAGGTGAGCCGGGCGTTTCTCTCGCCGGAGGAGAGAGAAGAGAGGTGAGAGAGGAGAGAGAAAAGACTGAGAAAAAAAAGGAAAATAAAATAAGGGTAGCTTGGTCTTATTTTATGCAATTTGGGTCTTTTGATGTAAAAATAAGCTGCATGGGGTTTTTACCAAGATATATGGGGCTGTAGACAAGGAATGGGCTTGATTTGAGGCTATGGCCTAATACCCCTTCTTTATACCAAACACTTGCAAGTTCCAGTCTTATTTTAATTTTTTGATGTACGAAACAATCACAATTACTTTTCAGTTTCAGTTTCCATTCCCGATCCTGCACCTATTCCAATTCCAATTTCCATAGCACCTATTCCAATTCCAATTTCCATAGCAAACAACGTGACCTTACAGTGGGGGTTGAGTGTCATGTCTGGCTCATCTCTCTCGTGGGTCTAAATCTTCATAGATGTCAGGCGTAATGAACACGATGATTGAGACCTATGAATTATTAGTGTAGGCCCCCTGCTCTCCTCCCTGATCAAGTGTACAACTTTCTTCTGGGTACTTAATGTGATCTAATCTTGAGATTTATATGCTACTCTTTTTGAGTCCATAAGTTCACAAAAGAGAAATATTTACTGTAGATACTGTTATGTTGAATAGCATCTTAAAAGCGAACTTACCATCATTGTAGATTCCCTTATTCTAGTCCATACACAGAACTTTACTCAAATTCAAGGATCCAAAGAGACTGCTGAAACAAGCAATCAAGAAAAGAGTAGTGCTGGAACAGTAACCCAATGCCATTAATATCATTATCAGAGGTCTCCCAAACCAAAGCTGCTTTCAACTGCGGCAAAGTGCCAGCAAATTCATGGTATGGTCTCTTCCCCAAGAGTCAAGATTAAAGAAAAGGAACCCAACTTCTCGATTAAATACAACAAATGGGTCTCAAGCTCTCAACTGCAGGTCCCCAACATCACATGTGACCATCATCATTACTCCCTACCCTCAACGCATTCATGGATATATTATAATGATCTGACCAATTGAATACAACTCAGCACCAATACCAAAATCTATAACCACTAATTAACTCGTAGTGTTACATTACATTACCACAGGGGTTTTGAAATTGCCACCCGTATAGAATCCATCAAGAGTGAAAATTTGGTGGCCACATCTCTTTTAGGACCTCCTCTTGATCATTTGAGAATAACGGTGGATGAGAAGATATCTGATATACATACTACAAGAGGAAGAGTAATAGGACGGAAGTAGTTGTTGCCACTGATGCTGCTACTTGATGCAAGAAAGAGACCCTTCTTGTAGATGGTGCTGCATCCCCAGTAGCTAGGCTTGCAAGCCAGGACTCCTCCCCGCCCTGTTGGAACATCCCTTTTGTTCTTGGTGCTGTTGGTTTTGTGGTTGATTTCAAACTGCATTATGACATAGAAAACGATGTTAGATGGGCTATTTAAGATTACAAGGTGTGAACAAATCTCTGTAAAGTTTGAGCTAATCCAGAAAAAGGAGACAATAGTGATACTTTCCAAAACGACTCAGCTCCACGACTTAAATTAAATTGGGCTCCGACAAACCCCACACATCTAAACGGTGCACATAGAGAGTGGGAAAGGAACAAAGTTGACAGGAAAGAAAGAAGAAAAACAAACAATACCCTCATCTTTTCCTCTTTCTTATCCTGCCTCTCCCCCCCTTTTATTTCTATGTTCTAAGCTATGGTGTGAAGGAGAAAATCAAATGCTAATGGACCACCTTTCCTTTTTCTTCAATCACAGTCCAACTAGCTACCTAAAATTTCTGAGGGTCATAAAAGTTTGCAACAAAAAAACATCACTACGTTCCTAGGCCAGCAAACAGAAATAAAAAGGATTTGTGGGCAAAAAGAAAAACAGAATATAAAGATGTCCAAAACAAAAATTACTGGAAATACCAGCAAAAAAGCTAGATCTAGAAGACAATCAAGGGGCAACCTATCAGCAAACCAACAAAAAAGAAACCCATGTCTCAAAACTCATGACAAAATAGAATAGAATCCCACAAATATGCACAAAAAAATTGGACATTTTTTCAGTGTTAAAAGCCAAGGGACGATGAGCAATGAGAATAGTAATACCTGGTAGTGGATGCCGGGCAGAAGGTGATGGAGTAGTCCGCAGGCCCAACACAAGTAAACGTAGACGTGGGATCATCGAAAGCATAGCTATATGACTTGGGGCACGCCGACTTGAACATCTCCGAGTACACCGACGGCCGGCATGACCCCGGATTCGCATAAGCCCCGCTGCAGCAGTACTCCGGCGTCCCAAACGCCTCGCACGCGCTCCGGCACGCCGCGCCCTGCCCATCTCCCACTTTTAGCTCCGCCGGGCATTTCCTATTCAAGTCCGCCGCGCACCCCGTCGTTGCACACGTGGTACCGTCGGCATTCCCATTGCCGACCTCCACCAGCACCGGCAGGTTGTACCCGTCGACGAGGCTCACGTCGTAGAAGTCCTGGCCGCCGCTGCCGCCGAGGGTGAACTCGGCGAGGGTGGCGGGCGGCGCCGCCCCCGCGCCCCCACACTCGACGGCGCCGGAGCCGCAGTCACCGGTGGCACAGGTTCCACGGCCGCTGGAATCGAAGGAGCAGCCCGTGCGCGCCCAGAAGCGACCTGACCACCCCGTGGGGGCGGACATGGAGCGGGTGGCTCCCGAGGGGAGCTCGAACCCCGTCGTCTCTAGCGCCGGGCTCCCAGAGTTCGCCAGCAGCCCCGGCCACACCGTGTCCCCGCACTTGTTTACAAAGGTGAACGTTGTACCCCCAACTCTCAAAAGCCCTGTAACCAAATCACCCACACCCCCGATCAATCCCACCATAAACTTGAACCATTTGTACGCTAGAAAGTGCCATTAAAACAGATTGAGAGAAGAATTAAAGACAGTAGTGTTGCCATTATATTACCTCTGAAGGATGACAGTAGTATGACGAAAAGGGTGAGGATGGTTGCTGGGGAAGAGGACCAAGGTTCCATTTGGGAGGAGATACGAAGTTGGTTTGGCTTATAATGCTAGATCTCTTGATGGGTGCTCTGTTTTTGCTGGGAGGAAGTCGATTGATGTGGACTGGTGGAGCCGTAACCGAGGCAGGGCTTCATAGACTGGGAAAAGATGGCAGTTGAGGTCTCCTCCTCCGCCACCACCACTGCCCATAAAATCGGAAGCAAGGGGAGGTGGGAAGGGGGAATCCATCAAGGACCCTGCAACTCTATTTATAGTAGTTAGTGTGTGATACTATCTAGCTCACTGCGCTCTAACCAATCTGACTACCTCGCTTTTGGTTGGTATTAGTGTTACTCTGTTTGTTCCCATGGAATTAGGGCTAAAGAGAATATGTGGTTAGAAAAAGCGAGGGTAAGAAAAAATAAAAAGGAATATGATAGATGGAATAGTAGTAATTATGTATTCAAAATTTTGATGTTTGGTGAAAAAATAGATATAAAATGAAAATAACCCCCTTGATCCCACGATTTTGCTAGAGGCCAGGGTCTTGCAAGGCCCTTGCATGCAAGACCCTGGCCTCTAGGAAAATCCCTTGATCCCATCCCATTACCAAACAAGTTGGTGGGCTTCCTTGGTGAACACCAAAAGCAGAGGATGGGCCATCACAAACAAAGAACAACCAACTTTGTCAAGGAATGGGTGTACCAACAGATCTAGGTTTGTTGTTTAATGGCTGCTGTTAATTTGTACGTACATGATTCATTGGTGGCCTTGTAGGATAGAGTTGAGGGTGATTCTTTAACATGCTTGATTGCTTCTTATATTCTAGTAGATCTTTTTTTGTTAATGTTAATTTAATTTCATGTTGGTCTTACTTAAAAAAAAATTTAAATAGTTTATTCTAATCTCGAGAATAAGCTATTGGAAAAAGAAGCAAAACAAATAAACAATACATTATTATAGTATTCTACACGTAAAGACTGACCCAATACTTGACGCATCTAACGGACGCCTACTAAAGCAAAGAACTGCTAGAAAGGACGAAAGGCGTACCTATTCCGTAATTAAGCTAATTGACCTGAGGGTACTTTAGTGATATATGTTTACAACGGCCAGTTACTGTTTTACTGAGAAAGCGGCATCGGAAAAAGACACGTGGAGACACGCGGTTCAGCGACCTTTCCACGTGTTCATGATGTCATCCCTCTCGAAACGCCGACATCATTAGGTAACTAAACGGGGACGTAACGTTCGTGTAACGGTAACCTCATCCCGTGACCGTTATGATCGACGGTTAGGATGGTTGGTTGAGCTCATAGGACGCTACGTGGACGCGATGTGACACGTGTCACTTGGTGCATTTGGATTAGCTGCTGCCTGCTGGGTGGACCCCAGGCTCGCGTTGAGAGCGAAGGATGGACAGGTCTGGCAGCGGTTGGGCAGGTCGACGTGGGCCGAGGGCCCACGAAGCCATATGTGGGTTGCCTCGCATAGAAGGCATCGGATTCTCAGTTCCATCACGCTTTTCCAACCCTTTTTCCCCAAGTATCCTTTTTGGTCTACTGACCCTGCTTAGCATTAATTAATACGTAAATAAATGGATGTCATTTCATTTCATGTTTGTATCACGTACTTTCATCTATACTAAAAGAAATTATATATAGTTTCGTACATAACCTTAATGCTACGCATGTGTGGTGAGTCTGGTGACGTGCATGCAATAGTTTCATAGTTATCTAGCACGAGTTTTTTAAAACACGCAGTGCCATGCATCAAGGTCGATTGTGTGGCTTCAAATAGGCCAGCACAGATAATGGGCTACGTATTACTGGGACCAATATACAAAAGAGTATAATATTCTCAACATCCAATAGGTGTTGCTATTCATGTTTATTAAGCTTCACTTATCTTGTACGTCATGCACATAAAACGTTTGTTGAGGCCATGCATGCATGAAGCTTCTTTCGACGTAAGCCATGGATTAGTATATCAGCTGAACAACTATTTCAACAACCAGCCGACACAGCTAGACATTGCTAGGGTGGCCGAGTGCCGTGTAAAGTGGCTGGCTTCCGAGTGAGGATAAGGAAGGGGATGAAGC
Source organism: Narthecium ossifragum (assembly GCA_963920575.1). NCBI lineage: Eukaryota > Viridiplantae > Streptophyta > Magnoliopsida > Dioscoreales > Nartheciaceae > Narthecium > Narthecium ossifragum. Next base: position 20,601,033 of record OY986964.1, on the reverse strand, counting down.
TACCCTATTGCCTCTTTAGGGAAAGCTCCTAGTCATTACTCACTCTGTACAAAGTTCGTGGAAAGCTCTCGTCAAAAGAACGATGGGTAGTCCTCTTATCTTGCTCTTTTGATCCACTGATCACTTGCTTTGGATCCTAAAAGGATGGAGTAAATCTATAAAGGGAGAGAAATGGTCTCATAGCCCTATCGGAATCGTAGTTAAAGATGTGAGAAAGAGTGAGTGCCAAGGAGATCATGTATCTCGGACAAAGTACGTTCAGGAAAAGTTAGCATGGATTGACCTCATAGTTAGCTTTATGGTGCATGTGTTTGGGATAAAGAGACGAGGATGACTTGACTGCTTCCGTAGGAGAAGGTGACAGTATATGGTGCGGTAAGGGGAGAGATTTGTTGGAAGAGTTTCCTTCTGTCGGGTGGCAAAACTACCTAATTGGTTTCAGCTGCTTTTGGTCGCGTGGTGTACCTATCAATGGATAGTTCAAGTGAATTTTAGACCGTAAATCAATCATAAATTTGTAGTTTTGTTTTCAATGGATAAGGATGGTGAGGATATTGGATAAGGTGTTTCCATATATGGTGAACATGGGACTATAATTTTCCTTAAGTACTAATTAAGACTCGGGACATGCATGTTTGGAGAACAGTTTCTCTTAATTGGCAAGGATTATTCACTACAAGAAAAAAAGCCTTTAGTGACCATAATAGTCGTTACTAAAGTACACAATTCGTCACAAAAACTCTTCAATAACGTGTCCAATGACGTCTTTATCTTGTCGCATATACCTTATCGCTGAAAGTATAGTGACAACTTTATCACATCGACACTAAATCATCTTTATTAGTGACGAGATCCGTTGTCACTAAAACATCATCTTTAGTGATGAGTTCACTTGTCACTAATGATGGTTATGTGTGACGACTAATATTGTCACAAAAGACGAAATTCTTGTCACTATATGACTAAAGATTATTTATTTAAATTATATTCATGATAATAAAAGCTCATGTAGTGAAAAGTTTTTGTTGTCACTGAAAGCATATGTTGTGACAACTAAATGGATTGTCACTAAATGCTTTTATTTTGTGACGACTAACATTGTCGTAGAAAACGAAGTTATTGTCACTATATAGTTAATTAATATTTATTTAAAATATATTCATAATAAATACGCTTTTACAGTGACAATTTTTGTTGTCACTGAAAGCCTTTGTTGTGATAACTAAATGGGTTGTCACTCAATTCGTTCAAAGTGGCAGATATTTTCCTGTCACTATACATTGTTTTAATGACAACCTTTTTTATCGTTGAATTTAATTTTTGTAATTGACATTTTAATTTGAAATTTAATTCAAATACCCATATTTTTCATAAAAACTAACAAGCAAATTCATAGCATTTAAATTTGACCAATCCATATACAGCACGAAAGGTATTAAGGTCACATATATTGCTCACAAAAACATAATTATGATCTAACAAAATTACATATCATGTTTACTCAAAAAAAAAAGTACACTTAAAATTTGATAGTAACAAAATGTTCTAAAACAAGCCTTCAAGGTGTCCACACCAGTTCCCTAACATTGAACCATCGAATGATATCTTCAAGTGTTCTGTAAAAAGTGATATGGAAAAAAAAGAGGGTAAGCATCTAGAAACATAGATATAATGTATTTAATAAAATACTAGATATGTCATATGTATATTAACGATGACTCTACAATTGACAACTTCTAAACTTTATGATTCATTTTGAGAAATCAAACGGACAAAATTTCCCTTGTATTTTCGACATTTCTCAATAGTACAAATGCTATCACCTGTATAAATAAAAGGTCATGCATTGTGAGGGCCCGTCCCTCGGACCTGGCTCGACCACGTGGGTCGAGAGCCGGTTTCCTATTGGTTTGGTTCCGCGTCGGGCACGATCGGGCGATCGTGTGGCGGTTTGGACCCCAGGGGCATTTTGGTAAATATGCCCCCTGGTGGTCGGTTTCACACCCGCGTTGCACCCACGGCCTTGGTTTGATGTATGTGATTGTTTAGAATGGATAGGTGGGTCCGGGATCGGAAGATCCCAGCTCGGGCTCGCGAGCGAGTCGAACGGGCTTTCGACCCGTTAGAGGATCCGGCCCATTAGAGGGCCTGGTGAGTGGAGGGTGGTTGGAGCAGTTGGCTCCAACCCCGTACCCGCTCCCCTCTCTTTTCTCCTCTCTTCTCTCCTTCCCTTCTTCTCTTCCTTGGCTGGTTCTTCCTTCTCTTCTCCACCGACGGCTCCTCTTCCTCTCCCTTCTCCCCTTCTCCTCCGGCTGGGCTAGAGCTTGGAGGACTGAGCTTGAGTAGCGGATCTTTGCGGCGAGGTTGGCTGGACGCGTGGAGAAGCTGGGATTGCGTTTAAGGTAGGTGTTTCTACCTCGATCCTTGGATCGGGTTCTACTAGGCTAGGATGTTTATGGTTGTGCTGTGAATGCCATGTTAGAATGCTTGTAGTTCCTGGTGTGCAATGTAGGTCATTCCTTGTATTCTTGCTTTGCAAATTCTGGTATCGTAACGGTTTGTTTTCCGTATTGTCGAAGTTTCGTCGGTTTTGGTTTTCCGACCTAAAATGGGATTTAACCGTCCAAATATGGATTTCTTTGCATCATTAGATCCTTCACTTCAAAATACACTTGCTTGCAAAGTTTGATTGTATTCTAACATGTTTTGATCCTTCAAATCTTAGAAAATGGATTTCCGTAATACTGCGTTTTGAGCTCGACGGTCGATCGGTGCATCGACCGTCAGGCTCGACGGTCGATCGATGTATCGACCGTCCAGCTTTAGTATGTTTGCTTTGGGCCTGACGGTCGACCGTCGGATCGACCGTCGCATCGACCGTCGGGCTCTGTTGAGATTTTGGGTTCCCAGGGTCGATGGATCGATCGACCGTGGGACCTTAGCTTTTTCGCCATTTACCTGACGGTCGACCGTCGGATCGACCGTCAGGCTCTGGTTGGTTTTGGGCTGTTCAGGGTCGATGGTTGGATCGACCGTCGCCCTTGGTTTCCTTCATGTGGGCCTCACGGTCGATCCACGGATCGACCGTGGCATCGTCCGTGGCCCCACGGTCGATGCACGGATCGACCGTGGCATCGTCCGTGGCCTTTTGAACAGTGTTTTCTGGTTTTTCTTAAATGGCCTTCAATCTTGATTGAATCTTAAACATATAGGGAAGCTTGTAAGTGGGTTTCATTATGTTTTCAAAGGACTTTCATCGGGTTTGATGTTTGATCCGAGTTTCCTCCTTTTTTTGCAAACTTATGGTTATGCTTGCATTTAATTCAAGTTTTGATGGAAAATACATGTTTGGTAGAAATTAAATGCTTAGTTGTTTGCTTAACCATTAGCTAGCTATGAGTGCTAGCTAATGAGGAACTGTGTAACCTTAGCCTCTTGCCGGCGAGTGCCGAGGGCTATTGTATATCTGTGGAACTTATAACTGCTGATGTGACATATAGAGACATCTAGGGTAGATGTTTGCTTAAGCTCATGCATTGTATGCATTAGAAGCATTTGAGGTTAGGCGGGCGATGTTTTAGGTCGCCGATCCGAGGCTCTCGGGTAGCTCGGATCTAGCCTTAGGACCGTGGATGGGTAGTCAGGATTAGGGTGTGATTGTTGATCTGAATCTTTGGTGATTGAGGATTGCGATAGTCGGCTCGAATCTTTGTTTGAGGTTTAGAGATCGTGTTGTCTTCCAAGCCCAAGTGCTAAGGATGCAACCGAGGAGCTCCCGACGTGGTCCCCAGGCAGTGGTATCCCTGCTGGGTAAGGGTTAGAGCCTGCATGTTACTGTTTCCGTGGTCCTCCTGGTAACATGTTCAGGAGAGAGGTTTCATGACAGGAACCCTTGGGACATCGGTGGGTTATGGGACCCGTGGCATCCTTTAGATTTAGGCTGGGGGACAACACTGTTGTGGTTTTCCTCCCTTCAGTGTGCCGTAGAGTAGAACCGTACTGGGCTTTTTGCTCATTCCTACCCGGGCTGCGTTTGCAGGTGCAGGCGGCAGTTCCTCCTCGGTGGAGCCAGCAGGTTCGGCTTTTGGCGGCGCGAGTACATCCAGAGGCGCCTGAGGTTTTGTTGGAGGTTATGATCAGTTGTACTCTTTTTGGATTTATATATATTTATGACTGTTGTACCCCTTTTTGGGGAACCTTTGGGATGTTGTATAAATCTGTATTTTGAAACTCAGACATTGTAAGACTTGATGTTATATTATGATCAAATCTGCTTAGCCTCTGGATTCTTTTGATTAAATTGTTTATCCTTTCCGCTTGTACTGCGCCGGTTGATGATGAATAGTGTTAGGACCCTCACGCCCCGTCCTGGATGGGTTTTCTGGGTCGGGGTGTGACAACTTGGTATCAGAGCAGGCTGTAGGTCCCAGGGATAGGATTAGGCTTGCGGTTGAGACTTGAGCGCGGTTTGGGATAGTTCTAGGAGTAGAGCATCCCTGTGTGCTTGACTGTGCTCATGTGTGTTATGCTTTTATTTTATTAATTGCTGCTGTGTTTTGTTTCTCACGGGTGGACACTTGTCGTCTCTGTTGAACGTGCAGATGCCAGGGGAGCAGGCTAGCTGTCCAGTGTTGGGTCAGGGTACCGCGCGCGATCAGCGCGCTGCCTGACGGGCCTTAGGGTCCAGCGCAGCCGTACCCCATGTGCCTGTACGAGAGGCAGAGCCGAGAGTTGAGGTCGTGGTGGAGGAGGATACTTCGTTCATCGCCGAGGAGGTCTCTCCTCCACTCGACCAGCGTGCTGTTGCGACAGCGGTGGTCGACTTCCAGAGGCTGAACCCTCCTAGGTTCAGCGGTACTGGAGGCGACCCAGCGGTGGCGGACGACTGGCTGGAGGAAGTCAGTCACGTCCTTGACACTCTTTTCGTCCAGGATGACCAAGTGAGGGTCAGACTTGCCGCGTTCCAGCTCGACGGGGACGCTTTGGACTGGTGGCGCTCTTTCCAGGCCGCCAGGGACGGTAGTGACCCATCGTGGGCCGTGTTCCGTTCTTCGTTTCTCGGCGCGTACTTTCCCCGCAGTGCGCGCTCGGCCCTTGTTCGTGAGTACCAGGCCCTTTCTCAGGGTACTCAGTCGGTTGTTCAGTACGCGGCTAGGTTCACGAGACTTGCCAGATTTGCCGGAGCAGTTTCAGCGGACCCTCTTGCCAGAGCTGAGCAGTTTCAGTGGGGGCTTAGGCCCGAGCTCAGGCGGCTGATCGCGGCTCAGCGCGCTAGCACGTACGCAGAGGTGTTGGACAGTGCCTTGGCAGTTGAGGCTCAGTTGCAGGAGCCGGGGCCCAGGGCAGTCCAGCCTGCGTCGTCTGCGAGCACCAGTGGTGGAGTGCAGCCACAGAGAGCAGCTCAGGGCAGAGGGGGTTCGTGGAGGAAACAGAGGTACCAGCGACGCCCGCAGCCGTACCAGCGTTACCCACCCCAGCACCAGCAGCAGCCCAGGCAGGGAGGCCAGCCACTTCTTCCGGCTGGGCCTCAGGGGCAGACGTCCGGGGGAGGCCAGAGCCAGCAGCTAGCGCTTGGTCCTCCTGTATGCTTTGAGTGCCAGCAGACGGGGCACATTCGCCGTTACTGTCCGACGTTGAGGGCACAGGCAGTGCGTGGTGGAGCAAGCGGAGGTTGGCGAGCATCAGGCACCGGGAGAGGCAGAGGTCGCGGTGGAGGTCGAGGCGGACCCAGAGGGGGAGTGTACGCACTTCCAGACCGCGAGTACCCAGACTTTGTTCAGCCACCTTTTCAGCCTTACCAGTACCAGCCACCCCATCAGACTCTAACACTTCCTCCAGCCCCAGCTGACCCCCCTGTTCTCAGAGGTACTTTCCAGCTTTTCAGTTCATTTGTAGATGTTCTGATAGATTCTGGGGCGTCTCATTCCTTTGTAGCTAGCGACTGTGTGGCATCGCTAGGGCTAGAGACTGAGCCACTTGGGGTTCCACTGCACTTAGACACACCCGTCGGCGGAGGGGCTCGGGTCGAGCTGATCTGCCGTTCTTGCGAGTTGGAGGTTGGGGGCCTCCGTGTCTTTCTAGACCTTCGGGTGCTAGACATGGTCGGGTTCGACGTGATTCTCGGTATGGATTGGCTGACATCATACCGAGCCGTCATCGACTGTGGCCGTCGCAGGGTGACTGCTAGGACACCTAACGGCGCTCGTTTTGTTCTGCTGGGGGATCGCCAGTTGGCCGATTCCCTCATGTGTGCTTGTCTTCCCAGGCGCGAGGGCCAGCTGTCAGTCCTACTGGCGCGCCTTTCCTTGTTTGCTGCAGAGGGCAGTCGAGAGAGCAGTTTGCCTGCAGTGGTTTGTGGGTTTACTGACGTCTTCCCAGATGAGCTACCGGGTCTTCCTCCTTCCAGAGCAGTAGACTTCCAGATAGATCTTGTACCGGGTACCGGGCTGATCTCTTTGTCAGCTTTCAGGATGGCACCGGCAGAGCAGAGGGAGCTGAGGGTCCAGCTGGACGGGTTGCTCAGCAGAGGTTTCATCCGTCCCAGCACGTCACCTTGGGAATATTGTTTCCAACTTGCATAATGTCATTGCAATTTGCCCATCAAGTTGATATAGATCATCGACCCGTAATGACTTAGAGCACAAGTTCTTGAAAAAATTACTCAATTCAATTAATGGCTCACAAATCTCCTTTGACAACAATCCATGTATTGCAAGTGGAAGTATTCTTTGCAAAAGTATGTGATGATCATGACACTTCAAGCCATGTATTTTCTTATCATTGACATTTACACGTCTTGATAAATTTGATGAAAATCCATCTGGTACTTTTAGATTTGCTAAGAATCATAGAATATCATCCTTTCTCGTTGGGGTAAGACATAGTAGGCTGCAGGCAACCACATTTCGTTCCCTTCCATGTAAGGATTGAGATTTTCCCTTATTCTCAGGTCCACAAGGTCATAACGGCTCTTTATTATGTTTTTAGTCTTACCTCTCATATTCATCACAGTTACTAGAATATTATCAGAGACATTCCTTTCAATGCGCGTAATATCAAGATTGTGACGCAACATGAGTGTTCTCCAATAAGGCAATTGTAAAAAAATACTCATTTTCTTCCAATTGTAAATGGAACTAGAATCATTACGTTTTCTATTTTGACTTTTACAAAATGTAAAACGTTCAAAGCTTCTTAATTGTTCGAGCACTCCATCTCCTGTCAGCAATTGAGGAGCAAGGTCCTCCTCTATTCTCCCATTGAAATTTCTTTTATTTCATCATCAAGGATGCCGCGCTGGCAAGAAACGACGATGGCCTATGTAGCATAGCTTACTCCTTATTGAAAGAGAGGAGGTATCTTTATGACAACACAGACATGCTAACTTTACTTTCATCCCCCATCTAGATAAGTTTCTATATGCAGGAAAATAATTGATTGTCCACATTTCAGCTATATGCAATTGAAAATTTTGTCATGCATATGCATCATATGTGACAAGCCCTACCTCCCAAAGCTCTTTCAGCTCTTTAATCAATGGTTGCAAGTACACATCAATATCATTTTCAGGGCATTTAGGTCATGGAATAAGAAGTGTCATCATGAAGTAGGGATGTTTCATGCACATCCAAGGGGGCAGATTATAGGAGGCAAGAACAACATGCCAAATACTATGTGAAGAGTATTCTTTACAAAAGTATGTGATGGTCATGACACTTCAAGCCATGTATTTTCTTATCATTGACATTTACACGTCTTGATAAATTTGATGAAAATCCATCCGGTACTTTTAGATTTGCTAAGAAATCACAAAATATCATCCTTTCTCGTGGAGGTAAGACATAGTAGGCTGCAGGAAACCACACTTCGTTCCCTTCCATGTAAGGATGGAGACTTTCCCTTATTCTCAGGTGCACAAGGTCATAACGGCTCTTTATTATGTTTTTAGTCTTACCCCTCATATTCATCACAGTTACTAGAATATTATCAGAGACATTCCTTTCAATGTGTGTAGCATCAAGATTGTGACGCAACATGAGTGTTCTCCAATAAGGAAATTGTAAAAAAATACTCATTTTCTTCCAATTGTAAATGGAACTAGAATTATTACGTTTTCTGTTTTGACTTTTACAAAATGTAACACCTTCAAAGCTTCTTAATTGTTTGAGCACTCCTCTCCTATCAGCATTTGAAGAGCAAGGTCCTCCTCTATTCTTCCATTGAAATTTCTTTTATTTCATCATCAAGGATGTCGCGTTGGCAAGAAACGACAATTGCCTATGTAGCATAGCTTACTCATTATTGAAAGAGAGGAGGTATCTTTATGACAACACAGACATGCTAACTTTCCTTTCATCCCCCCATCTAGATAAGTTTCTATATGCAGGAAAATAATTGATTCTTCACATTTCAGCTACATGCAATTGAAAATTTTTGTCGTGCATAGGCATCATATGTGACAAGCCCTATCTCCCAAAGCTCTTTCAGCTCTTTAATCAATAGTTGCAAGTACACATCAATATCATTTTCAGGGCATTTAGGTCATGGAATAAGAAGTGTCATCATGAAGTAGGGATGTTTCATACACATCTAAGGGGGCAGATTATAGGAGACAAGAACAACATGCCAAATACTATGCGAAGAGCTCATGTTCCCATAAGGCTAGAATCCATCACTAGCCAAACCAAGCCTTACACTCCTCGAATCTCTTGCAAATGCTTCATGTTGCTCATAAAAGGATTTCCAAGCAATTGAGTGAGCTGGATTCCTTAATACCTTATCATCAATTTTCTTCTCCTTGTGCCATATTGTATCTTTGGCACTTTCTTTTGACATGTACATCTTTTGCAGTCTTGGTTTCAATGAGAAGTGTCACAATACTTTGTGATGAATCTCGTGTTTGCTTTCATCCACTTTCCGTATTGACAGTTCATAAGTGGGACATGACTGTGCATATTCATTATCTTGCCAGTATAAGACAATCATTTTTCCATGCATCTATTTTTGTGTAATCAAGACATAGGTCTTGAATAATCTTCCCGGCCTCATAGTATGAGTATGGAACTAATGCATCAATAGGAAGAATTGTCTTGCAAAATTCTAGAAAGAAATCCATTGCTTTGTTAGTCAAGTAGTGAAGTGTCTTGAGGGACATTTTCACCTTGTGCATCATAAGTGTGATGACCCGTACCTCCAACCCGGTTCGACCGCGTTAGGTCGAGGGTCTGGTTTGGTTGGCATTGTCTCACGATCGGGGTGATCGCTGTGAACCCAAGGGCAATTTGGTAGAATTGTGCTTTGGCGGTCGGTTTCACACACGCGTAGCTCACACACGACTTTGTAATGATGTATGTGCATGATTAGACCATTAGAAGTACTCTATATCGGACAATCTGAGTTAGATCGCACGGAATAGGATTTGGGTGGTTGTGATCAGCTCAGTCTGATCAAATAGCTAGGACCCACGATCAAGCGATCGTATGAAAACCCTTCTCTCTCTCTCTCTCTCTCTCTCTCTCTCTCTCTCTCTCTCTCTCTCTCTCTCTCGTTAGGGCTCAAATCACGACCCTTTCCGAAGGAGAGAGGAGAGGGTGGCAACCCGATCGAGGAGGTCACAACCATAGAGAGAGAGAGAGAGAGAGAGAGAGAGAGGCGATCGGCGGTGAGCATGTAGACGATGACTGTGGTTGGAGAAGAAGGGGAGGAGAGGATCACGACCAGCGTGGCGGCGGCGCTTGCGATCGGAGAAGAGAGAAAGGATGGCCGCGACCAGAGGAAACGACGGCGACGACATCGATGACCGGAGGAGGAGGAACTCTCACACGAAGCCCTAGAGGTAGGGGATCTTCCCTAATATCTGATTAGGGTCCTTAGGATGGTTCCGATGCATGTTTGCCTAGGATCTTTGTGATTCTATCTTCTTCTATCTTGCTACAATGGTTTAGATTTATGGGTTTCCACAAATTTTTTATGAGATTTCTTTTCCTTGCTTTGGTTTGATGGATTTCAATGTTAGCTTGGATTTCTACACCTGCCTTGTTGGTCGTGGCTCCTGTGGTGTTCTTCTTCTCCCCTTGTATTCGATTTATTTGCTTCTCTCCTTGATTTCGTGGATTGTTGAGGTGTGGTGATTGAGTGGGTTGCTAGAGATGTTTGGGTGTCCCTATCATCCCTTACCCTCGGTTTTGGACCTCTTTTCTCCCCTTGCTGCCATGAATTGATCGAGAAGTTTGCGTTTGATTGGATTTTGATGAGATTTTCTCCTCTACGTTTCTTTTCTTCCCTAGTTCTTGGTTGGCCGGATGCCTGAGGTCCTTCTCCAACCTTTGTCCCGATCTTTGCTTGGCGTTTTGTGGTGATCGGTTTGGTTTTCCTGATGATAGTTGTATTGTGGCGAGATTTCTCCTTCTCTTTGGATTTCTCTCCTTGTTCTTGGTGTTGATCCTAACCTTGTTTTGATGATGTGAATATACATTAAATGATAAAATATATGTTTAATATTTATTACCCTTTAATTGGAAGTCTTAAATTCAATATTTAATGATTTATTGTACTGACGGTCGATCCATGGATCGACCGCGGGGTTGCACGGTCGATGCACCATACTTGACAAAATGAAATGTTGGCTCGCGGTCGATCAAAGCATCGACCCTGAGAAGCCATTTTCTTGACAGAGCATGACGGTCGATGAGACGGTCGATGGACCAATCGATCGTGAGGTTTGGACTTTGTGTTTTTAAATGTTGTAGGCTCACAGACGATTCGACGGACGATGCGACGGTCGACCGTGGAGGATGATGATGAAAATCGAAGAAGTGACGGTCGATCGGAGCATCGACCCTGGGAAGCATTTTTCACAATAGAGCCTCACGGACGATGCGACGGTCGATGGGTGGATCGACTGCGGCTTGCGAAGGATGAGTTTTTGTACATGACGGTCGATGTCATGGACGATGCATGGATCGATCGCCAGCAACGCGCAGAGTAAAAAACTAGGCATTGGAGAGTTGCAGAGAGCCGTTGGAGGTCCTTTTTGAGCTGGCTGAAGGCTAGATATAAGTAGTTCTTTGTTGTAAACTTGCCACAACTATTATTGATATTATTGAGATCATCTAAGCAAGTCTAAGCAAGAGTTACTACTTATTCTCTTTAGAGCAACAACTTTTGTAAATCTTCTTCGAGTGTGAAGAAGTACTTTGAGAGTAATCCAACAACAGTTGGCTGTGATTGTAAAGTTACCAAGCACCGGGAAGCTTGGAGGAAAAGCTTGTAAAAGATTTGCAAGTAGTGGAATCTCAAGGAGAACCTTGAGAGAAGTGGACTTATACCAAGAGTTGGGTCGAACCACTATAAAATTGGTGTCATCTCTCTAACCATTCCTTGATATAATTTATGCATGCTGTTTTACTTTTGTTTTATATCATCTACAAGCATTTAAGGTGTTAGATCTCTCCTACCTGATTTTTCCATTCATCTAGTTTTTCGAAGAAAGTCCAATTCACCCCCCTCTTGGACTTTCACTTGGCTTGCCAAAGGCTTGAGGAAATGCTTCAAAACTTTTGTGAGTCCCTTTTGAATCTTATGGTGTTTGGGTTTGGGTTTTACCGGCGATTGTCGGCTTTCCTTTAGATCAACTACAAATCCCTAGGTTCTACTTCGCGGCCTTTGTTCTTGGGTTGGTGGTTAGACCAGTTGTTGGGTTGTGGTTTGTCTCTTTGCTGCAGCGGTTTGGCCGAGTAGTTGTTCTATCGATTTTGATTGAGTTCTTAGTTTTTTTTCTCTGGTTAAATTTGGATCAATGTTGTCTGAGATGATAGTGGTGGAGTTTAAGTTTCGTTTGGAGAGCTTCGTGCTATGTACGTAACCTATGGAGTCTTCTTAACTTGATGGATTGAGTTGGAGTCATATTAGAGGGATATATAGCTTCTTTTCCCTTTAATGCTTGATTATTCCAGGTTCTAGACTTCCAACCGATCGGGTCAGGTGCCGACCGATCGGGAGCCAGGCAGAGGACCACATTACTGGCAAATCTTGGAATTTCCTTTATTCTTGTTGAGTTGGTCTTGTATTATTGTTTGTCTTAGATGTAATCCCTCAAATTAGTTCTATGCTGAATTCTGTCATTGTCTCCATACTTAATGCTAATTGCTATTCATTAGTGTCATTTATTCCTCCCTCCAATCAACACATGTAAACTCATGTCATTATGCCAATTGTATATTCTTATATCATGTTCAAGTCTAGGCCCGGCAGTCTACCCGTTTTTATTTTATTTGGGGGTGAACCAAGGGAGTAATGCCCATTGGGAATGCTTAGATCAAATGGGCCGAAGTTGTGCTCTTGTTTGATGATTGATATCATGCATGGTTTGGCTATGTTAGGATAAATGCTTATATACTTTATTATTGATATGTTTAAATGATAAATACCTATTGTGAGGACCCGTCGCTCTACTCATGTGGCTCATTGTGGACCGCAAGGGCAATTTGGTAAATTACGCCTTGTCGGCTTGTTTCACACCCACGTATACACACACTGACCATGTTTGTGGTAATGTTTGGTTAGAACGGTTAGTGGGACCCGGGATCGAAAGATCCGGACTTGGGCTTGAGTTCTTGCCCAAGTTTAGCTTTCAGCACAAAGAGGATCGATCTTCTCTAGCTAAGAGATCGATCTTCTTGTGCCAGAAAGTCAAGGTGCGATCGTCATGAAGGATCGATCCTTCCTTAGGGAAAGATCGCTCATTCATAGGTTAGTTCATTTGCCTATAAAGCAGACGAGACTTTCTTCCTTGAATTCTTTTGAAATCCGGAGATCTGAGCTCAGATCTTGCGATTTTTGAAGGCATTTGAGGACGATCCAAGGCCTAGCTGCTTGGATTTAAGCTGCTCTTGCTTAGATAGGGATTCCTACCTACAATCTTTTCGGGTTTTTGGTTTTTCCGGTTTGATTATGTTCTTTTGCTTAGATCTGTAGATACGCATGTTGGTTTTACATATTTTCACCGGTTTTGGACTCGTGGGATCTTGATCTATCAGATCCCAGAGTTTCGTTAAGTTTGGATGTACTTTTCGGCGGTATTTCTCGCCGGAAGTACGCCGGAGAACCCATCCGGATCGATCCTTCCTCTAGAAGGATCGATCCCTCTGGGTTGGTCATGTTGCGCCCGATGAAGGATCGATCCTCTGCTTGGAGAAGATCGATCCAGGGTCTTGGGTAGCATGGTTACCCTGTGTCGTGAGGAAGATCGATCTTCCTGGGAGGAAGGATCGATCTTTCTTGGCGCGACGAGAAGGGTGCCCACTGTTACTTAAGAGATCGATCTTCTTGGGAGGAAGGATCGATCTTCTTTAGCTCGACAGTGAGGGAAGCTCACTGTTACATAAAAGATCGATCTTTTCTTAGGAAAAGATCGATCCTTTAGCAGCAGAGAGGATTTTTTTCATGACTTTTGCCCGCGGGGCTTGGTATGTCGGTTTTCTTTACCGCTTTATACCTTGTACATATGTTTAAGCATGTTAGCCCTGTAATAGGGCAATGGTAATGTCGCGCCCCGACCCGCGGACGCCAAACCGGGCCGGGAGACGAGGGGGAAAGACCTACATCTACTAGCTTCAACTAGCGGAAACAGTTGAAACTAACACACAACTGACGGAAACAGCTAAAGACAAGAACAAGGCGGAAGCAAAAGAACAATGTCTATTAACACCTATTACAAAACAGATATAATAGAGTTAAACAAGGGTTCTAGTACAATAGGTTTACAAGGGATCAACAACAGTTCCCAAAAAGATACAACACCCACCGGGGTCTCCGCAAAGGCAGAAACAAAACCCTCCTGACCCTCAGACATGGCCAGGAGCCGGCGCACTACCACGGGACGACCGACGGGGAAGCAGCGGAGAGGAGCTGGGACCTGCACCTACAAACAACACAGTTCAGGTAGGAATGAGCAACAGCTCAGCAGGGTCCTACTCTACGACTCTCGCAAAGAAGGCAACACCAAACGAACAAACTCTGTGCCAAGTACTGAGGCTTGCCAAGGATCCCATAAATCCCGTCAATAACCCGAAGGGCTCCTGTCCCAAGTACGCCCCTCCGACAACCACTACTTAGGAGTGGGCAACTCCGACAATCCCTGTCACAGGGTAGACATGGCGCTACTAGTAGGACACCCTTCTCCAAGCGGGATCTCCACACTTGGCGGAACGACCGTGGTTAAGACTACCATCTCTCAGCACTCCAAGCAGCAAAGCCAACACGACCCCTAATGTCACGCCCCGACCCGCGAAAGCCCAACCGGACCGGGCGACGCGAATCGAAACCTACAAAACGTGGAAAAAGAACGGCGAGGGTTCCTTCTAACCTATTGGTCTCCCTAGCAATTCACCAAAGCACCCTCAATTAAAACAACACAGTAGGTAGAAGACCCTACCTAACAGCGCTTCCTCGGCTGATTCCCCGCGAGTTGATCACCAACAAGGCTCCAAACCACTTCAGGGATCTTCCTCTCGTTGCCACGGATCCAACGAGCCTTAGAACACCTAAAATGATGGTCGGAGGAGGGAGAACGGAGGAGATGAACCTCGCTGCCGGAAACAGGGGAAGGAAGCAGAGCTCTCGGGAGAAGAAAGAAGAAGGACGAAGAAAGGAGGAGAAGGAGGAGGAGAAGGGGAAGAAAAGAAGGGGAAAGGGGAAGGGGAAAGCCGGGGGAAGGGGGAAAAAGAGAAGGGAGGGGAGGGAAAGTCCTCCCCCTCTGACACGAGAGAGCGACGGCCAACGGCGGCCGTCCTCGCGAAGCAGGAAACCCACCGACTCGAGTTCGATCGGTCGCTCCAAGGAGCGATCGATCGCTCCCGAGCCGCCAACAACCCAAAGACCTTCTGTACTAAGCGATCGATCTCTAAAGCATGTCAGATCGATCTGGCTAGCAAGGCCAGATCGATCTCATTAGCAATCCAGATCGATCTACTTCGTCCAGAAAGGTAAACTTGGGCTAAAACACAAGCCCAAGCTCAGATCTTCCGATCTCGGGTTCACCTAGCCATTCTAAACAAGCACTAACACAAACAAGGCCAGTGTGTGCACACGCGGGTGTGAAACAAACCAACAAGGCGCAATTTACCAAATTGCCCTTGCGGTCTACAACGAGTCACAGGGGTAGAGGGACATGTCCTCACACCTAACTCCCGACCAAAGACTAAGTCTAGCCAGGGAGTCCATCGATCCCATTAATGCTCCCCCCCCCACTCCCCCTAGGGTTACGTCCCTCCGACAGCCACTGCTCGAGGACTGGACTACCTCCGACGGTCCCTGACACAGGGTGGGCAAGACGATACCTGTAGGACACCCTTACCCATGCTGGACACCAGCATGGGGACAAGAGTCGGGTAACGACATCCACCACTTAGCCTTTGATTACCGGAGTCCACGGGTCAACCCCAGCCAGCCTAGCCTAGCATGTCTAATGCACAGGAAGCAGGGCAGGATATGAATAAGGAAGACAGTAACAAACAACACAGCAGGGGTACACCTTCGGCCCATTTATTCTAAGCACTCCCGAGGATCATGACTCCCTCGGTTCACCACAAAGCAGTAAGGGGCATACTGTCAGCCCATTTATTTTACACATCCCGAGAGGCATCATCCTCTCGGTTCAACTACAAAGCAGTAATAATAAGCAAAGATGCAGGATAAGAGAACATGGTAAGCCCCGAGAGCAAAACAGCGTTTAAAACAAATAAAAGTCTTCTCTGCACCGAAGGAGATCGATCTCATATAGCAATGAGATCGATCTGCCTCGAGGCTAGAGGCACCCGTCCTGGTCACCCCAACGGGATCGATCTCCACCCATATGGAGATCGATCTCATATGTGATCCTTGACGCACCGACGCCAACCGCCAAGAGATCGATCTCCCTCCCAGGGAGATCGCTCTCGCTCGAGCGGGGCGTGCCACCCCAAACGAGATCGATCTCATCCCATGAGATCGATCCGGATGGGTTCACCAGCGGCCGGACGGCGAGGAATGCCGCCGAAAACCGCAACCAAACCTCACCAAACTAGGTGGGCTGGTAGATCCAAGTACCATGAAGCTACTTAAGGCTTCAAAACCAGAAAACATCAACTACACAAAGAGATCCATTGAAATCAAAACCGGATTCCAAAACCCTTAAGGACAAGCCAGAGTCTTTGAGTAGGATCCCTACCTCCACAGAGCTGCTTCGATCCATGAGGCCAAGCCTATGATCTTCCTCACGCTGTCATGGTTCCAACGAGCCTTCAAGCTCCTAGAACGGTGGCCGGAGGAGGGAGAACGGCGACGAGCAAGGTTCAGCCAGCCAAGGGGAAGAAGCAGAGCCGGAAGGAAGAAGAAAGGAAGAGGAAGCTGAAGAGATGGAGAAGGGAAGGAGAAGGGGGAAAAGGCCGGGGAAAGCCGGGAAGCCCGGGGGAAAGGAGGGGAGCAAAGTCTCCCCTCCCCTGACAGGGGAAGCGACGGCCATCGCCGTGGCCGTCCTCTCGGACTTCACCGACAAGGACTGGCGCAGGGTAGACGTGGAAGGTGGACCTCTCAACGGGAGAGATAACCGAACTCTCTATGGGAGAGAAAGACCAGAATTCTCAAGGGGAGAAAACAAAACCCTATTTTTCTTATTCATCAAAACTGACTCCTTACAAACCCTAGGTCTCCTTTTATAGATTTAAGGAAAGACCAACTCAACTAAAACATGGACTCAACCCTAATCCAAGTATTAACCCAGAATTCATTAATAAAAATAAACCCTACTCAAACTAGGACTTTGCCAAAAATAGAAACCGATAAAACTGCCATAAAAGGAAAGTTTTCACTAAAACTGCGATTTAGAGCAAAAGGAGACGGAATTTGGCGATTTGACAAGCCGTCATGGAGAGATCAAAGATCTCCGATGATAAATGACTGGCTCGTCGACCCGGTCGTTTCGACTGGTCATACGCCCCGATCGGACGGTCGGATCAAAAGTTATGGCCTTCCAAAGGCCTCAATCGTACGGATGGAATCCGACTGCGTCCGGATCGCCTTGGAAGCGGATTGGACTCAGTCAGGTCCGGCCCTGGTCCTGCATCAAGGACTTTCAGGGCAAGTGAGATCGATCCGCATGGCATGTCAGATCGATCCGGCTAGCAAGGCCAGATCGATCTCCCTTGAAAATGAGATCGATCTCCTTCGCCCAGAAAGGCAAACTTGGGCTGAAACACAAGCCCAAGCAAGGTCTGTGCATGCACACGCGGTGCGAAACGACCGACAAAGCGCAATTTCCCAAATTGCCCTTGTGGTCAACCACAAGCCAAAGGAAAAGAGGGGCGGGTCCTCACATCCTAAAACCCTTAAAAGAAATCTCGTCCTCGAGATTTGATCAAGGTAGGGCTCGGAAACGAAACAACGTCTAGCAGGATACTACAAAGCGGTAAAAGTACCTCTGGAGGCGGGTGGTGCTACGGTCAGTGGAAGCGGCTGCTTAGACAGGTAGCTCTGATAGGACGGCTGCACCTCGTGTGAGGACCTGTCTCTCCATTCCTGGGTCGACCGCCTGGGTCAGGCCCGTGGCTCGTTGTGGACCGCAAGGGCAATTTGGTAAATTATGCCTTGTTGGTTTGTTTCACACCCGCGTGCGCACACACTGACCTTGTTTGTGTTAGTGCTTGATTAGAATGGTTAGGTGGACCCGGGATCAGAAGATCCCAGCTCGGGCGCGCTGAAGCTTGCTTTTGGACAGCTTACGGCCCTTGAGCGATCGGTCGCTCCTAGGAGCGATCGATCAAACTCGTGCGCAGGGCAGTTTAACTGCGCAGAGCAGTTAAACTTCCATCGTCCTCCATTGTCAGGAGAAGAGAGGACCTCTCCTCCCCTTTCTCCACCTTCCCCAACCTTCCCCGACCTTCCGCTAGCTTCTCCTTCTCTTCTCTTCCTCTTCTTCTTTCTCTTCTCTTCCTTCTTTCTTTCTTCTTCCCGCGGTGCCCTGGTTCCTCTGTTCTTCCCGGCAGCCATCTCTTTCGTTGTCGTTCTCCCTCCTCCGACCACCTTTTTGGGAGCTTGAAAGCTTGTTGGATTCGTGGCAACGAGAGGAAGGCTCCTGGTGTGGTTTGGAACCTCGTTGGTGACTGGTTTGCGAGGGATCAACCGAGGAATGCGCAGTCCGGTAGGTGTTCTACCTACATGAGTTAATTAATGGGTTTAGTTAAATCTAGCCGTTAGATCTTGATGAAATTATGTTGTTGAATGCATGTTGCTTAATATAGTCTCTGGTTTAAGGTTCATGAACTTTGGTTAAGATTTCTGTAGGATTTATGCATGATAAATCTCGGATTTCCGATTTTCTGCTGTTCTTGAAGAACAGCCGGCTTGCGGCGAGTTTTCCGGCTTGTACATGCATGATCTTGGTTTTTTTATGAGAGATAAGAGTTGTAGATCTGTGAGTCTACTTTCAAACCCAATTTATTTCATATTTTTCCGATTTTTCTACGAGTTTTGGTGATTTTTCTTCGAAACTGTGTCAGAGCAGAGTTGTTCATGAACAGTGCCACGGTTGATCCGTGGATCAACCGCCAGACTCCAAGGTCGACCGTCGCGGTCTCCACGGTCGACCGTGAGCTTGAAAAACAGCAAAATAACCCCTCACGGTCGATCCGTTGATCGACCGTCAACCTTAGCTTTTCCAAGGTCGATCCGTTGATCGACCGCCAGCCTTGAATAGTGTTTTTAGTGGTTTTGATTAGTGTTTAAATATGATATTATATTTTACTGTTCATCGAATTTTTCGGGGTCGCTTCCCATTGCAGGAGTCCGCGGTTGATGGTCGTGGTACCGTCGTAATGTCGGGACCCGCTGCAGATCGGCTGGCAGCGGTTGGTAGTACCGCTGCAGCGATCATGTTGGACTCGTATGATGCCTTGACATACTGTTGCATGCCTATTTCCTCTTGCTTGTGTATGTTCATAGCATGCATCCTCTGTTGTGCATTAGTTGCATGGTTAGGGCGTGGGTGATTTGTGGATCGCCGTCCCGAGGCTGGAAGTTCGGATTTAGCCCTAGGACCGGGGTTGGGTAGCTTGGTCCAGTTTGAATTGTGGTGTCCAGTCAAACTTGATGATAGGCTTAGATGACTGGTACACATGTTGCTTGGTGATTATAGAGGTCGTGTCAGCCTTAAGTCGGATGCTGAGGTGTAGCCGGTGTTCCACTGTGTTGACCCTTGAGTAGAGGGGTTGCCTACTTAGCGGTGCAGTTTCCCGCCTACAGTGCCGGTACCTGCTTGTGGGCCAGCAGTGTTGTTTCCTGTATGACGTAGTGTAGAACCCTACTGAGCTTTATGCTCACTCCTACCCGGGCTGCGTTTTGCAGGTGCAGGCGCCAGCTCTTCTTCAGTAGCCCCTACCGGGCAGGCGTTTGGTGGCGCGGCGGCGTCTGGCGGGGTCTGAGGTTCGGTGATTATCTTTCTACATCTTTTTGTTATAGTTAGCCTCCTACGGGAGTATGATGTATAAACTGTTGTAACCCCTTGAGGTCTTGGATTATTATATTATATCTGTTGGGGTTTAAATTTGTTGTAATATTCAGGGGTGCTTATGAGTTGTGAAATCAGTAAATTGGAGGGAACCCCTCGCCTTTATTTCCGCAATTAGTTAGTTTTCGGTTCGCGTCGCCCGGCCCGGTTGGGCTTCCGCGGGTCGGGGCGCGACAGCTTGGTATCAGAGCATAGGTTGTAGATCCCAGGGTTAGGATCAGAATTCGGTTGAGATTGAGCGTGGAATGGGTTAGTTCTATGTCTAGAACATCCGTGCATGCTCCTTGTGATGTGTTATGCTTTTTCGCTTCCTGTTTGAACTGCTTGTTTTGCGGTTTCTGACGAGTGAACTCTCGTTTGTCGTTGGTGATTGCGCAGATGGCGGGAGCTCGAGACCGGCCTTTGGTTGTCGGTCGGGGTGGGGCACGACCCGGTCGGCCTGCCCGACCGAGCGGGGAGGTTCCCGCTAGGGTGGTACGAGCTCGACGGACTGGGCCATCGCCAACGACGGTTTCGGTTGCACGGGAGGAGACCCTTCTCGCCGAGGAGAGGGTTGTCGCTCCGGTCGACGGGCGGGCCGCGGCAGCGGTCATGATGGACTTCCAGCAGCTGAACCCGCCTAGGTTCAGCGGTGAGACTGGAGATCCGACCACGGCAGACGGCTGGCTTCGAGGAGTCACGCGCGTTCTCGACGCTCTCTTCGTCGAGGATGACCGGATCCGTGTCACCCTTGCGGCGTTCCAGTTAGACGGAGACGCTCTTGACTGGTGGTGCACCGCCCAGCACACCAGTGACGGAGAGGAGCCGACGTGGGAGGAGTTCAGAGCGTTGTTCTTGGACGCGTACTTCCCGGAGAGTACGCGTGACGCTCTATCTCGCGAGTACCAGTCCCTTATGCAGGGTACTCGCTCGGTGCAGCAGTATGCCACCCGGTTCACGCACTTGGTCCGTTTTGCGGGGGCAGTGGCAGCAGATCCAGTAGCCAGAGCTCGGCAGTTTGAGTGGGGTCTTCGTTCAGAGATCAGGCGTCAGACGTGTTCCCACCGTTTCCAGTCGCACTCAGCAGTTCTGAACTGCGCCTTAGTTGTGGAGGCGCAGTTGCAGGACGAGAGACGCCGGGCAGTTCCACCGGCAGTCTCTACCAGCTCACAGCAGCAGAGGCCCCAGTTCAGAGGGGGATTCGGCAGAGGCCAGCAGCGGCGTCAGCGACACTTCCAGCCGCAGTCGCAGCGCCCACAGCAGTTCCAGCCACAGTTGCCGAGTGCAGCAGGCCAGTTTCTCCTGACGGCCGGGCCGTCTGGGCAGGCTCCGTCTGGGCAGGCTCCGTCAGGGGGAGGCCAGGGTCAGCAGCCTGGTGGCGCGCCAGTCACGTGTTTCCAGTGCGGGCAACTGGGACACTTCCGTAGAGACTGTCACCTGCTGGGAGCGCGGGGCGCTGTGCCGCAGGGCAGTAGAGGCGGAGGGTCCAGTGCTTGGCAGGGGAGCAGTGGTGGGCGTGGACCAAAGGCTGGACCGAGCTGCTCCAGAGGTGGAGGCGGCCAGCGAGGGCGTGTGTTTGCCCTTCCGGAGCGTGAGCAGCCGGACACCGTTCAGTTGTACCAGCCGCCAGCGCAGTACCAGCAGACAGTGGTAGAGCCATCCGTACTCAGAGGTATCTTTCAGCTTTCTAGTTCCTTAGTAGAGGTGCTGATAGACTCTGGGGCGTCTCATTCCTATGTTGCTAGCATGTGTGTGGCATCGCTAGGATTAGAGACGAGTCGGCTAGAGGTGGCACAGTCTGTAGACTCACCGATCGGCGGAGCGGTCAGGGTGGACCGGGTCTGCCGATCTTGTTCCTTGGAGGTTGGTGGCCTCCGTGTCTGTCTAGACCTGCGGGTACTAGACATGACAGGCTTCGATGTGATACTCGGTATGGACTGGTTGGCAGCATACCGAGCTATCATCCACTGTGGTCGCCGGAGGGTGGTCGCTTGGACACCCGACGGGACACAGTTTGTGTTGTTAGGGGATCGGTTCTCAGCCGATTCCTTTGCTTGTGGTGTGGGAAGGCGTGGCAGCGAGCTTTCAGCCTTGCTGGCCAGCCTGTCCGTGTTTGGGTCAAAGGGAGTGCAGCAGAGCAGTTTCCCCAGGATCGTGTGTGACTACACCGACGTGTTTCCCGAGGTATTGCCGGGGCTTCCACCGTCCAGAGAGGTCGACTTTGAGATTGACCTGGTACCGGGTACCGCACCGATCTCTCTCCCAGTGTTCAGGATGGCACCAGCAGAGCAGATTGAGTTGAGGACCCAGCTAGACGAGCTTACTAGCAGAGGCTTCATCCGTCCCAGCATGTCGCCCTGGTGGGCGCCAGTGTTGTTCGCAAAGAAGAAGGATGGCACCCTTCGACTTTGCATAGACTATAGGCGGCTCAACAGGGTGACGGTGAAGAACAGGTATCCGATGCCGAGGATCGACGACTTGTTTGACAAGCTACTAGGATCTTCAGTGTTCTCGAAGATCGACCTCCGCACCGGCTACCAACAGTTGAGGGTTCGGGATTGCGACATCCCGAAGATAGCTTTTCGGACTCGGTTCGGCTTGTACGAGTTTGTGGTGATGCCGTTTGGGCTGACGAATGCACCAGCAGCGTTCATGGATCTCATGCAGAGGATCTTCTGGCCTTTCCTAGACCAGTTTGTGGTGGTGTTCGTCGACGACATCCTTATCTACTCTCGGTCAAAGGCGGAGCACGAGCGACACTTGGAGACAGTGTTGCAGCTACTTTGGGAGCATCGGCTTTATGCCAAGGCTTCCAAGTGTGAGTTCTGGCTCCCACAGGTGGGATTCCTTGGGCACGTGGTGTCGGCAGTAGGGATCTCAGTTGACCCGCCCAAGGTCGAGGCAGTGGTACTGTGGCAGAGACAGAGGACAGTGTTCGAGGTTCGCAGTTTCCTAGGCATGGCAGGTTACTACAGACGGTTCGTGCGGGACTTCTCCAGAGTTACCGGACCGATGACCAGACTGACACAGAAGGCCGTCCCGTTCTTGTGGGATGATGCTTGTGAGCGAGCTTTCGTGGAGCTGAGGACGAGGTTGACCAGTGCGCCGGTGCTGATCGTCCCCGAGCGAGGTGTTGGTTATAGTGTCTACTGCGATGCCAGCGGTGAGGGTTTGGGGTGTGTCCTCATGCAGGAGGGCCATGTAGTTTCCTATGGTTCTCGTCAGCTGAAAAACCATGAGAGGAACTACCCGACCCATGACTTGGAGCTAGCAGCGGTGGTCTTCGCCCTGAAGACCTGGCGGCATTACCTCTATGGCGAGAAGTTCTCAGTCTTCTCGGACCATAAGAGCTTGAGGCATGTTTTCACCCAACGTGACCTCAACCTGAGACAGCGACGCTGGATGGAGCTACTGGAGGACTACGACTTTGCTTTGCATTACC
This sequence comes from Narthecium ossifragum, assembly GCA_963920575.1. Taxonomy (NCBI): domain Eukaryota; kingdom Viridiplantae; phylum Streptophyta; class Magnoliopsida; order Dioscoreales; family Nartheciaceae; genus Narthecium; species Narthecium ossifragum. The sequence goes on along the minus strand of OY986964.1, from coordinate 20,578,072 downwards.
ATCCTGGTAAGGCAAACGTCATAGCAGACAGGTGAGAGACACCAGAGCAGCAGTTACAGGGTTGTCAGCGCGGCGGTGGCAGGCTCTAGAGACAGCGGGCCAGTTGGGGCTCGAGTTTGAGGATCAGGGATCCAGCAGTTTTCTCTACGCAGTACAGAGTATGCCAGCGGTTCTAGACAGAGTGTTGGAGGCACAGCACAGCGACCCAGGGCTCGAGGAGTTACGCACATCGGCGGGCACGGAGGGCGCAGACGGGGACTGGACAGTATCGTCAGACGGAGGGCTTCGGTTCAGAGGCAGAGTAGCGGTTCTAGCACATCCAGTTCTACGAGACGACGTCCTACGACAGTTCCACCACTCTCGTTTTGCAGTTCATCCCGGCGGCACCAAGATGTACTAGGATCTTCGGCGACAGTTCTGGTGGCGCGGGATGAAGAGGGCAGTGACGGAGTTCGTATCGCGCTGCCTTACCTGTCAGAAGGTCAAGACAGAGCACCAGCGGACTCCGGGGTTACTTCAGCTGCTTCCACTAGCTGAGTGGAAGTGGGAGCACATCACGATGGACTTCGTGACCGGGCTACCGAGATCTTCTGGGGGGAATGACACGATTTGGGTCATTGTTGATCGATTGACCAAATCGGCGCACTTCCTGCCTATGCGGATGACAGACTCGACGGACAGGTTGGGCAGCTTGTACGTCAGAGAGGTGGTCAGACTACACGGAGTTCCAGTTTCTATCGTGTCAGACCGTGACCCCAGGTTTACCAAGAGGTTCTGGCGAGGCTTTCAGGAGGCAGTGGGCACACACCTGACTTTCAGTACGGCTTTCCATCCGCAGACAGACGGGCAGTCAGAGCGGACGATCCAGATCTTGGAGGACATGCTGAGAGCATGTGTCCTCGACGCCGGAGGCAGCTGGGAGGAGCACGTCCCCTTGGTGGAGTTCGCCTACAACAACAGCTACCAGTCCAGTCTTGGAGTAGCACCTTTCGAGGCGTTGTACGGTAGGCCGTGTCGTTCCCCGGTGTGCTGGACAGAGGTTGGAGAGGCTTCACTCACCGGTCCAGACCTCATCAGGCGGTCGTCAAAGAGGTTAGTGCAGATCAGGCAGAGACTTCTGACGGCTCAGAGCCGGCAGAAGAGTTATGCAGATCAGAGGCGACGACCGTTAGAGTTTGCAGTCGGCGACAGGGTGTTCCTGCGAGCATCGCCGTACAGAGGGTCTGTCAGGTTTGGCAGGGGTGGTAAGTTGGCGCCGAGGTTTGTCGGGCCGTTTGAGATCCTAGAGAGGATCGGCGAGGTAGCTTACCGCCTGGATCTTCCTCAGCACATGTCTGCTGTGCATCCGACGTTCCACGTGTCGATGCTAAGGAAGTATCACCCAGATCGGTCTCATGTCATCAGGGTGGATGACATCGAGCTTGAGGCAGACGCGACGTTCGTCGAGCAGCCAGTTCGAGTACTTGACCGGAGGGATCAGGTCTTGTGGGGCAAGACGATTCCCTTGGTCAAGGTATTGTGGAGGCACAGAGGCACTGAGGAGATGACCTGGGAGCGCGAGGCGCGCATGCGGCAGCAGTTTCCACAGTTGTTTTCGTCTAGAGGTACCCATTGTCCTGTCTTTTAGTGTAACTATTTTTTTGTTTCCGAGCCCTACCTTTATCGAATCTCGGGATGAGATTTCCTTTAAGGGTATTAGGATGTGAGGACCTGTCCCTCCATTCCTGGGTCGACCGCCTGGGTCGGGCCCGTGGCTCGTTGTGGACCGCAAGGGCAATTTGGTAAATTGCGCCTTGTTGGTTTGTTTCACACCCGCGTGCGCACTCACTGACTTTGTTTGTGTTAGTGCTTGATTCGAATGGTTAGGTGGACCCGGGATCAGAAGATCCCAGCTCGGGCGCGCTGAAGCTTGCTTTTGGACAGCTTACGGCCCTTGAGCGATCGGTCGCTCCTAGGAGCGATCGATCGAACTCGTGCGCAGGGCAGTTGAACTGCGCAGAGCTGTTAAACTTCCATCGTCCTCCATTGTCAGGAGAAGAGAGGACCTCTCCTCCCCTTTCTCCACCTTCCCCCACCTTCCCCGACCTTCCCCTACCTTCTCCTTCTCTTCTCTTCCTCTTCTTCTTTCTCTTCTCTTCCTTCTTTCTTTCTTCTTCCCGCGGTGCCCTGGTTCCTCTGTTCTTCCCGTCAGCCATCTCTTTCATTGCCGTTCTCCCTCCTCCGACCACCTTTTTGGGAGCTTGAAAGCTTGTAGATATGTGAGTCTACTTTCAAACCCAATTTATTTCATATTTTTCCGATTTTTCTACGAGTTTTGGTGATTTTTCTTCGAAACTGTGTCAGAGCAGAGTTGTTCATGAACAGTGCCACGGTTGATCCGTGGATCAACCGCCAGACTCCAAGGTCGACCGTCACGGTCTCCACGGTCGACCGTGAGCCCGAAAAACAGCAAAATAACCCCTCACGGTCGATCCATTGATCGACCGTCAACCTTAGCTTTTCCAAGGTCGATCCGTTGATCAACCGCCAGCCTTGAATAGTATTTTTAGTGGTTTTGATTAGTGTTTAAATATGATATTATATTTTACTGTTTATCGAAGTTTTCGGGGTTGCTTCCCGTTGCAGGAGTCTGCGGTTGACGGTCGTGGTACCGTCGTAATGCCGAGACCCGCTGCGGATCGGCTGGCAGCGGTTGGTAGTACCGCTGCAGCGATCATGTTGGACTCGTATGATGCCTTGACATACTGTTGCATGTCTATTTCCTCTTGCTTGTGTATGTTCATAGCATGCATTCTCTGTTGTGCATTAGTTGCATGGTTAGGGCGTGGGTGATTTGTGGATCACCGTCCCGAGGCTGGAAGCTCGGATTTAGCCCTAGGACCGGGGTTGGGTAGCTTGGTCCAGTTCGAATTGTGGTGTCCAGTTAAACTTGATGATAGGCTTAGATGACTGGTACACATGTTGCTTGGTGATTATAGAGGTCGTGTCGGCCTTATGTCGGATGCTGAGGTGTAGCCGGTGTTCCACTGTGTTGACCCTTGAGTAGAGGGGTTGCCTACTTAGCGGTGCAGTTTCCCGCCTGCAGTGCCGGTACCTGCTTGTGGGCCAGCAGTGTTGTTTCCTGCTTCTGAGTGCGACCAGACATGTGACCAGCTCGGCTGGAAGACCATGATCGTGGGCCTCAGGGACACGCGGTGGGGTTATGAGACCCCTGTGTACACCCAGGTCTTACTTGAGGGCGACACTTTTGTGTTCTCCTTCCTTCTGTGTGACGTAGTGTAGAACCTTACTGAGCTTTTTGCTCACTCCTACCCGGGCTGCGTTTTGCAGGTGCAGGCGCCAGCTCTTCTTCAGTAGCCCCTACCGGGCAGGCGTTTGGTGGCGCGGCGGCGTCTGGCGGGGTCTGAGGTTCGGTGATTATCTTTCTACATCTTTTTGTTATAGTTAGCCTCCTACGGGAGTATGATGTATAAACTGTTATAACCCCTTGAGGTCTTGGATTATTATATTATATCTGTTGGGGTTTAAATTTGTTGTAATATTCAGGGGTGCTTTTGAGTTGTGAAATCAGTAAATTGGGGGGAACCCCTCGCCTTTATTTCCGCAATTAGTTAGTTTTCTGTTCGCGTCGCCCGGCCCGGTTGGGCTTCCGCGGGTCGGGGCGCGACACCTCGTCTGCGTAGGGGCAGTCGGGTAGGGCAAACACATTCCCCCACCATCCGCTCTGGCTCTGCCTCCGCTGCGGCCTCGCTCGGCTCCACCTCTCTGCCCATGCCCAGCCCAGGACTCTCCGCCTCGACCCCCAGACGGTGCCACACCCTGCGAGCTCCGCCGCGGACAGTCCATGCGGAAGTGCCCCAGCTGCTGGCAGTGGAAACACACCGCTGGCCCACGCTCGGATTGCTGTCCTCGGCCTCCCTCCCAGGGAGTCTGCTGTGTGGGCCCCAATGTCAGAAAGGGCTGGTCGCCCTGGTAGTGCTGCTGCTGCTGCTGGTACTACTGCGGGTATGGCTGCTGGCGGTATGGCTGACGCTGCTGCTGCGGGTGCGCGGGTCTCCGGTGCTGGTCTCTACGGCCCTGAGACCTCTGGGACTGCTCACCTCCTCCCCCACCTGTCGCTGGTACTGGCTGGATAGTCCTTGGCCTCCCCTCGCAACGAGGCTCCACGGCCAACGCAGCACCCAAAACCGCTGAGTAGGTGGTCGCCTGGCGCGCGGCGATCAACCTCCTGATGTCCTCTCGGAGCCCCCTCTCAAAGTGCTGGGCTCGGGTGGTGGGGTCGGCTGCCATTGGCCCAGTGTACCGGACCAGGTGTGTGAAGGTGGTGGCATACTGCTGCACCGTAAGAGAGCCCTAAGTGAGACTGAGGTACTCCTCAGCCAACGCCACCCGCGTACTGTAGGGGAAGTACGCGTCGAGGAAAGCTGCACGAAAGCCCTCCCAGGACAACTGCTCTCCTCCTGCTCTGGTGGCCTGAACGGTGCGCTACCAGTCCCGGGCATCTCCCTCAAGCTGGAGTGCCGCGAGTCTGACCCGGAGGGGGTCGTTCTCGTCAAACGGAAGGTCGAGCAAACTGGTAACTCCGTCGAGCAACTCCTCAGCCGCTGACGGGTCCCCACTCCCGCCGTTGAACCTCGGCGGGTCCAAACGGCGGAACTCGAGAACCTCAGACGCTAAGGAACGCCTGGCGACGGGTGGGGGGACCTCCCTATGGCGGAAGGGAACCTCCACCTCGCCGCCCACCGCAAAGTCTGTCTCTGCCGCTGGTACGTAGGCCCGGCGCTGACGCTCCTCAGCCTCAGAAGTCTGCCGAGCATCGCTCGCCTCAGGAGGATCGCCACGGCCCAAACTGTGAGGACTGCCAGACTGCCCTGCCATCTGTACCAACAACAGAAACACGAGTTCCACTCGTCAAAGATGAAAAACGAACAGCACTCAGCAAAGAGATACAAACACACTCAGTGGAAAGAAAGCAAACAAACAGGGATGTTCTAACCCTAGAACTACCCCAACCCATGCACGTCTCAACAGAGACTCAATCCAGTTCCCTGGGATCTACAACCTATGCTCTGATACCAAGCTGTCGCGCCCTGGCCCGCGGACGCCAAACCGGGCCGGGACACGAGGGGGAAAGACCTACATCTACTAGCTTCAACTGGCGGAAACAGTTGAAACTAACACACAGCTGGCGGAAACAGCTAAAGACAAGAACAAGGCGGAAGCAAAAGAACAACGTCTATTAACATCTATTACAAAACAGATATAATAGAGTTAAACAAGGGTTCTAGTACAACAGGTTTACAAGGGATCATGTCACACCCCGACCCAAAAAACCCATCCAGGTCGCGGCGTGAGGGTTCCTATCACAAAGCGGAAAAGACGGATAATTTAAAAAATTATATTCCAGAGGCGAAATAGATTCAATTCATATAACATCAAGTTGTACAGTTACAAAATTCCATTATAATACTCCCAAGGTAAAGACATATATACATGATCCAAAATCCTCAGAATGTTTACAACAACATATATATATAAAAATCCAAAATGTACAACAGATAATCCTCCAGCAACCTCAAGCGCCTCTGGATGTACTCGCGCCGCCCAAGGCCAATCCTGCCGGCTCCACTGAAGAAGAACTGCCGCCTGCACCTGCAAACGCAGCCCGGGTAGGAGTGAGCGATAAGCTCAGTAGGGTTCTACTCTACGGCACACTGAAAGGAGGAAAACAACAATAGTGTTGTCTCCCAGCCTAAGTCTAACGGATGCCACGGGTCCCATAACCCAGTTGATGTCCCAAGGGCTCTTGTCATGAAACCTCTCTCCTGAACAAGTTACCAGGAGGCCAAGGAACAGTAACATGCAAGATCACCCTTACCCAAGCTGGAGTACCAAGCCTTGGGGAAACACATCGGGAACACATCAACATCCATCCTTAGCACTTGGCTTTGGAAGACAACACGACCTCTAAACCTCAAATACTGATCAAAGTCAACTAGCGTGAGTCCTCAAAGACATGAGACTTGATCAAACAATCACACCCTACTCCTGACTACCCATCCACGGTCCTAAGGCTAGATCCGAGCTACCCGAGAGCCTCGGATCGGCGACCCAAACCATCGCCCGCTTAACCTCAAATGCCTCTAATGCACACAATGCATGGGCCTAGGCAAACATCTATCCTAGATGTCTCTATATGCCACATCATCAGTTACAAGTCCAACAGATATACAATAGCCCTCGGCACTCGCCGGCAAGAGGCTAAGGTTCCAATATTCCTCATTAGCTAGCACTCATAGCTAGGTAATGGTTAAGCAGATAACTAAGCATTCAACTACCATCGACAATGTATTAAATGCAAAGAAACCATAGATTTGCCCAAAAAGGAGAATCACTCGAGTCGATCCTCAAACCCGGTAGAAATCGTTTGAAAACCTCATCAAATCCAATTACATGCTCCCCAACATGTTTAGATACTAATCACCAATCAAATCCATCCAAGAAAGGCCAGAAAACCAAGTCCAAAGGGGTCACGGAGGATGTCACGGTCGATCCTAGGATCGACCGTGCGACCACGGACGATGTCCACGGTCGATCCGACGATCGACCGTGACGCCAAAACGAGGAAAACCACCTGGGCGACGGTCGATCGGCCCATCGACCGTGGGAAGCCCAAAACGTGACAGAGCCTCACGGATGATGCGACGGTCGCTCCGACGGTCGACCGTGAGGCAGGATGAAAAAGAGAGAAGGCCCACGGTCGATCGACCCATTGACCGTGGGAGGCCAAAATCCCGACAGAGCCTGACGGTCGATGCGACGGTTGACCGCCAGGCCCAGAAAGCGTAAAACAACACTCGACGGTCGATGCACCGATCGACCGTCGAGCCCTTGGCACAGTTCATTAGAACAGTGCCGAAAATCCATTTCCTTGGATTTCAAGGATCAAATCAAGTTGGAATAAGATGAGATTTTGCGAGCAATCGTATTTAGCAATGAGGAAGCTAATGGAATGAAGAAATCCAGCTTTTGACGATTAAATCTCCTATCTAGGTCCAAATGGACAAAAACCGACAAAACGGCGATAATACAGAAACCAACCGTTAGAATACGGAAAAAGAGAGGTAGGGATACTTCAAATCCTTCATACTACATGCACAAAGAGATACATAGCATTCTAACAAGTATTCCTACAGCGAAAGTACATAAAACCTATCCTAGGAGAACCCGATCCAAGGTTCGAGGTAGAAACACCTACTTGAGCAAGTAGGGTAGCTCCTCCACGCGTCCCGCTGGTCAAGCCGCCAAGATCCGAGCTCCGAAGACCAAGTTTCCAAACCCTACCTCAGCCGAAGGAGAGAGAGAAGGGAAGAGAACGACAGGTGAAGGAGAGAAGGAAAGAGAGAAAGGGACTTGGCTTATATAGAAAATCCAGATCTATCTCAGCCGTCCAACTCGATCTTTCCCGATCGAGCTCCGATCCTCCGATCGGACGCGCCCTAGGGATTCTAATCAAACACATACATCAATCAAAGTCAGTGTGTGGAACGCAGGTGTGAAACCGACCACCAGAGGGCATATTTACCAAAATGCCCCCGGGGTCCAAATCGCCACACGATCGCCCGATCGTGCTCGACGCGAAACCAAACCAACAGGGAACCGGCTCTCGACTCACGTGGTCGAGCCAGGTCTGAGGGATGGGCCCTCACAGATCAACAACAGTCCCCAAAAAGATACAACACCCACCGGGGTCTCCGCAAAGGCACAAACAAAACCCTCCTGACCCTCAGACATGGCCAGGAGCCGGCGCGCTACCACAGGACGACCGACGGGGAAGCACCGGAGAGGAGCTAGGACCTGCACCTGCAAACAACACAGTCCAGGTAGGAATGAGCAACAGCTCAGCAGGGTCCTACTCTACGACTCTCGCAAAGAAGGCAACACCAAACGAACAAACTCTGTGCCAAGTACTGAGGCTTGCCAAGGATCCCATAAATCCCATCAATAACTCGAAGGGCTCCTGTCCCAAGTACGCCCCTCCGACAGCCACTGCTCAGGAGTGGGCAACTCCGACAATCCCTATCACAAGGTGGACATGGCGCTACTAGTAGGACACCCTTCTCCAAGCGGGATCTCCACACTTGGCGGAACGATCGTGGTTAAGACTACGATCTCGTATGTGACCCTTGACGCACCGACGCCAACCGCCAAGAGATCGATCTCCCTCCCAGGGAGATCGCTCTCGCTCGGGCGGGGCGTGCCACCCCAAACGAGATCGATCTCATCCCATGAGATCGATCCGGATGGGTTCACCGACGGCCGGACGGCGAGAAATGCTGCCGAAAACCGCAACCAAACCTCACCAAACTAGGTGGGCTGGTAGATCCAAGTACCACGAAGCTACTCAAGGCTTCAAAACTGGAAAACATCAACTAAACAAAGAGATCCATTGAAATCAAAACCGGATTCCAAAACCCTTAAAGACAAGCCGGAGTCTTTGAGTAGGATCCCTACCTCCACAGAGCTGCTTCGATCTACGAGGCCAAGCCTAGGATCTTCCTCACGCCGTCACGGTTCCAACGAGCCTTCAAGCTCCTCGAACGATGGCCGGAAGAGGGAGAACGGCGGCGAGCAAGGTTCAACCAGCCAAGGGGAAGAAGCAGAGCCGGAAGGAAGAAGAAAGGAAGAGGAAGCCGAAGAGAAGGAGAAGGGAAGGAGAAGGGGGAAAAGGCCGGGGAAAGCCAGGAAGCCCTGGGGAAAGGAGGGGAGCAAAGTCTCCCCTCCCCTGACAGGGGAAGCGACGGCCATCGCCGTGGCCGTCCTCTCGGACTTTACCGACAAGGACTTTCAGGGCAAGTGAGATCGATCCGTATGGCATGTCGGATCGATCCGGCTAGCAAGGCCAGATCGATCTCCCTTGAAAATGAGATCGATCTCCTTCGACCAGAAAGGCAAACTTGGGCTGAAACACAAGCCCAAGCAAGGTCTGCGCATGCACACGCGGTGCAAAACGACCGACAAGGCGCAATTTCCCAAATTGCCCTTGTGGTCAACCACAAGCCACAGAAAAAGAGGGGCGGGTCCTCACAGGTGAACTGGGGGAGTGATTACTCCCGGGATGTTTAGAATAGACGGGCGGGTAGCCCTACAGCTTTCCTTAGCCTCGCATGTCGGCGTGCGCCGAGGGCTTTATCTGTGATATCTGTGAGCTGTTGTTTGCGGGGCTGCTTCCCGGTGCAGGTGTTGTGGTGGACTGCTGGCAGTTGGTTGTGGTACCACTACAGCAGCTCCTTAGACCTTATTTACATGTTCACCACCCCGGGCCAGCAGGGTGCCGTGCCCAGACCTTGTTATTTATATCATCACATACTGTTGCATGCTTACATGTATTATCATGCGCATGTCCATCACATACATTGTGTTGTTGACGCGCCCAAACCACTCGTCGTAAAAGTGACTAGGGCGTCGAGATTACAATATTTACCGAATCCTAACTAACTACTACGTAGTTAGCGGGAGTCCGGGTCGATCCACAGGGAAATGAGAATTGACTAACGTACTAGATAGATAACTCCCAACAATAGCTAAAATAATTTGGGTTTTGGATTAATACTGATTAAAGTCATTAACTATGCAAAGGGAGATAAAACTAATATAGAGAAGCCTTGGGATCTCCATTTCATTGTAGGTTCTAGTGTAGCCTCCTAAGGAATTGAGGTGTGTAATCCAATTGGGACGATTGAAATCTAGAAGTCGACAAGCAGGTGATTAGCCTCACTTATCGCTCAACGGAAGTTGGCTTAGAATCATCCGCCGGAAAGAATCACATTCACAAAGTCGACAAATGAGTGATTAGCTTCTATCGTCGCTAACGAACCTTCGATTAAGATCGATTCGTCGCAAGAAAAAGGTATTGTATGGAGTCGGGCATTGGATCAAGATGGTTCTAGCTCCTCGAATCCAATGCAAAAGAAAGATAGAATGGATCCTCTAATTAGAGAGATAGGGATGGTTCTAGCATCCCTAATCTCTAATCTAGGGCTATTCATCCTCCTAATGGAATTGGATGTGTTTCTAGCACATCCAACTCATTGGGGCAAAACAACAAACACCCATCATGCACAAGTTCTAGCTCATACCAAAGAAGGGCATTCATCCATTCAACATATAAGATCCATGTACAAAGATAAAAAAATCATGCTCAAATCCATACAATAGATCATCCCCAAAGATTACACATCAAAAATCCCTAAGAAAACTACAAAAGAATCCTACAACTACATGGAAGCCCCAAGAGAAAGAAAGCTAGCTACTCATCTTGGATGAATCCATGGATGGAGGTTGATGAAGCTCTCCTCCCATGGATCTCCCCAAGAAGTCCTCCTCTAAATTGGGTAAGAAAACTAGAAAGGCTGGAGAAAGGACCAAGAGAAGATCCCTAAAATGCACTTTTCACGTCTTATCACACCTCCTAACTTGAACTTTGCTAGTCCTCGAGCAAAGCAAAAGAAAAATAACTTGAAGAGAAACAAAAGAAATAAGAAACTATTAAAGAGCAGTCACCCGATCTACAAGTAGTCACTTCTTAAATAGCTTTGGTTCCTATGCAATCAAGATTCATTCATATACACACATAGATTTACATGTATAATTCCATCCATCAACCCATAGCACAAGTAAAATGCAAGCGAATAATTCCATCAATAGCATCATTCAAACACTTCAAAGCACTTGACCAAGATCAAAGCTCATCTAAGCAATCCGTGTAGTGAAAGTTGTTACTCAAGTATTCGGGGTCTCATAATCATTCAAGTAGGGTTCCAATCAAAACTAGACATCCTTAGCGCTTTACACCGGTTGAACAAATGACAAGTTTTATTTAAAGTAAAATCTTTGTTCTTTTTTTTTCTTCTGTTTTTTTTCTTTTGACTAAAACCAGTGGTCGTGCAATGCCATGATCCCTTAGGCTTTCTACTAGACCCATGTAACGAGATTTGGGCCAGTGGCACCTCGATCAGATGACCTAAAGGCACTAGGTGTTGAGGCACCCCTCGGGCTTAATTTCCCGAACCTAGCAGGCCACGAATCACAACTGACCAATAAGCTTTTATTTGATACTAGCATGACCATGCAATGCCTTGATCCCTTAAGCTTTCTACTAGGCCCATTTAACGAGTGTTAGATCAATGACTCCCAAGCCAGATGGCTTTGGGGTATTAGGTGTTGAAGCACCCCTCGAATCTAAATACTCGAGCCTAGAAGGCTACGAATCAAGACTAGTCAATTTTATTAACCTGGTTCTTGGCCTCTAACTTGGCTTCGAACCCTACTACAAGTCATCTCAACCGAGTGTGAATAACCTTGGACCTCCAATCTATCATGGTCCCCCAATCAAACACTACTTGCCCCCTCATACAAGTGTAAGTGCACAAGTGGATTGGATCACTTAAATGTCCTTAATGCATAGCAAGAAGAATTAAAGTAGAAGAATAACACTACTCATGAAATGATTTGCCAAATTTTACAAAGCATGAGAATCAAGATGAATTATGCAATAGTCATCCATGTTAGCATAAGAATTGAAATTTTTTCGCATATTTACCAATCAAATAAACGTGTGACTAGCTGTAGATCGATCACAGGTTATCTATAAACATGATGCAATCATACCCCCTAACTTAAGCGGGTTTGTCTTCAAGCACGGAAGAAGGGTAAAGTGTAGAGATAACCTTGTGACGATATGGACGAAAATGTAACCATGACGAATGGTATGAAAGGAGTTAGGGTCAAGGTTAGTCGTGAAAAACAGTAATGTTGTGATGTCAAAATGTCGTATATTGCGTTGCTATTCATAGCTCGTATGCCCTGTAAAAACATAGAGGAAATACCCATCATAGCATTATGGATATCAAAGAATAGAGATGAAAATTTTTGAGAAAAATTGGGCAGCATTCCCTCTATTTATTCAATAAGCCCAAGGGCTGTACAAAGATGCCATTTGCATCCAACAATTGTTTCATTCATTCAAATTGAAATACAGAAATGCATCCATCTCAATCGTCATTTACAAGCATACATCCACATCCACAGACATACACCCACAGACATACATCCACAGACAGACATCCACACCCGGGGCACACCCCCATAGCCAAAAGTCATGTATATATATATATATATATATATATATATATATATCCACTATCATCGATGTCAACCATATACAAAAGTAGAGCAATGGAATACAAAAAGTTACCCACCCTCCAATCACAAAAAGAGATACACTCCAACCATCCAGAAAATACAGAATATACCCCTAGATACAGTCTATCATTCCTGAGGTCTTGGGTCTGGAAAGGTAAGATGTCGGTAAGGAACGATAGCAGTGACCGGCGGAGGGGAAGGGTGGATGGCATCGAGACGCGCGAGGATACTCGAGGCGACCTGGTGAAGTGCGGTGATGTCCTGGCGAAGGGCGGCGTCGCGCGCGTCATGTTCTGGTAGAACATGCAGACAAGCCTAGGGTACACCGTGGTCTCCGGTGTACAAAGAGGCAGAAGACCACGGTTCTCCAACATCTCGATGGACTCCTGGGCATGCTCGACAGTACGAAAGAACTCAACATCGAATGTAAATTCGAGGTTTACCTCCCGTTGCCAATCTGGACGGAGACCTCAGACGACTGTGGGCGCAGTGGACGGCCGGGATTGCTTTTTGATCTTCTTGGATTGGCGCGGGTTGGATGACGATGCCGTCTTCCTCTTGGATGTTGCCGGAGCCGCAGGTGACGTAGTCAGCGAACGCGTGGAGGATGTGGCCGGCACTCGCGGAGTCCTTGTTGGTCGGGTCGATGAGGATGGAGGGATGGAAGCTCGTGGGGGAGATGGTGAAGCCGGAGGGGTGGAAGCTTGCCGTGGAGGTGCCAGAAGCGCCAGAGGTCTTGCCGAAGGTGCGGAGGGAGGTCGTGCCGGTGGTGTGGAAGACGAAGCGGCGGCCTTGCCCTTCTCAGCGGCCTTCTTGGTGGTGGCGGTTGGCTTGCGACCCATTGGAGGTGAGTAGAGAGGATGAGGTCGGCTTGGGGTGAAGCGAGACGATGAAGGTGGCCGGCGGTTGGCTTGTTGGAAGATGCGGCGGCAGCTTGAGGGGAGGTGAGGGAGAAATGTAGACGGCGCCGGGGTCGAATGAGGGAAGAGGAGTGAAGGGGAGGAGTCGTGGAGGCACTGGGAGATGGGGGGGGGGGCGGCTTGATGGTCGGCGGCGGCGGCTTGCGTCGGAGGCGGAGACGAAGAGCGGCGCGGCGGCTTGCATGAGGGAACAAAGGGGGAAAGGAGATCGATCTTAGGGCTTGTGAGCCCTAAGTCGATCTCGCTGGGGTTTATATTTTTTTACAAAACCCCGCAAAGGATTGATCTTCCTAAAGAGGAAGATCGATCTTTTGACATGTGGCAGCATCAAAACGGTTCAAACTTAAGTCGTGCCGACGTGTCCAAGTGAGTAAGATCGATCTTTAGGTATAGAATGATCGATCACCTCAAAACCATCCCTCTGTCACGAATAAATTCGCAAGAGAGATCGATCTTTAGGTGATAAAGGATCGATCTCCTCAAAACCATCCCCCTCTCACGAATAAATTCGCAAGAGAGATCGATCATGAGGTATAGAAGGAATGATCACCTCAAAACCATCCCTCTGTCACGAATAATTTCGCAAGAGAGATCGATCTTTAAGTGATAAGGATCGATCTCCTCAAAACCATCCCCCTGTCACGAATAAATTCGCAAGAGAGATCGATCTTGCGGTATGGAAGGATCGATCACCTCAAAACTATCTCCCTGTCACGAATAAATTCACAAGAGAGATCGATCTTTAGGTGATAAAGGATCGATCCTTCATCCACAGGTTTCAGCTTTTATTCAATCGGACATAAAGGATCGATCCTCTCCGCTTGGAAGATCGATCTTTTATGTACCAAACTGCAAAACTGGGTTGAAAACTTGGGAATTCGCCCCACACACCTCAAGCATGAATACTAGGCTCTTTAGGCGTTAAAATCCCACAATAAAAACCCTCCAACTCAGACAACTCATCAATCATCCCACAAATACAACAAATCATCTCGACATCACAATTATTCCAACAAAGATCAATTCAAAAACACACCAAAATCAAACATGCAAATAATGGGAAAAACAATCAATCATCCAAAGAAGAAATAACAAACAAATTCAGAAAAATACGAACAAAGGATGGGTTGCCTCCACCAAGCGCTTGATTTATCGTCTTTAGCTCGACACAATGCAAGCTCACCCGTAAAATTTCAATGTCCCCTCTAAATGGTGGTCGCATCTAGAAATGCGAGAACGAAGCCATTTTCGAAGAACTTTATTTAAATGCCAATGATAAAACCACGTTTCTTTCATCACAAGCCATTTTAACCTTATGTCTATTTTTGCATAAAAGATGTCACGTTCTTTATTAACGATTTTATAAGGCCGAATGAATGTATGCATGAACGCGGGAAATGGGATGGCATTCGAGATGGGTAATGATAGTATTGTGGCAGATATTATTGTGGAGGAAGATATAGAAGGCGACAAATTAAGGTCATGTCTCCACCAAGGAGTAACACAATCATTACCTATGTAATCATATTCAAGAATGGGCAAGCCCTCATCCAAAATCTCACAAGTCTCTAATGCCGGCAACATATATTGGCCTTCATCATCACAATCACGAGAGATTGATAACCTTTCTTGAAAAACAACCAAACTCGGCTCATCAACATTAGTTATGTCCTCCCAAAACACCTCATAGATAGGCATATTAACATCATGGGAGTCCCCGAAAATTGATATATCCTCACTAAAGACTTCATAAACCGGCATATTGATATCACAAGCATCCTCCTCATAATTGGGTATGTCTTCGTAAAATGCTTGATATACCGGAAAATTAATATCACAACAACCATCATCAACCTCTTCATCATTACCAAGTAAATCATTCAAGCATTCACCATCATGATGATCATTCCAAGCATCAATCATAAAACATTCTTTTTCACACGCGTAATGTTTAGATGCATCAAAGATGTTAAGCCGTATCTCCATGTTGCTAAATGTAACGGTCATGACTCCATTCCTACAATTTATTAAAGCGTTGGCTGTGGCAAGGAATGGTCGACCGAGAATGATGGGAATGGACTGTTTATGCCTTGGTCCGGGCTCCATGTCTAAGACCACAAAATCGACCGGAAAAACACATCTATCGACCTTGACTAATATGTCTTCAAGAACACCCCGTGGTGTCTTGATAGATCTATCGGCCAATTGCAAAGTCATCGAGGTCGGCTTGAGCTCTCCTAAGCCAAACTTACAAAACAAGGAGTAGGGCATAAGATTCACACTAGCTCCTAAATCAAGAAGAGCCCCCTCAATCAATTGATCTCCTATGATGCAAGAAATGGTAGGAGTGCCGGGGTCTCTCAATTTCGGAGGTAGATTGAGTTGAAGAATAGAGCTAACTTGCTCAGTTAGGAAGAGCTTTTTAGAGACATGAGATTTGGATTGCCTCTTATGGGTACACAAGTCTTTCAAAAATTTGGCGTAAGAAGGCACTTGATTGATGGCATCCAACAAGGGAAGGTTGATGTGAACTTTCTTGAAAAGTTCTAGCATCTCCTCATACTTGCCAATCTTCCAAGGTTGGGATGTGGCTTGAGGATTAACTAGTGCTTGAGGGTATGGAGCCTTAGGAATGTAAGCTTTGGTTGGTAAAGGATCGAGTAAACTAGGCTCAGTTTCCTTGAAAGATGGCAATGGACTTGAAGACTCATGAGGGGTATGATGATGTGATGCATGAGAGTCTTTCATTGAAGTCGACAAATGAGGTTCATGATCTTGCTCTAATGTGGTGTCTTTGTGCATCTCAACATTAGGAAAAATCTTTCCACTTCGGAGGGTAGTGACCGCTTGTACTTCCTTGTGAGTGGAATCAACAAAATGTTGGCATTTAGGGTTTGCTATTGGTTGACTAGGAAGTCTACCCTCCTCCCTTCTTGCCATAGTGTTGGCCAATTGGCCTATTTGCACTTCCAACTTTGCAATGAATTGAGAATGAGAATGTAAAAGTTGGGTGCTCGACTCAAAAGAATCCAAGGCCTTGAGAAGCCTTTCCTCAATACAAGGATCACGTTTCGGAGCTTGAGGGGCTTGATGGGCTTGATAGGGAGCTTGGTATGGGGAAGGCCCAGGTGGCCTTTGATTCCAATTTGGAGGATGAGATGATTGAGGATAACTTGGCACTTGAGGTGGATATGCATGAGGAGCTTGAGATGGCCGGTAGGTGGTTTGATTTTGTGGAGGTTGGTTAGCAGGATATGGCGCTTGGTACCTAGGAGGATAGCTTGGGGCTTGATTGCCCGAAATCGGAGGCCTAGCATTGTATGTATTTGAATAAGGGTCATAAGTAGGCTTTGCTTGATTGAAGACCGCATTGATATGCTCTTGCACGAGCTACGAGTACTCACCGGCCAAATAGCAATCGGTAACTACATGGCCGGGAGTCGAACATAGGAAGCAAAGTTCTCCCAATGATGGAGAATTGAGTGGGTAGCTCGATGAAGACGGAGGAGTAGGAATTTGATTCAAGGAATGAGCAAGAACTTGATCAAATTTTCTACTTAGAGTATCAATTTGTTGAGAAACACGGGCGGCTTCAGATAACTCTAAAACTCCTCTCGGGTTGGATTGTCCCTTAGAACTTGAAGTATCCCTAACATTTCTTGAAGTGTAGGCATGGTTTTGGGAATTAATGGCAAGCTTTCCAAATAAAACCCATGAGTCATCGTATGGATTTGTCATGAACACCCCACCACAAGCAATGTCTACATCTTGTTGATGACGTATTCTAAGGCCATTGTAAAAATAATCAACAAGAGACCACTTTGGAATTTGATGGTGTGGGCATTTCCTAAGAAGCTCTTTAAACCTATCCCAAGCATCATGAAAAGGTTCGTCATCTTCTTGACGAAAGGTCGCTATTTGAGTCCTCATTTCATGAGTCTTTGCGATAGGAAAGAATTTTTCTAGAAAAGCACTTTGTAATTGGTCCCATGTGGTGATCGTTTGGGGCTCAAGGGATCCTAACCAATGCTTAGCTTTGCCCTTCAATGTAAATGGAAACAATTTCCATCTCATTGCATCCTCGGTAAAGTTTGGAATTTTGACCGTGGAACTCTTTTCAAGAAAATCTTCTAGGTGATAGTAAGGGTCCTCATTACTCAAGCCGTGAAAGTTTGGAAGGAATTGAAGGAATTGAGGCTTAAACTCGTAGTGTGCGGCTTGAACAACGGGTTGTTGTATGCCCGATGTAGGTGCAAATGTAGTAGGGACATAATAATCCCTCAGACTCCTACGGTCCGGGATGGGATTGACATTAGGATTGGGGTCTGGGTTGGGCTCATCCATGACTTGAGGAAGCGGGAGGTCCTTATGCAAGGGTATGCTTAAAGATGTCCTAGAATCTAAGAATGCTTGCAATGTGATATCTAGATCTGAATCCTCATGCACACTCATTCACACATTTGAGAACTTGGACCATACAAGGTAAGAGATACATTACAGTGGGCTGGTCCAAGAACTTTGTATCTTCGCCCGTAGATGAGTCGCTTCGCCGCTCGGAAGCTTCACCTACAAACACAAAAATATATACAATATAAGCAACGTTATATTTTTCGTATTTTGTAATAAAAGAAAGTAAAGCAACCTAATTGAAGGAAGAAATTTATCCAGCAAGAAATTCAAATCATCAAGTCCCCGGCAACGGCGCCAAAATCTTGACGCGCCCAAACCACTCGTCGTAAAAGTGACTAGGGCGTCGAGATTACAATATTTACCGAATCCTAATTAACAACTACGTAGTTAGCGGGAGTCCGGGTCGATCCACAAGGAAATGAGAATTGACTAACGTACTCGATAGATAACTCCCAACAATAGCTAAAAGAATTTGGGTTTTGGATTAATGATGATTAAAGTCATTAACTATGCAAAGGGAGATAAAACTAATATAGAGAAGCCTTGGGATCTCCATTTCATTGTAGGTTCTAGTGTAGCCTCCTAAGGAATTGAGGTGTGTAATCCAATTGGGACGATCGAAATCTAGAAGTCGACAAGCGGGTGATTAGCCTCACTTATCGCTCAACGGAAGTTGGCTTAGAATCATCCGCCGGAAAGAATCACATTCACAAAGTCGACGAATGAGTGATTAGCTTCTATCGTCGCTAACGAACCTTCGATTAAGATCGATTCGTCGCAAGAAAAAGGTATTGTATGGAGTCGGGCATTGAATCGAGATGGTTCTAGCACCTCGAATCCAATGCAAAAGAAAGATAAAATGAATCCTCTAATTAGAGAGATAGGGATGGTTCTAGCATCTCTAATCTCTAATCTAGGGCTATTCATCCTCCCAATGGAATTGGATGTGTTTCTAGCACATCCAACTCATTGGGGCAAAACAACAAACACCCATCATGCACAAGTTCTAGCTCATACCAAAGAAGGGCATTCATCCATTCAACATATAAGATCCATGTACAAAGATAAAGAAATCATGCTCAAATTCATACAATAGATCATCCCCAAAGATTACACATCAAAAATCCCTAAGAAAACTACAAAAGAATCCTACAACTACATGGAAACCCCAAGAGAAAGAAAGCTAGCTACTCATCTTGGATGAATCCATGAATGGAGGTTGATGAAGCTCTCCTCCCATGGATCTCCCCAAGAAGTCCTCCTCTAAATTGGGTAAGAAAACTAGAAAGGCTGGAGAAAGGACCAAGAGAAGATCCCTACAATCCCCCATAAGGGGTCTATTTATAGTAAACAAGCCTTCCCCCACTCGGATTAGATCTGGACCATTGATTTTGCTCTGCTGGCACAAAAGGATCGATCCTTGTAAGGTAGAGGATCGATCTTCCTCTTCCGTGTGATCGCTGATCCCGTGGAGGATCGATCCTCTTATAGTTGAGGATCGATCTTTGCTCTTGAGTTTTGGCTGCGCCCCGATGAAGATCGATCTTTTAGTAGGTGGAGATCGATCCTCTAGAATGTTGCGTTCTGTCACTGGAAAATGCACATGAAAGATCGATCCTTCCCATAGTGAAGATCGATCCTTCAGAACTTGCGCTCTGTCACTGAAAAATGCGCATAAGGGATCGATCTTCTCTTTATGGACTATCGATCCTTTGTGTCTCGACTGGATTCTTCTTAATGTACTTCAAAGGATCGATCCTTCTTCAATAAAGGATCGATCTTCTTCATAAAAACTAGCCCGAATGACTTTGTTTAAGCTCGAAACTTGATCCAATCCTCGTTGAGGGCTCTTGTTCCTGTCATGGAGTAATAATCTTTAGTACGGCCTTGCTCGGAGACTAACAAGGCCAAGTTGAAAGGGTGATTTATGCACTTTTCACGTTTTATCAGTTGTGCATTAGTTGCATCTGTGTAGGGCGTTGCCGATCCGGGGCTTTCGGGTAGCCCGGATCTAGTTCTAGGACCGTCGCGGGTAGCTTGGTCCAGGATTCGATTTGTAGTATTCAGTCATTTTCGATGATAGGGTTAGATTGACCTGAATACATGTTGTTTGATGATTATAGAGGTCGTGTCGTCTCCAAAGTCGTATCCGAAGTGTAGCGGGAGTCCGGTGTCCTTAAACTCTTTGAAGGAGGAGTGCCTGCCCAGCGGTGTCCTGGCCCACCAAACAGTGTTCTGTGTCCTGTTGAGAGTATGCAGTGTTTTGGGCCTGCGTTCACGGATTTCCGGTAGGATTATGGGACCCTTGTATACACCTAGGGTAGGCTTGGGGGCGACACTGTTGTGTTCCCTCCCTCGTGAGTGTCGTAGTCTAGTGTCCCTGCTGAGCTTAGTGCTCACTCCTACCCGGGCTGCGTTTTGCAGGTGCTGGCGCTAGCTCTTCTTCGGTCACCCCTACCGGGCCGGTGTTTGGTGACGTGGCGGCGTCTGGCGGTGCTTGAGGAGCGGCGATCCAGTCTTACCTTTTGTTATAGATAGTCTCCTACGGGAGCGATAAATGTATAATTTCCCTGTTTTGAGGACATGTATTTATATCAGTTTCAGTTTCTGTGGTTGTGAATGTTTGTACAATACAGGACGATTATGAATTGTTAGGGTAACTACTACGATTAGAGGGAAACCTCGCCAAAATTTCCGCAGTAGGTTAGGTTCCGCTTCGCGTCGCCCGGCCCGGTTGGGCCTACGCGGGTCGGGGCGCGAAACCTATGATATATGCATGACCAATGAGATGTTCTATGAAATGTCAAGAGGATAAGACATGAGGTAAAAGCGTATGAAATGCTACATTTGGGTTAATGAATGCATAGCTTGCGTGTTAGCAAGCCTCGTAGAGGCATGATTGGTTTTATTCTCATATTGGTATGTTCCAAGTTATGGAGTGTTAGTAAGCTCTTGGAGAGCTTGGATGTTTAGTTTGTAGCTTGATTCTAGTGAACCCAAGATGGGTTGTAATGATAGCTTTATGTTGAATCTATGCCTTGTTAGTCTCTTGTATGCTAATGTAATGCTAGCCTTGCTTATGCATATGTATTTAGCTATCTTTTAGCATGTTGTATGCTACACTTGAGATGCTTGATGGAATGTCATATAAAGACACCTAGGCTAGTTGATTGTGTGGGCTCATGCTTGATGCTTGCATTAGAAACATTCAGGTTGGGTTGTAGGCGATGGGTTTGATCGCCGATCCGGGGGTCTCGGGTAGCCCGGATCTAGCCCTAGAATCAGAGTTTGGTTTGTTGAGGATTAGTATGTGATTGTCATCGAATGACCATGTTTGGTATCATTTGAGGTTATTCTTATAGTCGACTATGCATTATATTCTTGTACTTGAGGTGTAGAGGTCGTGTCGGGTCTCTGAAGCCAAGTGCTAAGGATGGTTGTCGATGTCCCTGACTTGTGTGTCCATGCGAGAGATGATGCCACTGGGCAGGGTGGGACCTGTACAGGAGCCCACAGTCTTTGTTTCCTCTCGTTTGTTCTTGGGTGAGGGTGGGACCTAGACAAGAGCCATCGGGGAATCGACGGGGTTATGGGGCCTCTTGGCATACCTTAGGCTTAGATGGATAACGACACAGTTGCAGTTTCCCTTCTTTTCTGTGTGACGTAGAATAGAACCCTACTGAGCATTATTGCCTAATTAATTAAAACATTAGCCCTTGCTTCAATAGATCTCCCTCTATTTCTATTGCAACAGACATGTCCTCTTCCAATGTACGTTGGCCCAAGCCTAAGGTTTTGGAAGTGGGTAAATCAAGCAATGTTGTTCCTCCACTATGGTCGGCTATGAACAATGCCCTAGTATATTTTGCAAGTGGCAATAGTTGTGTGAGGACCTGTCCCTCCACTCCTGGGTCGACCGTCTGGGTCGGGCCCATGGCTCGTTGTGGAACACAAGGGTAATTTGGTAAATTGTGCCTTGTCGGTTTGTTTCACACTCGCGTGTGCACACACTAATCGTGTTTGTGTTTGTGTTTGTTTAGAATGGTTAGATGGACCTGGGATCGGAAGATCCTAGCTTGGGCTTGTGTTTTAGCCCAAGTTTGACTTTCTGGGTGAAGGAGATCGATCTTCCCTTGCTAAGGAGATCGATCTTCCTTGCTAAGGGGATCGATCTTCTTGTGCCAGAAAGTTGAGGCGGTGGATTTCTGAGTTGACGACCGCCATTGGCCGTCGCTCTCCACTGTCAGAGGGTGAGAAGATTTTTCTTCTCTCCTCTCCCTTATCACCTTCTTCTTCCCCGGATTCTTCCTCCTTCTTCCTCTTTCGACTTTTTCTTCTTTCTCCTTCTTCCTTCTTCTTTCCCGCGGCCCTGTTTCCTCTATTTCCGACAGCTACCTTCTTCCCCTCCGTTGTCCCTCCTCCGGCCATCATTTTGAGTGCTTGAGGGCTCGTTGGATTCGTGACAGCGAGAAAAAGATTCTTGGCTTGGTTTGAAGCCGGTTTAGTGCTCGTACAGTGGGGATTAAGCTGAGGTTTGCTCAGTCTGGTAGGTTTCTACCTACAGGAGTTATTTTGGGTTTTCTCTTAATCTAGCCGGTAGATCTAGGTGTTCTTGGTGTTGTTGTGTGCATATTGCTTAGCTTAATTTTTGATTTAAGTTTCATATGATTTGATTGAGTTTTTAGTAGGATTTTAGCATGTTTAAACTAGGATTTTCCGGTTTCTCTGTTCTTGAAGAACAGCCGGGTTACGGCGTGTTTTCCAGTCTATACATGCATGAGCTTGATTTATGGTGTACATGAGAGTTGTAGAGCTTTGAGTCTACTATTAGACCCAACCGGTTTCATAATTTTATGATTTTTCTATGAATGTTTATGAATTTCCTACGGATGGGCTGCGTTGTAGCAATTAGAGGTAATTAGTGAGATTAATGGTTTTGATGAGTGTTTTTCCGGTAATCGAGCCGTCAGATGTTTCCCGGTTTTGGAGATGTTGATCCCAACATGTTTATCTACGGTTTTCTAAGTTGAATCCCGAATCCGACGTCGTTTGGACGTTGGATCGACGATGTCGCTTTGCCTCTAATTAGAGGATCTTGATGATTTAAATAATATTAGATGTTCAAAACATATAATATTATATTATATGTTCATATGAGTTTTCGGGGTTGCTTGCCGTTGCAGGGGTCCGCGGTTGACGGTCACGGTACCGTCGTAATGCCGGGACCCGCTGCGGATTGGCTGGCAGCGGTCGGTAGTATCGCTGCAGCGATCCAGTTGGACTTGTGTGTTATTTTATCATAATGTTGCATGTTTACTTCTTACCTGCGTCTGATCATAACATGCATTCTGTTTGTGCATTAGATGCATAAAGATAGGGCGTGGGCGATGGGTTGATCGCCGATTCGAGGCTTTCGGGTAGCTCAGATTTAGCTCTAGGACCGTGGCGGGTAGCAAGATCCAGGTTGGATTGTAGTATTCAATCGATATTGATGATAGGCTTAGATGACTTGAATACATATTGATCGATGATTTAGAGGTCGTGTCGGCCTCGAGCCAGGTGCTGAGGGTGCAACCAGTGTCGTTGTTTCATCCTTGGGCAGAGGGTGTGCCTGCCCGGCAGAGACTTGTCCTGCCCGGTAGTGTCTTCAACCTGCTGTACTAGGTGTTTCCGGGATGGGCCCAATTCATTAGGGTGACCATGGTTGGGTACCTAGAGACACTGGTGGGGTTATGGGACCCCGTAGCACACCTAGGCCTAGCTTGGGGGCGACACTGTTGAGTTCCCTCCTTTCTATGTGTAGTCGTGTAGAACCCTACTGAGCTTAGTGCTCACTCTTACCTGAGCTGTGTTTTGCAGGTGCAGGCGTTAGCTCTTCTTCAGTGGCCCCAACCGGGCAGGTGTTTGTTGGCACGGCGGCGTCTGGCGGTGCTTGAGGAGTGGTGATCGTCTTCTACACCCTTTCTATTTAGATAGTCTCCTATGGGAGTATGTTGTATAAATGTAAACCTTTTTGAGGATTTGAATATTATATTATATCTTTTGAGGTTGTTGATTATTGTTAAATATGGGTGCTTATGAATTGTTTAGGGAAACCAGTAAGCTAGAGGGAACCCTCGTCAAAATTATTCCACATTTAGTTAAGTTCCGGTTCGTGTTACCCGTTTCGGTTGCGCCTTCGCCGGTCGGGGCGTGACAAGTTGCCCCACCATGGTCCAACAATGGCCTCATTACCACCAGACTACACGAAACCATGTCGAGAGCTAGTAAAGGGGGAAGGAGAATGGGGAGAGGGTCTGAAGGTCTAAGAGGGGGGTTTATCTTAGGCCTTGTACAATAAAATCAATTAAGGAAATCTTAATAGGAGGAGTCTAATTAAATCATATGCTTGCAAATGATAAGAGCAGAAAATACATTAAAGCAAGGATAGGAGATGAGAGTTAGAGAGATTGCACCTGAATTTTTATAGTGGTTCGGCCAACGTTGCCTACGTCACTTCTCTCAAGGGCCTCCTTGAGGTTCCACTACTTGCAAGACCTCTTACAAGTTTTTCACCAAGCTTCCGGGTGCTTGGTAACCTATCCACCAAGCTTACGGGTGCTTGGCAACCTTACAATTTCTCCAAGCTCTCTCTTGGATATTTCTCTCAAAGTCTACTTCACACTCGAAGTAGTTTTACAAAGGTTTAGCTCACTAATAAAGAGATAGAAACTTACTAGAATATTATTACAATAATCCCTTAGCACCCCCTTAGTCCTTGGCAAGTTTGCTGCAACTTCTCTTTTATAGTTGAGCTTCAAAGCCCTCCAAATAGCCTGCCAACGACTATTTTGTGCTCCTGCAACGGCTCTTTAACGTTCTTTTCTGGGCTGGCGGTCGACCGTCGCATCGTCCGTGACATCGTCCGCCAGGTTCTTCTTGAGCAATGGTCGATCCACGCATCATCCGTGAAGCGTCACGGTCGACTGTCGCATCGACCGTGACATAATCCGTCATGCTCTGTTGCGAAAACCGCTTCTCAGGGTCGATACCTTGTTCGACCGTCGCACCTCCAAGACATGGTCACATAGCTCACGGTCGATCGGTCCATCGACCGTCAGGCTCTTTTCCCATGAATAGCTCTTGCGATCAATCCGTGCATCAACCGCCATATCCCATGATCGATCCATGCATCGACCATCAGTACAAAAACACATTAATTATGATTTTAATGCTTTCCAAATTTAGGGATACTAATATTAAACTATTGTTTTATCATCAAACATATATTGACATCATCGAAATTATATTAGGGCTAACATGGTCTACCACCAATCTTATCGCCGGAATCCGTTGATCACGTCGTCGAAATCCGTCACCATAAGTTAGAGTAAGTTGCTTGGAAAGAAGGGGCGTAGGAAGGGGAGAGGAGAGGACCAACTAGGGATTTAGGCTTTAGGATTTTATGTTTAGAATTTTATGTTTTTCAATTAGTTTTACTTTTAATTAAAGCCTATAGTGGCAAGTTATTAATTATTTCATTGTGTCCAAACTCCTCTTCAATGCATGTGTCGATCATGTAGGTTTGTGGGCACTCATCATCATCAGCAGGCTGCTTGGCAACATTAATCACATTAATATCTAAGGTCATATACCCAAAAGTCAGTTTCGTTAGACTATTTCTGCAATTAATTATAGCGTTTGCAGTAGCAAGAAACGGTCTACCTAGAATAAATGAAATTCTAGAATCAGCAGTTACTACAGCCTGTGTAACTGCATTAAATTTCAACTGTCTATTTGCACAAGCACATCACATCAAGGGATCTATGAGGACCTGTCCCTCCATTCCTGGGTTGACCGCCTGGGTCGGGCCCGTGGCTCGTTGTGGACCGCAAGGGCAATTTGGTAAATTGCGCCTTGTTGGTTTGTTTCACACCCGCGTGTGCACAGACTGACCTTGTTTATGTTTGTGCTTGATTAGAATGGTTAGGTGGACCCGGGATCGGAAGATCCCAGCTCGGGCGCGTTGAAGCTTGCATTTGGGCAGCTTACGGCCCTTGAGCGACCGATCGGACTCGTGAGCGAGTCGGTGGGTTTTTGACCCGTTCGGATCAATCCAAACATTTTGGATCGATCCAGCCTATCTTGGATCGATCCATTGTTGCCTTGGATCGATCCGGGTACTGTTGCAGGGTAGTTGAGCTTGCAGCAGAGTAGTTGAGCGGTGAGGACGGTCGTGTGCCGTCGCTCTCCGTTGTCAGAGGAGAGGACCTCTCCTTCACCTTCTCTTTCACCTTCCCCCTCCTTCCCCGGCCTTCCCCCTCACTTTTCCTCCTCTTCTCTTCCTCTTCTCTTTCCCCCCCTTCTTCCTTCCTTCTTCTTCTTCCCGCGGGCTCTGTTTCCCATGTTCTGGCAGCCCCTTCTTCTCCTCTTTTCTCCCTCCTCCGACCACCGTTTTGAGAGCTTGAAGGCTCATTGGATCCGTGGCGGCGTGAGGAAGATCTCTGGAGTGGTTTGGAGCTAGGTTGGTGACTATCTAGCGGGGAATCAACCGAGGAGTGCGTTTCCGGTAGGTATTCTACCAAGGAGAGTGGTTTAGGGGTGTTCTCTTAGTATAGCCGTTAGATCTTGCTGTAACTATGTTGTTGGATGCATGTTGCTTAGTATAATCTCTGGTTTAAGTTTCATGAACTTTGGTTAAGATTTTAGTAGGATTTATGCATGTTTTATTTCGGATTTTTCGGTTTCTGCTGTTCTTGAAGAACTGCCAGTTTGCGGCGCGTTTTTCGATTGGTACGTGTATTATCTTGGGTTGTGTTGAGAATAAGAGTTGTAGATCTATGAGTTATCTTTCCATTCCAGCTTATTTCGTATTTTTCCGATTTTTCTACGAATTCTGGTGAATTTTCTCGTGGCCTGCGATGAGACTGATCTGAAGCTTGTATGAGGCTGAAGCTGTTTGGATCGATCCAAATGTTCCGGATCGATCCAATACCTTCTTGATCGATCCAAATGTTCCGGGTCGATCCAAAGGTTGTTTGGTGAGGTTTTGTGGACTATTTTTAGTGGTTTTGATTAGTGTTTTCCCGATAATCGAATCGTTGGATGTTTCCCGATTTTGGATATGTTGATCCCGGCATGTAGATGTACATGAGTCTAAGTTGGATCTTGAATCCGACGTCGTTTGGACTTCGGATCGACGGGGTCAACTAGCTGCTATGTAGAGAATGTTTTGGTGTTTTAATATAATATTATATGTTCGGATTATAATATTATATTCTATTATTCTTCGATTTTCGGGGTTGCTTCCCCTTGCAGGAGTTTGCGGTTGACGGTCGTGGTACCATCGTAATGCCGGGATCCACTGCGGATCGGCTGGCAGCGGTTGGTAGTACCACTGCAGCGATCCTGTTGGACTTGTATGCTGCCTTGATGTCGTGCCCCGACCCGCGAAAGCCCAACCGGGCCGGGCGACGCGAACCGGAACCTACAAACCCGGAAAAAGACGGCGAGGGTTCCCTCTAACCTACAAACTGGACTAGTGCCTCTGTTGGGGCAGGTCCCTGGGGCAGACGCAGGAGTTGGTAGCTTCAGCAGCAGCCAGTTTCAGAGCCGCCACAAGCTTTCAGAGCTTCTCGCAGCTTGCGTTTTCCTTTGTGGCTCTGGGTTTTCACCCTTGTGACTCGTCCCTTTGTAGCCGTGCCGGCTTGGGACCTGAGTCGAGTGTGGCTTGAGAGTAGCCACCGATTGGGACAAGAGCTTGTGTTGGTTGCTCTTGTCGAGGCGTTTCCTAGAGGTTGAGAACCTCTAGGTGTCCGTCGCCCACGTGTGGTGCATGTTGGGGTTCGACGGCTTCCTCGGTTGCGTCGGTTGGTCGCGCACGGGGTTGTGCTTGTTTGGCCATGGGAAGGTGTCGTGAGCACACCTAACGGCGCTGTTTCGCTCTCCTTGAAGATCGCGGTTTGGCGATCCTTCTGCTTGTCGAGAGCTGGGGTTTGTTCACCGGCTTGTAGTGAACTTCTTCCCCTTTGTTTTCGAGGGTGCTTTGGAGAGCAGCTTTCCCCTCGTGTTGTTGTTGTTGTTGTTTGTGCAGCTGTCCTTCTTGAGGAGCTTTCTGGTTGTCGCCTTCGCGGGACATCGAGTTCGAGGTCGAGATTCCTTTGGGCGGTTGTGAGCGTTGTGAGTTTGCATGTGGATGCCAGCAACATTTGGAGAGTCGAGGACTCAGTCGGCCGAGTCGGTAGCTCGGGATTTCGTTTGCCCAGGTGTGTTACCTCAGAGTGTGTTCCGGTTCTCAGTGTGGATGGTTCCCTCCATACATGCACGGGCGTCAGGAAGCTAGTTAGTGTTGCAGCACAAAGTGTGCGCCCGCTGCAGTGTAACTATGATGTGTTAGCAGTTGAGAGACTTGTCGACCCCTTCAGAGTTTGACCTTCGCATCGACTACACCAACTGAGGATTCGGGATTGTGACATCCCGGAGGCAGCCTTCCGTACGAGTTACGGACTGTGCGAGTTCACAGTGATGCCGTTTAGTCTGACGAATGCACCAGCAACTTTCACAGATCTGATGTAGAGGATCTTCAGGCCGTACCGTGATCAGTTGCAGTAGCGTTCATCGACAACATCCTATTTACTGGTGCGTTGAGGAGGAGCACCAGCGATATTTGGCGTTTGCATCGCAGCTGCCGAGGGTGTATCGACGTTATTTGGCTCCCAGCGCGAGGTCTTGGCCTTCAGAGGCAGGTTTCGACGGACGGGCAGTCTCAGCGACTGGCAGATCAATTCATTCAGCCGGGCTCGACACAGATGTGCGACAGCAGAGGTTGAAGACGGTGTTCAAGAATCAGTAGAGGCATTTCCAAGACTACGAGACCGTTGACCAGAGTGACCAGGAGACCGGAGCTTTTGCCTTAAAGTCACTGAGTCAGTGCCTTTAAGGGTGATAGCCATCAGCAGTGGTTAAAGAGGCTAGAGCAGATTTGGTGGATTTGTCAGCTCATCAGAGACAGACAATCAGTTGGATCAGGTTTCAAGGATCAGATTCCAGATGACCTCCCCTTCGGTGTTTGCATCATCCCAGCTCTCCCGGCCAAAGAGATATAGATCCAAGGTATATATCTATATCCGGAACTCGTGGAGATCCGTGTTGTGGTTGTTATCGAGCACATGATAGAGGGCTGGACAGCGTCAGCAGATGGCAGGTCGTACTTAGGTAGCAGTGTTGCAGATTCGGCAGACCCATTACAGCCCGTTTCAGTGTCAGAGTGGGAGCGAAAGCATACCATGGCGAACGTCATCACCAGATTGCAGGAGGCTACTAGGTAGAGTATTTCCCACTGCTAGAGTTTTCCACTTCCAGCAGCCATCAGTCCAGACGGGTGTAGTGCCATTCTAGGTGTAGCACGGCAGTTCGTGTCGTTCATCCGATTGCTCAACCGACGTTGTTGAGACACCATCCACCATCCCAGACGTCGTCAGACAGTCCTCAGGGAGATCAGCACAGAGCAGACGAGAGAGCTACTCAGGTCAGAGGCGATGATCTTTGGAGTTCTCAGTTCCTGATAGGGTGTTCCTGAAGGTTCCTCCGTGCAGAGGATCAACTAGAGTTGGCAGAGAGCAGAGACCAGACGAGGTGGAGGCCGAGGCAACCCTACCCCGAGAGTCTGCACCAAGACCATGACGGCGTGGAGCGACGACGACATCGAGCCTATAGAGTTTCCTGACGGCTTTAGCAGACAGTTGATAGTACCCCAGAGGTGGAGTAGCAGATCCAGAGTTGCACGAGGACATCCTACGTGAGGTTCACTCCTCTCCTGTTGCTGCACATTCAGGAGGCATGGAGATAAATCATGGATTTCGTCGTCAGCTTGGTTGGCACCAGATACAGAGATTAGGTGCAGAGATCAGATACAGAGATTAGGTGCAAAGATCAGATACAGAGATTAGATGCAGAGATTAGATACAGAGATTAGATGCAGAGATCAGATCCAGAGACCAGATGTAGAGGTCAGTTCAGAACATATGAGATGAGTATGTGTGCCACATAGTAGTTCACTTGTCAGAGAGGTTTGTGTAGATCAGGCAGAGGCTTATGACGGCTTAGAGCCGGCAGAAGAGTTATGCAGATTAGAGGCGACGACTGTTAGAGTTTGCAGTCGGGCACAGAGTGTTCCTGCGAGCATCGCCGTACAGAGGGTCCGTCAGGTTTGGTAGAGGTGGTAAGTTGGCGTCCAGGTTTGTCGGTCCGTTTGAGATCCTAGAGAGGGTCGGTGAGGTAGGTTACCGCCTGGATCTTCCTCAGCACATGTCAGCTGTGCATCCGACGTTCCACGTGTCGATGCTGAGGAAGTATCACCCAGATCCGTCTCATGTCATCAGGGTGGATGACATCGAGATTGAGGCAGACGCGACGTTCGTCGAGCAACCAGTTCGAGTACTCGACCGGAGGGATCAGGTCTTGCGGGGCAAGACGATTCCTTTGGTCAAGGTACTGTGGAGGCACAGAGGCACCGAGGAGATGACCTGGGAGCGTGAGGCGCGCATGCGGCAGGAGTTTCCACAGTTGTTTTCATCTCGAGGCACCTCTTGTCCTGTCTTCTAGTGTAACTGTTTCTTTTTTTTTTCTGTTTCCGAGCCCTACCTTTATCGAATCTCGGGACGAGATTTCCTTTATGGGTATTAGGATGTGAGGACCTGTCCCTCCATTCCTGGGTCGACCGCCTGGGTCGGGCTCGTGGCTCGTTGTGGACCGCAAGGGTAATTTGGTAAATTGCGCCTTATTGGTTTGTTTCACACCCGCTTGTGCACACACTGACCTTGTTTGTGTTTGTGCTTGATTAGAATGGTTAGGTGGACCCGGGATCAGAAGATCCCAGCTCGGGCGCGCTGAAGCTTGCTTTTGGGCAGCTTACGGCCCTTGAGCGACCGATCGGACTCGTGAGCGAGTCGGTGGGTTTTTGACCCGTTCGGATCGATCCAAACATTTTCGATCGATCCAGCCTATCTTGGATCGATCCATTGTTGCCTTGGATCGATCCAGGAACTGTTGCAGGGTAGTTGAACTTGCAGTAGAGCAGTTGAGCGGCGAGGATGGTCGTGTACCGTCGCTCTCCGTTGTCAGAGGAGAGGACCTCTCCTTTACCTTCTCCTTCACCTTCCTCGGCCTTCCCCCTCACTTTTCCTCCTCTTCTCTTCCTTTTCTCATTCCCCCCCTTCTTCCTTCCTTCTTCTTTCCGCGGGCTCTGTTTCACATGTTCTGGCAGCCCCTTCTTCTCCTCTTTTCTCCCTCCTCCGGCCACCGTTTTGGGAGTTTGATGGCTCATTAGATCCGTGGCGGCGTGAGGAAGATCTCTGGAGTGGTTTGGAGCTAGGTTAGTGACTGTCTAGCGGGGAATCAACCGAGGAGTGCGTTTTCGGTAGGTGTTCTACCTACGAGAGTGGTTTAGGGGTGTTCTCTTAGTATAGCCGTTAGATCTTGCTGTAACTGTGTTGTTGGATGCATGTTGCTTAGTATAATCTCTGGTTTAAGTTTCATGAACTTTTGTTAAGATTTCAGTAGGATTTATGCATGTTTTATCTCGGATTTTCCGGTTTCTGCTATTCTTGAAGAACAACCGGTTTGCGGCGCGTTTTTCGATTGGTACGTGTATTATCTTGGGTTGTGTTGAGAATAAGAGTTGTAGATCTATGAGTTATCTTTCCATTCCAGCTTATTTCGTATTTTTCCGATTTTTCTACGAATTGTGGTGAATTTTCTCGTGGCCTGCGATGGGACTGATCTGAAGCTGGTATGAGGCTGAAGCTGTTTGGATCGATCCAAATGTTTCGGATCGATCCAATACCTTCTTGATCGATCCAAATGTTCCGGGTCGATCCAAAGGTTGTTTGGTGAGGTTTTGTGGACTATTTTTAGTGGTTTTGATTAGTGTTTTCCCGATAATCGAATCGTTGGATGTTTCCCAATTTTGGATATGTTGATCCCGGCATGTAGATGTACATGAGTCTAAGTTGGATCTTGAATCCGACGTCGTTTGGACGTCGGATCGACGGGGTCAACTAGCTGCTATGTAGAGAATGTTTTGGTGTTTTAATATAATATTATATGTTCGGATTATAATATTATATTCTATTATTCTTCGATTTTCGGGGTTGCTTCCCCTTGCAGGAGTTTGCGGTTGACGGTCGTGGTACCGTCGTAATGCCGGGATCCGCTGCGGATCGGCTGGCAGCGGTTGGTAGTACCGCTGCAGCGATCCTGTTGGACTTGTATGCTGCCTTGATGTCGCGGGCCGACCCGTGAAAAGCCCAACCGGGCCGGGCGACGCGAACCGGAACCTACAAACGCGGAAAAAGACGGCGAGGGTTCCCTCTAACCTATTGGTCTCCCTAGCAATTCATCAAAAAGCACCCTCAATTTAAAAACAACAATTAGCAGAACCTCAAACCACAGATTTAAACTCAAAGTGTTTAAAATACATATCCTCGGAGAGGGGAACATTCAAATACAACATTACTCCCGTCGGAGACTAACTAACATAAGGTGTAAAAGCAGTAAATATCGCCACCTCTCAAAATCCACCAGGCACCGCCGCACCGCCGACCAACTGCCCGGTAGGGGCCACAAAAGAAGAACTGACGCCTGCACCTGCAAAATGCAGCCCGTGTAGGTGTGAGCACTAAGCTCAGTAGGGATCTACACTACGACACACAGAAGAAAGAGGGAAACGCAACAGTGCCGCCCACAAGCAAGACTTGGGTGTGCAGCAAGGGTCCCATAACCCTTCGCTGGTGTCCCTGAAGGGAGGCCCAGTTATGGTCTTCCAGCCGAACTGGTCACATACTGGGTTGCCCTCAGCGAGGCAGGAATCCACACTACCTTCTCACTAGCAGGCACCGGACACTGCCTGGCGGGCAACTACACCGCTGGGTAGGCACCTCTTCCCCCAAAGAGACAATGACCCGGACACCGGTTTGCACCCACAACGTCTGGCTCGAGGCCGACACGACCTCTACAATCATCAAGCAATAAGTGCACCAGTCATCTAAGCCTATCATCGAATCGACTGGACACCACAATTCGAACCGGGTCCAAACTACCTAACCCCGGTCCAAACTACCCAACCCCAGTCATCTAAGCCTATCATCTAACTTACCAATTAATTGCTGCAACGCAGCACTCTAGTAAACAATTCATAACAAATCGTAAGAAAATCTGAAAATTATGAAATTAGTTGGGTTAGAGAGTAGATTCAAAGATTTACAACTCTTATATTCATCACAACCCAAGATCATGTACGTGCCGGCCGGAAAACACGCCGCAAGCCGGCTATTCTTTAAGAACAGCAGAAAACAGAGAATCCGAGCTTAATCATGCATAAAACCTACTAAGATCTCAACCAAAGATCATAAAACTCATATAAGAAATTCTACTAGGCATGAGGAATCCAACACGACAAAGATCAACAAGATCCAACGGCTAGATCTAAAGAAACCCACTAAAGAACACAGTAGGTAGAAGAACCTACCGAAGAACGCTTTCCTCGGCTGATCCCTCGCAACCAGTCACCAACAAGCCTCCAAACCACACCAAGAGCCTTCCTCTCATTTCCACGGATCCAACGAGCCTTAGAACACCCAAAATTATGGTCGGAGGAGGGAGAACGGAGGAGAAGAAGCTCGCTGCCGGAAACAGGGGAAGAAAGCAGATCCGCGGGAGAAGAAAGAAGAAGGAAGAAGAAAGGAGAAGAAGGAGGAAGAAAAGAAGGGAAAAGGGGGAGGGGAAAGCCGGGGGAAGGGAGAAAAAGAGAAAGGAGGGGAGGGAAAGTCCTCCCCCTCTGACAGGAGAGAACGACGGCCAACGGCGGCCGTCCTCACGAAGCAGAAAAAGCCACCGACGCGAGTCTGATCGATCGCTCCAAGGCGCGATCGATCGCTCGCATCCTGGATCGATCCCAACAACAAGTCGGATCGATCCGACACAGGCTGGATCGATCCGAGATCGATCCAACACCAGGTCGGATCTATCCGAGCGGGTCAAAACCCACTGACTCGAGTCCGATCGATCGTTCCAAGGAGCGATCGATCGCTCCCGAGCCGCCAATAGCCCAAAGACCTTCTGTACTAAGCGATCGATCTCCAAAGCATGTCAGATCGATCTGGCTAGCAAGGCCAGATCGATCTCACTAGCAATCCAGATCAATCTCCTTCGCCCAGAAAGGTAAACTTGGGCTAAAACATAAGCCCAAGCCCAGATTTTTCGATCTCGGGTTCACCTAGCCATTCTAAACAAGCACTAACACATACAAGGTCAGTGTGTGCACACACGGGTGTGAAACAAACAACAAGGCGCAATTTACCAAATTGCTCTTGTGGTCCAAGAAACAATGCGATCCACCGGATCGCGCGCTCGACGCGAAGCAAACCAACGAGCCACGGGCCCGACCCAGCCGGTCGACCCAGGAGTAGAGGGACGGGTCCTCACACTTGACATACTGTTGCATGCCTATTTCCTATTGCTTGTGTATGTTCATAGCATGCATTCTCTGTTGTGCATTAGTTGCATGGTTAGGGCGTGGGTGATTTGTGGATCGCCATCCCGAGGCTGGAAGCTCGGATTTAGCCTTAGGACCGGGGTTGGGTAGTTAGGACCCGGTTTGAATTGTGGTGTCCAGTCGAATTTGATGATAGGCTTAGATGACTGGTACACATGTTGCTTGGTGATTATAGAGGTCGTGTCGGCCTTGAGTCAGATGCTGAGGTGTGGCCGGTGTCCCACTGTGCTGACCCTGGGGTAGAGGTGTGGTCTACTCAGCGGTGCTTTTTCTCGCCTGCAGTGTCGGGTTCCTGCAGTTGTGTGTCACCAGTGTTGTTCCTGGTACTGAGTACTGCCCCTGGGCCTCAGGGACACGCGGTGGGGTTATGGGGCCCATGTATACACCCAGGTCTCACTTGAGGGCGACACTCTTGCGTTCCCCTTCCTTCTGTGTGACGTAGTGTAGAACCCTACTGAGCTTTATGCTCACTCCTACTCGGGTTGCGTTTGCAGGTGCAGGAGCCAGCTCTTCTTCAGTAGCCCCTACCAGGCAGGTGTTTGGTGGCGCGCCGACGCCTGGTGGGGTTTGAGGACCGGTGGTCCCTTTCTACACTTTTGTTATAGTTAGTCTCCTACGGGAGTATGATGTATAAACTATTGTAACCCTTTTGAGGTTTTTTGAATATTATATTATATCTTTTGAGGTTTGAAATTATTGTATTATTCAGGGGTGCTTATGAACTGTTTAATGAAATCAGTAAGTTGGGGGGAACCCCTCGCCATTATTTTCCGCATTTAGTTAGGTTCCGGTTCGCGTCGCCCGGGCCGGTTGGGCTTTCGCGGGTCGGGGCGCGACAGGATCGATCTTCCCTCAAGGAAGATCGATCACCATGCCAAAGGATCGTTCTTCCCCCCAGGAAGATCGATCACCTTCGTGACCAAGGACCTCGCCCATGTCAGCCAAAGGACATGATTGATCATCTCCAACAAGACGATCGATCCTTCCCGGGCTAAGCATGACCAACCCAGAGTGATCGATCATTTCTCAAGAATGATCGATCATGTTGGGTTCTCCGGCAACCGGACGGCGAGAAATATCATCGAAAAACTCTACAAAATCCCACAAAAACTTGGGATCTGGTAGTACGAACAACCACGAATCCAAAACCGATATTTCTGCTACAAACCAATGAACATGCAGCAAGATTAACTCAAACCCAACACATCCAATCTCAAAACTTCACAAAACTGGAAAGAAAGTAGGTAGAATCCCTACCTAGACTAGTCCAGTTTTAATCCTAGCTGCCAAGCCAACGATCGCCCTCAATCTCTTCCAAATCCAGCCAGCTTTGAGTTCAGGGGTGGTGAATTTCAAAAGAATTGAAAGAAGAAGGTCACGTTCATTTTATAGATAGATGAACCGACTTATGAATGATCGATTATTCAGGAGGAATGATCGATCTTTCATGCCGATCGCAACTTCCTGCGCCAAATGATCGATCCTTCCAGCGAGGGATGATCGATCATCACTAAATGATCGATCCATCTAGCAAGGCATGATCGATCATCTAGGTGCAGAAAGCTAGACTTGTGCTAGAACACAAGCCCAAGCTCGGATCTTTCGATCTCGGGTCCACCTAACTGTTCTAAACAGACATTATCATAAACATGGTCAGTGTGTGCACACGCGGGTGTGAAACAAACCGACAAGGCGTAATTTTCCAAATTGCCCTTGCGGTCCAAGAAATAACGCGATCCGCCGGATCGCGCGCTCGATGTGAAACAAGCAAACGAGCCACGGGCCCGACCCAGCCGGTTGACCCAGAAGTAGAGGGGCAGTTTCTCACAAGATGCCCACATCTATTGGGGTTGAGCTGGGAACTTCCTTCGTTCGTGTACGCTTAATGAGTTGATCAGCTTCGTGATCTGGCTCTTAATCTCTTGAATATCCTCCTTTCTTTCCTTGGATTCCCGCACAATCATAGATCTCAGTTCCCGCAAACTATCAGTAAATGTAGGCCTAGGAAAACCGGATGTATTATAAGTAGGGTTAGAAAAAAGCTTATTGAGTGGTGGTTAATGATGCTCGTTGCTTTGAAGAGTGTTCGACTTCCAGCTGAAGTTCGGATGCTCTCGCCACCCTGAATCATACGTCTTTGAAGAGGTAGTGTACGGCCTCCTGAATGCGCCCATGGCGTTGCAATGTTCATTGTACATGCCTCTCATCTTAGCATAGGTGGGGTAATCGTCAATATGGTGATCCACGCCCTGACAGATCACTCAAGGCCCAGCTAGCTTTGGAGGTTCGTTGTATGGAGAGGTCCGGACAACCATGATATCTTTGGTCTTTATTAGCTCTAGATCCCTTGTCAGGCTCCCCACTTTAGCCTTGAGTGTATCTTCCTTGCGCAAATGATATATTCCTTCACCCTATTGTTGCAATGATGGTCTGGCTCTGCTAGTACTATCTATTGCGCTCGGCCCAATCCATGTATGAGCTTTCTCAGCAAGCTCTGTCAAATATTGAATAGTTGCATCAGAATCTTTTTGCAGAAATTCTTCATTACACATCATTTCAACAAATTAGCGTTCTCTAACAGTTAATCCATCATCAAAATAACTAATAAATCGCCAACTCTCATACCGGTAGTGAGAACACAAGTTCAACATGTCTTTAAATCGCTCCCACGCCGATACAGAGTCTCACTATCCTTCTATGCGAAGGTCGAGATCTGTCTCTTAAGTGCATTGGTCTTGTGCTATGGAAAGTACTTGTTGAAAAACATCTGTGTCATTTCAGCCCAAGATCCTACCGATTGTGGTCTCAAAGAATATAACCAACTCTTCGCTCTATCTTTCAATGAGAACGGGAAGAACTTAAGTCGGATCATGTCTAGTGCGCCTGGTTGGCCATGAAAGATCGCTACTACTTCTTCAAACTCCCTAATATGCACCTACGGATTTTCATTTTCCAATCCATGAAAGGTAGGAAGCAACTGAATTATGCTAGGTTTAAAGTCTACATGTGTTGCATTAGGTGGAAACATGATGCATGAAGGCGTAGCAGTGCGTGTGGAATGCAGATACTCTTGCAAACTCCTAGGAGCATGTTGTTCTTCGTGCTCAGTCATAATCAAAATATGCTGTGAAGTCTGTGACTGTGCGTCAAAAAGATCAACAATGTATGTATCGCTAAAGGAAAGAAACAAAGAATAAAGAAAGGAGTGAAGTTACTGCCTTGATGTTGTCAATCGTCCCACTGATGATTTTGGCGCCTTTCTTTTCCCCGGCAATGGCGCCAATTTTTGATGTCTCTCAAATTTGTCTCGCACAACGGTCGGGGTGCAGTACATCATAAGAGAGGTCGATCCCAAAGAGAAACAAGCAGAAAGGATCCAGAAGCACAGATAGATTGAAGATTTAATGGTAAAATAAAGTTAACAAAGGAAATTAAGATTTAGATGATGCTAGGCTTCAGGAATTCCTCACTCAGACTTGGGTTCTTCTCTTATCAATGGTTCATGTAAGACTCAGTCGAGTGATTCACATCCCAATCACATCGACTAGAAGATATAGAATTATGAATCTGATAAAATATAGATGTCTCTACCTATGATTGGTTCTTCTCATTACAGCTCTAACTCTGTCCTACCAGAACCTAAGAATACACGATACCGGCTGTCACTACAGGCAACACACAGCAGATATTTAACAGGATAAAGCCCTAATCTTGTCTTATCAGATCCCTAAGAATATACAATACAAGCTGTCACTACGAGAAATGCATAACAAAGATTTCACAAGACTAGATAGAAAAACACAAGAGATAACTATAGGATCACAATATCATAACAAAAGCATGATTGAAGTTATAATAATGTTCAACCACATAACAATATGTGAAGATCCAATACATATATAAAGTTTAAACATTGAAGATTAAAACATGAACCAATGATAGAGAAAGAAACCCTAGTCCTTGCTTAGTCATCCATCCATGATACGAGCGGTCTACTCGTAATCATCTCGTATCGGGTCTCTACTACTCCAATTGAAAAGAATTGAGTCTGATTAGGCTTGATTGGCTGAATCAAGTCTGGCTTGAGCTGGTTTAGATCTGGCTGAGCCTGATAGGATAGGACTTGACTGTGTCAAGTCTAAGTTGATATGGATCAGGTTGACCGGGTTGGATTGGGCTAGATCTGGATTAAGTGGCTAAGTCAGGATCAAGTGGCTGGCTGAACTAGGCTGGATCTGATGGCTGAGGGTCGCCAGAGTGGATCGCCGACGTAGGGGCGTCGGCGGCGGTCGGGACCTTGGCAGGAAGGGTCGTCGGACGGTGGGGAAGAGTGGTGGCTTGGATCCAAGAGATAGGTGGCGGATCCGCCGGATCTAGGATATTGGCGGTGGGTTTAGAGGAGGCCGGTGTCGGGGACGATGACAAGGAGCTCGGTGGGGGCTTGGAATGATCGGGATCGGGTCTAGGGAGGCCGAGGAAGGGTTTTAGGATGATTTAGGGGTGAGATCGGGGTCGGATATGGGTTGACGGTGATGGGGATGAAGGTCGGGTTGTTGGGTTGCCATGGGGATCACCGGATAAGATGGTGAAGGGCAACGGGAAAGAGATGGCCGGGGCCTTGGGGCTCGAGGAAAGTGGATGGAGGTCTTGGATGGTAGCGGGGCGGCCGAAGAAGAGAGAACGACGGTGGTGGATAGGGTTCCGCTCACGGGAGAGAAGAGAGGGGAGGATGACGTGGCGTTGACGTGGAGGAGAGAGAAAGTGGCAGGGAGAGAGAAATACCGAGAGAGGCGGTGCCGGCTGCGGAGAAGGTGACCAGCGAGGAAGAATGTGGATTGATGGATGTCGGTTGAAGAGAACTCTTGGGGAAGAGAACTCAGCCTCTGGATAATTCCAGATGGAGAATTAACCCTTGGATAACCCTAAGTAGAGGATTAAGCCATTACTCTATGAGAAGCTACTCCTAAACTACTCTCTACTTTATTCATCTAACTTACATCATTGATCATCCATGGATACATCATAACTACTGAGGTCCTTTTATAGAGGCCTCGACTGAGTCCGAATTCACCTATAAAACCTCCTTGCTTAATTAGCAAGTAATAAAGTTTCCATACTTAAACTCAACGTACTAACTCAAATGGACTCTTAATTAATTCCTAACAACTTGTGGTTATCTAGGAAACCAAATAACAACTAGGACTCAATTAAATATAAAAGACTAATAATAAATCCTAATTAGATACTAGGGATGGAAACGGGGCGGATTGGGGCGGGGATCTTCAAAACCGCCCCATTCCCCATTAAAGAACCATGCCCCAAAACCGCTGATGAGTGCATGAAAGTGCACTCTGAACGGTCTTATAACCATCTCAATTGCTAGATTATTATCCTTAATCAACATCTTTATTACTATTTTTACATCTATATGTTGCTTCACATGGTTGTTTCGAAAATGCAGGAAATTGGGGTTAAAAGAAGCTGAAAAGAGTATATTGATCAACTTCAAAAATTAATCTGTACCTGCTCATGAAGAACCAGATGATGTGCCATATATGGTTGGAAAGCTCTTGAAGTCTAGATTCTGGAGAATTTTACGGTTCATGATTCTGAGTTTCCTAGAGGATGTTACGGCAATTTTAGTACCGATGGCGCAGTCTGAATGGCAGAACAGAAAATAAGCTGGAAGTCCGATAGATCCGCCGATCGATTGGACTACGCAGAAACGTGACAGAACATATATTTTTCAGCCATATAGGGTCCGATCGATCCCTCCATCCCCCCTACGGGGTCCGATCGATCGGACTATGGTCTGATCGATCCGACATCCATAGTCTGATCGATCGGACTCGGGAATAGCCAAAAACAGCGGATTTTTACACAACCGATCGATCCAACACGCATAGTCCAATCGATCGGACTTGGGAATTAAAGGTTGACAGAACGTATGCTTTCTAGAGCAATACAGTTCGATCGATCCATTCATCAATCGGACACGGGCGAAGTCAGAAGTTGAAGTTTTAATGCGAGGGATCGATCCGACACCCTGGGAGGGATCGATCCGACGTTTCCAATGAAGAAAACCTACGGTTCAGATCTAATCCGTGGATGGAGAGATTTGGGGCTATAAATTGGATACTTAGGGTTAATCAAAAGGGGGACTTTTTTGACGTTTTTGGAGGCTCTTTTCTGGGTGTTTCCCAAAGGAAGAAGATGAAGGAATCTCTATCCATGGCCGAGTAATCCGCGGGCATGGCGGACGGATGACCTAGCGAGGATTAGGGTTTCTTCTCCAACAATGGTTCATAGTTTTTAATCTTCATTGTTAAACTCTTTTCTATGTATTGGATCTTCAAATATTATTTTCAGATTCTAGATTTCTATGTGGATGATTAATATTATGAATCCAGTCATGCTTCTTTCATGATCTTATAATCCCATAGTCTTCTCTTTTGATTCTCCTACCGAGTCTTGCGAGACCTTTGCTATGCATTGCCCGTAGTGACAACTGGTATTGTGTATTCTTAGGGATCTTGTAAGACAAGGTTGGGGCTCTATCCCGAGGAATCTTTGCTATGCATTGCCAATTGTGAGAGTTGGTATTGTGTATTCTTAGAGATCTGGTTAGAGAGAGTTAGGGCTTTGTCCCGATGAACTTTTGCTGTGCGTTGCCTGTAGTGACAGCCGGTATCGTGTATTCTTAGGATCTGGTAGGACGGAGTTAGGGTTACAACGAGAAGAACCAACCATAGAAAGAGACATTTATATTTTATTAGATTCATAATTCTATATCTTCCGGTTAAGGTGATTGGGATGTGAATCCCTTAACTGAGTATTATATGAACCATTGAGAAGAGAAGAACCTAAATCCGAGTGAAGTGATTCCTGAAGCCTAACCTTATTCAAATCCTGATTTCTTTCGTTAACTTTATCTTATCATTACATCTTCGATCTATTTTCTTAACTTTTTACGCTCTTGATTGTTTTCGATACATTGTTATCTGTGTTTCTGGATCTTTCCTGCTTGTCTCTCTGTGGGATTCGACCTCTCTTATGCTATACTGCACCGCGATCGCTGTGCGTGACACATTTGAGCGACATCAACCGCCCCATTCCCCACGGGGATTAGCAGGTTCGTACCGTCCCCATACCAAACGGGGTTCGGGGAATCACGGATCACAACGGTTTAGCATAAACATTTACAAAATCATAATCATGAATAATTCTCAAACCATTGAACCATGTCTAAAGATTCCATATCGCAATTGACTAAATAGTTTGGTCCAAGTACTATATCACTCACTACGCAACCGGGCAGAATATAGTTTAAACATAACTAAATCCAAAAAAAGTATAAAGATTAGAGAAAAATAAGTTAACGATTTAAAAAAACTCTTAGTAAAACACCATTGAGAACAAAAAAAAACTCTTGGTATTTTAGTAATTTAGTTATCGGGGCGGGGCAGATATGGGGCGGGGCGGGGAATCGGTTCGAGGAAAAACCTATACCAAACTTGCCCCATTCCCCACGGGGATCTATTGGGTTCTACCAAACCCATATCCACGGGGCAAAATCACGGATTTGGGGCAAGAAATCGGGGTGGAACGGTTCGGTTCCCCATCGGTTCGGTACAAATTGCCATCCCTATTAGATACTCTCGTTTGAACTATGGAAGTCCAAGCCAAACTACGAAAGAGGCTAAACCAACTTGGGTCCTTTTTTGGGCACGGGTCCAGTTGGTCGAGTCGGATCGACTCGTATCATCCCCCCTCCCTTCCGAATTGGCCTTGTCCTCAAGGCCTGAGTCAAGTTAGGTAGGAGGGCTCTATGTGGCTTGATCGAATCGCGTTGCTTCGGTAGCTCTGGACTCGGCGGGAAGAAACCAGGTTGATCCAATGATGGATCCTGTGGAAGCAGCAGCAAACATCTGATGGGTCTGCTGAGGGCGGAGCATCTAGCGGTCGATCTGATGGCTTAGGTAGCTCCAATAGTCGTGCTCTCACTGGTTCTCCTGGATCATCTTTGTCATGTCCCATGAGTAGTGTTGCCCATGACCATAGGATGTGATATGACCTCCATGATCTGATTAGCTGTGCAGGGACTGATGTCGCTCAAATGTGTCACGCACAGCGGTCGCGGTGCAGTACAGCATAAAAGAGGTCGAACCCAGAGAGAAACAATCAGAAAATATCCAAAACACAATTAACAATGAATTGAAGACAAACGAGAACTTAAGAATTAACTAAATTAGATCAAAGGCTTTAATGATAATTCAAGATTAACTAAAGATATCAGGATTTTGATAAGGCTAGGCATCGGGAATCACTTCACTCGGACTTAGGTTCTTCTTCTACCAATGGTTCATTCAATACTCAGTTAAGGGATTCACATCTCAATCACCTTAACCGAAAGATATGGAATTATGAATCTAACAAAATATATAAATGTCTCTTCCTACGATTGATTCTTCCTTATTATAGTTCTAACTTCATCCAACCCAAACCTAGGAATATATGATACTGGCTGTCACTACAGGCAACGTATAGCAAAAGTTCATCGGGACAAAACCCTAACTCTATCTAACCAGATTTCTAAGAATACACAATACCAACTCTCACAATCGGCAATGCATAGCAAAGATTTCACGAGATAAAGTAGGTAAATAATAGATAAAACTATGGGATTATAAGATCATGAAAGAAGCATGACTGGATTCATAATATTAATCATCCACATAGGAATCTATAATCTGAAAACAATATTTGAAGATTCAATACATAGAAAAGAGTTTAACAAAAAAGATTAAAACTATGAACCATGATGAAGAAGAAACCCTAATCCTCGCTAGATCATCCGTCCGCCATGCCCGCGGCTTACCCGGCCATGGATGGAGATTTCTTCATCTTCTTTGTGGCTTTTCTCCCCTCCAAAGCTCTGTAGAAAACCCCCTTGGAACCAGCCAAATTTCGGATTAAATAAGCATATATATAGGGGAACTCCCAAAATTAGGGTTT
Organism: Narthecium ossifragum; assembly: GCA_963920575.1. NCBI lineage: Eukaryota > Viridiplantae > Streptophyta > Magnoliopsida > Dioscoreales > Nartheciaceae > Narthecium > Narthecium ossifragum. The sequence goes on along the minus strand of OY986964.1, from coordinate 20,534,992 downwards.
TAGTTGAGTTGGACTTCTGGTGCAACTCGGATTTCCTAAATTAATCCTAGCAGCCCTATTCCGGTTGGAACTGGATCCAATCTAGCCGGAATTTGGAAACATGCTCAACATGAACATTGTAGATTAGGAAGTCTTCTACCAGATCTAGAAAATTTCGTAATATTCGGAGTTATATGGAATATGTGACGAATATTCTTCTCAGCTTCCACAGAACAGTTTTCCAGCTTGTCTAACTTCATCTATTCTTCCAATCTGCTATCAGACCATCCAGAATCTCACAAAATGTCCAACAGAAATATTGTAGATCTCTGAACCTTCTATCACGTACTCAAATTTCAGAATATTTAGACTTCAAGAGAATATGTTACGAATATTTTCCTACCAGTCGATGAAACTGTATTTCTCCTCATTTGCTGTAACCTGGGTCGCCCTGACTAAGATCGATCTTCATAGGGAAAAGGATCGATTGATGTGCTGTCGTAGGCACTCAAAAATAAAACCAATACCCTTCAAAATAAATGTAGTAGTGCGATTACGAGTCGATCCCGCGAAGAGTATTTAGCCTAGTTTTATGCTTAGTCAACATCCACCATCGGAATCCAACAACTGATCGTTGATGCAAGTATCAATGAATTCATACCATGAATATTCACCGTTCGAATTAAATTCGAATCTCTCCTCAATCATAGTTAATTAGAATGAATAATAAACTAGTATGGATTTGATATCAAACCTAGCAGTAGATCACAATGAATAATAAACAATTAGGCCTCCTAGCAATTAGACCAGACAATCATGAAGATTTAATCTCAGAAGAACATTCAATACTCATGTATAAACTTAACAATAAAAATATATTAGATCTCACAGTTTCATTGATTCCGAGGTTTCAGTCTCCTCGACTAAGAATTAAGGTTTAGCCACGCAAGGCCATCAAGAGCAATCCAATCCTTTGAAGAAGAAGGAAAAACCCTAGAAATATAAAAGAGATAGAAAAAGAGCAGCCAAAAGTGTCTCCGAATCCCCCCATATTCTCCCAAAGAAGTCTTTTTATAGGCTTTTATGAAACCCTAACTCGGATTAGATCTCAGCCCTTGATCTTTCCCGCAGAACCAAAAGGGATCGATCCCCCTTTAAAAGAGATCGATCTTCTTTCTTTCGTGAACTCAGGATCTGGATTTTGCCCGACCAAGATCGATCTCCTTTCAAAAGGGGTTCGATCTCTTTATTCCGGATTTTAACTTTCTCCTCACGGTCGATCCTCGCATCGTCCGTGAAAGCGTATATTTTTGACAGAGGCTGACGGTCGATGTGGCGGTCGATCTGACGGTCGACCGTGGGTCTTTTTCATCTCTAGGTGTATAAGGGATCGATCCCCTTTGAAAAGCGGATCGATCTCATTTTCTCTGCATGTTTCTTCTGGTGTTCTGCCCTGCGCTTGTTGTAGTAAAAGCACTGTAACTTTCTTTAGGAAGCTCCAAATCACGAACCGTAAAATTCTCCAGAAACTAGACTTCAAGAGCTTTCCAACCATATATGACACATTATCTGGTTCTTCATCAGCAGATACCGTTTAATCTTCAAAGTTGATCCATGTACTCTTTTCAGGTTCTTTTCGACTTAAGGACTTCAATTGCATCCTAAATCAAAATATAAGAATAATGAGTATATTTAGGAACTAAATAAGCACAGGAGACTAAGTATTAAGGGATAAAAATATAACATTATGCATCATCATCAAATTCCCCCACACTTAGCTTTTGCTCGTCCTCGGGCAAAACTTAAAATTCACTCTACTCCACATATCAAGGTTGCAACGCCATCAATAAAGAACAATCAAGCCCTTCACAATTCATAACATATCTTGAACAACGTTTTTAGACAACTTAAAAATCAATCAGTAAGTATTTTCACTTGAATATGGAGCATACTAAACAAGTAGACCCTCACGGAAATAAACACTCAACTCTCATGTGTTTGAAGGGTATGTATTTCACTCAAATTCATTCCAATGAAAATGATCTACCATAGGCTTGCATATCTTCTCATTCTCCACCACTAGAATCACATGCATAACACAAATCATAAGGACTTCAAAAGGTGGTAATGGGGTCCAGGACTAAGGTGGGAAATATTTGTGAATGTAGCTCAAAAGCCAATGGAACTAATGGAGCAAAAATGCTGATGTGCTGTCGCAGGCACTCAAAATAAATCCAGTACTCGTTAAAATAAATGTAGTAGTGCGAGTACGAGTCGATCCCACGAAGAGTGTTTAGTCTAGTTTTGTGCTCAGTGAACAAAGATGGGGGGTTTTAAACGTGAGGAAAAACAATAAAGAAATAATCTATAACGAAGAAACAAGTTGAATCAAGAGAACAAACCTTGGTCTGAGTCAACATCCACCATCGGAATCCAACAACTGATCATAAAAGCAAGTATCAATCAATTCATACCATGAATATTCATCGTCCGAATGAAATTCGAATCTCTCCTCAATCTTAGTTAATTAGAAACAAGCGATCCAATTAACCCTAACTACTAAACAACCTAAGACAAGCGCTGTAGATTTAATCTAGTAGCAGCGTTAAGAATAGGAAGATCGATGAAGCTAAATAACACAAGCACAAGCGGTTGCATTTAATCTAGTCAAATATTCTTCCTAAGATCTAATGAAATCTGAAACGCAGTAGATCATTAAACCCTAGTTGCTTCGCAGATCAGAGGGATCAAACAATTCCGGATTTGATATCAAACCTAGCAGTAGATCACCATGAATAATAAACTAGTAGCGCTCCTAGCAATTAAACAAGACAATCATGAGGATAAACACAGAAGAATATTCAATACTCATCTATAAACTGAACAATAAAAATAAATTAGATCTCACAGTTTCATTGATTCCGAGGTTTCAGTCTCCTCGACCAAGGATCAAGATTTAGCCACGCAGGGCCATTGAGAACAATCCTCAAAAGATTCCAATAAAGCAAAAGAAAACCTAGAAAAAATATAAAGGAGGAGAAAGAGCAGCCAAAAGTGTCCAAGAATGCCCCCTCAAACCTTAGAAAGAGTCCTATTTATAGCCTCAAGTGTATCCATCCTCGGATTAGATCACAATCGTTGATTTTCTTTACTGGGAAAGTCCGATCGATCCTTCTCGGGCTGTTAGATCGATCAGTCTCATTAAACTCTTCAATTTCTAGTTACGCCCGAGTCCGATCGATCGAACTATAGGCGCTGGATCGATCGGATGCGTAAAAATCCACCTTCTCTGGCTATTTTTGAGTCCGATCGATCGAACTTTAGTTGATCGATCGAACTTTAGTTGTCCGATCGATTTGGCTCATAAAAATATGCAATTTCTGACATTTCCCTAGTCCGATCGATCCAACTCTAGGAGTCGGATCGATCTGGCTCAGTAGGAGGGATGGTTCGATCGATCGGACCATGTTCAGCCAAAAAATACATGTTCTGTCATGATTCTGCATAGTCCGATCGATCCTACCTGGGGTGTCTGATCGCTCCAACTTTCCAGCATATTACTGTTCTGCCATCCAGACTGCGCCATCGGTACTAAAATTGTCGTAACTTCATCTAGAAAACTCGGAATCACGAACCGTAAAATTCTCCAGAATCTAGACTTCAAGAGCTTTCCAACCATATATGGCACATCATCTGGTTCTTCATGAGCAGGTACAGATTAATCTTTAAAGTTGATCCATGTACTCTTTTTAGCTTCTTTTCGACTTAAGGACTTCAATTGCATCCTAAATCAAAATATAAGAATAATGAGTGTATTTGGGAACTAAATAAGCATAGGAGACTAAGTATTAAGCGATAAAAATATAACATTATGCATTCTCATCAAATGCATCAATAAGACATTACAACCAATCACTCCGTTCAGCAACTTCTTCAACTTGGCTTTAACATACTCGGACCATATAACATTACCACATTGGCAAAGAGATTGCTCATAGGAATAATTTTGAACTGAAATAGTGAACAATCTTTTGCACAAACTTCCACCTTTTTAGAACTCATACATAGACACACCCCTCTCTTGGAGTATTAGTAGGATTCATAAACACATATTGTAACATGAAAAACAGTTTCCTCCTTCACTTTCTTTTCTTCTTTTTTTTTCCCAAACTTAGCCATACCACAAATGAAAACACCCCCACACTAGAACTTTTGCACCCATACATGTCATAATGATGATCAATGCTCCACTAGTCCTATGGCTTGGGTATCGTCATTATTTTTCAGGTTTAAGGATTGTAATGTGGGTTAACAATGAAGTCAATAAAGATCAAAGGTGTTTAGCAAAAGGATTTAATCACAAGGTAGGCTATTTGGCTTATGTAGCTTATAACAAAGATGACCTTAATCATGTTTATGTCTGCATGTCTCAATGTGACCTCGAATAGAATCAAAGTAAGTTCTAGAGAAACAAATCGATGGAAGAATATCTCTCATGAAAGAAAATAGTGAGAGTCTAAAGGCTCAAAATCTCACCAGCTTTTGTCTACTAATTTAGTCACTACCATCAAGGAAAATAACTCAACTAATTAATTCTAAGTCGCAAAATTACTCATTCAATCATATTATGAATATGTCAAGCTTAACTAATTCTTGCTCATGGCATATGCAACCTAGATCTCCTAGATCTCCTCCCCCACACTTGAAACTGACATTGTCCCCAATGTAAGGTGGAATGCAAAGAAAAGGTAAATATAACTAAAATGGAAATACGAAAATAAAAAGAGAAATGAACGAACTCCCCTTGGGTTGCCTCCCAAGCAGCGCCTTTGTTTATTGTCATTGGCTCGACTTCACGTTTTCTTCTTCAATCAGTATAATTTTGCTCCTCAAGGTCCAATTTTTCCACATTTTCTGTTCGAACGCCTTCATAAAAATGTTTAAGTCGATGGCCATTCACCGTAAACATTTTGGAAGTGGCTAAACTTTGAATTTCAACTGCACCATGAGAAAAAACATTACTAACAATAAAAGGTCCACTCCAATGAGAACGCAACTTACCTGGAAAGAAACGTAAGCGTGATTGGTAAAGGAGAACTTTCTGACCAACTTTAAACTCTTTTCTAGAGATCATCTTGTCATGAAAAGCTTTTGTCTTTTCCTTGTAAATCCTGGCGCTCTCATAGGCATCATTGCGAATTTCCTCTAATTCTTGTAGTTGCAACTTCCTGTGTTCTCCACTCTCATCCATCTTCATGTTAAAGCTCTTCATAGCCCAATAAGCCTTATGTTCTAACTCAACTGGAAGGTGACATGGTTTCCCAAATACAAAGCGATAAGGTGACATACCGTTGGGTGTCTTATATGCAGTCCTATATGCCCACAACGCATCATCCAAACGCAAACTCCAATCTTTTCTATTTGGATTTACTGTCTTTTCAATGATGGACTTGATCTCTCGATTTGACACTTCCGCTTGCCGACTGGTTTGCGGATGATAGGCAGTTGACACCTTATGGGTCACATGGTACTTCCGTAGTAACGCCTCAACATTCCGATTGCAAAAGTGAGTGCCTCGATCACTTATTAGAGCTCTTGGAATTCCAAACCTGGATAATATGTTAGACTTGATAAAATCTGCAACAACTTTAGAATCGTCAGTCCTGGTAGCTTTAGCTTCTACCAATGTCGAAACATAATCGACATCAAGTAGAATATAAACATAACCGAAAGATATAGGGAACGGACCCATGAAATCGATGCAACAAACATAAAAAATTTCACAAAATAATATGGGCTTTTGTGGCATCTCATTCCTTTGGGATATATTACATGTCTTTTGACAATTCTCGCATGACTTACAAAGAGAGTATGAATCTTGAAATAAAGAAGGTCAATAGAAACCACATTCTAACACTTTTCTTGCCGTTCTCTTAACTCCAAAGTGACCTCTACAAGCATAAGAATGACAAAAAGTGAGTATAGAAATAATTTCATTTTTAGGAACACAACTTCTTATCACTTGATCTGCACAATGCTTCCATAAATATGGGTTATCCCACACATAGTATTTAGCATCACTTTTGATCTTATCTCTTTAAGCCCTAGACAAATCAGAAGGTAACATATTAGTAACCAAATAATTCACAATATTTGCATACCAAGGTAATTTCACGTTTGCGGAGAACAGTTGTTCATCAAGGAATGTTTCCTGCAAACGAAGTTTATCCTCCACATGAATTAAACGACTCAGATGATCTGCGACCCTATTTTCTGTTCCTCTTTTGTCTTTTATCTCCAAATCAAATTCACTAAAGAGAAGTATCCATCGTATTAATCTCGGCTTTGCCACCTTCTTCGTCATTAAATAATAAAGAGCTGCATGATCAGAGTAAACAATGACTTTAGTACCAAGTAAATAAGACCGAAATTTTTCTAAAGCAAACACTACGGCTAAAAGTTCTTTTTCAGTTGTAGAATAATTTCTCTGGGCATCGTCCAAAGTCTTGGAAGCATAGTAAATTGCATGAGAAGCTTTTCCAATCTTTTGATCCAAAACCACGCCGACTACATAATCACTTGCATCACACATCATCTCGAAAGGAACGCTCCAGTCAGGGGGCTGAATAACTGGAGTAGAAGTCAACAATTCTTTCAGTTTATCAAATGCCTCTTTGCATGCATCATCGAACTCAAAAACCTTGTCCTTTTGTAACAACGTGCATAGCGGTAATGCTATTTTGGAGAAGTCCTTGATGAATCTTCAGTAAAAACCTGCATGTCCAAGAAAAGAACGAACTTCCCGCACACTAGTGGGATAAGGTAAAGATTGAATGACATCAACTTTAGCTTTATCAACCTCAATTCCTTTAGATGAAACAACATGACCCAAAACTATACCTTGTTCAACCATGAAATGACATTTCTCGGAATTTAACACAAGGCTAGTTTCTATACATCTTTGAAGAATAAGTGTAAGGTTATGTAAACAATTATCAAAGGAGTTTCCATAAACTGTGAAATCATCCATAAAAACCTCTATGATATGTCCAATATAATCTGAGAATATACTAACCATACACCTTTGGAAAGTAGCCGGGGTATTGCAAAGGCCAAATGGCATGCGACGATATGCAAAAGTTCCGAATGGGCATGTGAACGTCGTCTTTTCCTGATCTTCAGGGGCAATTACAATATGAAAATATCCTGAATAACCGTCAAGAAAACAATAATAAGAATGACCAGCTAATCTTTCAAGCATCTGATCAATAAAAGGTAAAGGGAAGTGGTCCTTGCGGGTTATAGCATTTAATTTTCTATAATCAATACAAACCCTCCATCCATTCTGAACACGGGTGGTAACTAACTCATCTTTTTGATTTCTCATCATGATTATTCCTATCTTTTTAGGAACTATTTGAACTGGACTAACCCAAGTGCTATCCGAAATAGGATAGATCACTCCAACTTCAAGAAGTTTGAGGATCTCCTTCTTTACTACATCCATCATGGGCGGGTTTAACGTTTTTTGTGGTTGGCGGGAAGGTTTCGCTCCCTCTTCAAGCAAGATACGTACATGTACTCGGGCTGATTCCCTTGATGTCTGCAATTGTCCAACCAATAGCTGTCTTATGCTTCTTAAGAACCTGCAAAAGTTTTTCTTCCTGTGGTGCACTAAGGTTATTGGAAATAATCACTGGTAACACTCCTTCATCTCCAAGAAAAGCGTATTTAAGATGAGTAGGAAGAGGTTTCAGATCCAGAATAGGTGCTTGCAACACAGTGGGTAATGATTTCTCATTAGAAACAGGTAATGGACTATAAGAATCGTTACCTGATTGTTGAAGTGTTGAAACATCATTCAATGTGGCAAGAGTTTCCTGCAAACTAGTACTCAAAGATAGCTCCTTATTTTCTTCCTCAAGAGAGTTACTAATAGCCACTTCCAATTCGTCTTTGCTATCATGTTCAAAAACTTCTTGTGATAAAAACTCAATCACATCAATTGAATACACTGAACAATCATCAGCAGGATATTTCATGGAATCATAAATATTAAACTTAAACAGTTTCACCATCAAATTCCATGGTAAGTGTGCCACTATGGACATCTATCTTAGTCTTGGATGTCTTTAAGAAAGGTCTTCCCAACAAAATAGGAGTAGTTTGATCACCATTCTCCATGTCAAGCACATAAAAATCAGCAGGAAAAACTAAATCATTGACTTGCACAAGAATATCTTCAACTACACCTTTAGGATAGGCGTTAGATCTGTCAGCCAATTGAATCACAACACCAGTTTCATTCAAAGGCCCAAGGTTTAAAGAAGAATATATAGAATATGGCATGACATTGAGAGAAGCTCCTAAATCTAACATGGCCTTCTCAAATTTGGTGTTACCAATTGTACAGGGGATAGTAAACATAGCTGGATCTGTACACTTTGTAGGAATTTTTCTTTGAAGAATTGTAGAAACATTTTCCTCTACTTTCACCTTCTCATATCCTTTAAGTTTTTGTCTCCTCTTAATTGTACACAATTCTTTCAAGAATTTAGCATAACGAGGTACTTGTTTAATAGCATCTAAGAGTGGACTATTTACCTCGCATCGGCGAAAAGTCTCATATAGATCTGAATTCTTCTCATATTTTCTTGATTCTATTAAAGCCTGAGGAAAAGGAGGCACTGGTTTATAATCAGAAAGAGGTGGAAACTTACGCTTAGGTACGTCGTCGTCATCGGGGAAGATTTTGTCCGCGACAATATTTTGCTCTTTTCCTTGCGGTGAAGATGCAGTGACTTCCTTTGCTGCAACCTCAACTTCTTTACCACTTCTCAAAACAATTGCACTTGCATTTTCTCTTGGATTTATTAGCGTTTGAGAGGGTAATTTTCCCGAACTTTGTGCCTCTAGCTTGCTAACTGCAGTCGCCATCTGGCCTATCTGATGTTCCAAACCTTGAATACTAGCCTTCGCCTCTTGCTGAAATTGCTTTGTCTCCTGTTGAAATTGCAAAGTATTAGTAGCAAGGGATTTAACAATATCTTCTAAAGACATACCAGAATTGGGAGTTAGGTTTGGTTGTGGTCTCGGGGGGTATGGCGGTCTATATTGTTGATATTGCTGGCCAGTTGGGCGAAATTGAGTTGCGGGCTGATTTACTTGTCGATTCCCATAGTTCAGATTGGGATGATCCCTCCATCCCGAATTATACGTGTTTGAATAGGGATCATACTTCCTTTGCAGTAGTCCAGGGAAACTCCCCGCTGCATTCACTTGTTCACTGGGCTCCTCTTGAAGAGTTGGGCACATGTCGGTTGGATGTCCTGCCACTGAACAAATTTCACAAGCCTTCACTGTTTGCATACTACCTACAGCCATTTGACGAACAAGAGAAGTTGGACTCGCAATCTGTTGTTCAAGAGATGAAACGTTTACCTCATTAACATGTTTTGAATAAGAATTAAGTCTAGTATTAAATTGCTAAGAATTAGCCGCCATATTTGCAATCAAGTTCCTCGCGGCTTTAGGAGTTTTATCCACCAAAGCTCCTCCACTAGCGGCATCAATCATACTCCTGTCATTGGTTAGTAAGCCCTCATAGAAATATTGGATAAGTAATTACTCACTAATTTGATGATGGGGACACTTGCACATAGTTTCTTGAAACGTTCCCAATACTCATGTAGAGACTCTCCGTTATGTTGCCTTACACCACAGATCTCTTTCCGAATGTTAGCCGCCCTTGAAGCTAGAAAATATTTCTCCAAAAACAACCTCTTCATCTCATTCCATGTAGTAATACTCCCAGATGGTAAATAATAAAGCCAATCCTTAGCCGAATCCTTCAAAGAAAATGGGAAGGCTCTCAATTTGATTTGATCTTCAGTCACCCCCATGGGTTTCATACTTGTGCACACAACATGAAGCTCTTTTAAATGCTTGTGAGAATCCTCACCTGCAAGTCCATGAAAAGTAGGTAAGAGATGTATTAGTCCAGATTTCAATTCAAAAGTAGTAGCAACATCCAAAGTAGGGAATGTAATGCATAAGGGTTGTTGATTCAAATCTGGGGCTGCAAGTTCTTTCAAAGTCCGATTTCCGGCCATGACTTCCTCCTCTAGTAATTCCGAATCACTAGCAAATAAGTGGTCAAGAGCCAAATTGTTCTCCTCAATGTTTCTCCGAGCTTCCCTCCTTAACCTGTGTAAAGTTCTTTCTATCTCTGGATCGTACTGCAAATCACCTTGATTAAAAGATAGAGCTATACTCATAAACAATCAAGAAGATTCCGGTAAACTGAGAAAAACAAATCCAGAAAATTTGTGTAAACTCTTTTTTTTGGTTATGAAAATAAAGATCACAATAAGCACAAAAATCAACTAAAATCTTCCCCGGCAACGACGCCAAAATTTGATGTGCTGTCGTAGGCACTCAAAAATAAAACCAATACCCTTCAAAATAAATGTAGTAGTGCGAGTACGAGTCGATTCCACGAAGAGTGTTTAGCCTAGTTTTATGCTTAGTGAACAAAGATGGGGGTTTTAAACGTGAGAAAAACAATAAAGAAATAATTTAATGCGAAGAATTGAATTAAATCAAGAGAACAAACTTTGGTCTGAGTCAACATCCACCATCGGAATCCAACAACTGATCATTGATGCAAGTATCAATCAATTCACACCATGAATATTCACCGTTCGAATTAAATTCGAATCTCTCCTCAATCATAGTTAATTAGAAACAAGCGATCTAATCAACCCTAACTACTAAACAACCTAAGACAAGCACTGTAGATATAATCTAGTATCAGCCTTAAGAATAGGGAGATCGATGAAGCTAAACAACACAAGCACAAGCGGTTGCATTTAATCAAGTCGAATATTCTTCCTAAGACCTAACAATCTCTGAAACACAGTAGATTATTAAACCCTAGTTACTTCGCAGATTAGGGGGATCAAACAATTATGGATTTGATATCAAACCTAGCAGTAGATCACAATGAATAATAAACTAGTAGGCCTCCTAGCAATTAGACAAGACAATCATGAAGATTTAATCTCAAAAGAACATTCAATACTCATGTATAAACTTAACAATAAAAATATATTAGATCTCACAGTTTCATTGATTCCGAGGTTTCAGTCTCCTCGACCAAGAATTAAGGTTTAGCCACGCAAGGCCATCAAGAACAATCCAATCCTTTGAAGAAGAAGGAAAAACCCTAGAAATATAAAAGATATAGAAAAAGAACAGCCAAAAGTGTCTCCGAATCCCCCCATATTCTCCCAAAGAAGTCTTTTTATAGGCTTTTATAAAACCCTAACTCGGATTAGATCTCAGCCCTTGATCTTTCCCGCATAACCAAAAGGGGTCGATCTCCCTTTTGAAGAGATCGATCTTCTTTCTTCCGTGAACTCAGGATCTGGATTTTGCCCGACCAAGATCGATCTCCTTTCAAAAGGGGATCGATCTCTTTATTCTGGATTTTAACTTTCTCCTCACGGTCGATCCTCGCATCGTCCGTGAGAGCGTATATTTTTGACAGAGGCTGACGGTCGATGTGGCAGTCGATCTGACGGTCGACCGTGGGTCTTTTTCATCTCTGGGTGCATAAGGGATCGATCCCCTTTGAAAAGCGGATCGATCTCATTTTCTCTGCATGTTTTTTCTGGTGTTCTGCCCTGCGCTTGTTGTAGTAAAAGCACTGTAACTTTCTCTAGGAAGCTCCAAATCACGAACCGTAAAATTCTCCAGAAACTAGACTTCAAGAGCTTTCCAACTATATATGACACATTATCTGGTTCTTCATCAGCAGGTACAGTTTAATTTTCAAATTTGATCCATGTACTCTTTTCAGGTTCTTTTCGACTTAAGGACTTCAATTGCATCCTAAATCAAAATATAAGAATAATGAGTGTATTTAAGAACTAAATAAGCACAGGAGACTAAGTATTAAGGGATAAAAATATAACATTATGCATCATCATCATCGATCTTCTTGAAACTTGCTCTGTATCAACTCTCTGTCAGCATCTGAGCACAAAAATAGATCGATCTTCTTTGGGATCAGATCGATATTCTTCTTCCGTAGGTGCTTGCTCCCGCACCTATCATACTAAAAATGTCATATCTTCCTCTAGGAAATTCCAAATCATGAACCATAAAAACTCTCAGAAACTAGACTTCCAAAGCTTTCCAACTATATATGTCACTTCATTTAGTTCGTTCCGAGAAGGTACAGTTTTGGCATTAAAGACCCATCTTTTCTTCAATTTTCTGCGTAATTTAAATAACTTTGTGAAGTAACATATATGTATAAAATCATCTATATTAATCATGAAAACTAAGCGAATAAGCTGCTCTTAGTAATGTTCAGAGTGCACTTTCATGCACTCATCAGGGACTTGGCTTGTAACTGAGTCAAGTTGGCTTTCCTCCAGTCTGAAGTGAAGTCGGCTAGGCCACGCTTTCGCTGCACTATTCTAGGCTTGAAGTTGGTTGAACCAAGTTGAATCTTCAGCGGTGCTGAGTCATACTCTGGTCCAAACCTGTCTGACGTGGTTGGTTCTTCCGGTGTTAATCTGAACTTGGGGTTAGTTGAGTGAAACCGGTGGTACCATTATAGTCAAATCTGATCAGATTTAATATAGCATCTGAATAAGGAGGGTAGCTTACTTGATGTTTCATATCAACCTTCGGATGCTTGATCAACGGCTGTTGACACATCGTGATCATTTGGACATGATCTGGATGGTCCTGATCGCATGGGGCTCCATGATCCGGTTCAGATCAAAGATCGAAAGCACTGGATCGATGATCAGGTTGATCAGACGGGTGGATCAAGTTGCAGTCTTGATCGGCCAGTTGAGAAGCTGCTGCAGATGGATCAACGGCGAAACGAGGTCGTCGGAGTGTTGAAACGACATAGGAAGCTTCACAGAGTCATGGAGGTTCCATTCGTACGGTTTGATCACTGGATGGGGCTTCGAATGCACCGGATCTGATGGTGGTGGTATGGTGGAGGTCATCATCGATGATCGTCGGTGAAGGAATGCTCCTTGGTAGCCAGGGATGAGCGAAAACGGTTCGGGGAGGTCTTGGAACCTTTCTCGTGTGGTCTGATCGTGAGATCGTTTTCGGAACATAGCGGGATGGAGGATGCCGCAACAGGGGAGTTCGCCGGAGTTGAATCTCGGTTATCCAAGCCTCGATCCTAGTCGTGGTCAGCCACAGTGACTTCGGGGATGGACGCCTGATGAGTGCATGAAAGTGCACTCTGAATAGCCTTATAACTAGTTTAATAACTGGATTTTTCATCCTTAATTAGTCTCTTTAGTACTATTTTTATACTTATATAATTTTTCATCCTGGTCGTGCTTCACAAAGTTATTTGGAATATACAGGAAAGTGGAGCTAAAGAAGCAAAGATAGGTCATATTCAACATCAAATATGTACTTGCTCAGAATGAACCAGGTAATGTTCTAAACATGGCTGGAAAGCTCTTGAAGTCTAGTTTCTGGAGAATTTTACGGTTCGTGATTTGGAGTTTTCTAGAGGAAGATATACTATTTTTAGTACGAGAGGTGCAGGCAAAGCAGTTATGGAAGAAGAAGATTGATGTGATGCTCAAAGGATCGATCTCCACCCATGGAAGAGAATGATCTTCTAAATGCATTTAATCCTGACAGAGAGCACCACTTGAAAGGATCGATCATCTCACTCGAAAGGATCGATCAATTAAGTGAATTTTTACGTGACAGAGAGCACGAATTGCAATGATCGATCTTCCTTCATGGAATGATCGATCATCCACGGGGCGAGACCAACGACACAAGAACAAGATCGATCTTATCACACCCTGACCCAGAAAACCCATCCGGTCCAGGGCGTGAGTGTCCTAATCTAACTTCTGAAATCAAACGACGAGAGTTTCCCCTGTATTTCCTCAATTTGATCCCTGTGCAGTTTACGAATTCACCACATATTTAAAACAATAAATAAAATAATTTTAAAATCAACATTAATACAGTTCTACTATTATCATTTCATTTACTGACACAGGTTCTTGTACATCATCTATTTATACAATAATTCCACCACAACTACAATATACATCACCTAGGGCACACCTTCGGCCCATCTAATTATCTAAACATCCCAAGGGGCATGACTCCCTTGATTCAACCACAAGGCTAGCATAGGCTTAGATACATCAATGTATGCAATACATGAATAAATAGCATTCTATCCAAAAGTTGCGTGGATACTAAGCATACTTCGTAATCAATTGATAATTAAGCTAGAAGGTTAGGAACACAAATAACCGTGTAAGAATCGAGGGATTAATCTCCCAAAACTTATCTAATCATCATGTATCTACCAAATACAGCTAAGAATGTCAATACATGATAGTAGATTGATAAGTCACAAAATATACATAATTCACCCATTCAACTGGGCTTTGTTAGCTCTCAAGCAATGCATTTTTAATATCTTTTCATATGGTTTCAGGTACAAGAGCTTTCGAAGAGAGTTGCATGGATTTCGAACCAAAAGACATCAGTAGAACAGATCCAGACAATTTGGATCGATCCAAGGTCATTTTGGATCGATCCCGATCCTTTTCCAGAAGGCCATAGTTTTTATTCAAAGTTGGATCGATCCGGATTATTAATGGATCGATCCAAATATCTCTTCCTAGAGAGATCGGTACAAAATGGATCGATCCAAACCGTCATGGATCGATCCATATTTCTTTTCCCAAGAGCACTTATTCTTGGGTACAAAATGGATCGATCCAAATTTGACTGGGATCGATCCATATTTCCTTTCACATAAAGGTATGATCTTTTGCTCATATTGGATCGATCCAATATTACTGTGGATCGATCCAAGATCGCTGACGGTTATAAATGGACGGCTCAGATCTAATCCGAGAGTCCACGACTTGGAGCCTATAAATAGGGGTTTTGGCTCTAATTTGGGGGTCTTCTTCTCTCTCTGGTTCCCTCTCTTGACAGCCTTCTTCCCTCCTCTATATTCTTGAGTTTTCTCCTCCAAGTCCCAAGGATTTAGGGCTCAAAAGGTGGAGATCAATGAAGAAGATGGAGGAAACCTCTCTTCCTATGAATCGTCCAACCAAGATGAGTAACTAAAATCCTCATCCTTGGGAATTCTATGATGTCTTAGGTGTTATTTTTAGATTTCTCTTGTAATCTTTGATGTAATAACGTTTGTGAGATGGAATCTTTGTATGAATTTGGATTCAATTCCTTATTTCTTCAATAAAGTCTACTCTTGAATGGTTTGAGTATCTATATTTGCATTTAATTGCTCGAGTATTAGATGCATGCAAGGTATTTGATGAAATCCCTCAAAGAGTAGGTCATGTTAGAACCATGGCCAACTCTTGACCTTAGGATAGGAGGTTGAGGTGCTAGAACCACCTCAAGCCAAAGCTATCCTACTTACCATTCTTGACTTAGATGGAGGATTGGATTGAGGTATTAAATCCACCTCAATCCAAGACCTTAGTCATACAAAACCTTGATTCCTTGCCAACAATAGGACCTTAAGCCGGCGATTGTTGAGCTATGATCGGATTAAAGCCTCGATCATGGATTTTCACCTTGTAATTCACACGATGAGATGATTCTAACCCGACGTCTCATTAGCGACGAGCGATACTAATCCTACGCTCGTTGATCCCTAATTTCGACTATCTCATGTAAATGTTATTCATCTTGATTCATAGAGAAAATATTTAGACCTAATTCGGATTAGAATTCCCTAGGATTTCTTCCTTGATAAATCTCTTAGCGTTAAGTGTTTCTAGAATACTTTAGTTTAAACAACTTTAAAATCAATCAAATTGTTTCCAACTATTGTAGAGATTATATTGCATCCATTAATTCGACCATCCAATTCTCTGAGGACTCGACCCGTACTCCCATTAACTACGTTGTAGTTAGTTATTAGTCCGGTTAATTGTTTTGTCCGCCATTGATATACTAACGACATATTTCAAGGCGAGTCATAGATGAATTAGACAAACTATAATTGATTAAACATGCTTTAATTCTATATATTCTTCAAGATTAGGGTATAACCTAGGTTTCACTATATCCGTCCAATTAAGGTGCAACTTAAGATACATGCTCATTAATGGTTCTCAATACACCTACCCAAAATCCAATTCAAACAGACGAATGAAAATAGATGAAAACCACGTATTTCGGTCTTCGGCCAAAAACGATGAAATCTCATCGAATTGATGTCAAACTAGAAATCAAACTTGATCATGAATTCAATTGCATGTTAGGAATATCATGTCCAAGAATTGGGTCTAATTGATGGCTAATTTCCACTTAATTAATTGACTAATTTCTTAATTCCTGTTTCGCAGCAGTTTAGGAAAATATTCGCCAAAAATCATATATAAATCCAAACATCATGAAACCAGCGGAAATTGAAAGTAGATTCGATGATCTACAACTTTCATCATTAAAGTTACACGAGATCATGCTTACACGGCTCAGAAATCGGGCACGAACCCGACTGTTCATCAAAGAACAGAGCATCGACGGAAATCCGAGAAAACATGTAATAAATCCAGCTAAAATGGAAAAAAAATCACATAAGAGGTAGATCAGATGCTAGGAAAGCTCAGAGGAACTAATTAGGACAAAGAAAACAACTAATCCAACAAACAAACCCTAGATCTAGCTTAATCCAAAGATCTAGGTAGAAACCCTACCTTAAACGCCCAATTCCGTCTTCAATCATTGCTAATCCGCCGTCCCCTGTCGCCTTTGTCGTCACCAGCTCGTCGGAGCGCCGCCAGGGGTCCTCCCACATCCGCAGCCATCGCCGGAGAAGGAAGAGACAGCCGCGGGAGAGAGAAAGGGAAGGAGAAGAGGGTTGTTGCCGCTGTCCCTGGCCTGCCGGGGAACCGCCGGGAGCCATCCGACGGCTCCCTCCAAACGTGACGGGAAGATGGATGAGAGGAGGGAGAAGCCGGAGGGGATCTGGGAAGAGGAGAGGAGAGCTCGGGAGGAAGAAGGAGGAGGGGTCCTCGCCGCCGCCTCTAGATTGCCGGGGAAGATGGCCGGAGGGAGAAGAAGCCGGCGCGGTCGCGAGAGGAGGAGAAGAAGAGAAGGGGTCGGGCGCGAGTAAGGCAGGGAAGAAAGAGGAAAGGAAGAGAAAAGGGAAAAAATAAAGGAGAGAGAAAACTAAACCACTTAAGTGGCTGAGCTGGTCTAGCCGAGACAGCTAATCGGACTGAATCCGATTTGACCCCAAATTGGGATCTCGTCGCAATCTCGTCCGGATCTGTCGATCCCGAACGCTCCTACTGGATCTATTCAATCACGTACATCAATCAAGGTTGTGTGTGCATTATGCGGGTGTGAAACCGACAACCAAGGCACAATTTACCAAATTACCCTTGGGGTCCAAAAACAACGATTTAATCAACCGATCGCAAAGAAAGGCTAACCGAGCCAACCCAACCAAGCCAGACCCTCGAGCCAAGGCAGTCGGCCCGGGTAGGAGGAACGTGTACTCACAACCTATCACCCTTAAAGGAATTTCATCCCGAAATTCGACAAGAAAGCAGAAACAAGCACACCTGCATAAGACAAGAAAGGTTAGCAAGCTCATAACCCGAGCAACCACACAAAGCACTGGGCAACAACGCCCGCAACGGCCACCCAAGAGAAAGAAACACGTCGGGGTGAGAACCACTTGGGACAAACTGCACATGCGCCTCCAGCGCTCCCAAGTTACCCCTACAACACTTGTGCCCCTCAAAGGGCTGACTCAAACGGAACTGTCCTCTTGTGTAATGTAGCTGGCCTAAGCTCGAATCATCATGTCTAATGACGCACGACGTCACTGAACGACGCCTCCTCGACACCTCTGTTGCCAACACTGAATGGATCTATGAGTCATATAGTCTGAAATGACACTCTGTCGCCAACTGTGTCTCCAACAGTCGTCGCTTCTGATTTGCACAAAGTCTTCTGTCAACTCTGACCTGATCTGCGCTGATTTTCTGAAAATTGAGTGACGATATCTAGATCAAAGGATGAAGTCTGTCATGCCATGACACCCACACTGGCACTGGAAAAGGACTGCAACACCTCTGCTGTATGTCGGTATTCCGTCTCCGCCTCCTGACTGGTGAGGTAACAAGGAAAGAACTCTCTTTTCTGACCTCTGCACTGATGCCAACTAAGCTGATCACGAAGTCCATGTTGTAACTCCGTAGGCTCTGTGTCGTCGTCGCTCCACGTCGTCATGACTCTTGTGCAAACTATCAGAGTAGGGCTGCCTCGACCTCCACCTCGTCCGGTCTCTGCTCTCTGCAAACCCTGACTAATCCCCTGTGCAAATGGACCTTCAGAAACACTATCACCAACTGAAAAATTCCGAAGGTCATCGCCACTGATCTGCGTAGCTCTGTCGTCTGCTCTGCGCCGTCAGGAGTCTCTGTCTAATCTGTGCTAAGCTCTCTGAAGACTGTATGATAATTAAGCTAGACGGTTAGCAACACAAATAACTGTGTAAGAATCGAGGGATTAATCTCCCAAAACTTATCAAATCATCATGTATCTACCAAATACTGCTAAGAATGTCAATACATGATAGTAGATGAATTAGACAAACTATAATTGATTAAACATGCTTTAATTTTATATATTCCCCAAGATTAGGGTATAACCTAGGTTTCACTATGTCCGTCCAATTAAGGTGCAACTTAAGATACATGCTCATTAATGGTTCTCAATACGCCTACCCAAAATCCAATTCAAACAGACGAATGAAAATAGATGAAAACCACGTATTTCGGTCTTCGGCCAAAAGCGATGAAATCACATCGAATTGTTGTCAAACTAGAAATCAAACTTGATCATGAATTCAATTGCATGTTAGGAATATCATGTCCAAGAATTGGGTTTAATTGATGGCTAATTTCCACTTAATTAATTGACTAATTTCTTAATTCCTGTTTCGCAGCAGTTTAGGAAAATATTCGTCAAAAATCATATATAAATCTAAACATCACGAAACCAGCGAAAATTGAAAGTAGATTCGATGATCTACAACTTTCATCATGAAAGTTACACGAGATCATGCTTACACGGCTCAGAAATCGGGCACGAACCCGACTGTTCATCAAAGAACAGAGCATCGACGGAAATCCGAGAAAACATGTAATAAATCCAGCTAAAATCGAAAACAAATCACATAAGAGGTAGATCAAATGCTAGGCAAGCTCAGAGGAACTAATTAGCACAAAGAATACAACTAATCCAACAAACAAACCCTAGATCTAGCTTAATCCAAAGATCTAGGTAGAAACCCTACCTTAAACGCCCAATTCCGTCTTCAATCATTGCTAATCTGCCGTCCTCCATCGCCTTTGTCGTCTCCAGCTCGTCGGAGCGCCGCAGGGGGTCCTCCCACATCCGCAGCCATCGCCGGAGAAGGAAGAGACAGCCGTGGGAGAGAGAAAGGGAAGGAGAAGGGGGTTGTTGCCGCTGTCCCTGGCCTGCCGGAGAACCGCCGGGAGCCATCCGACGGCTCCCTCCAAACGTGACGGGAAGATGGAGGAGAGGAGGGAGAAGCCAGAGGGGATCTGGGAAGAGGAGAGGAGACCTCGGGAGGAAGAAGGAGGAGGGGTCCTCGCCGCCGCCTCCAGATCGCCGGGGAAGATGGTCGGAGGGAGAAGAAGCCGGCGCGGTCGCGAAAGGAGGAGAAGAAGAGAAGGGGTCGGGCGCGAGTAAGGCAGGGAAGAAAGAGGAAAGGAAGAGAAAAGGGAAAAAATAAAGGAGAGAGAAAACTAAACCACTTAAGTGGATGAGCTGGTCTAGCCGAGACAGCTAATCGGACTGAATCCGATTTGACCCCAAATTGCGATCTCGTCGCAATCTCGTCCGGATCTGTCGATTCCGAACGCTCCTACTGGATCTATTCAATGACGCACATCAATCAAGATTGTGTGTGCATTACGCGGGTGTGAAACCGACAACCAAGGCGCAATTTACCAAATTGCCCTTAGGGTCCAAAAACAGCGATTCAATCCACCGATTACAAAGAAAGGCCAACCGAGCCAACCCAACCAAGCCAGACCCTCGTGCCAACACGGTCGCCCCGGGTCGGAGGAACGGGTCCTCACAGATCTTCCCATCATACGAAGATCGATCCTTTGCGGGCGTCACCAACAACATATGAAGAAGATCGATCTTCCTCCTTAGGAAGGATCGATCATTTGAGTGCCAGCGAAGAAAATCAAGGGCCCAGATCTAATCCAAGTTAGGGTTGCTTTTAGATTAGAAATAGGCCTTCTTAGGGAAATTTGGAGATCTTTTTGGAGGACTTTTCTGGAGCAAAGGAAGCCGCGTTAGGGTTTTGTTTTCTTCGTCTTTCTTTCTTTATTTTTCTTTGAACACTTTTGGCGTCTTCATGATGAACATGAGTGGCTAGTTTCTTTTCTAAGGTACCGATGTAGCCTAACAGAATCATTCTATGTTATTGGATCATGATTAATTAATCAGTTTATTTTTCTTGTTTCATTCATTATTATAACTGAGATCTTAAATACCTTTATCTGGCCAATAGAAGTTTTATAGATTGTTTCATGTGAGATTAGGCGAGGGTTTATTCCCAAATCTTGCAGGATCTATGAATGAATGAGTTTACGTCGAAGACGGGTTTAAGCTAAGACAATTCTTGGTTCATAATTGTTCTTCAGAACTTAATGGATTCTTGATTTACACTTTGTTATGGGTTCATTAGCTAGGGTTAATTTAGGGTACTTGGTGAAGATCGCGGCCGAACGGATCATCATACCGGAAGAACGAACCATTGGAATTAAACTGAGATCTTGTTGATTCAATGCATAGAATGAGGATGTTATAGTGAAATCGGAACCTTAGTCTTCATCCATGATATTTCCATCGTTTTCTTATTTCGTTATTAGATCTTCTATTTTCGATACTTCATATTTCTTACTTTCCATTCCTTATTTTCTTTCTTCTATGTTCTCTGTGGGAACGATACTCGTCTTGCTGCTATACTGATCACACCGATTCGTATACTTGCGAGATATAAAATTTATTCATAACCGCCGATGCTTCCTCAGTGGGTAGTTGGAGAGGACGGCATCGCAGGGCGGCGTTGGGGTGACGGCTCAGGGATGAGCTGATGGCACGGATGATGAGCCGAGATGGCGGGTGGTCAGCTCCAAGGTGAGCCGGGCGCGGGTGAGGGTTGTGAGCTGATGGCAAGCCGCGGTTGAGCCAGGGACGAGCCGATTCCAAGGAGCAGAGAGAAAACAAGGGAAGTTTCTGAAAAAATATGGAAAAATAGGGAAAAATAGGGAAATGTCCGGAAAAAATAGAGGAAGGTAAAATGAAGTGTTCACCCGGGTCTAGTAGAGTTGAACTCGGAGTTGCAATTGGAGTTGCTCTCGGAGTTGCAGTTGGAGTTGCAATAGGTGAAGTCCTAATCCGAGTTGGCTCGGGGTCAGGTTCCAGAATCTGGATTGTAGCTGGAGTAGGAATCTAACTTGAGGTGTCGCGCCCCGACCCGCGAAAACCCAACCGGGCCGGGTGACGCGAACCGGAACCTACAAAACGCGGAAAAGAACGGCGAGGGTTCCCTCTAACCTATTGGTCTCCTTAACAGTTCACCAAAGCACCCTCAATTAAAACAACAATTAACAACATTCAACCGCAGATTAAAAACTCAAGTGTTAATATACATATCCTCGGAGAGGGGAGATTCGAATACAACATACTCCCGTAGGAGACTATCTAACATAAGGGTAAAAACGGTAAATATCGCCACCTCTCAAAAGCCACCAGGCGCCGCCGCACCACCGTCCAACTGCCCGATAGGGGCTACGGAGGAAGAACTGTCGTCTGCATCTGCAAAACGCAGCCCGGGTAGGAGTGAGCACTAAGCTTAGTAGGGATCTACACTACGACACACAGAAGGAAGAGGGGAACGCAACAGTGTCGCCCTCAAGTAGGAACTGGGTGTATACAGGGGTTCCTTAACCCCACCGCGTGTCCCTGAGGCCCAGGGACGGCACTCAGTAACAGGAACAACACTGGCGACACTACAGGTCAGCACAGTGGGACACCGGCTACACCTCAGCACCTGACATAAGGCCGACACGACCTCTACAATCATCAAGCAACCAGTGTACCAGTCATCTAACCTTATCATCGAATCGACTGGACACTACAATTCAAACCGGGTCCAAACAACCCAACCCCGGTCCTAGGGCTAAGTCCGAGCTTCCAACCTCGGGACAGCGACCCAAAGATCACCTACGCCCTAACCAATGCAACTAATGCACAAAACAACAATGCATGCTATAACATACACAGTTAAGAAGCAGGGCATGCAACAGTATGTCAAGCATCATAAAAGTCTACTGGATCGCTGCAGCGGTACTACCAACCGCTGCCAGCCGATCCGCAGTGGGTCCCGGCATTACGACGGTACCGCGACCGTCACCCGCGGACTCCTGCAACGAGAAGCAACCCTGAAAACGATGATGAACAAAACACAATATAATATTATATTCTGAAATATAATATTTTATTCAACAACACCCAAAACCTCTACTTATGGGCTAATTGATCCCGTCGATCCGACACCCAAACGACGTCGGATTCAAGATCCAACTTAGTCACCAGTAGGTGTATATACGAGGATCAACATATCCAAATTTCATAGTCATCCAACGGTTGGATTAACGGAAAAACGCTTATCAAAATCGTTAATCAAACTAACTTACCCATTAATTGCTGCAACGCAGCCCTTCAGCAAACAATTCATAAGCAACCGTAGAAAAATCTAAAAATTTCGAAACAAGATGGAATGGAAAGCTAACGAATAGCTCTACAACTCTTATGTTGATGAAACGCCAAGATCATGTACTCGCCGGCCGGAAAACGCACCGCAAGAACAGCAGAAAACCAGAAATCCAAGACTAATCATCCCTAAAACCTACTCAAATCTCAACTGATTAACATGAAACTTAAATCAGTAATTCTAACAGGTATAAGGAAACCAACAAATCAAGGATCAACAAGATCCAACGACTAGATCTCAAGAAAACCCGAAAAGAACATCAGTAGGTATAACCCTACCTAGCTGCGCTTTTCTCGGCTGATTCCCCGCGACTTGATCACCAACAAGCCTCCAAACCTCTTCAGGGATCTTCCTCTCGTTGTCACGAATCCAACGAGCCTTAGAACGCCGGAAAAGATGATTGGAGGAGGGAGAACGGAGGTGAGGAAGATGGCTGCCGGAAACAGGGGAAAAAACAGGGCTTCAGGAGAGAAAGGAAGAAGGAAGAAGAAAGAGAGGAGAAGGAGGAAGAGGAGGGGAAGAAAAGAGGGGAAAGGGGGAGGGGAAAGCCGAGAAAGAGGAGGAAAAGTGAGGGGAGGGGAGGGAAAGTCCTCCCCCCCTCTGAAAGACGAGAACGACGGCCAGTGGTGCCCGTCCTCGCGAAGCAGAAAAGCCACCGACGCGATTCCGATCGGTCGCTCCAAGGAGCGATCGATCACTCGCGCCCTGGCTCGATCCCAACACCAAGTCGGATCGAGTCCGATCGATCGTCCCAAGGAGCGATCGATCGCTCAAGGGTCGTCAGCTGCCCAAAGGCAAGCTTCCGCGCGTCCGAGCTGGTATCTTCCAATCCCGGGTCCACCTAGCCGTTCTAAACAAACACTAATACATACAATGCCAGTGTGTGCACACGCGGGTGTGAAACAAACCAACAAGGCGCAATTTACCAAATTGCCCTTGCGGTCTACAACGAGCCACAGGGGTAGAGGGACAGGTCCTCACATCCTAATACCCTTAAAGGAAATCACGTCTCGAGATTCGATAAGGGTAGGGCTCGGAACAATAAAACAGCTACACTAGAGGACAGGACAAGAAGTTCCTGGAGAAGAAAACAACTGCGGAAACTCCTGCCGCATGCGCGCCTCGCGCTCCCAAGTCACCTCCTCGGTGCCTCTGTGCCTCCACAGTACCTTGACCAAGGGAATCGTCTTGCCCCGCAAGACCTGATCCCTCCGGTCAAGTACCTGAACCGGCTGCTCAACAAAACTCGCGTATGCTTCAAGCTCAATGTCATCCACCCTGATGACATGAGACGGGTCTGGGTGATACTTCCTCAGCATCGACACATGGAAAGTCGGATGCACAGCAGACATGTGCTGAGGAAGATCCAGGCGGTAAGCTACCTCGCCGACCCTCTCTAAGATCTCAAACGGCCCGACAAACCTCGGCGCCAATTTGCCACCTCTGCCAAACCTGACAGAACCTCTGTACGGCGACGCTCGCAAGAACACTCGGTCGCCGACTGCAATCTCCAACAGTCGTCGCCTCTGATCTGCATAACTCTTCTGCCGGCTCTGAACCGTCAGAAGCTTCTGCCTGATCTGCACTAACCTCTCTGACGACTGCCTGACGATGTCTGGACCGGTGAGTGAAGCCTCTCCAACCTCTGTCCAGCACACTGGGGAACGACACGGCCTACCATACAACGCCTCGAAAGGTGCTACTCCAAGACTGGACTGGTAGCTGTTGTT
Organism: Narthecium ossifragum; assembly: GCA_963920575.1. Lineage (NCBI taxonomy): Eukaryota > Viridiplantae > Streptophyta > Magnoliopsida > Dioscoreales > Nartheciaceae > Narthecium > Narthecium ossifragum. The sequence continues at coordinate 20,510,383 of OY986964.1, read as the reverse complement.
GTAGGTGAACTCCACCAAGGGAACGTGCTCCTCCTAGCTGCCTCCTGCGTCGAGGACACATGCTCTCAGCATGTCCCCCAAGATCTGGATTGTCCGCTTTGACTGCCCGTCTGTCTGCGGATGGAAAGCCGTACTGAAAGTCAGGAGTGTGCCAACTGCCTCCTGAAAGTCGCGCCAGAACCTGCTGGTGAACCTGGGGTCACGGTCTGACACGATAGAAACTGGAACTCCGTGCAGTCTGACCACCTCTCTGACGTACACCCTACCCAACCTGTCCATCGAGTCAGTCACCCGCATAGGCAGGAAGTGTACTGATTTGGTCAATCGATCAACGATGACCCAAATCGCATCATTCCCCCTAGGGGATCTCGGTAGCCCGGTCACGAAGTCCATCGTGATGTGCTCCCACTTCCACTCAGCTAGTGGAAGCGGCTGAAGTAACCCCGGAGTCCGCTGGTGCTCTGCCTTGACCTTCTGACAGGTAAGGCAGTGCGATACGAACTCCGTCACTGCCCTCTTCATCCCGCACCACCAGAACTATCGCGCGAAGATCCTGGTACATCTTGGTGCCGCCGGGATGAACTGCAAATCGAGAGTGGTGGAACTCTCGTAGGACGTCGTCTCGAAGAACTGGATCTGCTGGAACCGCTACTCTGCCTCGGAACCGTAGCCCTCCGTCTGGTGATACTGTCCAGTCTCCGTCTGCGCCCTCCGTGCCCGCTGCTGGGCGTAACTCCTCGAGCTCTGGGTCACTGTGCGTGCCTCTAACACTCTGGCTAAGAATGCTGGCATACTCTGCACTGCATAGAGAAAACTGCTGGATCCCCGATCCTCAAACTCGAGCCCAAACTGGCCCGCCGTCTCTGGAGCCTGCCACTGCCGTGCTGACAACCCTGCAACTGCTGCTCTGGTGTCTCTCACCTGTCTGCTCAGTGCGTCTGCTACGACGTTTGCCTTACCAGGATGGTAATGCAACTCGAAGTCGTAGTCCTCCAGTAGCTCCATCCAGCGTCGCTGCCTCAGGTTGAGGTCACGTTGGGCGAAAACGTGCCTCAAACTCTTATGGTCCGAGAAGACTGAGAACTTCTCGCCAAGAGATAATGCCGCCAGGTCTTCAGGGCGAAGACCACCGCTGCTAGCTCCAAGTCATGGGTCGGGTAGTTCATCTCATGGTTCTTCAGCTGGCGAGAACCATAGGAAACTACGTGGCCCTCCTGCATGAGGACACACCCCAAACCCTCACCGCTGGCGTCGCAGTAAACACTGTAACCAACACCTCGCTCGGGGACGATCAGTACTGGCGCACTGGTCAACCTGGTTCTCAGCTCCACGAAGGCTCGCTCACAAGCGTCATCCCACACGAACGGGACGGCCTTCTGTGTCAGTCTGGTCAATGGTCCGGCGACTTTGGAGAAGTCCCGCACGAACCGCCTGTAGTAACTCGCCAGGCCTAAGAAACTACGGACCTCAAACACTGTTCTCGGTCCCTGTACCACTGCCTCGACCTTGGCCGGGTCAACTGAGATCCCTGCAACCCAGAACTCGCACTTGGAAGCCTTGGCATAAAGCCGATGCTCCCGAAGTAGCTGCAACACTGTCGCCAAGTGTCACTCGTGCTCCGCCTCTGACCGGGAGTAGATAAGGATGTCGTCGACGAACACCACCACGAACTCGTCTAGGAAGGGCCGGAAGATCCTCTGCATGAGATCCATGAATGCTGCTGGTGCGTTCGTCAGCCCAAACGGCATCACCACGAACTCGTACAGGCCGTACCGAGTCCGAAAAGCCGTCTTCGGGATGTCGCAATCCCGAACCCTCAACTGGTGGTAGCCTGTGCGGAGGTCGATCTTCGAGAACACTAAAGATCCTCGCAACTGGTCAAACAGGTCGTCGATCCTCGGCATCGGATACCGGTTCTTCACCGTCACCCTGTTGAGCCGCCTATAGTCTATGCAAAGTCGAAAGGTACCATCCTTCTTCTTTGCGAACAACACTGGCGCCCCCCAGGGAGACATGCTGGGACGGATGAAACCTCTGCTGGTAAGCTCGTCTAGCTGGGTCCTCAACTCACTCTGTTCTGCTGGTGCCATCCTGAAAGCGGGGAGAGAGATTGGTGCAGTACCCTGTACCAGGTCGATCTCAAAATCGACCTCTCTGGGCGGTGGAAGCCCTGGCAACACCTCGGGAAACACGTCGGTGTAGTCGCACACGATCCTGGGGAAACTGCTCAGCTGCACTCCCTCTGACCCAAACAGGGATAGGCTGGCCAACAAGGCTGAAAGCTCGCTGCCACGCCTCCCAACACCACAAGCAAAGGAATCGGCTGAGAACCGATCCACCAACAACACAAACTGTGTCCCATCGGGTGTCCAAGCGACCACCCTCCGGCGACCACAGTCGATGATAGCCCGGTATGCTGCTAACCAGTCCATACCGAGTATCACATCGAAGCCTGCAATGTCTAGCACCCGCAGGTCTAGACAGACACGGAGGTCTCCAACCTCCAAAGAACATGATCGGCAGACCCGGTCTACCCTGACTGTGCCGCCGATCGGTGAATCTACAGACTGTGCCACCCCTAGCCAACTCGTCTCTAATCCTAGCGATGCCACACACATGCTAGCAATATAGGAATGAGACGCCCCAGAGTCTATCAGCATATCTACTAAGGAACTAGAAAGCTGAAAGATACCTCTGAGGACGGTTGGCTCTGTCGCTGCCTGCTGGTACTGCTGCGGCTGCTGGTACGGCTGGTAAAGCTTAACAGTGTCCGGCTACTCACGCCCCGAAAGAGCAAACACGCGTCCCCGCTGACCGCCTCCACCTCTGGAGCGGCCCGGTCCAGCCCCTGATCCGCGCCCACTACCGCTCCCCTGCCAGGCACCGGACCCCCCGCCTCTACCGCCCTGCGGCATAGCGCCCCGCGCTCCTCGCATGGGATAGTCCTTGCGGAAGTGTCTCCGCTGCCCGCACTGGAAACAAGTGGCTAGCGCGCCACCAGGCTGCTGACCCTGGCCTCACCTGACGGAGCCTGCCCAGACGGCCCGGCTGTCAGGAGAAACTGGCCTGGCGGACTCGGCAACTGTGCCTGGAACTGCTGCGGGCGCTGCGACCGCTGCTGAAAGCGTCGCTGACGCCGCTGGTACCCTCCGCTATATCCCCCTCTGAACTGGGGCCTCTGCGGTGCACTGGTAGAGGATGCCAGTGGAACTGCCCGGCACCTCTCGTCCTGCGACTGCGCCTCGACAACTAAGGCGCAGTTCAGAACTGTGTACGTCTGGAAGCGGTGGGAACACGTCTGGCGCCTGATCTCTGGACGAAGACCCCACTCAAACTGCCGTGCCCTGGCCACCGAATCTGCTGCCACTGCGCCCGCAAAACGGACCAAATGAGTGAACCGGTTGGCATACTGCTGGACGGTGCGAGTACCCTGCAGGAGGGACTGGTACTCGCGAGATAGGGCGTCACGCGTACTCTCCGGGAAGTACGCGTCCAAGAACAACGCCCTGAACTCCTCCCACGTCGGCTCCTCTCCGTCACTGGTGTGCTGGGCAGTGCACCACCAGTCAAGGGCGTCACCATCGAGCTGGAACGCCGCGAGGGTGACCCGGATTCGGTCATCCCCGACGAAGAGAGCGTCGAGAATGCGCGTGACTCCTTGGAGCCAGCCGTCTGCCGTGGTCGGATCTCCAGTCTCACCGCTGAACCTAGGCGGGTTCAGCCGCTAGAAGTCCATCATGACCGCTGCCGCAGCCCGCCCGTCGACCGGAGCGAGGACTCCCTCCTCGGCGAGAGGAGCCTCCTCCCGTGCGACCGCAACCGTCGCTGGTGATGGTCCAGTCCGTCGAGCTCTGACCGTCCTGACAGGTGCTACCTTGTTTGGTCGAGCGGGCAGACCAGGTCGTGCCCCACCTCGACCAACAACCGAAGGTCGGACTCGAGCTCCCGACATCTGTGCAATCACCAACGACAACGAGCGTTCACTCGTAAGAAACCCAAGACAAAGCAGCACAACATAAAGCGGAAAAGCATAACACATCAAAAAGAGTATGCAAGGATGTTCTAGACATAGAACTAACCCATTCCACGCTCAATCTCAACCGAATCCTGATCCTAAACCCTGGGATTTACAACCTATGCTCTGATACCAAGCTGTCGCGCCCCGACCCGCAAAAGCCCAACCGGGGCGGGCGACGCGAACCGGAACCTACAAGACGCGGAAAAGAACGGCGAGGGTTCCCTCTAACCTATTGGTCTCCCTAACAGTTCACCAAAGAACCCTCAATTAAAACAACAATTAACAACATCGAACCACAGATTAAAAACTCAAGTGTTAATATACATATCCTCGGAGAGGGGTGATTCGAATACAACATACTCCCGTAGGAGACTATCTAACATAAGGGTAAAAATGGTAAATATTGCCACGTCTCAAAAGCCACCAGGCGCCGTCGCACCACCGTCCAACTGCCCGGTAGGGGCCACGGAGGAAGAACTGACGCCTGCACCTGCAAAATGCAGCCCGGGTAGGAGTGAGCACTAAGCTCAGTAGGGATGTACACTATGACACACAAAAGGAAGAGGGGAACGCAACAGTGTCGCCCTCAAGTAGGACCTGGGTGTATACAGGGGTCCCATAACCCCACCGCGTGTCCCTGAGGCCCAGGGACGGCACTCAGTAACAGGAACAACACTGGCGACACTACAGGTCAGCACAGTGGGACACCGGCTACACCTCAGCACCCGACGCAAGGCCGACACGACCTCTACAATCATCAAGTAACCAGTGTAACAGTCATCTAAGCTTATCATCGAATCGACTGGACATTACAATTCAAACCGGGTCCAAACAACCCAACCCTGGTCCTAGGGCTAAGTCCGAGCTTCCAGCCTCGGGACGGCGACCCAAAGATCACCTACGCCCTAACCAATGCAACTAATGCACAAAACAACAATGCATGCTATGACATAAACAGTTAAGAACCAGGGCATGCAACAGTATGTCAAGCATCATATAAGTCTACTTGATCGCTGCAGCGGTACTACCAACCGCTGCCAGCCGATCCGCAGCGGGTCCCGGCATTACGACGGTACCGCGACCGTCACCCGCGGACTCCTGCAACGGGAAGCAACCCCGAAAACGATGATGAACAAAACACAATATAATATTATATTTCGAAATATAATATTATATTCAAAAACACCCAAAGCCTCTACTTAGGGGCTAATTGATCCCGTTGATCCGATGCCCAAACCACGTCGGATTCAAGATCCAACTTAGTCACCAGGAGGTGTATATACCCGAATCTAGATATCCAAATTTCATAGTCATCCAACGGTTGGATTAACGGGAAAATGCTAATCAAAATCGTTAATCAAACTAACTTACCCATTAATTGCAGCAACGCAGCCCTTCAGCAAAAAATTCATAAGAAATCGTAGAAAAATCTGAAAATTTCGAAATAAGTTGGAATGGAAAGCTAACGAATAGTGCTACAACTCTTATGTTGATGAAAACCCAAGATCATGTACTCTCCGGCCGGAAAACTCGCCGCAAGCCGGCCGTTTCTTAAGAACAGCAGAAAACCAGAAATCCGAGACTAATCATCCATAAAACCTACTTAAATCTCAACTGATTAACATGAAACTTACATCAGTAATTCTAACAGGTATAAGAAAACCAAGAAATCAAGGATCAACAAGATCCAACGGCTAGATCTCAAGAAAACCCGAAAAGAACATCAGTAGGTATAACCCTACCTAGCTGCGCTTTCCTCGGCTGATTCCCCGCGATTTAATCACCAGCAAGCCTCCAAACCTCTTCAGGGATCTTCCTCTCGTTGTCACGAATCCAACGAGCCTTAGAACGCCGGAAAAGATGGTCGAAGGAGGGAGAACGGAGGTGAGGAAGATGGCTGCCGGGAACAGGGGAAAAAACAGGGCTTCGGGAGAGAAAGGAAGAAGGAAGAAGAAAGAGAGGAGAAGGAGGAAGAGGAGGGGAAGAAAAGAGGGGAAAGGGGGAGGGGAAAGCCGGGAAAGAGGAGGAAAAGTGAGGGGAAGGGAGGGAAAGTCCTCCCCCCCTCTGACAGAGGAGAACGACGGCCAGCGGTGGCCGTCCTCGTGAAGCAGAAAAGCCACCGACGCGATTCCGATCGGTCGCTCGAAGGAGCGATCGATCGCTCGCGCCCTGGCTCGATCCCAACACCAAGTCGGATCGAGTCCGATCGATCGTCCCAAGGAGCGATCGATTGCTCAAGGGTCGTCAGCTGCCCAAAGGCAAGCTTCCGCGCGCCCGAGCTGGGATCTTCCAATCCCGGGTCCACCTAGCCGTTCTAAACAAACACTAACACATATAAGGCCAGTGTGTGCACACGCGGGTGTGAAACAAACCAACAATGCGCAATTTACCAAATTGCCCTTGCGGTCTACAACGAGCCACAGGGGTAGAGGGACAGGTCGTCACATGAGGTTTGAGTCTCGATAGGACTCGTCGGAGTTATCGTTGACCACCTATTGGAGATATGCTCCAACTTTCTGTTATCGCGCTCCATCCAGGTTGAACAGAGGTTCAACTGGGCCTATAAAATCTTGATTTACTGTTCCAAACACTTCTGGGGTGCTCCGTACATGATGAAGAAGTTTTTGGAAGGTTTTGGGCCTCACAGTCGGTACAACGGAGCTCTGATACCAAGTTAATACGAGCCGTGTACTCGTAATCCTCTTGGATCGGGTCTCTACTGCCCTAATTGATCAGAATTGAGTATGATCAGACTTGATTGGCTGAATCTGGCTAGCTTGATGAAGTCTGGCTTGAGCTGGTTTAGATCTGGCTGACCCTGATAGGATAGGACTTGACTGGGTCAAGTCTGAGTTGATCTGGATCAGGTTGACCGGGTTAGATTGGGCTGGATCTGAATTAAGTGGCTGAGTCAGGATCAGGTGGCTGGTTGAATCGGACTGGATCTTGGATCCTGGAGATAGGTGGCAGATCGGTCGGATCTAGGATGTTGGTTGTGGGTTTAGAGGAGGCTGGCATCGAGGACGATGGCTGGGAGCTCGACGGGGGCCTGGAACGATCGAAATCGGGTTTAGGGAGGTCAGAGAAGGGTTTTAGGATGGTTTAGCGGTGAGGTCAAGGTCAGACATGGGTTGACGGCGATGGGGATGAAGGTCGGTGATGAGTCACTAAATATTCATACTTAAACCCCTTAATTTATATTTGTTAGCCCAAGAGTGTTTGTATTTGATAGTTTGTTAGTTGATTTGAGGTTTAATGAAGATTCAAGTTAGAAAATACAGAAAAGGACTAATATGTGGAAATTATGATGGGAAAATACAGAAAAGGACTAATATGTGAAAATATTACGAGCGGTCTACTCGTGTTCCTCTCGTAATGGGTCTCTACTGCTTCAATCGATCAGAATCGGCCTGATCGGACTTGATTTGAGTCCAATGGGCTGATTTAGATGAATCTGGATCGAATTTGGCTCAAGAAATTGAATCTAGCTCGATCTGGGCTTAGTGACTGGGCTGAATCGGCTAGGATCGGGTTAAGTGGTTGAATTGGACTAATGGTTGAGTGGGACAAGGGTTGGCTGGGAGATCCGATGGCTGGGGTTTGCCGGAGTAGATCGCCGGCGTAGGGGCGGCGGCGGTGGTCGGGACACTGACAGGAAGGGTCGCCTGGAGGTGGGGAAGAGATCCGAAGGGTTGGATTGGTCAGAGAATGGCTGGATCAACGGGATCTAGGAGGTGGCCGGCGGTGGGTTTAGAGGGGATCAACGTCGGGGACGACTCGAGGCTCGGGCGTGGCTTAGAAGGGTTGGGATCGGTTTAGGGAGGTCGGCCGGGGACTGGGGAGGGATCTGGGGGGTTAATGGCGGTCGGGGTCGTGGAAGACGGCGGCGGCTGTGAAGTGGGGAACGACGGGGATTTCGCCGGAGAAGACGATGCGGGCGATGGAGGGGTGGTCGGAGTCGTGGGAGATAGGCGAAGTCGGTGGTGACCTTGGTTGGCGACGGGGGCGGCTGGAGAGGGCTTGACGGAGGAGATCGGCGGGAAGGTAGGGTTTGGCACGGGAGAGAAGAAGATGATGCTGATGTGGCAGATGACGAGGAGAGAGAGTGGTGACGTGGCGCTGACGTGGAGGAGAGAGAAAGTGATGGGGAGAGAGAAATACTGGTGGAGGCAGTGCCGGCTGCGGAGCATATGACCGACGAGGAAGAAGGTGGATCTATGATAGATATATGGTGGAAGCTATACTATCTCTACTCTTATGGTATTCTACTCCTATGATAATTTATTAACTATTCTTAATAATTTATCTTATGCATAACCTAATACAAACTACTAAGGTCCTTTTATAGAGACCTTGACAGAATCCTAATCCAACTAGAAAACCCCTTGCTTAATTAGCAAGTAATAAGGTTTCAAACTCAATTCAACTTCCTAACTCAAATCAACTCTTAATTAATTCCTAACAATCAAATATTAACTAGGACTCAATTAAATATAAAAGGCTAATGATAAATCCTAATTAAATACTCTAGTTTGAACAAGCGAAGTCCAAGTCAAACTAGGAAAGAGGCTGAACCAGCTTGGTTCCTCTTCTGGGTTCGGGTCCAGTTGGTCGAGTCGGATCGACTCGTATTAGAAAATTAGTTAATTTCAGGTTTAATATCAGTTTTGAAGACTATGAAGATAAATAGATGCTGGGAAAATGATCCGTCGACGTTCCGGAGAATATTTGCCAAATATTCCTCATACATTCACATAATGTAAACTATTAGTGATAGGACAGAAGACTTCCTAATCTACATCTTTCTTGTTGAGCACATTTCTAAATTACGGCTTGATTGGACCCAGTTGCTACCGGAATAGGACAGCCAGGAATTAATCTAAGGAATCCAAGTTGTAGTAGGAGTCCAACTTAGCCATAACCCTAATTCCGGGAATACACCTATAAGAGGGTGTTTGCTGGCCGAAAATTGGAGGTCCCCATAGAGAGAAAAGAGAGAATTAGGGTTTGGAAGATGGAGCCGCGGCGTGGATCCCAATCGTTCTTCATGGAATCTATGGCTTCCATCACAAAGATGAGTGGCTAATTTCTGTACTTAGGGATCTCATGAAGCTTTAGTAGATCTTCCTTGTATTTTTCTAGTTGAATTTTTTATTTTTATACTAGACATGATATTATAGATTTGGTTTTAATGATAAAAGAGTTGAGGGAAAAGAGTTCCTTGACGTATTTTTAGACCTACTTGATTTCGGTGATTGATAGTAGAGATATATAAGATGGTTTTTATGTGGTTTGTGAATAACCGATGAGATATTTTTTGCTTAGTGACGATAGCTTGTGCTAATGTTACTCTGAAGCCAATCTATGCTAATCGAAGATAAAATATGCCTTTGGAAAACACTCACCTTCTTTTAGGGATTCATGTAAGCTTAAGAAGCTGTGAATCTATAATATCTAAATAAGAAAACAAGAGGATAAGTAGAGAGTACAGGAAGTGAAACTAAAGTGGATTGAGTAGTCCCTAGGTTTTCTCTCATTAATATATTTAAATCTTTTTACATCGCTTTCTTAATTAGTTTTAATTAATATGTTTCTAAAACCCAAATCAATCCTTTTCGCTTTAGGTTTAGAGTTCCGAGATTTAGTTATGATTTCTCTTTCATAATCAAAGTTTTCCTTGTGGTTCGATCCCGTATTTCATCACTATTTTACCCCATACTTTAGTATTCTGAATAAGGATTTATAAATTCTATTTTTGATTGAGTTTGCATCGGATTTTGTGACATGTTTGTAAGCCATCAATTTTTTACGCCGTTGCCGGGGATTCTTCTGATTTTCAACGGAGTATTGATTTCAGTTTCGCTTAACTCTTTTTCTGAGCGTAGTTAGATTGTTATTTTTAATTACTTTATTTTACATTTTTTAGGATTTGTTTTGAAAATTTTATGGAATTTTTCTGAGTGTAGTTAGTTTTCTTGCTTCAAAACCTTTTGTTTCAATCATTGTTTTCCGGATTTTCTCCTCTCCTTTTAAATATTCTGTTTTCTTTTTCTATTTTGGTTGTGATCTTGCATGCAAGGCGCGCAGACGATCCCTACATAATCCGTTTGAACCTTTGGATCTAGAAATAGAGGCTACACTTCGAGCATCTAGAACCTTAGGACAAAAATATTTAAGTAATTACCAGGAAGCCTTAAGTAACCTGCAATCCTTAATGGTTGAAAACGAGGAAAATATCATTGACCCTAATGCTAATATGGGTAGGGGTGGAAATGATAACATCCAACGGCGTGATTAACTGGAAAACACTAAACAAAACCGCTAGTCAAACTAACTTACCATTACTTGCTGCAACGCAGCCCACCTGTAGGAATTTCATAACAAATCGTTGGAAAATCAGAAAATTATGAAATCAATTGGGTCTGAGAGTAGATTCAAAGATATACAACTCTTATGTTCATCACAACCCATGAACATGCACGTACCGATCGGACAACTCGCCGTAAACCGACTCTTCTTCAAGAACAGCAGAAACCGGAAAATCGAAGATTAAATATGCTTAAATCCTACTAAAAGGTCAACCAAAGCATATTAAACTTATAACAGAAATTACACTAAGCTAGAGTCATCCAAAAACACCAAGAACATCAAGGTCTAACGGCTAGATCAAAAGAAAACCCCTAAACTAACTCTGGTAGGTAGAAACCTACCAGAAACGCTAAACCTCGACTGATTCCCCGCTAACCAGTCACCAACGCTACTTCAAACCATACCAGAGATCTTCTTCACACCGCCATGGATCCAACGAGCTTTGAAACGCCCAAAATGGTGGCCGGAAGAGGGAGAACGGAGAAGAAGAAGGCTGCTGGAAAAACAGGGGAAATAGAACCGCGGGAAGAAGAAAGAAGAAGGAAGAAGAAGGAGAAGGAGAAGAGGAAGAAGACGAAGGAGAAAATCTGGGCAAGGAGGAGAAGAAGAGGAAAAGGGAGAGGAGAGGGGAGAAAGTCCTCTCTCCCTCTGACAGTGGGGAGCGACGACCAACGGTGGCCGTCCTCTCAAACTCCACTGTCAAGACTTTCTGGCACAGATGGATCGATCTTCTTCTCAAGGAAGATCGATCTCCTTAGCAAGGAAGATCGATCTCCTTAGCAAGAAGGATCGATCTCCTTTGCCCAGAAACTCAAACTTGGGCTAAAACACAAGCCCAAGCTCGGATCTTTCGATCGCGGATCCACCTAACCATTCTAATCAAACACTAACACAAACAAGATTAGTGTGTGCACACGCGGGTGTGAAACAAACCAACAAGGCGGAATTTACCAAATTGCCCTTGCGGTCTACAACGAGCCGCAGGGGTAGAGGGGCAGGTCCTCACAATCCCTATGGACACATTGTGAGGACCTGCCCCTCTACTCATGTGGCTCGTTGTAGACCGCAAGGGCAATTTGGTAAATTGCGTCTTCTTGGTTGGTTTCACACCCGTGTGTGCACACACTGACCATGTTTGTGTTAGTGTTTGATTAGAAAGGTTAGGTGGACCCGGGATCGAAAGATCCGAGCTTGGGCTTGAGTTTTAGCTCAAGTCTAGCTTTTTGCACCTAAATGATCGATCTTTCCTTGCTAGAAGATCGATCTTTTAATGCCAGAAAGTCAAGGCGCGATCGTCATGAAGGATCGATTCATAGGTCGGTTCGTTTGTCTATAAAACGGACGTAACCCTCTTCCTTGAATCCCTTTTGAAATCCGCGTTCTTGAGCTCAGAGTTGTTGGATTTTGAGGAGTTTTGGGACGATCCAAGGCTTAGCAGCTGGGATTGAAGCAACTATTGCCTAGGTAGGGATCCTACCTACGTTGTTTTCCGGTTTTTGTGAGTTTGAGTTGATTGTGTCTTCTTTTACTTAGATCTCACCGAATACTTGTTACTTTGTAGTATTTCCACCGGTTTTGGACTCGTGGTCCTTCGTACTACCAGATCCCAAGGTTTTGTGGGATTTGATGGAGTTTTCCGATGGTATTACTCGCCGGAGGACCAAACCAGATCGATCTTTCTGGGAGAAAGATCGATCCTTCATTGTGGGTCATGCTGAACCCGAGCATGATCGATCATCTGGTGAGGATGATCGATCCTTCTGCCTTGGGTAGCATTGGATCCCCCTTGTCGCGAGGAGGATCGATCTTCCTAGGAGGAATGATTGATCTTCCTTGGCGCAGCAAGAGGGTGTCCTCTGTCACGAGGATGATCGATCTTCCTGGGAGGTCGATCTTCTTTGACTCGATAGGAAGGGAAAGCTCTCTGTTACTTGAAAGCTCTTCGGTGGCCCCTACCAGGCAGTTGGTCGGCGGTGCGGCGGCGCCAGGCGGAGTTTGAGAGGTGGCGATATTTTACTGCTTTTGAACCCTATGTTAGTTAGTCTCCAACGGGAGTGTTTATATAAATGTTGTATTTGGATCTTCCCCTTTCCGAAGATATGTATATTAAACTCTTTTAGTTTCATAATCTTGGGTTCGAGGTTCTTAGGGAGACCAATAGGTTAGAGAGAACCCTCGCCAAATTTTTCCGTGTTTCGTTAGGTTCCGGTTTGCGTCACCCGGCCCGGTTGGGCTTTCGCAGGTCGGGGCGCGACACACATTCCTAGCTTCCTTGAAATCCTTTCCATATTCAAACTTCAGTATTTTAATGATGACGCCTTTAGACTAAATCTTTTCCCTTTTTCTTTGATAGTAAAGGCTAAACATTGGCTTCAAACCTTAACTCCAAATTCGATTTCAACATGGGATCAACTTCAGGATGTTTTCCTTAAAAAATATTTCCCTATCATTAAAACTCAAAATTATCGAACCATGATTATTTCTTTTAAGCAAAATGAAGATGAGATGTTTCATGAAGCTTGGGAAAGATTTAAGGATCTTCTTAGAGAGTCTCCCCATCATGAGGTACCTGAGTGGCAGTTAGCCCATTCGTTTTATAATGGCTTTAATGATCGTTATAGGATAATGGTTGAAGCTGCTGCAGAGGTGTTGTCCTTAGTAAACCTTGGACTGCTCTTTGAGAAATGTACGACAACCTTGCTGAAAATTCACAACACAATGCCTCAGTTTCTAGGAGTCGGTTTACCACTCTTCATAATTCTCGGGGAATTCATGAAATTTCTGAATTCCAAAGCCTCTTCGCACAAGTAGCTCTCCTAACTAAAGATTTAAATCAGTTGAAAACAGTTCAAACTCTTACTCAACAATTGCCTCACACTTCTTCCGAGACGTGTGCGCTTTGTCTTAGCTCTGATCATCGTATCACAGATTGTCACTTGGCTCCCAATTTCCCTGACTTTTTTCAGGAACAAGCTAATGCAAGTTATGGTTATTTCAAACCTCAGAACAATCCTTATTCTAATACCTACAATCCAGGTTGGAGGAATCATCTCAATTTTAGTTGGAAGCCACAACAATCAAGTAGCTTTCAAGAACAAAACCATACATCCAATACTTCTACTTTCAAGTACCCACCCAGGCCTTTTGCAAATCCAAATCCTGGGTACCCTCCACATTATCTGCAGAATACACCCCAGCCTTCTCCTACTGAACCATCTAATAATCCCACTTTGACTTCTATCATGAGTACACTTTTGGAGATGAGGGGTGGTATCAATAGGGATATGTCATCTATGAAGGAAGAAATGACGACCTTCAAAGGTGATGTCTCCTTGTTGAAAAATAACTTATCTTCAACGATTCAATCCGTATCACAATTAGAGAAACAAGTTGGGCAATTATCTAATAACATGGCTAAAAGAGAGGATGGACATTTGCCAAGTCAATCTGTCACCAACCCGAGAGGCCAACACTTTGTAGAAAGCCAAAACTTTGACAGTGCAAATGCCACTATGACCCTTAGAAGTGGCAAAACAGTAGATAATCAAATAGGTGAACCAGTCAGTCTGGACGATCAAACGTCCGATCCGACGATCAATCATCCATCCCAAGATGATTCTTATTTTTCACCTGATACTGACCCATCTGATTCTAGAGAGCATGATCCAGCTAAATATATTCCTAAAGTGCCTTTTCCTACAGCCCTTAAGGACCCTTCTTCAACCATAAAATCCCGAAAAAGTGCCAAAGAAATCCTTGAGACATTTAAGCAAGTCAATATCGACATACCTTTTCTTGATGCCATTAGACAGATTCCTTCTAATGCCAAGTTTCTTACCGAGCAAGTAAGTTCAATTTTGAATCATGATACACCTCCTAAACTGAAAGATCATGGTACCCCTACCATACCTTGTTGTATAGGAGACTATGATATTGATGGTGCCCTTCTTGATTTAGGTGCCAGTGTTAAGCTTATGCTGTATTACCTTTATAAGGAATTTGGGATGGGAAAACTTAAACAAACACCAGTGATCTTGCAATTAGCTGATAGGTCCATTAAGATACCTAGAGGTATCTTAGAAGATGTTTTAGTCAAAGTGGATAATTTCTTTTTTCCTGTTGACTTTGTTGTCTTACATATGGAACCTGATGTCCACTAGAAAAAGACTGTAGCAATTATTCTGGGACGTCCCTTTTTGGCCACTGCTAATGCCTACATAAATTGTCGAACTGGTGTGATGGATGTTTCTTTTGGTCACATACATGTTAAATTGAATATTTTTAAAACTGCATGTTTGCGTGAGCCTGATGATGATGAATGTTTTAATGTTGATATTTTGACTGAATGTATTGATGATAGATCACATGCCATGATTTTTGATGAATTCTCTGATATTTTGCATGATTATGACTCTGATAATGATGATTATGTTAATTTAGAATTTGCACAATCGAAAGAGGACATTGACACACACAAATCAGGACACAATGAAGATTGAAATTGTTTCTTGGATGGTTGAACCCCTTCCACCACTCTCTTCTACTTCGGCACCTTCTTCATTGGAAGCACCACCTGATTTATAATTAAAACCACTGCCTAAAACGCTAAAATATGTTTTTCTAGGATCAGATTCCTCTCTTCCTGTTATCATCTCTTCTTCACTTTCAAACGACAGGGGAGCCAACTTATAGAGGTTCTGAACCAACATAGGAAAGCCATAGGTTAGTCAGTGGCTGATTTAAAAGGTATTGACCCTTCGATTTGCATGCATAAGATTCACCTCGAGGATGAATTTAAAACCGTTAGGGAAATGCAACGCCTCCTTAATCCTAATATGAAAGAAGTGGTGAAGAAAGAGATAGTGAAACTTTTAGATGCCGGCATTATCTACCCAATTTCTGATAGGCAGTGGGTCCGCCCTACACAAGTAGTTCCTAAGAAATCCAGCTTTACAGTGGTAGAAAATGAGAATGGTGATCAGATCCCAATGCGCCAGACCACGGGATGGCGTGTTTGCATTGATTATAGAAAATTAAATGCTTTGACTAGAAAAGATCACTTCCCTCTCACTTTCATTGGTCAAATCTTAGAAAGACTTTCCGACCAAAGTTATTATTGTTTTCTAGATAGATATTCAAAAAATGTAGTTGCTGATAACTTGTCTCGTCTTCCTTTGGAGCATATTCTTGATAACACTCCTGTTAATACCTCATTTCCATACGAGCATCTCCTTCAGGTGACTCGTCTTTCACAATCTTGGTATGCACATCTAGTTAATTTTCTTGTTTCCGGCAAGGTTTCTGACTCTTGGTCTAAAAATGCCAAAGACAAATTCTTTTCTCAGATTAAATATTATATTTGGGAGGACCCTGAGTTATTTAAGCATTGTTCTGACCAAGTTATCCGTAGGTGTGTGCCCGAGTCAGAAGTTCATGATATTCTCACTTTTTGTCATACACATGCATGTGGTTGTCATTTCTCAGGGAAGAAAATCGCTGTAAAAGTTCTACAAAGTGAACTTTATTGGCCTATAATTTTTAACGATTCTCATAATTTTTGCCAATCCTGCATTTGATGTCAGAAAACTGGAAATATCTCTCGTTGGAATGAGATGCCTCAAATTCCGATTTTAGTTGCCGATATTTTTGGCATATGAGGTATTGATTTCATGGGCCCCTTTCCACCTTCCTTTGATTTTTAGTATATCCTTGTCGCTGTTGACTATGTTTATAAATGGGTAGAAGCTGTCGCAACCAAATTGAATGATCATAAAGTCATGCTTAAATTTCTTCAAAGTAGCATCTTTTCTCGATTTGGTTGTCCTCGTGTAATTATTAGCGATGGTGGTTCTCATTTAAAAAATCAGCACTTTGCATCTCTTCTTAGAAAATACTCTATCACCCATAAGGTAGCCACTCTCTATCATCCTCAGACTAGTGGTCAAGTAGAACTTTCTAATAAGGAAATAAAGCGCATATTAGAGAAAATAGTTCGTATTGATCGCATAGATTGGGCCACTAAGTTAGTTGATGCACTGTGGGCTTATAGGACGGCTTATAAAACACCTATTGGTATGTCCCCATATCGATTAGTGTTTGGTAAACCTTGTCATTTGCTCGTAGAATTAGAACATCGAGCTATGTGGGCAATTAAAAAGCTAAATACTGATACTAATACCATCACCGCACATAGGAAACTTAGTTTATGTGAACTTGAGGAAATTCGCAATAAGACATATTTGAATTCCAAAATTTATAAAGATAAAACAAAGGCCTTCCATGATGAACATATTTTAAGGAGGACTTTGGATGTCGGGCATAAAGTTTGGCTTTTCAATGCTAAATTACGTCTTTTCCTAGGTCAACTACGTTCTAGATGGTCAGGGCCTTTTATTATAAATAGAGTATTTACACATCGTGCTATAGAGATTCGACATCCACACACGAATGAAATTTTCACTGTTAATGGGCATAGATTAAAACACTATGTTGAGGACATCGTTCACGGAGATGTGATTGTGTCCGTTTAACTGACAGACCCAAGCTATCACTGACCTCTTGTAGGGGCGTCATGCGAAAGAAGTAAAATTACGCACTTCCTGGGAGGTAACCCAGTTTTATGATTTTTCCTTAGCTTTTTAGAATTTTCATTATTATTTTTAGGAATTTCCCATGATTTTTCCGATTTTTCCATGATTTGTCCTTTATTTTCCTATAAGAATAATAAGAGTAACTTGAAAATAAAAATTCCAACCGTACGGTCAACCATCCCATCGACCACCAGATCGTCCATATGGCTCTGTCAAAAATAAAGGTTTTTCAGGGTCGATGTGGCCATCGACCGTCACCTCCTTCCACAAATCACGTTTCTCGCGGTCGATCGGGTGATCGACCGTGAGCATATTTTCTCACGAACACCCACTCCCGTGATCGACCGTCGATTCATGCTCTACACCATCAGCTTCTTCCTCCCTCGTCATGATAAGTCACTAATTATTCCTAATTAAACTCCTTAAATTACCTTTGTTAGGCCTAGAATAGGTGTATTTGATATCATAATGCTTGATTTCAGGTTTAAGTAGGATTTGAGAAGAAATACCAGAAATTCAGCCAAAAATCACTAAATTCTGCAAAAAGACTGTTTCGTCGACTGTTTGAAAATAAATCACTAAAAATTCTAGACAATTCTAAATATTCTGAAATTTTGAGAGATGCAAAAAGACGTCAAGATCTACAACTTTCATGTTGAAAACTTTGTGATATTCAGTATAGATTGGCGCTAGTTGTAAAGCAAAGTTAGATCTATGAAAGCTGAAATTTGAGAAAGGCTAAAATTAATTAATGACATGACAGTTAATGACCCAGTCAAACCGACTACATCGATGGATCAGATTTGAGTCCGATTGATCGCTCCGATGACGTCAGCAACCCGAAATTTAGGGAAATTAGAGTTTAAGTTCAACTATAACTCCTAATTCCGGGATGGAGGGTTTCTAAGACATAAGAGGGTGATTCCAGCCTAAAATTGTCATCTTTTGAACCACTTTTGGAGGAGAAGGCTAGGGTTTTGAAAATGGAGATCTTTTCGCGGGGATCGGCAGCTTCCTTCCCAACACCTATGGATCTCTCCCAGAAGATGAGTAACTAATTCTAAATTTAGGGATATCATGAAACCCTAGTGTAGCTTTTGGATTTTCTTTGGTTTGATTCTTGTAAACTTCTTCTCAACATGATCTCATCAATATGGTTTTAATGATTAGAGATTTGAGGGAACAGAGTTCCTTTGAAGTATTTTCAGTCGTATAAGCTTTCTGTGATTGTTTATACAGATTTATAAGATGGTTTTCATGTGATTTATGGTTTGCTTTTGAGATAGGCTATGCTATGCTAGGATAGGTTGTGCCAAGGTCATTAGGAGAAGTATAACTTAAACTAATCGTAGGATCGAAGACAACCTATGTCAAGAAAGATAGGCTATGCCGTTAGGAACATAAATCTTATTTTAGGGATTCATGTGAGCTTGTAGCCATATGATCCACAATGTTGAGAGAAGTGAACAAGAGGATAACTAGAGAAGATTCAAGGTGAAGCTAGGGTGGATTGAGTAATCCCTAGGTAATTCATCACTTGGTTCCAATCCCGATCACTTTACTTGCTTTCTTAGATAGTTTTTTAGATAATTCAACCCACCTTTTGATTACTCCGCTTAGGAATCAGTTTCGAGAATTGATTTTCAGTTTCCAACATTTGCCCTGTGGTTCGACTCCGGATTTCACCGCTAGTCTACATAGTAGTATTAGTGATTGAATAAGGATATAAATTTAAGATTTGATTGAGGTAAGCAACGTTTTAACGACAACGTTCGCGAGCGAACAATTTTTGGCACCGTTGCCGGGGATTTCGACGGTCAACTAATTGATTTTCTCTTAACTCATTTTCTTTGCTTAGTTAGGTTTTTATCATTCTTATTTTCCCTTTCTTTATTTTACACTTTTTAGGAATTTTATGGCAATTTTCTGGAATTTTTGCAGCATTGGAACGGATTTTTCTTGAAGAAAAACACTACTCGCCTGCCACCGGGAGCGACCGGTCGGACTTGAATCCGATCGATCGGACTGCACCATCTGCTTTGAATTGGACTTCGAGTGAAGGAGCTTGCGGCCTGGAGCGACCGATCGGACTAAACCGACCGATCGGAACAGCGCAGTCAGCTAAGCCTTTTTGCTTCAAACCTTTTCGTTTCAATTGTTGTTTGCCTGGTTTTGTCCTCTCCTCCGAATCTTCTATTTTCTTTTTCTCTTTTTGTGTGTGATCTTGCATGCAAGGTAGACGATTCTTAAATACCCCGCTGGAACCTTTGGATCTAGAACTAGAGACCACACTCCGAAAAGCTAGGGCCTTAGGTCAATAATCTTTAAGTAATTATCAGGAGGCCTTGAGTAGCTTTGTGAGGACCTGCCCCTCCTTTCCTGGGTCGACCGCCTGGGTTGGGCCCGTGGCTCATTGTGGACCGCAAGGGCAATTTGGTAAATTGCGCCTTGTCGTGTGCACACACCGACCTTGTTTGTGTTAGTGCTTGATTAGAATGGTTAGGTGGACCCGGGATCGGAAGATCCCAGCTCGGGCGCGCTGAAGCTTGCTTCTGGGCAGCTTACGGCCCTTGAGCGATCGATCAGACTCGTGAGCGAGTCGGTGGGTTTTTGACCCGTTCGGATCGATCCAAACATTTTGGATCGATCCAGCCTATCTTGGATCGATCCATTTTGGCCCTGGATCGATCCGGGTACTGCGCAGGGCAGTTGAGCTTGCAGCAGAACAGTTGAGCTTCCGTCGTCCTCCATTGTCAGGAGAAGAGAGGACCTCTCCTCCCCTTTTCCCCACCTTCCCCGACCTTTCCTGACCTTCCCCGACCTTCCCCTTCTTTCTCCTTCTCTTCTTCCTTCTCTTCTTCTTCCTTCTTTCTTCTTCCCGCAAGCTCTGCTTGCTCTGTTTCCTTCCGGGGCAGCCACCTTGCTCTTCGTCGTTCTCCCTCCTCCGACCACCATTTTGGGAGCTTGAAGGCTCGTTGGAATCGTGGCGATGTGAGGACGATCACTGACGTGGGTTGGAGCTTGGTTAACAGCTGGTTAGCGGGGAATTAGTCGAGGATTAGCGCAGTTCGGTAGGTTTTTTTACCTACGAGAGTGTTTAATGGGTTTTGTTAAATCTAGCCGTTAGATCTGATGAAATTGTGTTGTTGGATGCATCTTGTCTATTAGAATTACTGATATAAGTTTCATGATCTTTGGTTGAGATTTGAGTAGGATTTATGCATGATTAATCTCGGATTTTCTGGTTTTCTGCTGTTCTTGAAGAATAGCCAGCTTGTGGCGAGTTTTTCGGCTTGTACTTGTATGATCTTGGCTTTTGATAAACATAAAAGTTGTAGATGTCTTCGTTAGCTTTCCATTCCAGTTTATTTCATATTTTTCCAATTTTTCTACGAATTGTGGTGTGTTTTCTCGTGGTCTGCGACGAGGCTGATCTGAAGCTGGTATGAAGCTTTGGATCGATCCAAATGTTACGGATCGATCCCAAGCTGACTGATGACGTTTTATGGAGTTTTGATTAGCTATTTTGATTGATGTTTTCCCGTTAATCCAACCGTTGGATGATCATGGATTTGGGATATGTTGATCCCGGCATGTAGATCTACTAGTATCTAAGTTGGATCTTGAATCCGACGTCGTTTGGACGTCGGATCGACGGGGTCAACAAGCTGCTTGTAGAGAACATTTTGGTGTTTTGAGTATAATATTATAAGCTCGGATTATAATAATATATTTTACTGTTCATCGAAGTTTTCGGGGTTGCTTCCTGTTGCAGGAGTCCGTGTTTGACGGTCATGGTACCGTCGTAATGCCGGGACCCGCTGTGGATCGACTGGCAGCGGTTGGTAGTACCGCTGCAGCGATCCTGTTGGACTTGTATACTGCCTTGACATACTGTTGCATGCCTTTTTCCTCTTGCTTGTGTATGTTCATAGCATGCATTCTCTGTTGTGCATTAGTTGCATGGTTAGGGCGTGGGTGATTTGTGGATCGCCGTCCCGAGGCTGGAAGCTCGGATTTAGCCCTAGGACCGGGGTTAGGTAGCTTGGTCCAGGTTCGAATTTTGGTATCCAGTCAAACTTGATGATAGGCTTAGATGACTGGTACAGTTGTTGCTTGGTGATTATAGAGGTCGTGTCAGCCTTAAGTCGAATGCTGAGGTGTAGCCGGTGTTCCACTGTGTTGACCCTTGAGTAGAGGGGTTGCCTACTTAGCGGTGCAGTTTCCCGCCTGCAGTGCCGGTACCTGCTTGTGGGCCAACAGTGTTGTTTCCTGCTATTGAGTGCAACCAGACATGTGACCAGCTCAGCTGGAAGACCATGATCGTGGGCCTCAGGGACACGCGGTGGGGTTATGGGACCCCTGTGTACACTCAGGTCTTACTTGAGGGAGACACTTTTGTGTTCCCCTTCCTTCTGTGTGACGTAATGTAGAACCCTACTGAGCTTTATGCTCACTCCTACCCGGGCTACGTTTTGGAGGTGCAGGCGCCAGCTTTTCTTCAGTAGCCCCTACCGGGCAGGTGTTTGGTGGCGCGGCGGCGTCTGGTGGGGTCTGAGGATCGGTGATTATCTTTCTACACTTTTTTGTTATAGTTAGTCTCCTACGGGAGTATGATGTATAAACTATTGTAACCCCTTTGAGGTTTTGGATTATTATATTATATATGTTGAGGTTTTATATTTGTTGTAATATTCAGGGGTGCTTATGAATTGAATTGTGAAATCAGTAAGTTGGGGGGGGACCCCTCACCTTTATTTCCGCATTTAGATAGGTTCCGGTTCGCGTCGCCCGGCTCGGTTGGGCTTCCGCGGGCCGGGGCGCGACAAGCTTGCAATCTATTCACGAGACCTTTGTCACCATGACTGAAAATGTGGGACACGTCATCAACCCTAATGCTAATATGGGAAGGGAGGGTAATAATAATAACAATGGGGGGGGGGGGGGGGGTACAACGCGTTCCGTTGAGAAATCACTTCTTGCCCACTGCCTACACTTACACTCCTTCCATTGATCCTCCTACAATCACAGCCTCACACTATGAGATTAGACCCCAAACGATCCAAATGTTACCACACTTTCATGGTTTAAGTAATGAGGATCCTTATGAGCACATTCACTAAAATTGGAGAACTTTAATGATGATGCATTTAAGTTAAAACTTTTCCCCTACTCTTTGAAAGATAAAGCTAAACACTGGCTTCAATGTTTACCTCCACGCTCAATCACAACTTGGGACCAACTCCAGGAGGCATTTTTAAGAAAATTCTTTCCCATAATTAAAACTAAGAAATTCATAACTGAAATCCTTATCTTTGGTCAATATGATGATGAGTCTTTCCACGATGCCTGGGATAGATTTAAAGATCTTTTAAGAAAAGGTCCCCATCATGATATTGATAAGTGGAAATTAACTCATAAGTTTTATAGAGGTCTTAATGAAAGATGTAAAACTAGGGTTGAAGCTTGTTGTGGGGGTATTCCGTTAGACAAAGATGATGATGAGCTATGGAAACTTTATGAACAAATTTCCATCGATTTCCATCAACAATACACAAATCATAGGAGTCAGCCAACACCTAAGGGGACCTTTGAACTTTCTAGATTTGATGCCCTCACTGCACAAATAGCCCTTCTTAATAAAAGGTTTGATAAATTGGAAATGAGATAAGCACCTGATCCTCCATTGTTCCAAAATCAACCTCAAACTTGTGCCTTATGCACTAGCCTTACACATCACATTACCGACTGTCCCCTGACTCCTTCGTTGCTTGAATTCGTTCAGGAACAAGCAAACGCGACATATGGTTTCACCAAACCTGAGAATAATTTGTATTCAAACATGTATAATCCAGGTTGGCGGAACCATCCCAACTTTAATTCGAGACCACCTCAACAATCTAATATTTTTTAAGGGCAGAGTAGTTTCTCCAGTGTCCCCACGAATCGATACCAATCTATACCTCCTGCAAATCCAAATCCAAGTTACTCTGCATTATACCAACAAACTGCACCTCCACAAGCACCTTCTAACCCTACTTTGGACACAATCATAAGTACACTAGCCAACATGAATGCTAACATCAATGCTAGTATAAATAACATAAATACTAGCATGGCTGAGCTTAAGAGTGAGCTTAGGAGTGAAATTGCTTTGATAAGAAATGATGTTAATTCGCATGCTCAATCTATATCCAAAATAGAGACACAACTAGGGCAATGGGCTAACACAGTGTCTAAAAGAGAAGATGGTCGTTTACCAATTCAACCTGTGACCAATCCGACGGTCCTGCACCATATTGATAACCAAAACTTTGAAAGTGCACAAGCTGTAGTAACCCTAAGGAACGGTAAGCAAGTGGAAACACGTTCTGACATTGCCCATAGCGACGGATCGCTCTCAGAGCCGACCGATCGTAACTCTTTCGATCGATCGGGTTCTGGTCCGACCGATCGGGTTCTGGTCCGACCGATCGGGTTCTGGTCTGACCGATCGGTCTCAGTCCCCTCAGCCTGATGACACTCCCGGTCAAATGGATGCGAGTCCAGTTGATCAGAGGGAGCCTGACCCTGGTTGATATGTGCCCAAAGCACCTTTCCCTTATGCACTTATGGACTCTTCCTCCAGACCCAATAAGAAATCATATGTAGAGGAAATCACAGAAATATTCAAGCGAGTGAACATCAATATACCACTTTTAGAGGCCATCCGACAATTCCCTTCCTATGCAAAATTTCTTAAAGACCTTTGTACCCAAAAACGCAAATCCAAATCTCAGGTCTCTAAGAAAATCTTTCTGACTGAACATGTAAGTTCAATCCTGAAGTATGATACCCCACCAAAACTTAAGGATCCAGGTACCCCAACAATTTCTTGTTGTATAGGAGACTATTGTATTGATGGTGCTCTTCTTGATCTTGGTGCTAGCGTTAATTTACTACCATATTCCCTATATCAGAAATTTGGCATGAATGATTTGAAACCTACGACAGTAACTCTTCAGTTAGCTAATAGGCCCCTCAAGATGCCGTGAGGTATCTTGGAGGATGTGCTGGTTAATGTTGATAACTTCTTTTTTTCGGTTGACTTCATTGTCTTAGACATGGAGCCTGTTGTTCTTTGCAAGAAATTCGTGCCTATTATCTTAGGTCGACCTTTCCTAGCTACGACGAATGCGTGTATTAATTGTCGTACAGGAGTTATGGATATCTCTTTTGGTAACATGAAGAAACGTGTGAATATATTTAAGGATGCATGTTTTCCTGAAAATAATGACTGCTTTGCTATTAATGTTATCAATGATTGGGTTTATAATTCTGATTCATCCTTATTTGACATTGAGTTGGATACTAGACAATTTACTGATGATAATGATGCTAAACTGCATGATGATAGATTGCCTACAATTTGGGATGAGTATGATTCTGAGGATGATGATGTTGAATTAAAGAATGAGATCCTATCTGATATTTTGAATGCCTATGCTTCTGACTCTGATGATGATGTTAATCGGGACACTGCACAATCGAAAGATGACATCAAACCACAAATCTTGTCCGACCAGTCACTTGATCAGCACACTGTAGAGACAAAAACTATTTCTTGGGTGGTTGATCCCCTTCCACCGTTATCTCTTACTCCTGCACCTGATTTAGATCCTGGACAAGTTCGTGCTTATTATGTTGACACACACTTTTGCACAGATGTGTCAGTATATTCTAAACTTGAGCCACCACCTCCTCCTTTCCCTATATTTGCACCATCGTCATTGCCTACACTCATTCTGAGATCGAAATCCCATCCATGTTCACTTCCGGGTTCCAACATTATGCGAGACACATACCGTAGACCTGGTTTTAAGATGAAATATGATATGAAGGGTGAGGTTTCTAGTACACTTGTTGGGAGGAAAGAATTAATAGGTATGCATCATCAAATACTTGATATACTGTGGGGCCGGGTTTGGTTTAAATCAGTATATGGGGAAATTATACTTGTAGGTGTGATCGAGTCCGTCAATCTGACGGATCCATGGTATAACTGATCCTCTCGAGACGTCTGGCGAAAGACGTTAAATTACGCGCTTTCTGGGAGGCAACCCAGTTTTTATGATTTTTCCTTAGTTTTTTTCATAAATTTTCTTTGATTTTTTAGGACTCTTCCCGTATTTTCCTGGATTTTTTTTCTCTCCTTTTTCGTTTTTGTTTCCATATTTTCAACCCGATTTTTCTCTCTCCTATGAGCCGGGACTTCATCTTCCCGGCTCCGCCTGGCTTCCAGCGGCTCGTCCCCGAGCCGTCCCCACCACCGGCCGTTGCCGCCTCTCCGGCCACCCCCATCCCTTAAAACCACCATCACAACCTCCGCCATCATTCCAGCCCCTAATCCACGACCTCCTCTGCCCTCGACACCGTCTCCTCCGACGCCGGTGAGCCCCTCCGCCGTCGTCGACACCATAATCCACGGCCTCCCATTGCCCCAAAATACCCCCATAACCTTCCTTACACCACCATGAACCTTCCGCCACCATGAAAACTTGACCTTGCCGCCTGGATCACCGGCGTCCAGCCACCACGATGTCCACCTCGCCGTCCACCTCTAATCTGCCGTCTGGAAGTCTCAATTCCACAATCAGACCACATAGATGAGTTCGTTAGGCTTCTACGATTCTTCCTGTCCCTTCCAAGTTCTCCGGCGACGACATTTCACCATAGATCCATCGCCGGCGAGCTCTCAGCCGTCCAACTCCTGCAGGAGGCGATCCGGATGCTACAGTATTTCGATTATCGATCGGACGGTCCCGATCTTCAATCAGGATGATATTTTGGATGTTGAATGTTTTTGGTGTTGTGTATGGATGATTCGATGTATTTTAATGTGTTCGTGTTAATATTGTACATCGTGTGGATGAATGTTTGTACAACTCAATATATCATGAACATACAAAGGAGACTCTGCCGAAATTTTCTATGATTTTAATACCTTTTTGGACTTTTATGAGTTATATTTGATCTTTTTGGAAAGATATAAATTTTTGTGACAGGTTATGATGGGGAAGGAAGTAGTTATTCAATGATGGTGATGCCTAAACTTAAATTGGAAGAGAGATAAATCTATTTTTTGGCGTTCATTCTGGTTATCTCTACCCTTTACTTCTTGATTTATTTTTATGACTTCGAGTAATTGGGGACAATTACATTTAAGTTGGGGGTAGCATTCATAAATTTCATGCTCATATTTTTTTTTTTGGTAACCAAATATTATACATCCCTTGAATTATGTCAAAAGAATGAAATTATGATATGATTTGACAAAGGTGGATGTCTTAGAAATTTATTTTATGAATTATTTTGAGACTTGTATGTCATATAAGAAATAGTAACTTTTTCCTATGCATGATCTTATTTCTATACTTTAACACTTTTACAATGATCTGAGGATAGCTTGGCATATCATAATGCACATGTTCACTTCCACATGTTAAGGGGTTGATATTAGATTCTAAGCATGATAATGGGATAGGTTTACAATTTTATTTCATAACACAGAAAATACATGAACACATGCAATTATCTGAGTATGTGAAAAAAAATAAGAGAAAAAAAGGATTTTCAACTTAGTAACCCGGCAGTGTGCCTAACCAGCGTGGTGTTCGCGTAAAACGGTTGAATTTCCTGAAGAAAAAAAAGAAAAAATGGTTTTTCATACTTAGTAACCGGGCAGTGTGCCAAACCACCGTGGTGTTCACGTAAAACAGTTGAAATTCCTGCAGAAAAAAGAAAACAAAAGAAAAATTAAAAAAATAGAGATTCTTATGTGATAAGTGGAAAATATGTGCTTGAATATGATTGTGATCTTGAATAGTTGAAGTGTTTAGATATAATTGACACTCTGAAGCATGTGGAACCCCATTCACACACATGAGTGGTAAAGTTATTTTTAATCATGATTAACTATGTTGAAGTGTTGGAAATATGTTTTGCCATGTTTTGATTTACTATGTTTTTATGCGACTATGAATTGAAGGGTATATTTATGGATATTGTTTCTAGATTAGAGTTGATGAGTATTATGATTGATTTCGAATGATATATTGAAGGGAATGTATTGATGTTTGTGGGTGTCATCCCTGAAAACCCTCAGGAGACTATAACTCTTCCACTGGGGTAACCCAGGGGTTTAATGGCTTGTTGCACATGCTAAGTGCAATCGTGAGACCTACGAAAGTGACTAGTCAGATTTATTGCTTTCTTTTTATCGTTTCTTTGCTCGAGGACTAGCAAAGTGTAAGTTGGGGGTGTCATAAGTCACTAATTATTCCTAATTAAACTCCTTAAATTACCTTTGTTAGGCCTAGAGTAGGTGTATTTGATATCATATTGCTTGATTTCAGGTTTAAGTAGGATTTGAGAAGAAATACCAGAAATTCAGCCAAAAATCACTAAATTCTGCACAAAGACTGTTTCGTCAACTGTTTGGAAATAAATCATCAGACCTTCTACACAATTCCAAATATTCTGAACTTCTGGGAGATGCAAGAAGACTTCAAGATCTACAACTTTTATGTTGAAAACTTTGTGAGATTCCGTATAGATTGGCGTAAGTTTTGAAGCAAAGTTGGATCTATGAAAGCTGAAATTTGAGAAAGGCTGAAATTAATTATTGACTTGACAGTTAATGACCCAGTCAAACCGACTACAGTGATGGATCGGATTTGAGTCCGATGGATCGCTCCGATGACGTCAGCAACCCGGAATTTAGGGAAATTAGAGTTTAAGTTCAACTATAACTCCTAATTCCGGGATGGAGGGTTTCTAAGACATAAGAGGGTGATTCCAGCCGAAAATTGTCATCTTTTGGACCACTTTTGGAGGAGAAGGCTAAGGTTTTGAAGATGGAGATCTTTCCCTGGGGATCGACGGCTTCCTTCTCAACACCTATGGATCTCTCCTAGAAGATGAGTAACTAATTCTAAACTTAGGGATATCATGAAACCCTAGTGTAGCTTTTGGATTTTCTTTGGTTTGATTCTTGTAAACTTCTTCTCAACATGATCTCATCAATATGGTTTTAATGATTAGAGATTTGAGGGAACAGAGTTCCTTTGAAATATTTTTAGTCATTTAAGCTTTCTGTGATTGTTTATACAGATTTATAAGATGGTTTTCATATGATTTATGGTTTGCTTTTGAGATAGGCTATGGTATGCTAGGATAGGTTGTGCCAAGGTCATTAGGAGTAGTATAACTTAAAGTAATCATAGGATCGAAGACAACCTATGCCAACAAAGATAGGCTATGCCGTTAGGAACATAAATCTTATTTTAGGGATTCATGTGAGCTTGTAGTCATATGATCCACAATGTTGAGAGAAGTGAACAAGAGGATAACTAGAGAAGATTGAAGGTGAAGCTAGGGTGGATTGAGTAATCCCTAGATAATTCATCACTTGGTTCCAATACCGATCACTTTACTTGCTTTCTTAGATAGGTTTTTAGATAATTCAACCCACCTTTTGATTACTCCGCTTAGGAATCAGTTTTGAGAATTGATTTTCAGTTTCCAATGTTTTCCCTGTGGTTCGACTCCGGATTTCACCACTAGTCTACGTAGTAGTATTAGTCATTGAATAAGGATATAAATTTAATATTTGATCAAGGTAAGTAACGTTTTAACAACAACGTTCGTGAGCGATCACGTCACCGACCAGCGCCTCGACGTCGTCCTCTCCGGCCATCCCCATCCCTCGTAACCATCGCCAAAACCTTCATTATCTAGTTCCCATTCTACCTGAACTATCCACGCCTCCAAGCAAGCTCTCTTCTGACGCCGGTGAGTCTCCTCTGTTTCCTTCCTCATCACCGACTGCCGCCCGTCGCCACCTCTCCGGCCCCCCTTGCTCTCCAAAACACCACCATCACCTCCGCCTGCCATCTTCTGTCCTTCTCTTCCTTTGATTCCCTCTCTTCCGACGCCGGTGAGCCTCCCCTGTTTCTTCCGCTGTAGCCGATATCCTCCTCCACCATCTACCATTGCTCTGTGACCCCTCCACAAGCTTCCCCAGGCTGCCACGACTCTTCCACCACCATCAAAAACCATAATTGCCGCTTGGATCACCGGCATCCACCTCCGACGACATCCACCTTCGCCGACTATCCCCAATGCCACCAATCCACGACCTTCCCCAGTTCCAATCCACCTCCATTAGCTTCTTCTAGCCTCCATGATCCTTCGTCGATCCTTTCCAACCTTGATTGAAGCTCCGATCGCCGAATTCCAACTCCGGCCATCTTCGTCCGAGCCGTCCCCCGCCGTTCCGCCGCCCGGAGACCATCTACCTATGGCGCGATATTATGGTGATCTCTATCCTTTTTCCTTGCTTTATTTCTATGACTTAGTGTAATTGGGCACAATTAGATTCAAGTTGGGGGGTAGATGCTAGGAATTTAATTCTTATTATTACATGTCCCTTGAAATATGTCAAAAGGATGAAATTATGATATGATTTGACAAAGATTTCTATTTTAGAAATTTATTTTATAAATTATTCTGAGACTTGTATGTCATATAAGGGATAGTAAATTTTTGCTATGTATGACACTATTTATATACTTAAACACTTTTACCATTATTTAAGGATAACTTGACAAATCCTAGTACATGTTCACTTTCACATGGTAAAGAGTTGAGATTAGATTCTAAACATGACACTATGATAGATTTACAGTTTTATATCATGTCACAGAAAATACATGAACACATATAGTTATCTGAATATAAAAAAAGTGGATTTTCAACTTAGTAATTGGACAGTGTGCCTAACCAGCGTGGTGTTCACATAAAATAGTTGAAATTTCTAAAAAAACAATAAGGGTTTCATACTTAGTAACCGGACAAGGTGCCTAACAAGGTGTGTTGTTCGTGTAAAACAGTTGAAATTCCTACAAAAAAAAGAGGAAAAGAAAAATGACTAAAAATAGAGATTGCTATGTGATAAGTGGAAGATATGTACTTGAATAGGATTGTGATCTTGAATAGTTGAAGTGTTAGATATAATTGACACTCCGAATCATGTGAAAGCCCATTCACACACAGGAGTGTTAAAGTTATTTTTAGTCATGTTTAAATATGTTAAAGTGTTGGAAATATGTTGTGACATGCTTTGACTTACTACATTTTTATGTGATTATGAGTTGAAGGGTTTATTTATGGATATTATTTCTATTTCATGCATTAGAGTTGATGAATATTATAATTTATTTCTAATGACATATTCAAGGCATTGTATAAATGTTTGTGGGTGTCATCCCTGAAAACCCTCAGGAGACTATAACTCCTCCATTTGGGCAACCCAGGGGTTTAAAGGCTTGTTGCACATGCTAAGTGCAATCGTGAGACCTACGAAAGTGGCTAGTTAGATTTATTGCTTTCTTTTTATATTTTCTTTGCTCGAGAATTAGCAAAGTGTAAGTCGGGGGGTGTGATGAGTCACTAAATATTCATACTTAAACCCCTTAATTTACATTTGTTATCCCGAAAGTGTTTGTATTTGATAGTTTGTTAGTTGATTTCAGGTTTAATGAAGATTCAAGTTAGAAAATACAGAAAATTACTAATATGTGGAAATTACGCCGCTCCACTAGCAGTTTGAAAAGAATTCTTCCAATTCTCTAGATAAATTTTAAATTCCTGAATTTTGTAGGACATCTAGAAGACATGAAGATGAACAACTTTCATGTTGAACACTTTAGGAGATTCATGACAAATTAATACCAGTTTTGAAGACTATGAAGATAAACAGATGCTGGAAAACTGGTTCGTCTACGTTCAGAAGCATATTCGCCAAATATTCCAAGTAAGTCTAAATAATGTAAACTATTCGGAATTGGATAGAAGACTTCCTAATATACAACTTTCATGTTGAGCATGTTTCCCAATTCCGGACTGATTGGACCCAGTTGCGACCGGAATAGGACATCTAGGAATTAATCTAAAGAATCCAAGTTGTAGTAGGAGTCCAACTTAGTCATAACCCTAATTCCGGGAATACACCTATAAGAGGGTGTTTGCTGGCCGAAAATTGGAGATCCCCATAGAGAGAAAAGAGAGAATTAGGGTTTGGAAGATGGAGTCGCGGCGTGGATCCCAATCGTTCTTCATCGAATTTATAACTTCTATCACAAAGATGAGTGGCTAATTTCTGTACTTAAGGATCTCATGAAGCTTTAGTAGATCTTCCTTGTATTTTTCTAGTTGAATATTGTCTTTTTATACTAGACATGATCTTATAGATTTGGTTTTAATGATAAAAGAGTTGAGGGAACAGAGTTCCTTGATGTATCTTTAGACCTACTTGATTTCGGTGATTGATAGTAGAGATCTATAAGATGGTTTTTATGTGGTTTGTGAATAACCGATGAGATATTTTATGCTTAGTGACGATAGCTTGTGCTAAGGTCACCCCGAAGACAATCTATGCTAATCGAAGATAAAATATGCCTTTGGAAAACACTCACATTCTTTTAGGGATTCATGTAAGCTTAAGAAGCTGTGAATCTCTAATGTCTAGATAAGAAAACAAGAGGATAACTAGAGAGTATAGGAAGTGAAACTAAAGTGGATTGACTAATCCCTAGGTTTTCGCTCATTAATATATTTCAATCTTTTTACATCGCTTTTTTAATTAGATTTAATTAATAAGTTTCTAAAACCCAAATCAATCCTTTTCGCTTTAGGTTTAGAGTTCTGAGATTTAATTCTGGTTTCTCCTTTGTAATCAAAGTTTTTCATGTGGTTCGATCCCGTATTTTATCACTATTCTACCCCATAGTTTAGTATTCTGAATAAGGGTTTATAAATTCTATTTTTGATTGAGTTTGCAACGGATTTAATGACACATTTGCAAGCCATCAGTCGGGTTGTTGGATTGCCGTGGGGATCATCGGAGAAGACGGTGAAGGGCGATGGGAAAGAGATGACCGGGGTCTTGGGGCTCGGGGAAAGTGGATGGAGGTCTTGGATGGTAGCGGGGATGCCGGAGAAGAGAGAACGGCGGTGGTGGATAGGGTTCCGGTCATGGGAGAGAAGATAGGAGGAGGAAGAAGGTGATGACAAGGCAGAGGAGGCTGACATGGCACTGACGTGGAGGAGAGAGAAAGTGGCAGGGAGAGAGAAATACCGAAAGAGGCGGCACCCGGCTGCGGAGAAGGTGACCAGTGGGGAAAAAGGTGGATTGATGGACGTCGGTTGAAGAGAACTATTGGGGAAGAGAACACAACTTCTGGATAGTTCCTGATGGAGAACTAACCCTTAGATAACCCTAGTTGCAGGATTAAGCCATTATTCTATGAGAAGTTACTCCTAAACTACTCTCTACTTTATTTATCTATCGTGGATACATCATACCTACTGAGGTCCTTTTATTGATGCCTCGACTGAGTCCTAATCCAACTATAAAACCCCATTGCTTAAACTGCAAGTAATAAGAATTCCATACTCAAACTCAACTTACTAACTCAAATGGACTCTTAATTAATTCCTAACAACTTGTGGTTATTTAGGAAACCAAATAACAACGAGGACTCAATTAAATATAAAAGACTAATGATAAATCCTAATTAAATACTCTAGTTTGAACTATGAAAGTCCAAGCCAAACTAGGAAAGAGGCTAAGCTAGTTTGGGTCCTCTATTAGGCGCCGGTCCAGTTGGTCGAGTCGGATCGACTCGTATCAATCCGCCATGCCCGAAGATTACTCATCCATGGATGGTGGATTGGTCTCCTTCCTCTTCCAGAAAGTCCTTGTCGAGCCCAGACCCGCGAAGGCCGAACTGGGCCGGGTGACGTGAACCGAAACCGAACTAATGCGGAAAAGTTTTGGCGACAATTCCCTCTAATCTATTGGTCTCCCTAAAAAATTCTTAAGCAACCTTATTAAAATGATTATTAAGAACCTCAAATGATATAATAAAGATATATTCAAATCCTCAAAAAGGTTAACATTTATACATCATACTCTCGTAGGAGACTTTCTAACAAAAAGGGGTACATACAACTATCACTGCTCAAGCACCGCCAGACGCCGTTGCGTCATGATGAATAAATTTTATATCTCACAAGTATATGAATTGGTGTGGTCAGTATAGCAGCAAGACGAGTATCATACCCACAGAGATTTGTAAAGATTATTAGAGTTAAATACTAAAGAAGAATGTAAAGATTACTAGAGTTAAATACGAAAGAAAAAAATAAAAGTGAAGTAAGAAATATGAAGTATTGAACATAGAAGATCTAATAACAAAATAAGAAAACGATAGAAATATAATGGATGAAGACTAAGTTTCTGATTTCAACATAACATCCTCATTCTATGCATTGAATCAACAAAATCTCAGTTTAATCCAAGGGTTCATTTCTTTCAGTATGATGATCCGTTCGATTGCGGTCTTCACCAAGTACCCTTAATTAACTCTTGCTAATAAACCCATAGCTAAATTTCAATAAAAAACTTGACTTGCCCTCAAATATGAGTTAGCTTATAATCCCAAGCGCAGGAGTTGTCAAAGTTAAATAAGGGTGAGTCCCAAGATCATTTACCATAGGGAGCAGATGGAATCCTAAAGAGGAAACTTTTAAAGCCAAAATAGAAATATGAACACAAGGGAAAACAGTAAAGAAGATGTTTTGGGGTTTTTGAATTAAAGGTTTGTAAAGTTTAAAACATAAATAAAGTAGATAAAGGTGTGCTAACAAGTGAAGGAAAGTGTAGTCTCAACCTTCACTATCCTTCAAATCAGATGTACTTATGGATCGTCAAACACACATTAGCTAGAATTTTTGTCACTAAAACCCTAGCTAAAAAGATATGTAGGTAAACCACGTGAAGACGCACAATGGTTAGAAATCCAATGGTTTGTCAAACACTTGCTTCTAGGCGTGAAAATGCCAAGATTCACAAGCCATAGGCAACCGGATCATTAGGGGAATCTATACCCCTAACTACTACTTGATGGGCTAGCCTCAAGGTTGGCCAAAAGAAAGGCTAATGGGCTCTATACCCTTAGAACTCAAGGCCTTTAGTTAACCCTTAGAACTCAAGGCCTTTAGTTAACCCTAAGTTAAGCCTTGCTAAAAAGAGAGGAATCTATACCTCTAATTCTAGACAAGAAATTAGGATCAACCTAAATGAAAATTGATCAAGGATGTAGAGGGATCTATACCTCTAATCACTTGAGTTTAACAAGTCTAGCATGCATCTCAAAGAAAATAGAGGGATCTATACCTCTAAAAGCAAAGAGAAACTAAACCAAATCCAAAAAGTAATCCGATAAGCAAAGAGAAACTATACCTCTAAAAGCAAAGAGGAATAGAAAATGAAATAAGTATTGAAATCAAATCATACTTTTCATTGAAACCAAACCAAATCCAAAAAGTAATCTGATGGAAAGATAGATCGGGATGAGATCTACAAGTTCTTAAGTATACATAGAATCAAAATTTCAAAGATGAGAGTGAAAATACAAGTTTACAAGTGTAGGAAAGTAGAAAACCCTAAGCTTCTTTCTCCTTCTTCCTCCTCGACCAGCTCTCCTCTCTTGGCTGCCCTTAAGTGCCTAATTATAGGATTGAAGCATAGGATCCATTACGAGGCTTAATGGGTTAATAGGATAGTATGTTGAAATTTCGGATCCAATAAGCTATTTCTGGAAAAGTTGTAGAGCTCTGAATGACCTTTTTCAATGGTAACTGATGATGATGCATAATGTTATATTTTTACCACTTAATACATAGGCTCCTGTGCTTATTTGGTACCTAAATACACTCATTATTCTTATATTTTGATTTAGGATGCAATTGAAGTCTTTAAGTTCGAAAAGAAGCTGAAAAGAGTATATGGATCAAGTTTCAAGATTAAACTGTACCTGCTGATTAAGAACCAGATGATGTGCCATATATGGTTGGAAAGCTATTGAAGTCTAGTTTCTGGATAATTTTATGGTTTGTGATTCTGAGTTTTCTAGAGGAAGTTACGGCAATTTTAGTACCAATGGCACAGTATGGATGGCAAAACTGTAAATACTCAGGAAAGAAAGATCGATCATTTTTCCTACAAGGATCGATCCTTTTATGCAGACAGACCTGACAGGGAGCATATTTTTTAAATGATCATAGAAGGATCGATCCTCCTTTCACTCGAGAATATTGAGAAAATCGTCGAGGAGAAGGATCGATCTTTCTCCTATCGAAGGATCCATCCTACTGAGAAGGATCCATCCTACTATCCATCCTATTGAGAAGGATCCATCCTACTATCCATCCTACTAAGAAGGATCGATCATGGTTCTATCAAAGGATCAATCTTCCTCGGGCGTAGCCAGAAATTGAAGATTTTGATATCAAAGGATCGATCTCACACCTATTGAAGGATCGATCTTACCTTCGAAGTGAAGAAAATTAACTGTTCAGATCTAATCCGAGGATGGAGAGACTTTGGGCTATAAATAGGACTCTTTCTAGTGTTAGAGGGGGGATTCCTAGATACTTTTGGCTGCTACTTTCTACTCTTTTATATTTTTCCTAGGTTTTCTCTTGCTTATTTGAATCTTTTGAGGATTGTTATTGATGGCCCTGCGTGGCTAAATCTTGATTCTTGGTCAAGGAAACTGAAACCTCGGAATCAATGAAACTGTAAGATCTAATCTATTTTTATTGTTCAGTTTATACTTGAGTATTGAATGTTCTTCTGTGATTGGATGTTCATGATTGTCTTATCTAATTGCTAGGAGGCCTACTAGTTTATTATTCATTGCGATCTACTGCTAGGTTGGATATCAAATCCATAATTGTTTGATCCCTCTAATTTGCGAAGCAAATGAGATCTATTGATTTACTGCGTTTCAGAGATTAATAGGTCTTAGGAAGAATATTCGACTAGATTAAATGCAACCGCGTATGCTTGTATTATTTAGCTTCATCGATCGCCCTATTCTTAATGCTGCTACTGGATTAAATCTACAACGCGTGTTTTGGATTGTTTAGTAGTTAGGGTTGATTCTATCGCTTGTTTCTAATCAACTATGAGTGAGGAGAAATTCGAATTTAATTCGAACGGTGAATATTCGAAGTATGAACTGGTATATTATTGGATCAATGATTAGTTGTTGGATTCCGATGCTGGATGTTGACTTAGACCAAGCTTTGTTCTCTTGATTCAATTCGATTCTTCACTTTATATTGTTTCTTTATTGTTTTCCTCATGCTTAAAACCCCCCTTCTTTGTTCACTAAGCACAAAACTAGGCTAAACACTCTTCGTGAGATTGACTCGTACTCGAACTACTACATTTATTTTAACAATTATTTGTTTTATTTTTGGTTGCTTGCGACAGCACGTCAGTAACTTACACCAGAAATTCTGATAAGAATAGAGCAAGTTATGTCGTTTTTTAAGTGAACGATGCTTCAATCCGAACTTCAGAGGGAAGTTTTGATATGTAAACTTAAATTTTGTAGAACGGCTATTCAGTAAACATTGTAGGGCTCTGAATCATCATTCCAACGGTACCTTGGACGAAAAATTCCAATAAAAGCAGAAAGAGTTATGGCCCATTCACTTCAGCTCTGAAAAATACTTCATAAGCAATTAACAATCTTCAAGCACAATTTTGGATGTGACCGAAATCTCTAATGTGCAAAGTCCTGAAATAGAAGTTTTAGAAAATTTCATAAGCTTTCAAATGATACCAATTCAAAACCCGTTTTTGGTAACTTTGTCACTTTCACTGTTTTTTTTTTCTGTGTAGCTATGCAATGCCATGACCCCTTAAGCTTTCTACTAGATCAATGTAACGAGCCTTCAACCAATGACTCCCAAGCCAGATGGCTTTAGGGTACTAGGTTCAAAGAGTCCCTCAGGCCTACTGACTCGGACCTCGTAGGCTACGAATCACAACTAGCTACATTAGGCACATTCTTAAGTCTCATGCCGTTTGACGTGAATTATGTACATTGTTATGCACACAACCCGGTTACTTAGCATAAAACCTGCATATAGCCATTTTATTCCTTACTAAGAACCCCTTTTTTTTTGGCTACTCGTCAATGACTTTATGGTTCATTGGAAGGCGTGAATAAAGCAAGTAAAAGAAAAGCTATCAGAGCATGTTTAGATCAAAATACAAGTCTTCCTCGTGTTTAAATTATCACAACTAGAGGTATAAAAGCTAACCTCTCTTGAAATTTGAACAGGTAAGGGGACTAATCATGGTAATAACAGGTCTAATCATATCAAGAAAAATCGACCTTTTCCTCTCTAACATGTACAAGAACTGAATCAAGCTAGCAGGATTTGAAAAAATACGACAAAAGTACATCACATCCACAAAGTATACATCAATGGACACTCAAGTTTGGGGGAGTAAATGCACATAAACATGATAGAGGAAGTTTACTTTGTTATAAGACTGTGGATAGTACACTTTCATGCACTCATCACACCACCAAACTCCTACCCGGTAGGGGCCATCGAAGAAGACC
This sequence comes from Narthecium ossifragum, assembly GCA_963920575.1. Classification (NCBI taxonomy): domain Eukaryota; kingdom Viridiplantae; phylum Streptophyta; class Magnoliopsida; order Dioscoreales; family Nartheciaceae; genus Narthecium; species Narthecium ossifragum. The sequence continues at coordinate 20,472,872 of OY986964.1, read as the reverse complement.
TAACGCCTACACCTGCAAAACACAGTCCGGGTAGGAGTGAGCAATTAAGCTCAGTAGGGTTTTACACTACGCCACACAGAAAGGAGGGAACACATCAGTGTCACTCTCAAACAAGCCTGGGTGTACACAGGGGCCCCATAACCCCACCGAGTGTCCCTGAATGCAAGGAACCAACACTACAGGCCCACAAGCAGGAAACCGGCATTGCTAGGCTGGAAATGACACCCCTGAGTAGGCACACCCTCTACTCAAGAGTCGTAGAACACCAGACACCGGCTACACCTCAGAAATGGCTCGAGGCCGACACGACCTCTAAATCATCGATCAGCATGAATTCAAGTCATCTAAGCCTATCATTGATATCAACAGAATACTACCATCCGATCCTGGACCACGCTACCCGCCACGGTCCTAGAGCTAGATCCGAGCTACTCGAAAGCCTCGGATCGACGATCAACCCATCGCCCGCGCCCTATCGTTATGCATCTAATGCAAACAAAGCCATGTATGATCATACACATATATAACAATTCATGCATGCAACAATATGCCAATTATTACAAGGGCCAGGCGCAGCACACAGCTCGCCAAGGGTGAACATGGCAAGGGTCTAGATAAAATGCATATTTTATTCTACACATCCCAAGGGGCGCGACCCCCTTGGTTCAACCACATTCCAAGCACAGGGCCTACGCAGATATGATTACATTATTATAACGCGATAACGAACAGCTGAATTTATCCAATTAGAGCAAATGCTCTACTAACTCTGGAAATCATAATTATTGATCTAACCGTCCGATTGATGCGAAACTTGATGCACCCACTCAACGACACACCTAGAATCACATATCCAAAAACCAGATCAATCGGAAAAACAAAAGTTGATCAAAAATTACAATTTCGAAAAAAATCCAGATTTCATAAATCAATCAAAATCCCCTTAAAAATAACTTGGATAAAAACCCAACTTTGCAGATCTCTTCTGAAGATCATCAAGATCATCACACCCAAGAATAAACTTGATTAAATAATTAAAAACCACTTAATTACACTAATCAATCTAACTTTCCTGTTTCAACACAGATGATCCATGTAATTCACCAGAAATTGTACATAGCTCCAACTCATATCATGTACATACAGCTCAGAAATCATGTTAGAGCACCACTGTTCTAATTAAACTAGAAAATCCAAAAATAACATAATGAAATCTTGCTCAAATCCACATCAAATCCAAACGAAATTGTACCAAACTTTAATAAGGTGATAGACAAGCTATCAAGCATCAACTATCATACTTTAATTGAAGAACAAACGTTTAAACAACAAACAAACACCTAATCTAAGGAATTAATGAAGAACCCTACCAAACTATGCTAATCCACGTTTGATTCTCAATCAAATCGTCCAAGGAGGGTGTAGATCTCTTCCTCTAGCTCCTGGCAAGCCTCCCAAGCCACTGGATCAAGCTCCAAACGAGAATTTCTAAGGTAGGAGGAGAGGAGAAGAAAAACCAGAAAAACAGAGGAGGTCTCGGGCTACTTATAGGCTTGAGTCCGATTGATCGGTCCTAGGACCGATAGGTCAGACTGGGGCGGGCGAGGTCAGTTCGGGTCCTTATCCGAACACGTCAGCCGCGTCCTTATCCAGACAACTGACACTGGTCCGATCGATCACTCCTAGGAGCGACCGATCGCACACGGGTTACCAGCTGTTCTAAAGACAAGCTTTCGCGTGCCTGAGCTTGGATCTTCAGATCCCAAGTCCACCTAGGGTTCTAATAAACATAGAAACGAAACAAAAGGGTCTGTGTGTGCACCACACGGGTGTCAAACAAACCGACAAGGTGCAATTTACGATCCACAACGAGCCACGGGCCCGACCTAGGCCGTCGACCCAGGAGTAGAGGCACAGGTCCTCACAATCCCCAAAAAACTCTCTTTGAATAACCCTAAGTTGCCTATTTATAGTCTCCAAAAGATTCCCACCCGGATTGGATCTTGTCCCTTTATTTTGCTAAGCTGCAGTATAAAGATCGATCTTCTAGGGGTGAAGATCGATCATTTGATCCCGTAGAAGTGTCACGCCCCGGGGATGATCGATCATTTTGAAGAAGATGATCGATCATTTGCATCGTGAATTTTCTCAACTGCAAAAATGATTGATCTTCTTAAGGGAAAAGATCGATCCGAGTAAACATAGCTCTCTGTCATCTCCTGGTGAATAAATGATCGATCATTATAGGGGAAGAAGATCGATCCTTTTAAACATGGCTCTATGTCATCTCTGGGTGAATAAATGATCGATCATTATAGGGAAGAAGATCAATCATCTTTTCTACGTATTTTCTGTTTTACCATTTAGCTGCGCCATTGGTATTAAAAATGCCGTAACGTCCTCTAGGAAACTTACAATCACGAATCGTAAAATTCTCCAAAAATTAGAGTTCAAGAGCTTTCCAACCATATATGGTACATCATCTTGTTCTTCATGAGAAGGTACCCTTTAATCTTCCAAGTTAACCCATGTAATCTTTTCAGCTTCATTTCCCTCCAATTTCCCGCATTATTCAAACTACTATGTGAAGCAACATATAAATATAAAAATAGTAATAAAGATGTTGATTAAGGATTAATGTTTGTACCTGATTTCCCCTCTTCGAGGTTTTGTAGACTTGTACTTCTTGATTTATAATCTTTAAGTTTGAGGTTTCTGTAAATTCTGGAATTGTTAATTAAGGGTGATTAATGAATGCTTAGGGAAACCAGTAGACTAGAGGGAACCCTCACCATACTGTTCGCAGTTAGTTAAGTTCCGGTTCACGTTCCCAACCCGGTTGGGCTTTTGCGGGTCGGGACGCGACACCAACCGAACTCAAAAACCTTCAAACAAATGCCAAGGCTAAAAGCTTTCTATTTTATGCCCTTAGGCCTAGTGAATTCAATAGGATCTCGACATGCAAACCGGCTAAGGAAATATGGGACAAGCTTGAGGTTACTTATGAAGGAACTAGCCGAGTTAAAGAGTCTAAAATAAGTATGCTTGTATGTGAGTATGAACTCTTTTGCATGAAGAATGAAGAAACCATTAGTGAAATATTTACACGTTTTAGTAACATACTAAATGTGAAGAGTTTATGCTAACGATGAAGTTGTGAGAAAGATACTTAGGTGTCTACGGAAGTCATGAGATTCCAAAGGGACAACAATCGAAGAAGCAAAAGATTTATCTAAGCTATCACTTGATGAGCTCATGGCTTCACTCATGACGCACGAGATAAACTTGAAGAGAAGTAATGACGAAGGAGACAAGAAGAAGAAGGGGTTGTTGCATTCAAGTCATCAAACAAGGAGTCATCGGATTCAAATGAAGGAGATAATGATGAAGAATTGGCAATGATATCAAGAAGAAATCAAAAGATCTTCAAGCGCCAATGAGGAAAGAAATTCTTCAAGAAGAAATTCCCCAAAGGTGAAAAATACAATGCTGCTTCTTCTAACTCTAATGATGTCATATATTATAAGTGTAGGAAGCCCGGATACATCAAGCTCGAATGTGCTCAACTCAAGAAGTCTATGAAGAAATATTTTAAGAACAAGGAAGCAATGGTGGAAACTTGGGGAGAAAGTGATGTGGAAACCTCATCCGATGAAGAAGAATAAGAGGTAGCCAACATATGCTTGATGGCACAAGGAGATGAGGAAGAAGATGACAATGAGGTAGAAGATGAGCGAGTTGTTGATGAGTTATTTGATGCTTATGATTCCTTAGTTAGGGATTTCAAGTTCCTTAAAAGAAAATACTTTGCTACATGTAAGGACTTGAAGAAAGTAGAGGAAGAAAAATTAGATGCCATGCATAGGATTGACACCTTAGAAAAAGAAACCAAATGCATGCGAGATAAAAATGGTCGTGACACTCATGGTACACTTGAGAAAGAACTCAACGAAACTCAATTTGAGCTCACCATATTGAAAAACACAAATTATGATATGCAAAAGGAACTCCTCAACTTGAGAAAATCCAAAAGAGATTTCACTCTTGAAGTTGATGACTTGAATATCACTCTATCAAAATTCAGGAAGAGTAGAGCCAAACATGATGAGATCCTTGATAGCAAAAGGAGCTCCTCAAAAATCAAGGAATTTGCTATAACCCTAGGAAGATGAACAAGAAAAAGAAGACTAACTTTGTTAAATCATCTTCTCATCCTCCAAAGGTAGCACAAGCACCCACTTGTCACTATTGTTGTAAAGTAGGTCACAATGCACCTAGTTGCTATAACATGGCTCGACTGCATAGGTTGAAGGCCGTGCCCTGCTGCCCTATTTCTGCGTCGAGCGCAATCTGTTTGATTGCATTGATGATTTTGGACCCCAAGGGGAGTTTGGTAAATTACACCTTGACTGTCACACCCCAACCTAGAAAACCCATCCGGATAGGAACGTAAGGGGAAACCTACACTATTCACATCCGATACGGCGCAACATTACACAAAGCGAAATTAATTTGAACTTAAAGACTTCCAAAGGCATGAAGGTAAAAGTAAATATTACATTGCGGAATAAAACTCAATCAAAAGAGGGAACATGATTTCATATATTAAACGTTAAGTACATCCTCCTCAAAGGTAATAATAAACAAATACTACCAAAATGTACATATGTCCCTCTGAGACCTCAAACGCCTCCGGAAGTCGACGCGTCGCCAAGACCTGATCTAGCTGTAATCATCGAGGATGAGCTGACATCTGAACTGCAAATACAGCCCGGGTCGGAGTGAGCAATAAGCTCAGTAGGGTTCTACTCTACTCTACGTCGCATAGGAAGAAGGGGAAACTACAAAGTCCTGGGTTTTGTCTCATCTCTAAAGGAAACTCACGCTACATCCACCGCCTACCCCAGGGCACGCGCTGTCGCGCCCCGACCCGTAGAACCCAGACCGGGCCGGGACACGAGGGGGAAAACCTACATCTACTAGCCTCAACTGGCAGAAACAGTTGAGACTAAAGCCCAGCTGGCAGAAACAGCTGGCCACAGGTATAAGTGGAAGCAAAGGAACAACAACCATTAACATCTATTACAAAACAGTAATAATAGAGTTAAACAGAGTTCTAGTACAACAAAGGCTACAAGGGATCAACAGTCCCCAAAAAGAAGCTACAACACCCACCGGGGTCTCCGCAAAAGCACAAACGAAACCATCCTGACCCTCAGACATGGTCAGGATCCGGCACACTGCCACGAGACTGCCGACGGGGAAGCACCGGAGGAGAACGGGGACCCGCACCTGCAAACACACAGTCCAGGTAGGAATGAGCAACAGCTCAGCAGGGTCCTACTCTACCACTCTCGCTAGGAAGGCACACCCAAACGAACCAACCCTGAAGCCAAGTACTGAGGCCTGCCAAGGACCCCATAAATCCCGTCAATAACCCGAAGGACTCCTGTCCCAGGTACGCCCCTCCGACAACCACTGCTCAGGGGTGGACAGCTCCGACAATCCCTGACACAGGGTGGACATGACGCTACTGGTAGGACACCCTTCTCCAAGCGGGATCTCCACACTTGGCGGAACGACCGAGGTTAAGACTACCATCTCTCAGTACTCCAAGCCACAGAGCCAACAGGACCCCTAACTCCTGACCCAAGACTAAGTCTAGCCAGGGGGTCCATCGATCCCATCGATGTCTCCCCCCCCCCCCCCAAGGTTCCTGTCCAACATACGTCCCTCAGATGGCCACTGCTCAAGGACTGGGCTACCTCCGAAGGTCCTTGACACAGGGTGGGCCGGACGCTAATTGTAGGACACCCTCACCCATACTGAACACCAGCATGAAGATACAAGTCGGGGTAACGGCATCAACCACTTAGTCGTTGATCACCGGAGTTCACGGGTCAACCCCACCCAGTCTAACCTAGCATGTCTAATACACAGGAATATGGCAGGATATGAATAAGGAAAGCAGTAACATGTAACACAGCAAAGGCACACCTTCGGCCCATTTATTCTAAGCACTCCCGAGGATCATAACTTCCTTCGGTTCACCATAAAGCGATAAAGGTGCATAACCCATGGCCCCGCTATACTAAGCATTCCCGAGGGTTCATTACTCCCTCGGTTAACCATAAAGCAGTAAACATTCAAGCATGATGAACAACATGATAAGCCCAAGGGCAAAATCATCAAAACAACCACTTACATGCGAAGCCCCGCGGGCAAAACTCTTGAAGACCCTCGCTGCGACAGAAGGATCCATCCTTTCCGAAGGGAGGATCGATCACTTAAGTAACAGTGAGCTTCACTCGCTGTCGAGACAAAGGTGATCGATCCTGCCTCCCAGGAAGATCGATCTTTCTCGAGACAGAGGGCGCCCTTCCAGTCGCACCAAGGAAGATCGATCTTTCCTCCCAGGAAGATCGATCTTTCTCGGGATGAAGGGTAACCATGCTAACCCAGGCCCCATGATCGATCTTCCCCCATAAGAAGATCGATCATTCGCTGGGCGCAGCAAGCCAACACAAGAGGACCGATCCTTCCTCCAAGGAGGATCGATCCTGATGGGTTCCGGCGTGCTCCCGGCCGGGAAAACCGCCGGAAGACTCAACCAAATCTCACCAAGCTTGGTGGGCTGGTAGCTCTAAGCATCACGAAGCTACTCAAGGCTTCAAAACCGGAAAACATCAACTCCACAAGGAGATCTAAGCAAAACAAAACCCGAATTTCAAAACCCTCGTAAATAGCCGGAGTCTTTGAGTGAGAACCCTACCTCCTCAGAGCTGCTTCGATCCACGATGCCAAGCCTAGGATCTTCCTCACGCCGTCACGGTTCCAACGAGCCTTCAAGCTCCAAGAACGGTGGCCGGAGGAGGGAGAACGGCGAAGAGGAAGCTCTCAGCCGGAATAGGGGAAGCCGAGCTCTCGCGAGGAGGAAGAAGGAAGCAGAGAAGGAAAGGAAGGAGGAGGGGAAGGGGTAAGGCCGGGGGAAAGCCGGCGAAGGCGGGGGAAAGGCGAAGGAGGGTAGCAAAAGTCTCCCCTCCCCTGACAGGGGAAGCGACGGCCACCGCCGTGGCCATCCTTCGGAAGCCACCGCCAACGACTTCCAGGCACAGGTAGGATCTATCCTCCTCGACCAAAGGATCGATCCTCTCTGCCCAGAAGGGCCAATTTGGGCTGGAAAACGGGCCCAAGCCTAGAACTTCCGAACCTGGTTCCACCTAACCTTTCTAACAAACACAAGCACCAAACAAGGTCTGTGTGTGCACACCCAGTGTGAATCGACCGCCAAGGCGCAATTTCCCAAATTGCCCTTGGGGTCAACAACAAGCCAAGGGGATAGAGGGACAGGTCCTCACACGCGCTCTGTGTCCTAAACTGTCAACATCCATCCCTTTCAAACACCAAGCGTGTCGCGCCCCGACCCGCGTAGGCCCAACCGGGCCGGGCGACGCGAACCGGAACCTAACCTACTGTGGAAATTTTGGCGAGGTTTCCCTCTAGTCATAGTGATCTCCCTAGCAATTCATAATCATCCTATATTAACATACAATTACAAACCTCAAAATTGAAACTGATTATATATACAAATCCTCAACAGGGTAAAAGTTATACAAAATCTCTCCCGTAGGAGGCTAACTAAACAAAAGGGTATAACTGATGATCGCCGCACCTCAAGCACCGCGAGACGCCACCACGTCACCAAACATCGGCCCGGTAGGGGCGACCGAAGAAGAGCTAGCGCCAGCACCAAAACGGAGCCCGGATAGGAGTGAGCACTAAGCTCAGCAGGGATACTACACTACGACACTCACAAGGGAGGGAACACAACAGTGCCGCCCCCAAGTCTACCCTAGGTGTATACAAGGGTCCCATAACCCTACAGGAAGTCCGTGAACGTAGGCCCAAAATACTGCAGACTCTCAATAGGACACTGAACACTGTTTGGCGGGTAAGGACACCGCTGGGCAGGCACACCTCAACCCAAGAGTCGAGAACACCGGACACTGGCTACACCTCAGATTCGACTTGGAGTCAACACGACCTCTAAACATCAAACCACATGTATTCAGGTCATTAAACCCTATCATTGAAATCGACTGAATACTACAAATCGAGTCTTGGACCAAGCTACCCGCAACGGTCCTAGAGCTAGATCCGGACTACCAGAAAGCACCGGATCGGCGATCAACCCATCGCCAGCGTCCTATACAGAAGCAACCAATGCACAAAACAATGCATGCTATGATCACACGCAGGATAATACAGGTAAGCATGCAATAGTATGTGATGATACATCAAACAAAGTCTGGGCACGACAACCTACTGGCCCGGGGTGGTGAACAGGTAAGTAAGGTCTAGGAGCTGCTACAGTGGTACCACCACCAATTGTGAGCAGTCCGCCACAACACCTGCATCGGGAATCAGCCCCGCAAACAACAGCTCACAGATAAAGCCCTCGGCACACGCCGACATGCAAGGCTAAGGAAAGTTGTAGGGCTACCCACCCGTTTATTCTAAACATCTTGGGAGTCATCACTCCCCCGGTTCACCACTGCCCCTATTATAGGGCTAACATGCTGAAACATATGTACCAGGTATAAGCCAGTAAAGAAAAACCGTCATACAAAGCCCCGCAGGCAAAAGCCACTTGAAAAAAACACCCCTCAGCTACTAAGAGATCGATCTTTCTTCCATGGAAGATTGATATTCTTAGTTCTTGGAAGAAAACTCATCCCTGTCAACCGAAGGAGATCAATCTTCTTCACCAGAAGGATCGATCTTCTTCATGACATGGAAGAAAACTTGTCATAACCCCAACAAAACCACGATAAAAAAAAAGGAGGTCAGACGAACTGCCAGAGCAGAAGGGTCAAGTTTGCAGGTTAAACTGTACATGCTCAGGTTGAACCAGAAGAAGTAACATATATGGTTGGAAAGCTCTTGAAGTCTAGTTTCTGGAGAATTTTACGGTTCGTACTTTCGAGTTTTCTAGATAAAGTTATAACATTTGTTCTACCAATAACGCAGTGCAGAAAGTAAAACCGAATTCTGGACAAAACAATTCGGATTTGTCTTCAATTTAAATATGGATTGGCTAACAGGTGTCTAGAAGAGGTCGGAGGTCAGGGATATAAAAAGGGGACTAAAATCCAAGTTCTGATTAAGATAAGAGAGCTAAAAGACATCTTTCTCTCAGAGATCGATTTTGAAGCTGCAGTAATATCAATAACAACTTAAAGAAACTAAGATGTTAAGTAGTACATGATTAGATAAAGCAGCAGAAATTACTGATCCATAGGGGTTCAAAACACTTTAAACTCACAGATTAACAACATAATAGCACCCCCCAACCGTCAGTTACACTACAAGAGTTGATACAAGACCTCCCCTCTCCTACAAACCCATGCAATAAACACAATCAACAGTCTTGAAACTTCTATACATATGCAAGCACTCTGCTACAAACAACATCCTTGCACAAAAAGAAATCCAATCTTCCTAGCATATAAGATGATGCCAAGGTGTTGGAATCGTAAGTTAAACTTCACCTCCTGAAACATATAATGAGAGATGGGATGAGCTAACCAGCCCAGTGAGTAAAAGAATGCT
>OY986964.1:20185847-20463060 GCA_963920575.1 Narthecium ossifragum | reverse complement strand
GGAGGATGAAAAAGTCAGAAGTGGGCAGGGATGGGATTCTAGGCAAGCCAAGCTTGGTTCTTTTAATTGCAATTGTTAATGTTTGGTTTTTTTAATTGCTTTCAATTAGCTAACATGAGTTTCCAGTTTTCCACACCTAAGTTGAAAGTTTAAACATAGTGATGTAATTTGTTATTTGACTATTTTGCTGTTTATTTTCAAACAGTAGGCTAGATGAATTGAGGTTTTGCATATACAAGATAGACATCCTATCTTGCTGCTTGATGCTCTTCAACACACAATCAATCATCAGCAGGATGGGGTATGAGATATTGCTTTCACATTCTAACATCATATGTTGGGCTTCACCGCTTGGGTATGAGATAGTTGAGCTGAGAATTCTGTATAATGTTGTATAATGTCGTGGTTGGGTTAGGTTTGTGGTACTTTGCCCTATTTAGTGTTGGAGAAGATGGTAGATGACTTCTATTGTTGTATAATCATTGGTGTAGTTTTTATTCTTGCTTTTTGTGTGACTTGCTGAGTATGGAGAAGAGGAATTTAATTGGGAATTAGGAATTCTTTTCTTTCATTTTGGATTTTCTTTGGGATTGTAGGTATGTATTGTATCTACTTCTTGATGCAAAGGTTTGTTTTTCTATGGTATATAACATGTGAATTTTTTTTGAAAACACCTCTCTTTAGTTTCTTTTTTCCCTATCCAATTTTCTTTTGTTTTCGTAAACTTCCACTATGAAGTGCGACGACAGAGGCTTCTTAAATATTTTCTATTTAAATTAGGTAGTTAGGAATTCTATTATGTTATCTCTATTTTTATTTTCATCTTTTTTTAGGCTTTAAATTAGATGAATCTTGCTCTTGCTCTCATTTTGTTATGTTATTTTTATTTTGTGTTTCGTACAAAGTTTGCAATAATGCAAAGTTCTTTTGCTTATGCATGTTCTTTTCCATTCTAAGTTACATCTCACCTTTCATTTGCATACAGGTTGAGACACGCCGGAGAGCTATGGAGAAGTTGGACATGCATACAAGAGCTATGGTGAAGTTTATGTATTAAGTGAAATCAAAATTTCTGTATTTTTTATTTTCTTTGAAGTTGTTTTATTATGGGGACTGTTGCAATCTTGGAACATTATTTGGTGGTGCATGCGACTAGAGGATTGTTTTGTTTCTTTCTTGAGCTTTAATTAAATTATTTCCATGCTATTATTTTGAAATCTATTTGATTGATCTCATGTGTAGCATGTGGGTTTTTGATGATGGATTCTTTGCTGATATACTCACTTTTTGGACAGAGTGGTTGGCTCAGTTGGATTTTTTTTTTTTTTTGAGGGGGGGGGGGGGGGGGGTTGATTTGGAGCTTAGTATAGAGTTTATTGTCTAGATATAACCATACCTCTCTTTAAGCTAAGGGTGGTTCAAAATTAATGGTTAATACAGTTTTGAAGATAATGAAAGAAGATTAAGGTTTTAAAGATTTTTAGTCCAATCGTGGAGAATTTTTAATCAAACGGTGGCAATCAAAGAAGATTATGTTTCAACTAATCAGAACTTTAGCTAAATGTGATTACGGTTTTTTTTAAATCATACTTGCTGCGAGGACCACACCTCGCCGATCTCGCCCGACGCCATCGACATCTAGGTCGACCCCCGCGCCCCGACGCCATCACGCTATCACGTCGCGACCCATTGTAAATCTTCACTTTCAAACAATTGCTCAGACATTAGCCAACTTATAAATCACAAAAAAATTATAATATCCGTGTCGCGCGCCGCGCCTCACGCCTCACGCCTCGCTTCTCACGCCTGACGCTCGACTCACGCCCGATGCTCGATCTGCGCCTCACGCCCGACGCTCGATCTGCGCATCACGCCCGACGCCCCGCACCGGTATATCCGTGTCACGCCTGACACCCCGCGCCCGACGCCCGACGCTCGATCTGCGCCTCATGCCCGACGCCCTGCGCTGGCGCCCGCACCCCCGCCCGGGGATAATATTCACCCCTTTTATAATATGATTTAATTTTTATATTTTAAGAATGTTGTACAGTTGTCTCATTTAGCCCTTGATACAGGGGAGGTTATGTCAAAATTTTCTGAGAGAAACCCAAAATAATCGTGTCGTAGGCACGGGCATTCAGTAGTATATATATATATAAGAAGAATCTCCTATAATGAATCAAAACAGAGAGATCATTTCGAGAATCCCATTACTCACATAGACTTGTCCTCCCCTTCAATTCCTTTTTGAAGTGGTCTTTTACCTTTTTTTATCTCTCCAACTTCCTCTCTTCACTTCGTTCTCCCTACTGCTCCCCCCTGTTTTTCTCTGCAAACCTCCCCTCCAACGTGAGGAAGAAAGGCTCCCCAAAGTGAAAAGGTGACCCCCCAAATGTGGGGGTCTCCTCACCTAAGCCAGTAAGGCTTGTGTGATTCAATCAGGCGGTGAGCTGTCCCAACAGCCATGAGGTGTCCCTCACCCTCAAATGGGTAGTCAACGTACCAACATCTTAAGCCTACTCATGCTTAAGATCAACTAAGAAAGCAGATTTGACAAATAGAGCCTATACTAGACAGCTGGTTCTCTAATTTACTTAATCAAAGAACAATAAGGCTGCACAATCACAATAGAGGATAAAAATCATTAATCTAATAAACATCATGAAGTATTTCTAAGTTAAGAATTTAAATCTCAACAATGCTATTAAAACATGGTGCAAGATTTAATGAAAAGCATCAAAAGATATGAAAAGTAATACTAGAGTATTACACTCTCCCTAAAGTAACTGTTGTTCTTATTTTGTTAAGAATACACTACTGTTGTTCTTATTTTGTTAAGATGTGTTGCTTTTAATCCACCCTAAAGTAACTGTTGAATTGTTCATCAAATACTTGAGAAGACTTGGTGTAGGATATGTACATCAAGAAGTACTTGGTGCAACTCATATATGAAGTTTATGTTCATAACTCGGTACTTTTCTTCATCAATTTTACGTTCATCGAATATTGTATATTCAGAATTAGAGCATGTGAATGGCTTTTATGTTGTATATTCAGAATTTGAATCGATTTGGATATTATCAAAATTTGTATTCCAATGATTTTGACACCCATGGGTTCGCAGTCAAGCTTAACTCTCCAATTTGCGCGGTCTGTGTGTTCATAGTATTGCATATCCCATGTTTTGACGATCAAAGGCAAAACCAACAAGATCAGATTCAAAACCACTTTCCTTTACTTACAAAGATTCATGTTTGCTTCTCTTGCATCTGGCGAAACAAAAAATTGCACCACCTTTGATATAACTAGCATTGGTTTTTTGTTTCGACTTGATCTCCATGAGCATGATTTCTTATCTTAGTATCTTACATTGAAATGTGCATTGTGCACTTCAGGCAGTTAGTGTGTTATTGCATGCATGATTCTGTCTAAAACTTGAGGCTAATTGCTTATAATTGCATGGATGAACTTATGAATGCATAGTTGAGAAAGGAATTTGCATCGCTAGAAATAGTGTTGATAGAGTGGTGGAAAAGTTGAATAAGTTTGGTGAAGTTGATTTGGATTCTGAAATCACAAGGCTAAAGGAGTGTTGATAGAGTGTTTCTAGTTCTCAGATTTTGATTGCATGTGCACATCAATTATTTTATGATATGCGTTCCTTGGCAAAAGAGTAAGCTTGCATTTATGTCTTTTTTTCTTTTTGCTTTTCTTATCTCTAGCATTTGGCAGTTTTCTGAATTCTGTGTTTAATTTTGGCATTTATGTGTTGCCTGATCTTAGTTCAAATCATGATCAGTTTGCTGTCTTTCTCGAGTAATTTTTTATTTATCTTAAAATTGGATACAATTTCTGTGTTTCAAGGCAATACACTGAATGGGATGGACTATTCACCAGCTTTTTTTATTTGATGTTGTTTCAAGGCTTTCAAAGCCTGCAATTTCTCTCTTTTTTATTCTTTCTATAGTAAACATAACATCGGTTTATGGAGAAAATATAGCGTGTAGCCATGTTTGATATGTAAAATGCTACAAAAGCCATTTGTACTCGATAATTGTTTTGCATTTGTATGCATTGAATCTTATTCCAAGTGCTGGTTTAGGGAGTTGTTGCAGTTGTATTTGATTTTTGTATTTGAGGAATGTTGTAGAAGTTGTGATTTGTGGGGATAAGGTTTGCTCTGAACACAATGTTCGCCTCTTTTAATTTTTGTATTTGAAGAATCCTGTAGAATTGTCTCATTTAACTCTCAGTACAGGGTAGGTTTTGCTAAAATTTTCTAAAAGAAATCCAAAATATCCATGTCGTAGGCAGATTATCCATGTCGTAGGCAGATTATTATGCATTTCCCTTGCTAAAATTTTCTAAAAGAAATCCAAAATATCCATGTTGATGAATGTTGCACAGGTGTTTCATTTAGCCTTTGGTACAGGGGAAGTTTTGTCCAAATTTTTTTTAAAAAAAATCTAAATATCCGTGTCGTAGGCACAGGCATTCGCTAGTATATAGATATAGCATGCTTATCGGGAAACTACTTTAAAGGCGGTAGATATCGATAAACCGATTTGAAATACAACTTACGGCGTACTCCGGAGATAAACTGGTCAAAATCCCAATTAAAATATTATAATAATCACTACTTATTATCGGGAAAACCCCACGAGAAAACCAGGTAAAAAAGAAATCGAAAACATCAAATTCGGATCAATTATACAAATCATCATATAAAGGATCAATCATCTTACCCAAGATGATCGATCCTCCTAAGAGTGTTCCCTACCTGGGAAGGAGGGATCGATCTACTTTCACAAGAAGATCGATCTTCCTTAAGATGGTGTTCTGTCTGGGAAAGAAGGATCGATCTTCTGACACCAGAAGATCGAGCTTCCTCAAACACACCCCCTGTCAAAAAGAGGATCAATCTTCTTGCCCCAAGAAGATCGATCGTCTTTAGATGGAGCAGAATATTAAAACGAAAGATCGATCTTCTTCCCAAAGAATATCGATCCCTCATATGTCGGTAGGGAAGATGAATAGTGCTGAATAGTGTCTGAGATCCAATTTCTTGGATTTGATCTATCAAAACGTATCGAAATAAAACCAAATTTGGGGAATCTAATGACACTAAGAAATGCAACTTTGGATGATCAAATCCTTCGAATTAAATCAAATTGTCCGAAAGCCGATGAAACCAATGAAAAATTGAATTTGTTGGATTTGATCTATCAAACGGTAATGGAATCCATTCAAACTTTGTACGAAGGTCTATTTGGTGGTGGGGAATTCATTCATGCAATAAAAACCAAACTCAGATCGTGAAATATATCAGATCTGAGTCCAACCCTGTCAAAAAACCGAGAAAAATACGGAATTCGTTCAAAAGAATACGGAACTGAAACCATAGCTAGCTTCTAAACATGACAAGGAACTAGAATATTGAAAATCAAAGCATTCTAATGCACATAGAAGTCACAAATCACAAAAAGGTGATCCTAGGGTTACCAACTCATAGGAATTGGGTAGAAACACCTACTTGTAAAGACAAACAGCCGATCTACGAGATCCTCGCCTCCGATCCTCACGGATCTACGCCAAAAATCCACAGCCCCAAGCTCCAAGCATCAGCCGGCAGCCCAAGGGAGGAGAGAGGAAGAGAGAAAGAGAAAAGAAAGAGAAGAGAGAGAGAAGAGAAGAGCTTAAATAGAAAGCTGGAATCGATCACAGCCGTCCGATTCGATCTCTCTCGATCGAGCTCCGATCTTCCGATCGAAAGCGCCCTTAAGGTTTTAATCAAACATATACATCAATCAAAGGCAGTGTGTGCAATGCGGGTGTGAAACTGATCACCAGGGAGCATATTTACCAAAATATCACTGGGGTAAAAAACAGCAATGCCATCAACCGATCGCATCCCAAGGCCAATCGAGCCAAACCATAAAACCAGACCCTCGACCTAACGCGGTCGGACCGGGTTGGAGGTACGGGTCCTCACATTGATGGTCGGTTTTACACCCGTGTAGTGCACCCACAACATTGGATTGATATATGTGATTTATTAGACCCTTATAGGCGCTATTGATCGAAAGATCGGACCTCGATCGGGAATGATAGAAACAGATGGCCAAGATTAAATCTCTTAGGTTGCTGAGTCATCCTGTAGCAAGTCGGTTTAGGCACTGTAGGTGGTCGGCACAAGATCTTATAAATACACCATAACCTCCTGCTTTTCTTTCTTTTCCTTCCTCTATCTTCCGCGACCCTTCTTCTCCTTCTTCCTTCCTGTCGTGGGTGAAGCCGTGAGAAAGAGAGAAGCTCGGCGTTCCCCGGTGAGCCTGAAGGCGACGACGACGAGGGAGGAGCTGGTTTGACGGTGGGCGGATTAGCGTAGTAAGGTAGGATTCTTCACCTATACCTTTGTTTAGGTGTTCTAGGTTGTTTGATTGGTTGTTCCTTTGATTTTTTTGTGTTAGATGCTGCTGTTAGGTGTGTTTAATAACTGTTCTAAGTTTCATTGTATTTGATTTTAATTTATACCGGATTTAATCATCTTTTTCCTATCTAATTTTCGGATTTTCTGGTTTAATTAGAACAACTATGTTTGAGCTTAACTATAGAGCTGTGCGTGCATGATCTCAGTTGATCTTCAACACAAAAGTTGTAGATTTCTGAGTTAGCTTTCAATTCCAACTAGTTTCATATTTTTCGGATTTATATACGAAGTTTGGTGAATTTTATCCCAAACTATGTCAGAAAAGAGTTCTCCCGATTTCTGCCCAACCCAAGCTCCATGGTCGACCGTCACATTGACCGTCATGTATATTGTGAGCATCAGATCCCCTATTAGCATCTCAAGGTCGATTCGTGGATCGACCACCATTCAGAGATCTTGTTTTACTCAGGCTTCGTGGTCGACCGTCGCATAGACCGTGAGCCTCAGATGCAACTTTGGTTCCCCAGGGTCGATGCTCCGATCGATCGCCAGCTTTTGCCTCACCTCAAGGACAACCGTGACATCGACCGTCGCATCGATTGTCAACCCTTGAATAGGGATTTTTCGTGGTTCTTTGATTTGGTTTCTTTCATGGTAGATAGCCAATGATGTTAGGAAGCATACTTGCTATTATCAATGGGTTTTCGAGGGTTTTGGGCGAGTGTTTTGGATGTATTTTAACCGTAGACATAGATTGTGAAATTTTGGTTTTATATCAATGATCGCATGTTATAGATAACTACAAACATACACGTATTGCTTTACCAAAGTTAGTTGTTATTTGTTTTACCAGGGTTGGGTCCCCATTGTAGTAATTTCAGGAGACGGCTGGTTATGCCATCGTAATGCCGTAACTTGATTTTTGTTTTGGTTGTTAGTGGCCTATGGTTCCGCTGTATGAACTAAATGGTTATTTGTGTATGTTCACTCTTTAGGGCTAGCATGGATGCTATGCCCTAGACCTGTATACTGCTTGGCATATTGTTGCGTGTTATGATTTGATTATGTGCGCGTGAACATTACATGCACTTTTGTTTGCATTAGATGCATTAGGCTAGGGCGTGGGCGAATCGGGGTTTCGCCGATCCGAGGTCTTAGGCAGCTTAGATCTAGCCTTACGACCGAAGCAAGGTAGCAAGGTCTAGGGAGAAGATTGTTACTGTGATCATTCCTTTATCGAGGTAATTGTTTAGCTGGCTATAGATAATAGTGTCTGAGATTTAGAGGTCATGCCGCTTCTCTTGTGCGAAGCTTTAAGGTGGTTTAATTATTGTTACGCCTTGGGGCGATTTGTTACCAGTTATGGAGTTTGGGATGGGTTAGAGATGCATTGAAATCCTTGTTTGTTCTACCTTGGTCACACTTCGAGCAGCGCTCAGAGTCAGCGTGATCCTCGTCGTCGTTATTTACTTTCCTGTTAATGTAGTTAGTTACACCTTAGACTTGGCACAGAGAGATGACACATTTGTAGTCCCCTTTCTTTCTAATTGGCATAAAAGAGAATCCTGCTGAGCTGGTGAATGTCGTCTTCTCTTGGTCTTATGGGGCGATAGCAATTTGATTATAACATGAAAATCCATCAAGAAAATAATAAAATAAGTGACCAGCTAAGCATTCAAGCATTTGATTTATAAAAGGTAAGGGAAAGTGATCATTTTTAGTAGCTGTATTAAGCTTGCGATAATCAATGCAGACACACCATCCAATAGTCATCCTCGTAGGTATAAGCTCATTGTTCTCATTCTTCACAACTGTTATCCCTGATTTCTTAGGCACCACATGAACTGAACTTTCCCATTTGCTGTCAGAGATAGGATATATAACACCAACATCAAGTAGCTTAAGAGCCTCTGCCTGAACAACTTCTTTCATGTTTGGATTAAGACGACACTGAGCGTCTCTTATAAGTTTGGCGTCCTCTTGCAACATAATGCGATGCATGCACATAGTAGGACTTACTCCTTTAATATCTGCAATTGTCCAGCCTATTGCAGTTTTATGCTCCCTAAGAACTCTCAATAGATTCTTAATCTCAGAATGTCAGAAGCAATAATGACAAGAAGGGTTTCATTGTCAGATTATAAGGAAGAGTTTTTAACTCAAGCTTTGGTGGAGAAACTATTGATGAAACCATTTTAGAGAAGAGTAGTTTAGAATGTGTAACCAAAACCATCAGGGAGACATGTCTGCAATGCCTCAAGGGCTGTTGTAACCTCCTCCGCTCCCTCGTAACTGTACAACTCATCAATTTCTATCGTCAATGCCGCTTCCAATGTATTCTTAACTTGCCCCTGCATGAAATTAGAAAACAATCAAAGGAGTTTGAAGGATAGGACATGAATTCAAATACTTTAAATTCAACAGTTTCACCTAAAATTGTCATGATGAGCTTACCATCTTGCACATTTATCATAGTCTTGGTTGTGGCCATAAATGGACGTCCCAACAAAATAGGTAAATTTCTATCATTCAAAGGTGCATCATCCATATCCAATATCACAAAATCAGCAGGAATAATTAACTTATCAATTTGTACTAAAATGTCTTCTACAATGTCTAATGGATACTTAATTGAATGATCTGCAAGTTGTAGAGACATAGTAGTAGGTTTTAATTCACCCACACCTAACTGAAGGAAAATAGAATAAGGCTCCTAAATCAAGCATGGCCTCCCCTATTTTCGTATCACTAACAGTAATACTAATGTTAAAACTCCCGGGATCCTTAAGCTTGGGTGGCAGCTTCCTTTGTAGTACTGCGCTTACCGTCTCTGAAACCATCACCTTTTCATGAGGTTCATACTTACGCTTATAAGTGCTTAGTTCCATGATGAACTTTGGAAATGCTGGCATATTCCTGATCACATCAAGTAATGGTTAAGTTCACATTAACCTTAGATAGAATATCATAAGTTTCAGAATATGACTTATCAATTTTGGCTTTCTTCAAGCGGCATGGAAAAGGAACTAGTGGCACGTATGGTGTAGGAGTAGTGTTGTGATAAACCTCAGAATCTGAAATTGCTCTCTTTTCATGCTCAGAAATAGATGTGGCCTTCGGTGGCCTTTTCGAGGACTCCTCCCTCTCGATGTCCGCAATTTATCATCACTACACTCATCAGTAACTTCAGCATTAATCTTATTATCAATTATCTTATCTGAATGAAGAACTGTAACTGCTTTCGCTTGCTCATGTTGGCTTGGAAATTTACTTGAAACATGGGCTCGTACAGCATCTGCAAGCTGTTTTACTTGAACTTCTAACTTTCCAATGGATGCTGCTGCATTCTTTAATGTTGCTTCATGTTGAACAATTGCCAAATCATGCCGTTCAATCTTTGAATCTTTTTTCTGCATAAAAGCTGACATAGTCGCTTCCAAAGACGACTTAATAGGTTTGTTAGACTGATTAACAGTAGGCATACTAGCATTAGAAGTATTTTTCCATAAAAAATTCAGATGCTCCCTCCAACCAGGATTGTAAGTATTTGCATAAGGGTTAAATCTAGGTCTTGGGTTATAAGCATTCATCAAATTAGCTTGTTCTTGCACATATTCAGGAAATTCATTACCAGAAGGACATGCATCAAACCTATGACCAACAATATTGCAAATTGAGCAAACCTCAACCGGTTTTGCTTGTGTGGACATCATCGCGTCTATCTTCTTATTGAGGGATGCAATCTGCCTCTCGCCTTATTCCTCGTGTCCCTCAGGTGCGAGTTTGATCGCAGCATCTCATAATTTTCATATGCCTCTGGTCGTGTCTTTTTGAACATCGCTCCACCTGCAACATTATCTGCTATAACAAGAAAGATTTAGTCCATCATAAAAATATTGTATCTGATTTTCTAGAGAGTAATTATAACGGGGACAGTGCATCAAAAACATTTAAAATCTATCCCAAGCTTCGTGGAATGGTTCGCCATTAGCTTGTTGAAAATTTAGAATTTGCCTCATCAAGTAGGTAGTCATGGCATGGGAATAAAATTTGCTGACAAACTTGTTAAAAATTGAATCCCAATCAGTGAGTGATCCAGGAGACAATGACATCAGCCATCTCTTAGCTTTATCCTTCAGGGTATAAGAAAAACAAAACAGAGTTAATTGCTCATAAGGCAAGAAGTATTAATTGCTACGGCCCAAAAATACTTAGGAAGATTATTCTCACATAATAGAGTTCTAGCCATGTCTTGTACGGTCCAATTTTTCCTTTTAACAACACCATTTTGTTGAGGGGTTTTAGGTGATGAGAAGTTATGAGAAATCCCGTCGTCATTGCAAAACTTTTCTAGATGGGAATTCTTGAATTCTCCTCTATGGTCACTTCTAATGCATGTAATGAGAATACCTTTTTCATTTTGGACTCTTCTGTAAAAATTGGTGAATTCATCAAATATTTCATCTTTGTGTGCAAGAAAAATCACCCATGTATATCTAGTGTAATCATCTACTACTACAAAACCATATGAGCTACTACCTAAGCTTGTAGGTTTGGTTCGTCAAAAAAGGTTCATGTGAATGCGTTATAATGCTCTTGTGGTGGAAACTACATCTTTAGACTTGAAAGAGGATTTTACTTGTTTTCCTTTTTGATATGCATCACAAATCTTATCTTTCTCAAATTTGATCTTGGGAAGTCCAAGAAGAAGATCTTTTCGAGAATGTTTGGATATTAAATCCATGTGTGCATGTCCAAGCCTTCTATGCCATAACCAACAATCATCATTTAAGACACTAAGGCATACATCATCATGGCAAACAAGATCATCAAGATAAAGTGTGTATACATTACCATCACGATGATCTGCTAGCAAGATTTTATCACTAAGAGGATTCTTAACATAGCATTTTGAATCTTCAAAAATAATTTTGTTACCTCTATCACATAATTGACTAATGCTAAGCAAATTATGTTTCAAACCTTTAACTAAGAGAACATTTTCAATAATAATGGAAGAGGTTTTACCAATATTACCAATGGCAATTATTTTTCCTTTTCCATTGTCTCCAAAGGTCCTCATTCCTCTATCTTTGGATTGAAAGGTTGAGAACATGCTCTTTTCTCCCGTCATGTGTCTTGAGCATCGACTATAATGTACCATCTTTTAGCCTTTGTGTTGGTCTTGATCTTGGATCTCATACACTCCTACAAATAAGAGATCAATTCTTGATTTTTGGCACCCAAATCTTTTTGGGTCCATTTGCATTAGTACTATGCATAAGAGAAGAAGATGAATGTCTTGGTGCCCAAATTTTCTTAGCATTAGCATGCCTCATGAGATAGCAACTAGGTGCAATGTGACCTACTTTGCAACAATAATGATATATAGGTGCTTGTGCTACCTTAGGAGGATGAGAAGAAGTTTTAACAAAGTTAGGCTTCTGTTGGTTGTTCACCTTCCTAGGGTTGTAGACAATTCAGCTACGCCAAAGTACACCAATGCCCACAAGAAGAATTCTACCTGCTGGAAGGAAAAATTCGGGGTACTCCCGACGCATGTGAGTACCCCGAAAGCCTCGGATCGGTGATCGACCCATTGACCATGCCCTATCCTTACGCATCTAATACACAACAGAATGCATGTTATGATCATACGCAAGTAAGAGATAAGCATGCAATTGTATGATAAAGCAACACACAAGTCTAACTGGATCGCTGCAGCGGTACTCCCAACCGCTGCCAGCCAATCCGCAGCGGGTCCCGGCATTACGACGGTACCGCGACCGTCAACCACAGACTCCTGCAATGGGAAGCAACCCCGAAAACTCAGATGAATATATAATATTATATTATATGTTCAGAATATATAATATTATTAAAAACACCAAGATCCTCTAATTAGAGGCTAAGTGACCTCGTCGATCCGATGTTTGAACAACGTCGGATTCGAGATCCAACTTAGAAACCCACAGATAAACATGCTGGGATCAACATATCCAAAACCGGGAAACATCCAACGGCTAGATTACTCGAAAACCACTAATCAAAATCACTAATCTCACTAATTACCTTAAATTGCCGCAACGCAGCCCATCCTTTTCGAACTTCATTACTCATAGGAAAATAAGAAAATTATGAAACGGGTTGGGTCCGAGAATAGATTCCAAGCTCGATAACTCTCACGTTCATCATAAACCAAGATGATGCATGTACAGACCGGAAAACGCGCTGTAAACCGGTTGTTTTTCAAGAACAGAGAAACCAGAAAATCGGAGTTTAAACATGCTAAAAACCTACTAAAATCTCAATCAAATCTTATGAAACTTATAACAAAAATTAAGCTAAACAAGAGGCATCTAACAACACCAAGAACACCTAGATCTACCGGCTAGATCAAGAGAAAACCCTCTATTAACCCACGTAGATAGAAACGTACGGGAAACGCAATCCTTGGCTGATTCCCCGTGGTACGACCACCAAACTAGATTCAACCCAAACCAAGGATCTTCCTCTCGCTTCCACGAATCCAACGAGCCTTCAAGCACCCAAAATGGTGGCCAGAGGAGGGAGAACGGAGGGGAAGAAGGGGCTGCCAGAAACAGGGGAAGTAGGGCCGCGGGAAGAAGAAGGAAGAAAGAGAAGGAAGAAGAAGGAGAAGAGGAAAAGCCAGGGAAGGGGAAGAAGAAGAGGTTAAGGGAGAGGAGGGGAGAGAAAGTCTTCTCTCCCTCTGACAGTGGAGAGCAACGGCTAACGGCGGCCGTCCTCTCAAAAATCACCGCCAAGACTTTCTGCCACTGGAAGATCGATCTTCTTTTCAAGGAAGATCGATCTCCTTAGCAAGGAAGATCGATTTCCTTAGCAAGGAAGATCGATCTTCTTTGCCTAGAAACTCAAACTTGGGCTAAAACACAAGCCCAAACTCGGATCTTTCGATCCCGGGTCCACCTAACCATTCTAAACAAACACTAACACAAAAACGGTCAGTGTGTGCACACGCGGGTGTGAAACCAACCGACAAGGCGCAATTTACCAAATTGTCCTTGCAGTCTACAACGAGCCACGGACCCGACCCAGGCGATCGACCCAGGAGTAGAGGGACAGGTCCTCCCATCCTGTCTGCATGAAACCTCTCTCTTGACCATGTTACCAAGAGGCAGTAGAACAGTAATGTGAGGACCTGTCCCTCTACTCTTGGGTCGGCCGTCTGGGTAGGGCCCGTGGCTCGTTTGCTTGTTTCGCATCGAGTGCCTGATCCGGTAGATCGTATTGTTTTTTGGGCTGCAATGGCAATTTTGTAAATTATGCCTTGTCGGTTTATTTTACACTCGCGTGTGGACACACTGACCGTGTTTGTGGTAATGTTTGTTTAGAATGGTTAGTTAGACCCAGAATCGAAAGATTTGGGCTTGAGCTTGTGTTCTAGCCCAAGTCTAGCTATCTGCATCAAAATGATCAATCGTTCCTTGCTTCATTCATAAGTCGGTTCGTCCGTCTATAAAATGGACGCAACCCACTTCTCTTTTCCCCTTTTGAAATCTGCCATTCTTGGGCTCAGATCTGGTGAGATTTTGGAGTAGATTGAGGACGATCCTAGGCTCAGCAGCGAGGATTGAAGCTGCTCTAGGCTAGGTAGGGATGCTACCTACTTGTCATTCAGGTTTTTGAGAGTTTTGAGCTTGATTGTTATTGTTTTCAGTAGATCTCCTTGTATGCTTGTTGATTTTCAGTGCAAGTACCGGTTTTCGACTCGTGGTCCTTCGTACTACCAGATCCCAGGGTTTTGTGTGATATGGTAAAGTTTTTTGGCGGCATTCTCCTTCTCGACTCGTGGTCCTTCGTACTACCAGATCCCAGGGTTTTGTGTGATATGGTAAAGTTTTCTGGCGGTATTCTCCTTCTCCGGTTCACCGGAGAACCCTTGAGGGTCGATCTTCCTTGAGGAAGGATCGATCATTATTGGGGTGTGAGGACCTGTTCCTCTACTCCTGGGTCGACCGGCTGGGTCGGGCCCGTGGCTCGTTTGCTTGTTTCACACCGAGCGCGCGATCCGGTGGATCGCATTGTTTCTTATGCCGCAAGGGCAATTTGGTAAATTACTCCTTATCGGTTTGTTTCACACCCGCGTGTGCACACACTGACCGTGTTTGTGATAATGTTTGGTTAGAATGGTTAGGTGAACCCGGGATCAAAAGATCCGAGTTTGGGCTTGTGTTCTAGCCCAAGTCTACCTTTCTGCACCAAAAAGATTGATCTTCTCTTGGTAAGAAGATTGATCCTTTAGTGCCAGAAAGTCAAGCTGGATCTTCATGAAGGATTGATCTTTTCCTGGAGGGAAGATGTGAGGACCCATACCTCCAACCTGGTCCGACCGCGTTAGGTCGAGGGTCTGGGTTTGTGGTTTGGCTCGGTTTGCCTTGAGATGCGATCGGTTGATCGCATCACTGTTTTGACCCTAGTGGCATTTTGGTAAATATGCTCCCTGGTGGTCAGTTTCACACCAGCGTGGCACACACTGTCTTTGATTGATGTATGTGATTGATTAGAACCTTAAGGGCGCTTCGATCGGAAGATCGGAGCTCGATCGGGGGAGATCGAATCGGACGGCTGTGATCGATTCCAGCTTTCTATTTAAGCTCTCCTCCTTTCTCCCTCTTTTCTTTCTTCTTCTCCTACCGTTCTCTTTCTCTCTCTCTCCAACCGGCGGTGCTAGGGCTTCGGAGCGCGGCTTTCAAGGAGCGGATTCCGACGATCAGAGTTGGGGGATGCATGGAGGAGCTGCCCTGCTTGTTCAAGTAGGTGTTTCTACCTCGATCTTGTGATCGAGTTCTCCTAGAATAGGTTTATTGTATTTTCCCTATAGGAATACATGTTAGAATGTTGTGTAACTTGTTGTATATGTGTTGTGGCTTGCTTCAAGTATTCCTACCTTGCGATTTCTATATTTTAACTGCTTGTTTCCGTATTATCACCGTTTTGTCGGTTTTCGACCGTTTTGAACTAAATAGGAGATTTAACCATCAAAATTGTGACTTCTTTGCACCATTGGCTTCCTCATCGTTGATTATACATGGTTGTAAAGTTTCATCAACTTTCAACTTGATTTGATCATTCTAATCTAAGAAATTGGATTTCCGACATTGTTCTGAGGAACTGTGCCGTGGGGCTGACGGTTGATCGGTGGATCGACCATCAAGCGTTAATACGCTTCTTTCGGGCCTGACGGTCGACCGTCGGATCGACCGTCGTATCGATCGTCGGGCTCTGTCGTGTTTTTGGCCTCCCACGGTCAATGCCCCGATCGACCGTGGTTCCTTCTTCTTTTCCTTTCCGCCTCACGGTCGACCATCGGATCGACCGTCACATCGTCCGTGAGGCTCTGCCTCGTTTGGGGCTTCCCAAGGTCGATGCACCGATCGACCGTGACCCTTATGGTTTCCCTCTTTTTGGTCTCACGGTCGACCGTCGGATCGACCATGACATCGACCGTGGCCTCACGGTCGACCGTAGGATCGACTGTCGCATCGACCGTGGGCCCTTGAACATTGTTTTCTGGCTTTTCTTGAATGGATTTCATTCGTGATATACATCTAAGCATGTTGGGAAGTTTACACGTCGTTTCTATGGTGTTTTTAAAGAAATTCTATCGAGATTGAGGATCGATTCGTGTACTTTCCCTTTTGGGTGAAATTATGGTTTTGATTGCATTTAAATACGTGATTGGTTAGTAGTTTAAATACTTATAGCTTTCCTCAGCCGTTAGTTAACTATGAGTGTTAGCTAACGAGGTATTGTGGAACCTTAGCCCGTTGCCGGCGTGTGCCGAGGGCTATTGTATAACTATTGACCAGTTACCTGTGGGGTAACTGTGGAACCTTAGTCTGTCAGGTGCGAGAGAACACTGAAGACTATTGTATATCTGTCTCTATCTCTTTGCGCTAATCTTTGTTTTGTTAGTATAGATTATCTGTATTTGAGGCCTTTGCTATGCTCACCCCTTGGCTAGCTATAGGCTATGCCTAGCCCTGTATGATTATTGTCATGTTGTTGCATGCCTATATCTCGTTATCTGTGCCTGAGCATTGCGTGCATCTGGTTTGCATTAGAGGCATATCAAGTTAGGCGGGCAATGGGTTGATCACCGATCCGAGGCTCTCGGGTAGCTCGGATCTAGCCTTAGGACCGCGGCTGCATAGTAAGGATTAGGGTGTGATTAAATTGAATCTCATGTTATTGAGGATGCACGCTAGTTGGCTGAGATCTTTGTTTTGAAGTTTAGAGGTCGTGTTGTCTTCCCAAGACTAAGTGCTCAGGATGGTTGTCGATGAGTTCCCAACATGGTTCCCCAAGGCATGGTATTCCTGCTTGGGTAAGGGTGATCCCGCATGTTACTGTTCCTTGGCCTCCTGGTAACATGTTCAGGAGAGAGGTTTCATGACGGGAGCCCTTGCGACATCGATAGGGTTATGGGACCCGTGGCATCCGTTAGACTTGAGCGGGGAGACAACACTGTTGTTGTTTTCCTTCTTTCTGTGTACCGTAGAGTAGAACCCTACTGAGCTTATCGCTCACTCCTACCCGGGCTGCGTTTGCAGGTGCAGGCGCCAGTTCTTCAGCAGTAGAGCCAGCGAGATCAGCTTTTGGAGGTGCGACTACATCCAGAGGTGCTTGAGGTTGCTGGAGGACGATTGTTGTACTTTGGCAGTTTTGTAAATTGTAAACATCTTTCGAGGACTTTTGGGATTATTTGTATAATATCTTTTCCCTTGGAGGAGTTTGATAAGAATTGTAATCAGATGTTTAAACAGTACAACTTGATGTATTTATGAAGTGAATTACAGTTTACCTCTGGAACATAAATTGTTTAGATTTATTTATGTTTTCCGCATTGTATCGCACAAGTTGGAGATGAATAGTGTAGGTTTCCCCTCACGTCTCGGCTCGGATGGGTTTTCTGGGTCAGGGTGTGATAGAAGATCGATCCTTTTATGCTTGACAAGGATGGATCTTCCTGTTTGCGAAGATGATTGATTTTTTCTTGGAAAGGATCGATCATTTTGGTCACAGGGAGGTGTTTTTGTCGGATATTGCCCGCGGGGCTTTGTATGTGCGGTTTTCTTTACCGCTTTATACCTTGTACATATCTTGAGCATGATAACCCCATAATGAGGGGTGGTGGTGAACCGGCAGAGTGACGACTCCCGGGATGTGTAGATAGCATGTTGTATTGTTAGCTATGTTTGCCGGGTTTGCTTCCCGTAACATGCTGTCTTTTTATGGACTGGCTGCAGTTGGTGGGGTTACCACTGCAGCAGACCCTTGGCTTACATTATCTGTTCACCACCCCAGGGCGGTAGGGTGCCGAGCCTAGACCGTGCTTATTTCATCGTCACATATGTTACATGCTTATCTGCTTTTCTGTGTGTTGATAGCATGCATCTAGTTGTGCATTAGCTGCAGAAGGTTAGGGTGTGGGCGATCAGTGGGATCGCCGTCCCGACGCTTGGAAGCTCGGATTTTAGCCTTAGGACCGGGGCTAGGTAGCTTGGTCCAGGTTTGAATGGTTGGGTTCAGTCGATTTCGATGATAGACCTAGATTACTAGAACACTTGTTGATCAATGATTTAGAGGTCGTGTCGGTATCGTGCCTGGTTCTATGGTGTAGCTGGTGTCCGGTTTTCTTGTCTCTCGAGTAGAAGGTGTGCATACTCAGCGGTGTTGTCTTCCCTCCTAGTAGAGTCTTCTTCTGGATGTACTAGGTGTTTTCGGGATGGGCCCAGTTCATTAGGGTGACCATGGTTGGAATCCTAGAGCCATAGGTGAGGTTACGGGACCTTGTGTACACCTAGACCTTGTTGGAGGGCGACATTGTTGCGTTTCCCTCTTCCTTCTGTGAGTCGTAGTGTAATTTTCCTGCTAAGCTTAGTTGCTCACTTCCTACAAGGGATGTGTTTTGCAGGTGCAGGTGTTAGCTCCTTTTCGATGGCACCTATCGGGCAGTTGGTTGGTGGTGCGGCGGCGCCTGGCATAGTTTGAGGAGTGGTGATCTTTTGTCTTCAAAATATTTTTTTTCTTCTTTTTTTCAGGAAATTCAACCGTTTTACGCGAACACCACGCTGGTTAGGCACACTGCCCGGTTACTAAGTTGAAAATCCTTTTTTTTCTCTTATTTTTTTTTCGCATACTCAGATAATTGTATGTGTTCATGTATTTTCTGTGTTATGACATAAAATTGTAAACCTATCCCAGTATCATGCTTAGAATCTAATATCAACCCCTTAACATGTGGAAGTCAACATGTGCATTAGGATATGTCAAGCTATTCTTAGATCATGGTAAAAGTGTTAAAGTATAGAAATAATATCATGCATAGCAAAAATTTACTATTTCTTATATGACATACAAGTCTCAGAATAATTCATAAGATAAATTTTTAAAACATGCACCTTTGTCAAATCATATCATAATTTCATTCTTTTGTCATAATTCAAGGGATGTATAATATTTGGTTACCATAAAAATAATAAGCATGAATTCCTAGAATTCTACCCCCAACTTAAATGTAATTGTCGCCAATTACACTAAGTCATAAAATAAATCAAGAAGTAAAGGGTAGAGATAACCATAATGAACGCCTTAGAAATAGATTTCTCTCTCTTCCAATTTTAGTTTAGACATCACCATCATTGAATAAATACGTCCTTCCTCACCATAATCTGTCACAGAAATATACACCTTTCCAAAAAGATCAAATATAACAAATAAAAGTCCAAAAAGGTATTAGAATCATAGAAAATTTCGGCAGAATCTCCTTTGTATTTTCATGATATTTTAATCTGTACAAATATTCATCACATAAAAATATAACATGTACAGATAAATAGTAAAGGAGATACTACATCAAAAATAATCTTCTAGACATCACAGATAAGGAAATAAAGGACCAAAATATCCAAGCAGTGCAACCATCAGTTATCATCCGCATAAAACATCATCACACACACGACGCCCATCCGCGGCGAGATCAGAAACGAAATCGGTGAAAATAAGGAGAATTTAACGCCGGAGGTTGCTCTACGACGTCTAGAAGATCAAAGAATGCTCAACATGGTCTTGATCGAAGATCTGTATCCTCGAATCGAGAATATGAACTTTGTAACACCGGGATCGCGATCAGGAAGCAAACGGACGGCTGGAAGCTCACCGGCGATGGATCAACGGTGAAACGTCGTCGCCGGAGGACGGGACTGGTGGGGATAGAGTCGTGGAAAATCAAGGAATGCACCAGTAGCGTCTGATCGATGAAACAAGGCCTCAGTCGGTGGGTAAGAGCTCGTCGGCGGTAGGGGTCGTCGGAGATGAAATCCGGCGATCCATGCTCTAATTGAGGCTAGTAATAGTGGAGGAAGGTTCGTGGATATGTGGGGAACTGTCTAATGGTAGAGGATGGACGAATTGAGGTCGTCGGAGATTGAAGGTGGTCGGATAGGTGGTTTCATCGGAGGCCGAAGTCGATGATCCAGGTGGCAAGGTCGGGTTTTGATGGTGGCGGAAGGTTCGTGGTGATCAGAGGAAGGTTCTTGAGGTATTAATTGGTGATGGGAGGCCATGGATGGGGAGATTGGAGATGGCCGGCAAAAGCAGGGGGGCTCACCGGCGTTGGAAGAGAGGGTTCCGAGGGAAGAAGAGACCTTGGATGAAGAGGTAAGAGTGTGGCGGAGATTTTGGTCAAGGTTTGGAGGGTTGGGGATGGCCGGAGAAGTGGCGACAGGCGGCAATGGGTAACGGCTCGGGGACGAGCCGCTTGAAGCCAGGCGGAGGCGGGACGATGATGTCTCGGCTCGATGGTGAGCTGATCGGGAATCAAAAGAAAATTGGCGGAAAAATGAAAGAAAAACGGAAAAATTGTAAAAAAAATTCGAAAAAAAAATCAGGGAAAACTCCTAAAAATCAGGAAAAATCGTAAAATTTAATAGAAACTCCTAAAAATCAGTGAAGAAGGTGGAGAAAAATTCTAGGAAAATATGGGGAAAATCCTAAAAATTATGGGAAAATCGTAAAAATTAAATAAAATTCTAAAAATCAAAGGAAAAATCCTAAAAACTGGGTTGCCTCCCAGAAAGCGCGTAAGTTTACGTCTTTCGCTAGACGTTCCGGAAAGAAGATTTAGGAGGCCGATGGTTCCATGTGAAGAAATACATGGCCCGGATCATGGTAATGGTATGCAGACATGGTTGATCAAAGAATAAACAAAAGTCCTTAGCAAACATATAATTGGAAATTGTGATACGATTTTTAATGAAAGGACGATAGGAATTGGCATAGTCGTCACTCATAACAAGGTTCTCCTCCTCACAAAGTTCGACTAATGGGGATGATATTAAAAGTAGAATCCCAAACTGAGGCTCTAGAGAAGGAATATTGCTAACACCCTCATCCTCATTATGTTTATCACTAATATGCATATCATCATCATTCCACTCATCATGTAGAAGTTCAACTTGAGGTTCCTGACAGAGGGTCTCACTAATATGCTCATCGTCATTATGATTATCGGAAATATACATATTATCATCATTCAACTCATCATGAACAGTCTGCAATTTAGCATAACAACCCTCATCATCACTATCATCAAAAAACCTTGCTTTATAAGAATGACCGAAATACATATAAGGCCCAGAATGTACAACCAGATAGCATTCATCAACATCATCAACATCCTCAACTGTATCATCCAAAGTTGGCAAAACAGTACTTTTCAGCAGCCGACAAAACATTATCAATAGCATCATGAACTGGCAAAACATCACGAGCATTATAGCATGCATCATCATCATTAGAAATATAAGCATCACAAGCATTGTCATCATTAACAAGAGGAATAGAATCATTCGCATAATCCTCATTCTCATAATACGAATCAGCCATGTGTGCTAGTTGTTCTATTTGTGTCTCTATTTTTTTAATTGATTGATCATTAGAGTTAACATCGCTTTTGATTTTTTCCATGTTAGCTTTGATGTCGGCATTCATGTTGGCAAGTGTACTCATGATTGTGTCCAAAGCTGAGTAAGAGAGTGGTTGTGGAGGATATTGTTGATCAAAATAAGGTGCTGAATTTTGGGTCGGTGTTTCTATGTTCCATGGTTGAAGATTTGGAGGTCGATAACCTTGAAATTGCCGACTAGGGTATGTATGATCTCTAAAATTCGGATTATAAGGATATGAATGTGAATTATATACCGGATTTGAAAAACCATATATGTCATTATTGTAAGCAGGTGTATATGTCGAGGGCGTGCGATAATCCCACGATGTATCACCCGGTGGCATATAATATTCGGCCATGTATGCAAGATCATATATAAGAAAGAGAGAAAGGAAACAAAAGATTCGGAGGAAAGGACAAAACCTGGAAAGCAATAATTGAAACGAAAAGTTTTGAAGTAAGAAAACTTACCTGACTGCGCAGTTCCGATCGGTCGGTTTAGGGTCCGATCGATTGCTCCAGGCCATGGGTGAGATGCTTCCTTCAAGAAAAATATGTTCCAATGCTGATAAAATTCTAGAAATTTGTCAGAAAAATCCTAGAAAGTGTAAAATAAAGAAAGGTAAAATAAAGAAAGATAGAAACCTAACTAAGCAAAGAAAACGAGTTAACAGAAAATCAATTAGTTAACCGTCGAATTCCCCGGCAACGGCGCCAAAAATTGATCGCTTACAAACGTCGTCGTTAAAACGTTGTAAACTCAATTAAATATAAATTTGTAATCCTTATTCAATCACTAAACTACTAGGTAGAAATAGCGGTGAAGTCGGGAGTCGATTCACAGGGAAAAGTTGGAAATCAAAATCAATTCTCGAAACCCTAAAACTAAGGAAAAGAATGAAAGATAGAATCGAGTTATCTAAACTAATAAATAAAAGAGATAAAAGGTTAATCAATTTGAATCAATGGAGTAGTTACTTAGGAATTACTCAATCCGCCCTAATTTCATTATTAGTCTTCTCTAGTTATCATCTTGTTCCCTTCTCTCAACATTATGGATCATATGGCTACAAGCTCACATCAATCCCTAAAATAAAGTTAATGTTTCCAACGGCATAACCTATCTTTGCTTGGCATATATTGTCTTTGGTCCTACAATTATATTAAATTATACTACTCCTAATGACCGTGGCACAACCTATCTTCGCGTAGCATAGCTTATCTCAAAGGCAAACCAATAACTTCATGAAAACCATCTCATAAATCTCTACAATCAATCACAGAAATCATGTAGGACTGAAAGTACGTCAAGGGAACTCTGTTCCTTCAACTTTATTAATAATAAACCCATATTCATGAGATCATGCATCGAGAAGTTCACAAGAATCCAACTAAAGAAAAACCAAAACTACACTAGGGTTTCATGAATAATCCTAAGTACAATAATTAGCAACTCATCTTTTGGATGAAAGCCATCGGGTTGGAATAAGAAGCTGTCACCATCCACATCCTCTCCGTTTTCTTCTTCCTCCTCCAAAGATTGTCAAAAAGATGAGAAATTCGGCTGGAATCACCCCTTAATATAATAGAAACCCTTAATCCCGGAATTAGGAGTTATAGTTGAACTTAAACTCTAATTTCCCTAAATTTCGGGTTGCTGACGTCATCGGAGCGATCCATCGGACTCACATCCGATCCATCGCTCCAGTCGGACTGGGTTTGCCACGTCATTAATTAATTTCAGCCTTTCTCAAATTTCAGCTTTCATACTTCTGACTTTGCTTCAAAACTGGCGCCAATCTATAGAGAATCTCAGAAAGTCTTCAAGATGAACGTTGTAGAGAGTGAAGTGTTCTTTCATCTCCCAGAATTTCAGAGTATTTGAAATTGTGTAGAAGTTCTGGTGATTTAATTTCAAACAGTCGACGAAGCAGTCTTTTTGCAGAATTTAGTGATTTTTGGCCGAATTTCTTGTATTTCTTCTCAAATAATGATTAAACCTGAAATCAACTAACAAACTATTAAATACACCTATTCTAGGCCTAATAAAGGTAATTTAAGGGGTTTAATTAGTAATAATTAGTGACTTATCACCAACCCAAGCAATGCCCAAGAAATCGGGCATTACCGTGATTAAGAATGAGAGGGGAGAAAGCATCGCTACTCATCAAACTACGGGATGGCGAGTATGTATAGATTACCGGAAGTTGAACTCATTCACTAGAAAGGATCATTTTCCACTTCCATTCATTGACCAAATTTTGGAAAGACTTGCCGGGCAAAGCTTCTATTGTTTCCTTGATGGCTACTCCGGATATAACCAAGTGGCAATTTGATACGAGGACGAACTGAGCCAATCCAAGAAGGGACCCACGTCCTTGCTTGGGTGGGCCCACGCCAAGGAGCTGGCTGCTACCAGGTCCCTTTGGGCGTCCTAAGCCCAACCAGCCAAAAGGATTCCTATTCCCTAGCTGGTTTGCTTACTTAGTTGATTTCCTAGTTAGTAGTTTTTTTGATTGAGTCATTTTCCTAGTTTGAGTTTAGTTTATGATTTGCTTAAATCAGTTCCTATTATGAGTCCTTGTTATTAGGAAGTTGAGATATGATTGAGTCTTATTAGGAAAGTCTGGTTATTTGTTGATTAAAGTAAGGTAGTATTCAGATTGTAGTAGGACTCTCTTGTGACCTCTATAAAAGGACCTCCATAGCTTGTAATTGTGCATGGACGAATTTAATGGAGTAGTTATTTTGTAGAGATAAATCTTAGGAGTAGAAGTAATATAGGAGTAACTGTAACCCTAGTTTCCACAGAAATCCACCATCCACCTTCATCTCTATCTACAGCCAGTCCTTCTCCATCACCGGTATCCGCCGTCCGCTGCCATCCAACCACAAGTCCCCAGCGTCCCCCTTGGCTGCCGTGCTCCTCTCCGCCACCATCATCACCACTACCAGCCACCATCCACGTTCTCCAAGGCTTGGATCCCCCAAGGGTAGCCGGCCAACAATTATTGAGGAAGCTGCGAGGTAATCCTCTTCCTCATCTGTCTCTCTCCTCCGGTTTTCAGCCTTCCTTGTCGAATACCTAGGGTGCTTCTCCTAAAATCCTAAAGGTATATCTCGACCTAGCCATAGCTTTGGCTAAGGAGGAGCCGAGACTAGGCAAGAGACCAGATACGAAAGCCCTAAAGTAGGTGCATCGTATCACAATTGACCCTAAGGACCAAGAGAAAATGACATTTACTTGTCCTTTTGGTACCTTCGGCTACCGATGCATGCCCTTTGGTCTTTGTAACGCACCGGCAACGTTTCAACGTTGCATGTTAGCCATCTTTGGAGACATGATCGAACACTTTCTAGAGATCTTTATGGATGATTTTTCAGTCTTTGGCCAATCTTTTAACTCTTGCCTCGAGAATCTTACCAAAATTTTAGCTAGGTGTGAGGAAACAAACCTAGTCTTGAGTTGGGAGAAGAGTCATTTTATGCTAAATGAGGGGATTGTGTTGGGCCACGTTGTTTCAAGTAGGGGGATCGAAGTTGATAAGGCCAAATTTGAGCTCATCTCTAAACATTTTCCTCCATCATCGGTTCAACAAATCCGATCTTTTCTTGGGCATGCGGGTTTCTATCGTCGCTTCAAAGAAGGAGTTCAAGAAAAAGAAAGCAATGATGGCTACTTGGGGAGAAAGTGATGTGGAGACCTCATCCGATGAAGAAGAACAAGAGGTAGCCAACATATGCTTAATGGCACATGGTTATGAGGAAGAAGAGGAAAATAAGGTAGAGGATGAGCTTGCATTTGAAGAAATTTTTGATGATTATCATGCTTTAGCTAATGATTTCAAATCTCTTAAAAAGAAATACTATGCTACTTGTAAGAACTTGAAGAAAGCAGAAGAAGAAAAATTAGATGCCATGCATAGGATTGAAACCTTAGAAAAGGAAAACAAATGCATGTTAGACAACAACTCTTGTGACACTAGTGACACACTTGAGGAGAAACTCAAGGACACTCAATATGAGCTCACCATATTGAAGAACACAAATTATGATATGCAAAGGGAACTTATCTACTTGAGAAAATTCAAGAGAGATCTCACTCTTGAGTTTAATGACTTAAAAATCACAATAGCTAAATTCGTGAAGAGTAGAGACAAGCTAGATGAGATCCTTGATAGCCAAAGGAGCTCCTTAAACAAGGAAGGAATTGGTTACAACCCTAGGAAGGTGAACAACCAAAAGAAGACTAACTTTGTTAAAACTTCTTCTCATCCTCCTAAAGTAGCACAAGCACCTATATGTCATTATTGTTGCAAAGTAGGTTACATTGCACCTAATTGCTATCTCATGAGGCATGCTAATACTAAGAAAATTTGGGCACAAAGACATTCACCTTCTTCTCTTATGCATAGTACTAATCCAAATGGACCAAAAAAGGTTTGGGTACCAAAAATCAAGGTTTGATCTCTTATTTGTAGGAGTGTATGAGATCCAAGATCAAGACCAACACAAAGGCTAGAAGATGGTACCTTGATAGTGGATGCTCAACACACATGACGGGAGAAAGGAGCATGTTCTCAACCTTTCAATCTAACGATGGAGGAATGGTGACCTTTAGAGACAATGGAAAAGGAAAAATAATTGGCATTGGCAATATTGGTAAAACCTCTTCCATTATTATTGAAAATGTTCTCTTAGTTGAAGGTTTGAAACTTAATTTGCTTAGCATTAGTCAATTATGTGATAGAGGTAACAAAGTTATTTTTGAAGATTCAAAATGCTATGTTAAGAATGCTCTTAGTGATAAAATCTTGCTAGTAGGTTATCGTGATGGTAATGTATACACATTTTATCTTGATGATCTTATTTGCCATAATGATGTATGCTTTAGTGTCTTAAATGATAATTCATGGTTATGGCATATAAGGCTTGGACATGCACACATGGATTTAATATCCAAACTTTCTTGAAAAGACTTGTTCTTGGACTTTCCAAGATCAAATTTGAGAAATATAAAATTTGTGATGCATGTCAAAGAGGAAAACAAGTAAAATCCTCTTTCAAGCCTAAAATGTAGTTCCCACCTCAAGAGCATTAGAACTCATTCACATGAATCTTTCTAGACCAACCAAACCTACAAGCTTAGGTGGTAGCTCATATGGCTTTGTACTAGTAGATGATTACACTAGACACACTTGGGTGATTTTCGTTGCACACAATGATGAAGTCTTTGAGGAATTCACCAACTTTTGTAGAAGAGTTCAAAATGAGAAAGGTATTCTCATTACATTCTTTAGAAGTGACAAAGGAGGAGAATTCAAGAATTCCTATCTAGAAAAGTTTTGCAATGACCATGGGATTTCCCATAACTTCTCATCACCTAGAACTCCTAAACAAAATGGTGTTGTTGAAAAAAAAAATCGGACCTTAAAAGACATGGCTAGAACTCTATTATGTGAGAATAATATCCCTAAGTATTTTTTGGCCAAAGCAATTAATACTTCTTGCCATGTGATTAATAGAGTAACTTTGAAACCTATTAATAGAGTACTTTAGAGCTTTTGATTGCAAATGTTTTATCTTAAACAATGGCAAGCTTAATCTTGGAAAATTTGATACTAGATCCGATGAAGGAGTTTTTCTTGGATACTCGGAGAGAAGCAAAAGCTATAGAATCTTCAATAAAAGAACCTTAGTGGTTGAAGAATCAATGCATGTTACTTTTGATGGAATGATTAGAGTTCATAGTAGAATTGATGGTAAAGATGATGATATTCCTAATGTCAATTCAAAAATTGTAGTAGATGAAACCGAAAATGATGTTGAAGAATTGAATGATAGATTTGAGGAATTCTTTGAAATTACACCTAGTGATCAACATCATGATTTGCCCAAAGATTGGAAATATGTATCTTCACACCCAAAGGAATTGATAATTGGTGAACCATCAAGAGGAATCCAAACTAGATCTTCATTAAATGCATGTGCAAATCTAGCCTTCTTGTCTTAAATTGAGCCCAAAACAATTGACGAAGCACTAGAGGATGATCTTTGGATCTTAGAAATGCAATAAGAGTTGAATCAATTTGAAAGAAATGAAGTTTGGAATTTGGTACCTAGACCTTATGATCATCCCGTTATTGGTACTAAATGGGTTTTTGGAAACAAAATGGATGAATCGGGGACAATTACAAGGAACAAAGCTAGACTTGTTGCAAAAGGGTTCAATCAATAAGAAGGAATTGATTTTGATGAGACATTGGACCGGTAGCTAGACTTGAGGCAATAAGACTACTTCCAGCTTTTGCATCTTACAAAGATTTCAAATTGTATCAAATTGATGTTAAGAGTGCCTTCTTGAATGGTCTCATAAAGGAAGAAGTCTATGTTGAACAACCCCCCGGATTTGAGGACTACAAATTGAGAGATCATGTATTCAAGCTCACTAAAGACTTGTATGGATTAAAACAAGCTCCTAGAGCTTGGTATGAAAGGCTTAGCAAATTCTTGATGGATAATGATTTTTGTAGAGGAAAAATTGATACTACATTATTTACCAAATCAAAAGGAAAAGATTTGCTTTTGGTTCAAATTTATGTTGATGATATTATTTTTGGTTCTACAAATGATAAACTTTGTGAAGAATTTGTCACATGTATGCAAAGTGAGTTTGAGATGAGTTTGATGGGTGAACTAAATTATTTTCTTGGTTTACAAATCATGCAAACTCGAGGAGGGATCTTTGTAAATCAAGCCAAATACACTAGAGACCTACTCAAGAAATATGATTTTGTCAAATCCAAAATTTATAAAACCCCCATGTGTACAACACTCAAATTAGACAAGGATGAAGATGGGAAACCCATTGAACAAGCACTTTATAGAGTTGTGATTGGTTCTTTACTTTATTTGACCGCTAGTAGACCAGACATCATGTTTAGTGTTTGCCTTTGTGCTAGATATCAATCTTGTCCTAAGGAATCTCATTTGGTTGCGGTCAAGAGGATCTTTAGATATCTAATAGGAACCCAAAATTATGGTTTGTGGTACCCTGGAAGATCATCTTTTGATCTAATTTACTACTCTGATGCGGATTTTGCCGGATGTAGGCTTGATAGAAAAGGCACAAGTGGTACATGTCACTTTCTTGGTCATGCATTTGTTTCTTGGTTCTCCAAGAATCAAAATTCAGTTGCTTTATCCACAGCTGAAGCGGAATACATTGCGGCGGATAGTTGTTGTGCACAATTACTTTGGATGAAAATGCAATTAGTGGATTACAACATACATGTAGGTAAAATGCCCATTAGATGTGACAACACTAGTGCCATAAACTTATCTAAGAATCTCATCCTACATTCTAGAACAAAGCACATAGAAATTTGACACCATCCTTCATGATCACACACAAAAAGGAGATATTCCAGTT
The DNA here is from genome assembly GCA_963920575.1 of Narthecium ossifragum. Lineage (NCBI taxonomy): Eukaryota > Viridiplantae > Streptophyta > Magnoliopsida > Dioscoreales > Nartheciaceae > Narthecium > Narthecium ossifragum. The sequence continues at coordinate 20,434,206 of OY986964.1, read as the reverse complement.
GAATTTGTTAGAACCGAGCATCAAATTACGGATATTCTAACCAAACCCTTGAGTGAAGATAGATTTCTGTATCTATTAAGGGAGCTTGGGATGTCCAATGGATGTCCAAAATAAAGGAGCTAAAAAGAAAAGGTATGGTCATCTATTTATATTCTTTTTATACAATATCCTACTTGAGTGCTAAATTTTGGTAAATTGAGTAATCCTCATAGTTATGAGTGGTTTCTAGCTCATAATATTTAGTTACACGTGTATGCAAAGTTTTGTGATGTTTTGATTTAAAAATGATTTTAAATTGAATTTCAAAATTCACTTTCTGGAATTGACGGTCGATCTTGACTTTCTGACGGTCGACGGTGCTTACATTCGCACTGGACGGTCGACCGCCAACGTCCTCAGATCGACTGTGAGACTTTAGTATTACACATATTGTTCGTGACGGTCGACCGCCAACTTCTTAGGGTCGACCGCCACGGATCGTGTGACAATAAGTGAGGGCTTTTCAGTCATTTTCACTTAATCTCCCCTTATAACCCCACGATCAAAGCTTTATTGGTTCGACTGTGCCCTAGCCCTCTCCATCGACCGTGCTCCCTGGTTCGACCATGCCCTAGCTCTCCTTCGTCCGCCACACCTCAGGATCGACCTCTCCTTTCCCCTCTCCTCTCAAAACCATAACTGAGCCTCACACCATGCTTCGCACCAAGAACGCCGGACCTCCTCCCCCTCCGGTGCCGACTGCTCCGACTCAAGGTGAGAAGTAGAGGCAAGCAGTGGCAAAGAGAAGGTTGATGAAGAAAGCCCAAGGTTCACTTGGACAGTCCTCATCTATGCCTTCTTCTACTCCTTCCTTCGATTACTATCTCTTCCTAGACAAAGATTGGTATAACTCTTGGCCAGAATTTAAGGATAAATTTGTGGTTTCTGGTAGAGTTCTTCAGTTGCCCATAGGAAAGGAATATGTAATTGAAAATTTTTTCATTGATATGGGTCGGAAGAAATTCCTAGATTTGCCCCAATTTATGTATCTCGAAATGGTTCGATATTTTTATTACAATATGACTGAAGATATTGATGATGAAGGATATGTGGCCATTAGCTACTATATCTATGGAAATGAAATCAAGATTACCGTAGAGTGGCTAAATGAGATGCTAAGTGCACCAAATCGAGAAGAGTGTGCATATTTCACTTCATATGAGGATTTCAAAAGAATTGATCAGGATAAACAAGGGAGAAGGGCAATTCTTAGACTTGATCTAGTTGATAAAAATCCTATAGAATTAAATAGCCTACACCAAAACTATAGGGAGCTTTCCCACTTTCTAAGCTTGGCCATCATGATCACTTGAAGCCTCTTCATGCGTATGTTCTTTCTTGCATGGTTAGGAAGAAGCCTCTAAATCTAGGTTATGTCATTATCAAGGAGATGCTTAACCTTATGGCTAGGCAATCACTATGTTTTGGAGGCCTTCTAACCAATATTTTCCAAGCCCTTAGCCTTCACCTAGCTGTCGATGAAAGAAAACCTCTCTCTCAACCCTTCAATAAATCCACCTAAAAAAGGATGAATTCTGCCAAGCGAGCCTTAGGCCTAAGTGTTCCTGATGTTAGTAGTAATGAAGAAGGCGAGCATCAAGAAGAGCATGATGAGGAAAACTTAGGGGGAGAGCCTAGACTTCAAGGACATCAAGGTGAATCTTCCCAAAGCCGAGCTCGTCGCACCACATCTCAAAGACATGATGATCTTGAAGCAAGATTGGAAAGAATCGAAGTGAATCAAGGTGACATCAAGATTTCCCAAGCACAGATCAGGACGGATGAAACAAAGATGTTCAAGCAACATGAAGACATTTTTACCTATATCAAAACTGAGTTTCCACCTTCCACACCTTCAGTTGATTGATCTTAAATCTCTATCCATGTTACTTCTTTTTGATGATGCCAAAGGGGGAGAAAATGTTGTGATGAATATTGAAAATAATTTCCCTACATTTCATATTTTTCTACTCTTGTATTTTGGAAAATCTTGTCTTTGAAATACTCTTGTAATCCAAAGTTTTCCGAAATGTTTTTGAATGGAAGTATTGTAATGCAAGTGTTGAAATCTTTTGAATGAATGAAAGGCAATGATGTTGGATAATGATAAGTTCTTGATCATGATACGATGTTTGATAATCTTAAGTTGTATTAGTACAAATTTTTGAACTCCAATATCCATATGAACTATTCCATGATAGCCAATTTTCACTTTCTTAAAAGAAGTGAACATGCTATAATCTAACTTAACTTGTCATTATATCTCAAAATTAACTTTTCTTATCCTCTTAGTGATATATGACTAGTGTGCATCTTAAGAATTCACTTTAGAACACATTCTTTGAAAGAAATGCATAGATTAACGGGGAGCCAAAATATTTTATCATCACATTTAAAAGGGCTGTCATCATCAAAAAGGGGGAGATTGTTGATCCTAACCTTGTTTTGATGATGCCAACATACATTAAACGATAAAATATATGTTTAATATTTATTATTCCTTTAATTCAAAGTGTCAAATTCAATATTTAAGGAGTTATTGTAGTGACGGTCGATGCATGGATCGACCGTGGGAATGCGACGATCGATCCATGGATCGACCGCGGACGATGCACCATACTTGACAAAATGAAATGTTGGCTCGCGGTCGATTGTTGCATCGACCCTGTGAAGCCATTTTCTTGAAAGAGCCTGGCAATCTATGTGACGTTTGATGGACATGACGGTCGATGTCACAGACGATGCATGGATCGACCGCTAGCAAAGCGCAGAGTAAAAACTAGCCGTTGGAGAGTTGCAGAGAACCATTGGAGGTCATTTTTGAGCTGGTTGAAGGCTAGATATAAGTAGTTCTTTGTTGTAAACTTGACACAACTATTATTCATATTATTGAGATCATCTGAGCAAGTCTAAGCAAGAGTTACTACTCATTCTCTTTAGAGCTACAACCTTTGTAAATCTTCTTCGAGTGTGAAAAAGTACTTTGACAGTTATCCAACAACAGTTGGCTGTGATTGTAAGGTCACCAAGCACCGGGAAGCTTGGAGGAAAATCTTGTAAAAGATTTTCAAGTAGTGGAACCTCAAGGAGAGGCTTGAGAGAAGTGAACCAAGAGTTGGGTCGAACCACTATAAAATCGGTGCCATCTCTCTAACCTCTCTTTGATATAATTCTTGCATGTTGTTTTACTTTAGTTTCATTTAATCTACAAGCATTTAAGGTGTTAGTTCTCTCCTACATGATTTTTCCATTAATCTAGTTTTTCGAAAAGAGTCCAATTCACCCCTCTCTTGAACCTTCAGGTTAGTCAGGGTAGATCGGGTCTGCCGATCGTGTTTGTTGGACGTTGCAGGCCTCCATGTATGTCTAGACTTGATGGTGCTAGACATGACAGACTTTTATGTGATACTCGATATGGACTGATTAACAGCATACCCAGGCGTCATCTGTCGCGCCCGGACCCGCGAAAGCCCAACCGGGCCGGCGACGCGAACTGGAACCTACAAAACGCGGATAACAAAGCTGGCGAGGGTTCCCTCTATCCTATTGGTCTCCTTAGCAAATCATCAAAAACCCCCAATTAAAAGACAATATAATAATGAAGCCTCGAACCACACATTTAAAAATCAAAAAGATTTAATATACAAAACCTCGAAGAGGGGAAGATCCAAAATACAACATACTCCCGTAGGAGACTATCTAACATAATGGTAAAAGCAGTAAAGGATCACCATCTCTCAGACTCCACCTGGCGCCGCCGTACCGCCAACCAACTGCCCAATGGGGGCCACAGAGGAAGAACTGACGCCTGCACCTGCAAAACGCAGCCCGGGTAGGAGTGAGCACTAAGCTCAGTAGGGATCTACACTACGACACACAGAAGGAAGAGGGAAACGCAACAGTGTCGCCCTCAAGTAGGACCTGGGTGTATACAGGGGTCCCATAACCCCACCGCATGTCCCTGAGGCCTAGGAGCAGCACTCAAAAGCAGGAACAACACTGGCGACACACAAGCAGAGTAGGCAACTTCACTACTCCCCGGGTCAGCGCAGTGGGACACCGGCTACACCTCAGCATCCGACTCAAGGCCGACATGACCTCTACAATCATCAAGCCACAAGTGCTCCAGTCATCTAAGCCTATCATCGAATCGACTGGACACTACAATTCAAACCGGGTCCAAACAACCCAACCCCGGTCCTAGGGCTAAGTCCGAGCTTCCAGCCTCGGGACGGCGACCCAAGGATCACCCACGCCCTAACCAATGCAACTAATGCACACAACAACAATGCATGCTATGACATACACAGATAAGAAGCAGGGCATGCAACAGTATGTCAAGCATCATATAGGTCTACTGGATCGCTGCAGCGGTACCACCAACCGCTGCCAGCCGATCCGCAGCGGGTCCCGGCATTTCGACAGTACCACGACCGTCAACCGCGAACTCCTGCAACGGGAAGCAACCCCGAAAACCGCTGATGAACAGCACACAATATAATATTATATTCCGAAATATAATATTATATTCAAACACCCAAAATCACTACTTAGGGGCTAATTGATCCCGTCGATCTGACATCCAAACGACGTCGGATTCAAGCTCTAACTTAGACACCAGTAGATGTATAAACCAGGATCATCATATCCAAAAATCATCATCATCCAACGGTTGGATTAACGGGAAAAATACAAATCAAAACCGCTAATCAATTCACTTACCAACTTAATTGCTGCAACGCAGCCCTCCAGAAAACAATTCATAACAAATCGTACATAAATTGGAAAAATATGAAACAAGATGTAATGGAAAGCTAACGGGTAGAACTACGACTCTTATGTTTAGCAAAAGCCAAGATAATGTACTCACCGGCCGGAAAACTCGCCGCAAGCCGGCTGTTTCTCAAGAACAGCAGAAAACCAGAATCCAAGACTAATCTTGCATAAAACCTACTCAAATCTCAACTGATTAACATGAAACTTGAATCAGTAATTCTAACAGGTATAAAGAAACCAACAAAGCAAGGATCAACAAGATCCAACGACTAGATCTCAAAAAAACCCGAAATGAACACAGTAGGTATAACCCTACCTAGCTGCGCTTTCCTCGGCTGATTCCCCGCGATTTGATCACTAACAAGCCTCCAAACTAATTCAGGGATCTTCCTCTCGTTGTCAAGAATCCAACGAGCCTTAGAACGCCGGAAAAGATGGTCGGAGGAGGGAGAACGGAGGTGAGGAAGGTGGCTGCCGGAAACAGGGGAAAAACAAGGCTCTCGGGAGAAGAAAGAAGGAGGAAGAAGAAAGGAGGAGGAGGAGGAAGAGAAGGGGGAGAAAAGGAGGGGAAAGGGGGAGGGGACAGCCGGGAAAGAGGGGAAAAAGTGAGGGGAGGGGAGGGAAAGTCCTCCCCCTCTGACAGGGGAGAGCGACGGCCAACGGCGGCCGTCCTCGCGAAGTAGAAAACCAACCGACTTATGAATGATCGATCCTTCCTCAAGGGAGGATCGATCCTTCATGACAATTCACAAGGCTTTCTGGCACGAAGAGGATCGATCCCTTAGCCATAGAGGATCGATCCTTTGTGTGCTGAAAGCTAAACTTGGGCAAGAACTCAAGCCTACCTAGCCATTTTAAACAAACACTAACACATACAAGGCCAGTGTGTGCACACGCGAGTGTGAAACAAACCAACAAAGTGCAATTTACCAAATTGCCCTTGCGGTCTACAACGAGCCCCAGGGGTAGAGGGACAGGTCCTCACATCATCGACTGTGGTCGCCAGAGGGTGGTCCTTGGACACCCGACGGGACACGGTTTGTATTGTTGGAGGATCGGTTCTCAGCCGATTCCTTTGTTTGTGGTGTCGGAAGGCGTGTGATGAGTGCATGAAAGTGCACTCTGAATAGCCTTATAACTAGTTTAATTACTGGCTTTTTCATCTTTAATTAGTGTTTTTAGTACTATTTTTATACTTATATGTTGCTGCACAAAGTTATTTGGAATATGCAGGAAAGTGGAGATAAAGAAGCAAAGATATGTCATATTCAACATCAAATCTATGCCTGCTGAGAATGAACCAGATAATCTTCTATAAATGGCTAGAAATCTCTTGAAGTCTAGTTTCTGGAGAATTTTACGGTTCGTGATTTGGAGTTTCCTAGAGGAAGATATGCTATTTTTAGTACGAGAGGTGCATGAGCAAGCATCTACAAAAGAAGAAGATCGATATGATACTAAAGAAGATCGATCTCTTTTTGCGCTCAGACACTGATAGAGAATTGACAGAGGATCAATTATAAGAAGATCGATCCTTTACCAAAAACAGATTGATCTGAACCTGGGCGATCTGGAAGTGACCCAGTCTACGGAGAAGAAGATCGATCCTTTCCCAAAGAAGATCGATCTTAGTCAGGGCGAACCAGATTGTGAAAATTGAGATTAGAAAGAAGATCGATCTTTATCCTTAAAAAGATCGATCTCTTGTTGGATGACCTGAAAACGAACGGACCAGATTTAATCCAAAGGCTGAACTAAAGTTAGGGTTTCTTACCCATATTTAAAAAAGTTGTCCAAGACATACAAGGGGGGGTCGCCCAGCAATATTGGAGGAGTTTTGACTGCCAAAAAGAGGGGAGAAGACCGCACGAAGATCTAGGGTTTTTCTTTCTTATCTTTCTTATGAATAACTTGGTTGTTTTTATGATGAACATGAGTGGTTAATCCCTTGGCTAAGGAACCGATGTAGCCCTAACTGAGATCTTAAATACCTTTCTCTAGCCAATAGAAGTACTGTAGATTGTTTAATGCGAGATTAGGCGAGGGTTCATTCCTTAATCTTGTAGGATCTATGAATGAATGAGTTTATGTCGAAGCCGGGTTCAACCTAAGACAACTCTTGGTTCATAATTGTTCTTCAGAGCTTAATGGATTCTTGATTAACACTTAGTTATGGGTTCATTAGCTAGGGTTAATTGAGGGAACTTGGTGAAGACCGCGATCGAACCGATCATCGTACCGCAAGAACGAGCCCATGGAATTAAATTGAGATTTTGTTGATTGAATGCATAGAATGAGGATGTTATGGTGATATCGAAACCTTAGTATTCATCCATTATATTTTCATCGTTTTCTTATTTCGTTATTAGATCTTCTATTTTCGATACTTTATATTTCTTAGTTTCCCTTCCTTATTTTCTTTCTTCTATGTTCTTTAGCGTTTTACTCTAATAATCTCTACAAATCTCTGTGGGTACGATACTCGTCTTGCTGCTATACTGATCACACCGATTCATATACTTTCGAGATATAAAATTTATTCATCAAGTTTTTGGTGCCGTTGTCGGGGATTTGATTAGAGTTTATTAGTAGTGAATGCAAGGTCGCTGATCATGGAAAGAAAAGTTGTTGCCCGTGAACGATAACGTAGATCAAATTGGGAGTAAGAAAGGATCTAACAAAAACAGCCTGTCCACATCAGATCTAGGAGTTCAACAAGAAGAACAAGAGGAGATGGAGCTTAATAACAATGTACGTCCTTTGGAGGAGTACGCGAGGCCTACTATTTCTACCTCTCCTTCATGCATCGCGTTACCCGCAGAGGCTAGGAATTATGAACTTAAAAATCTACATTTTTCTATGCTTCCAGAATTTCATGGTTTACCTTCTGAAGATGCACTGACTTTTGTGAAAGATTATTATGCTACTATTCAGACTTTTCCTCTAGGTGGCATTACTGAAGATCAACTGAGGATGCGATGTTTTCCTTATACCCTGAAGGATAAAGCTACAAGCTGGCTGATGTCATTGCCTCCTGGATCACTAACCAATTGGGATTCGATTTATAACAAGTTTGTTAGTAAATTTTATTCCCATGCCATGACTACCAACTTGAGGAGACAGATTCCAAATTTTCAGCAAGCTGATGGAGAAGCTTTCCATGAAGCATGGGATAGATTTAAAATGCTTTTGATGCAATGTCTCCATCATAATTACTTTGTAGAAAATCAGATGCAATATTTTTATGATGGACTAAGTCTTTCTTCTCAGACTATGGCAGATAATGCTGCAGGTGGAGCGATGTTCAAAAAGATACCACCAGAGGCATATGAAATTTATGAGATGGTAGGATCCAACTCGCAGCAGAGAGACACGAGGAATAAGGCGAGAGGTATCTACGAGCTTAACCAGAATGATGACATGGCAAGGCAGATCGCAACCCTCAACAAGAAGATGGACGCGATGATGTCCACACAAGAAAAACCGGTTGAGGTTTGTTCAATTTGCAATATTATTGGTCATAGGTTTGATTCATGTCCTTCTGGTAATGAATTTTCTGAATATGTGCAAGAACAAGAAAATTTGATGAATGCTTATAACCCGAGACCTAGATTTGATCCTTATGCAAATACTTACAATCATGGTTGGAGGGAGCATCCGAATTTTTCATGGAAAAACAATGCTAATGCTAGTATGCCTTCTGCTAATCAGTCTAACCCACATGTTAAGTCGTCTTTAGAAGCGACTATGTTAGCTTTTATGCAGAAAATAGACTCAAAGATGGAATGGTAAGATTCGGCAATTGTTCAACAGGAAGCTACACTGAAGAATGCGGCAGCATCCATTGGAAAGTTGGAAGTGCAAGTAGGACAGCTTGCAGATGCTGTACGAGCCCACATTCCAGGCAAATTTTCTAGCCAACCTGAGCAAGCGAAAGCAGTTACAGTTCTTCGTTCAGGTAAGATTATTGATAATAAGATTAATGCTAAAATTACTGATGAGTGTAGTGATGATAAAATTGAGGAAGTCGAGAGGGAGGAGCGCTCGGAAAGGCCACCAATGACCATATCTACTTCTGAGAATGAAAAGAGAGGAATTGCAGATCCTGAGGTTCATCACAGCAATCCTCCACCATATGTTCGACCAGTTCCTTTTCCAGGCCGCTTGAAGAAAGCCAAAATTAATAAGTTAAATTCTGAAATTTATGATATTTTATCTAAAGTTAATGTGAACTTGCCATTGCTTGGTGTGATTAGGAACATGCCCGCCTTTTCAAAGTTTTTCAAGGAATTAAGTACGTATAAGCGTAAGTATGAGCCGCATGAAAAGGTGATGGTTTCAGAGACGGTAAGCGCAGTATTACAAAGGAAGCTTCCACCCAAGCTTAGGGATCCAGGGAGTTTTAACATTAGTATTTCTATTGGTGATACAAAAATAGGAGAGGCAATGCTTGATTTAGGAGCCAATGTTAATTTGATGCCTTACTCTATTTTCCTTCAGTTAGGTGTGGGTGAATTAAAACCTACTACGATGTCTCTACAACTTGCAGATCGTTCAGTTAAATATCCATTAGGCATTGTAGAAGACATCTTAGTACAAGTTGATAAATTACTTATCCCTACTGATTTTGTGATATTGGATATGGATGATGCACCCTTGCATGATAGAAATTTACCAATTTTGCTTGGACGTCCATTTATGGCTACAATAAAGACTATGATTAATGTGCATGTGCATGCTTAGCATGACAGTTTTAGGTGAAACGGTTGAATTTAAAGTGTTTGATTCTATGTCATATCCCTCAAATTCTTTTGATTGTTTCTTAATAGATGTATTAGATTCAATGGTGCGTTCTAATTTCATACAGGAGCAAGTTAAGACTGCATTGGAAGCGACATTGATGATGGAAGAGGAGGATGCGTACAACTATGATGGAGTAGAGGAGGTCATAGCAGCCCTTGAGGCATTGCAGCCAGACCCCCTAGTGGATTTCTGTTAAACATGCTAGACACCTCTCATTTTAAAATTGTTTCATCAATAGTATCTCCACCTAAGCTTGAGTTAAAACCTCTTCCTTTTAATCTGAAATATCCATATCTTGGTGAGAATGAAACCCTACCTGTGATTATTGCTTATGACATTACTCCATTGGAAGAAGAAAAATTATTGAGAGTTCTTAGGGAGCATAAAACTGCAATAGGCTGGACAATTGCAGATATTAAAGGAGTGAGTCCTACTATGTGCATGCATCGCATTATGTTGGAAGTGGACGACAAGCCTATAAGGGACGCTCAACGTCGCCTTAATCCAAATATGAAAGAAGTTGTTCGAGCAGAGGTTCTTAAATTACTGGATGTTGGTGTTATATATCATATTTCTGACAACAATTGGGTAAGTCCAGTTCATGCAGTCCCCAAGAAATCAGGAATAACAGTTGTGAAGAATGAGAACAATGAGCTTATACCTACGAGGATGACAACTGGATGGCGTGTCTGCATCGATTATCGCAAGCATAATGCAGCGACTAAAAAGAACCACTTTCCCTTACCTTTTATCAATCAAATACTTGAACGTTTAGCTGGTCACGCAGTTTATTGTTTTCTCGATGGATTTTCAAGTTATAATCAAATAGCCATCGCCCCTGAGGACCAAGAGAAGACTACATTCACATGCCCCTTTGGAACATTTGCATATAGACGGATGCCATTTGGATTATGTAACACGCTTGCTACTTTTCAAAGATGCATGATATCAATTTTTTCCAACATGATAGAAAGGTTTGTCGAGGTATTTATGGATGGTTTTTCTGTCTTTGGGAATTCTCTTTTGATAATTGCCTTGAACATCTAACATTTGTGCTTAAGAGATGTGAGCAGACTAATTTGACATTGAGCTGGGAGAAGAGTCACTTCATGGTAAGGCAAGGTATTGTTTTAGAACATGCTATCTCTAGTAAAGGTATTGAAGTTGACAGGGCAAAAATAGATTTGATTGAGAAAGTGCCGCCCCCTACTTCTATAAACGGTGTGCGAAGTTTTTTGGGTCATGCAGGATTTTATCGCAAATTCATTAGAGATTTTTCTAAGATTGCACGACCTCTGTGTGATTTATTTGCCAAGGATGCTGAGTTTAAGTTTAGTAAAGCTTGTTTTGATGCTTTCAATGCTTTAAAAGAGAAATTGGTTACTACACCTATTATTATGCCTCCAGATTGGTCGTTGCCCTTTGAGATAATGTGTGATGCGTCTGATTATGCTATAGGGGCTGTGTTAGGACAAAGGATGAATAAGGTTTCTCAAGCAATTTATTCTGCAAGTCGTATACTCAATGATGCTCAAATCAATTATTCAACTACTGAGAAAGAATTACTTGATGTTGTCTTTGCATTCGAGAAATTTCCCTCTTATTTGATTGGATCTAAAGTTGTTATTTATTTAGATCATGCAACATTAAAATATCTACTAACCAAAAAGGATACCAAGCCAAGGTTAATCAGGTGGATCCTGCTGCTGCAAGAATTTGATTTGAAAATAAGGGACAAGAAAGGGAGTGACAATGTAGTGCCAGATCAATTGTCGTGATTGGAGCACATGGCCGGCCCTAATGATGTACTACCCATCCAAGAATGTTTTCCCGCTGAACAACTATTTTCTGTGAATGGTAAAGAGCCAGGGTATGCGGATATTGTTAATTATTTATTTAGTAATGTTCTGCGTGCTGATTTAAGTTCACAAGAAAAGAAAAGATTTTTGTCTACAGTTAGATATTACTTTTGGGATGACCCTTATTTATTTAAGCACTGTCATGATCAAATAATAAGGCGTTGTGTTCCAGAATATGGGCATGATGATAAATTGAAATTTAGTTATGAATTAACTTGTGGAGGACACTTTGGAGGTAAGAAAATTGCTTTTAAAGTTCTTCAATCTGGTTTCTTTTGGCCTACCTTATTCAAAGATGCGTTTAATTTTGTTGCTAAGTATGACAGATGTCAAAGATCTGGGAACATAAGCAAAAGGAATGAGATGCCTCTTACAAATAATCTAGTGGTGGAATTGCTCGATGTTTGGGGCATAGACTTTCTGGGACCGTTTCCTCCATCATATGGGTATATTTATATCCTTGTTGCAGTGGATTATGTATCTAAGTGGATTGAAGCAATTGCAACCAGGAACAATGATACCAAGTGTGAGGACCCGTCCTTCCAACCTGGTCCGACCGCGTTGGGTTGAGGGTTTGGTTTTGTGGTTTGACCCGGTTGCCCTTGGTATGTGATCGGTTGATTGCATCGCTGCTTTTGGACCCCAAGGGCAATTTGGTAAATTGCGCCTTGGCGGTCGGTTTCACACCCACGTAGTGCACACACAACCTTGATTGATGTGTGTGATTGAATAGATCCAGTAGGAGCGTTCGCGATCGTCAGATTCGGATGAGATTGGGATGAGATCGTAATTTGGGGTCAAATCGGATTCAGTCCGATTAGTGCACTCGGGTAGACCAGCTCAGCCACTTAAGTGGCTTAGCTTTCTCTCTCTCCTTTTTCCCTTTTCTCTCCGTTTCTTTTCTTTTTCTTTTCTTTCCTTTCCTCTTCCTTCCCTGCCTTACCCGTGCCCGACCTCCTTCCCTTTCTCCCCCGCGCCGGCTTCTTCCTTCTCCGGCCACCTTCCCCGCCGACCTGGAGGCAGCAGCGAGGCCACCTTCCCCCTTCTCCTTCCGTCCCTTTCTCTCTCCCGCGGTCTCTCTTCCTTTTGTCACCCTAAGCATGCTTAGTAACTGATTGAAAATTCATGCGATTTTAGTTGAATTTAAACCGGATTTATACATGTTGTTCCCGGATTTTATCGAAGCTCTGTTTTTTCTGCGAGCTGAGCTGTTCTAGCTCCGATCTTGGCTCGTACGTGCATGATCTCGTTTGATCATCAACATGAGACTTGTAGATCTTTGAATCTACTTTCTATTGCCGCTGGTTTCATGATTTGTTAATTTATATATGATTTTTGGCGAATTGTTTCCTAAAGTGCTGCGAAACAAAAATTAGGAAAAGATTGGTGAATTTTTTAGAAATTGGCCATTAGATTAATCCAATTCTTGGGCTGCATGTTCCTAGAATGCTAATCTACGCCTGACCATATTGTGTTTGAAATCTGATGACGTTTAGATGTCGATTTGCAAAGTTCTTATCGCCTCTAACGGTAGTTTACTGTAGCAATCCGGGAATTAGTTTGTTAGTGGATATCTCGATGTTTTATGGTGTTTGATTCTTTGGGAATTATGAAGTTAATGCTCCAAATGATCTCTACGATTAACATGTTCAATGTGATGATCTTTGTATACTTAATTACCTCATATTCAGCCTAATTAGTTAATTGCAAAATCCTCCTCTAATTAGCAATTAGATTTTGAAGTATGCATATTAATTATAAGTGATTTGGATTATTGTAATGAGCATGTATGTCTAATGTGTGTTTGTAATTCGGGTCATGCTAGTATATTTAAATACCAAGTCTCGGGCTAATGGATTGGGTTTTACTGTGTGTTATACTCCGTGTATTCCTTCGTCGATTTCCCGTGCTTAGAAGCTTTTCATTCAAACTGTAGTGTGCTATATGCTAATGTAATTTATATTTGCTTAAGCCCGTGTGGGGCTCGTGGTTGAACCAAGGGAGTCATGCCCCTTGGGATGTTTAGATAATTGAATGGGCCGAAGTTGTGCCCTAGTTGTTGTTTATTATATTTGTTGTTGATTGATCATTGCGTGGCCGGGGTTGTGCCCCCGTTGTAGAAATTGCGGTTGACGGCTGTGGACATCGTTGTAATGCCGAAATTTCGATTGAATGTGTTGTTCCTTGTTTACGGCCCGTGGGCGTCGTTATAATATTGGATTATTTTAGTTAAGACCTTTATCTGCTTTATACATGTTATATGTTGCCTCACAAAGTTATTTGGAATATGCAGGAAAGTGGAGCTAAAGAAGCAAAGATATGTTATATTCAACATCAAATCTGTACCTGCTCAGAATGAACTAGATAATGTTCTATACATGGCTAGAAAGCTCTTGAAATCTAGGTTCTGGAGAATTCTACGGTTCGTGATTTGGAGTTTACTAGAAGAAGATATGCTATTTTTAGTACGAGAGGTGCAGGAGCAAGCAGCTACCGAAGAAGAAGATCGATCTCTTTTTGTGCTCAACACTAACAGAGAATTAACAGAGGACCAATTATAAGAAGATCAATCCTTTCCCAAAAACAGATCGATCTTAACCTAGGCGATCTGGAAGTGACCCAGTCTACGGAGAAAGAAGATCGATCCTTTCCCAAAGAAGATCGATCTTAGTCGGGGGGAACCAGATTACGAAAATTGAGATTAGAAAGAAGATCGATCTTTATCCTTAAGAAGATCGATCTCTTGTCGGATGACCTGAAAATGAACGGACTAGATTTAATCCAAAGGCTGAAGTAAAGTTAGGGTTTCTTACCCATATTTAAGGAAGTTATCCAAGACATACAAGGGGGGGTCGGCCAGTCCTATTGGAGGAGTTTTGACGGCCAAAAAGAGGGGAGAAGACTGCACGAAGATCTAGGGTTTTTCTTTCTTATCTTTCTTATGAATATCTTGGTTGTTTTTATGATGAACATGAGTGGTTAATCCCTTTGCTAAGGAACCTATGTAGCCCTAACTGAATCATTCTATGTTATTGAATTAATGTTTTAATCAGTTTGTTTTCCTTGTTTCATTCATTATTATAATTGAGATCTTAAATACCTTTATTTGGCCAATAGAAGTACTTTAGATTGTTTTATGTGAGATTAGGCGAGGGTTCATTCCTTAATCTTATAGGATCTATGAATGAATGAGTTTATGTCGAAACTGGGTTCAAGCTAAGACAACTTTTGGTTCATAATTGTTCTTCAGAGCTTAATGGATTCTTGATTAACACTTAGTTATGGGCTCATTAGCTAGGGTTAATTGAGGGTACTTGATGAAGACCGCGATCGAACGGATCATCATACCGGAAGAACGAGCCCTTGGATTTAAATTGAGATTTTCTTGATTCAATGCATAGAATGAGGATGTTATATTTCCATCGTTTTCTTATTTCGTTATTAGATCATCTATTTTCGATACTTCATATTTCTTACTTTCCCTTCCTTATTTTCTTTCTTCTATGTTCCTTAGCGTTTTACTCTAATAATCTCTACAAATCTCTGTGGGTACAATACTCGTCTTGTTGCTATACTGATCACACCGATTCGTATACTTGCGAGATATAAAATTCATTCATCAGCGTGGTGGTGAGCTTTCAGTCTTGCTGGCCAGCCTGTCCCTGTTTGGTTCTGAGGGAGTGCAGCAAAGCAGTTTTCCCAAGATCGTGTGCGACTTTGCAGACGTGTTTCCTGAGGTGTTGTCGGGGCTTCCACCGTCCATAGAGGTCGATTTTCAGATCTACCTAGTACCATATACCACACTGATCTCTCTCCCAGCTTTCAGGATAGCAAACGTGAGGAGTATCTAGCCTAAGTTTTGTGCTATGTGAACAAAGATGGGGGGTTGGAATAAAATGAAAAAAAAAGAAACAATCTGAAGCGAAGACTCGAATTGAATCAAGAGAACAAACCTTGGTCTAAGTTAACATCCACCATCGGAATCTTTATAACTTATCATTGATGCAAGTATATACCAATCCACACCTTGAATATTCACCGTTCGAATTAAATTCGATTCTCTCCTCAATCATAGTTAATTAGAAATAAGCGATCCAATTAACCCTAACAACTAAACAACCTAAGACAAGCGCTGTAGATTTAATCTAGTAACAGCCTTAAGAATAGGGAGATCGATGAAGCTAAAGAACAGAAGCACAAGCGGTTGCATTTAATTTAGTCGAACGTTCTTCCTAAGATCTAACAATCTCTGGAACGCAGTAAATCAATAGATCTTAGTTGCTTCGCAGATTAGAGGGATCAAACAATTACGAATTTGATATCCAACCTAGTAGTAGATTGCGATGAATAATAAACTAGTAGGCCTCCTTGCAATTAGAGAAGACAATCATGATTATAATCACAGAATAACAGTCAATACTCAAGTATAAACTGAACAATAAAAATAGATTAGATCTTACAGTCTCATTGACTGCGAGGTTTCAGTTTCCTTGACCAAGAATCAAGATTTAGCCACGCAAGGCCATCAATAACAATCCTCAAAAGATTCAATTAAGCAAGAGAAAACCTAGGAAAAATATCATAGCGTATAGAATAGTAGCCAAAAGTATGTATCAATCCCCCTCAAACCTTAGAAAGAGTCCTATTTATAGCTTAAAGTCTCTCCATTCTTGGATTAGAACTGAGCTCTTTAATTTCTTCACTGGAGAAGGGACGATCGATCTTTACATAGGGGAAGATCGATCCTTTGATCTCAATTTCTTAAATTTCTGGCTACGTCCCGCGGAAGATCGATCCTTTGCACCGACGATTTTCTCAATTTTCTCGGGTGAAAAGAGGATCGATCCTTTCATGGGTGATGATCGATCATCTGAAAATATGCTCTCTGTCAGGATTTAATTCACAACAAAGATCGATCCTTTCAAGGGCAATGAATGATTCTGGTTCCTTCATCTTGGATTTCTTCATTACGTCATGATAAGATCGATCTCTCCATTACAGAAGATCAATCCCTTTACACAAAAACTGCCCAAATATGCTCTTTTTGCCCTGTTTTGCACTCAATGACTCCAATTGCATCCTAAATCTTAATATAAGGAATATGAGTGTATTTAGGTATCAAATAAGCACAGGAGACTAAGTATTAAGGGGTAAAAATATGACATTATGTATCATCATCAATAGCACCAGCAGAGCATAGCGAGTTGAGGGCCTAGTTCGACGAGCTGACCAGCAGAGGCTTCATCCGTCCCAGCATGTCTCCCTTGGAGGCACCAGTGTTGTTCCCAAAGAAGAAGGATGGTACTCTTCGACTTTGCATTGACTACAGGTGGCTCAACAGGGTGACGCTGAGGAACAGGTATCCGATGTCACGGATCGACGACCTGTTCGACCAGTTGCGAGGATCTTTAGTGTTCTCGAAGACCAACCTCCGCACAGGCTTCCACTTGTTGAGGGTTCAGGATTGCGACATCTCGAAGACGGCTTTCCGAACACGGTACGGTTTGTACGAGTTCGTGGTGATGTCGTTTGGGCTGATGAACGCACCAGCAGTGTTAATGGATCTGATGCAGAGGATCTTCCTACCGTTTCTAAAGTAGTTCGTGGTGGTGTTCGTCGATGACATTCTGATCTACTCTCGGTTAGAGGAGGAGCACAGGCGACACTTGGCGACAGTGTTGCAGGTAGTTCGGGAGCATCGACTGTATGCTAAGGCTTCCAAGTGTTAGTTCTGGCTTGCACAAGTGGGATTCTTTGGGCACGTGGTGTCGGCAGCAGGGATGTCAGTTGACCCGGCCAAGGTCAAGGCAGTGGTACAGTGCAGAGACCGAGGACAGTTACAAAGATTTCAAATTGTATGAAATTGATATTAAGAGTGCCTTCTTGAATGGTTTCCTAAAGGAACAAGTCTATGTTGAACAACCCCCTGAATTTGAGGACTAAAAATTGAGAGATCATGTATTCAAGCTCACAAAAGCCTTGTATGGATTAAAACAAGCTCATAGAGCTTAGTATGAAAGGCTTAGCAAATTCTTGATGAATAATGATTTTTGTAGAGGAAAAATTGATACTACATTATTTACCTAATCAAAAGAAAAATATTTGCTCTTGGTTCAAATTTATGTTGATGATATTATTTTTGGTTCTACAAATGATAAACTTTGTGAAGAATTTGTCACATGTATGCAAAGTGAGTTTGAGATGAGTTTGATGGGTGAACTCAATTATTTTCTTGGTTTACAAATCATTAAAACTCAAGGAGGGATATTTGTTAATAAAGCCAAATACACTAGAGACCTACTCAAGAAGTATGATTTTGTCCAATCCAAAATCTATAGAACCCCCATGTGTATAACCCTCAAATTAGACAAGGATGAAGATGGGAAATCCATTTATCAAACACTTTATAGAGGGATAATTGGTTCTATACTTTATTTGACCTCTAGTAGACCGGTGATGAATAAATTTTATATCTCGCAAGTATACGAATCGGTGTGATTAGTAATAGCAGTAAGACAAGTATCGTATCCACAGAGATTTGTAAAGATTATTAGAGTGAAACACTAAAGATCATAGAAGAAAGAAAATAAGGAAGGGAAAGTAAGAAATATGAAATATCGAAAGTAGATGATCTAATAACGAAATAAGAAAATGAGGGAAATATGATGGATGAAAATTAAGGTTCCGATTTCACCATAACATCTTCATTCTATGCATTGAATCAATCAAGATCTCAGTTTAATTCCAAGGGTTTGTTCTTCCTATATGATGATCCGTTCAGCCATGGTCTTCACCAAGTACCCTCAATTAACCCTAGCTAATGAACCCATAACTAAGTGTTAACCAAGAATCCATTAAGCTCTGAAGAACAACTATGAACCAAGAATAGCCGTAGCTTGAACCCGACTTTGACATAAACTCATTCATTCATAGAACCTGCAAGATTAGGGAATGAACCCTCATCCAATCTCACATAAAACAATCTGTAATACTTCTATTGGCCAGATAAAGGTATTTAAGATCTCAGTTATAATAATGAATGAAACAAGAAATATAAACTGATTAAATAAATATGATCCAATAACAAAGAATGATTCTGTTAGGCTACATCGGTACCTTAAAGAAGAAACTAGCCACTCATGTTCATCATGAGGGCAACAAAACTAATGAAGAAATAAAGAAGAAATAAGATGAGGAAAAGAAAAGAAAACCAAGCATGGAACCAGTCTCCTCTCCTCCAAACGCTGCCAAAAAGACATCACAAACCCTAGAAAGAGTCATATTTATAGCCTTTAAGTGTCTCCATCCTCGGATTAGATCTGAGTCGTTAATTTTCTTCACTGGGAACGTAAGATCGATCCTTCCATAGGTGTAAGATCGATCCTTTGATATCAAAATCTTTAATTTCTGGCTACGCCCGAGGATGATCGATCCTTTGATAGGAGTAGGATCGATCCTTGTCAGTATGATGGATAGTAGGATCGATCCTTCAGTGATCATCTGAAAAGTATGCGTTCTGTCAGGTTTGTCTACCTAAAAGGATCAATCCTTTTAGGGAACATGATCAATCCGTCTTTCCTGAGTATTTACTGTTTTGCCATCCAGACTGCGCTATTAGTACTAATATTGCCGTAACTTCCTCTAGGAACCTCCTAATCACAAACCGTAAAATTCTCCAGAAACTAGACTTCAAGAGCTTTCCAACCATGTATAGAAGATGATCTAGTTCATTCTGAGAAGGTACAACTTTGATGTTGAATATGACATATATTTGCTTCTTTAGCTTCACTTTCCTGCATATTCCAAATAACTTTGTGAAGCAACATATAAGTATACAAATGGTACTAAAGAGACTAATTAAGGATGAAAAATCCAGTAATTAAACTAGTTATAAGGCTATTCAGAGTGCACTTTCATGCACTCATCAACCGGACATCATGTTTCGTGTTTGCCTTTGTGCTATATATGAATCTTATCTTAAGGAATCACATTTGGTTGCGGTCAAGAGGATCTTTAGATATCTATTAGGAACCCAAAACTATGGTTTGTGGTATCCTAGAAGATCATCTTTTAATCTAATTGGCTACTCCGATGCGGATTTTGTCGGATGCAGGCTTGATAGAAAAAGCACAAGTGGTACATGTCACTTTCTTGGTCATGCACTTGTTTCTTCGTTCTCCAAGAAGCAAAATTCAGTTGTTTTATCAACCGCCGAAGCGGAATACATCACGGGGGGTAGTTGTTGTGCACAATTACTTTGGATGAAAATGCAATTGGTAGATTAAAACATACATGTAGGCAAAATACCCATTAGATGTGACAACACTAGTGCCATAAGTCTATCTAAGAATCCCATCCTATATTCTAGAACAAACCACATAGAATCACGACACCATTTCCTTCGTGATCACACACAAAAAGGAGATATTGCACTTGAATTTGTTAGCACTGAGCATCAAGTTACGGATATTCTAACCAAACCCTTGAGTGAAGACAAATTTCTATATCTACTAAGGGAGCTTGGGATGTTCATTGGATGTCCAAAATAAAGGAGCTAAAAGGAAAAGGTATGGTCACCTCATTATCTACTTTTTATACAATATCCTACTTGGGAGCTAAATTTTGGTAATTTGAGCGATTTTCATGATTTATGAGTTGTTTTTAGCTCATAATATTTAGTTACATGTGTATGCAATGTTTTGTGATGCTTTGATTTAAAAATGATTTTAAATTGAATTCAAAAATTCACTTTCTGGAATCGACGGTCGATCCAGACTTCCTGATGGTCAACCGTGCGTACATTCGCACTTGACGGTCGACCGCCAACGTCTTAGGATTGACCGTGGGCTTTCATTTTTATACCTATCGTGTGCCACGGTCAACCACCAACTTCCTCAGATCGACAACCAACTTCTCAGGGTCGACCGCCACGGATTATGTGACAATAAGTGAGTGTTTTTCAGTCATTTTCACATAATCTCCCCTTATAAACATCCCCCCGATCAAAGCTTCATTTCTCCCTGTTCGACCGTGCCCTAGCCCCTCTCCATCGTCCGCCACACCCCTGGTTCAACCGTGCCCTACCCCTGTCCTCTCAAAACCCTAACTGAGCCTTGCACCAAGAATGCCGGACCTCCTCCACCTTCGTCGCCAACTCCTCCACCCCAGGCTCCGACGCATGCTGAGAAGAGGAAGCAAGCAGTGGCAAAGAAAATGTCTGGTATGAAGAAATCCAAAGGCTCACTCGGAGGGTCCTCATCCTTGCCTTCATCTACTCCTTCCTACGATGACTACTTCTTTCTTGACAAGGATAGGTATAACTCTTGGCCTGAATTTAAGGATAAATTTGTGGTTTCGGGTAGAGTTCTTCAGTTGCCCATAGGAAATGAACATGTAGTTGAACTTTTTTTCACTGATATGGGTTGGAAGAAATTTTTAGAGATGCCCCAATTTATATATCTCGATATGGTTCGATATTTTTATTGCAATATGACTGAAGATATTGATGATGAAGGATATGTGGCGATTAGTGGCTATATCTATGGAAATGAAATCAAGATTACCATAGACTGGTTAAATGAGATACTAAATGCACCAAATTAAGGAGAGTGCACATATTTTACTTCATATGAGGATCTCAAAGGGCAATCCTTAGACCTAATCTAGTTGATAAAAATCCTATAGAATTAAATAACCTACACCAAAACTATAGGGAGCTTGCCCACTTTCTGGGAACAAATCTTTTTCCTAAGCTTGGCCACCATGATCACTTGAAGCCCCTTCATGCCAATGTTCTTTCCTACATGGTTAGGAAGAAGCCTCTAAACCTAGGTTATATCATTATCAAGAAGATGCTTAACCTTACGACTAGGCAATCACTACCGTTTGGAGGACTTCTAACCAATATTTTCCAAGCCCTTACCCTCCACCTAGCCGTTGATGAAAGAAAACCCCTTTCTCAACCCTTCAATAAATCTACCTATAAAAGGATGATGACCGCCAAACGAGCCTTAGGCCTATGTGTTCCTGATGTTAGTAGTGATGAGGAAGGTGAGCATCAAGAAGAGCATGATGAGGAAAACTTAGGGGGGGAGCCTAGACTTCAAGAACATCAAGGTGAATGCTCCCAAAGCCGAGCTTGTTGCACCACAGCTCAAAGACTTGATGATCTAGAAGCAAGATTGGAAAGAATGGAAGTTAATCAAGGTGACATCAAGACTTCCCAAGCGCAGATCACGACGGATCAAGCAAAGATGTCCAAGCAACATGAATATATTTTTATGTATATCAAAAGTGAATTTCCACTTTCCACACCTTCAATTGATTGATCCTAAATCCCCATCCATGTTACTTCTCTTTTATGATGCCAAAAAGGGAGAAAAAGATGTGATGAATGTTGAAAACAATTGCCCTACATTTCATTTCATATGTTTACTCTTCTATTTTGGAAAACATTGTTTTTGAAATACTCTTGTAATCCAAAGTTTTCCGAAATGTTTTTGAATGGAAGTGTTGTAATGCAGGTGTTGGAATCTTTTGAATGAAACGCAATGTTGTTGGATAATGTTAATCTCTTGATCATAATACGAAGTTGGATAGTGTTAACTTGTATTAGTACAAATTTTTGATTTCCAATATCCATATGAACTATTCCACGATAGCCAATATTCATTTTCTTAAAAGAAGTGAACACGCTAAAATCTAAGTTACCTTGTCATTATATCTCAAAATTAACTTTTCTTATCCTTTGAGTGATATATGACTTGTGTGCATCCTTGATATTCAATTTAAAACTCTTTTTAAGAAAGAATTGGATGCATAGATTAAGGGGGAGCTTAAATATTTTATCATCACATTTAAAATGGTTGTCATCATCAAAAAGGGAGAGATTATTGATCCTAACCTTATTTTGATGATACTAATATACATTAAATGATAAAATATATGTTTAATATTTATTACCCCATAATTGGAAGTCTTAAATTCAATATTTAATTTTATTGTATTGACGGTCGATGCATGGATCGACCGTGGGAATGCAACGGTGCGACGGTCGATCCATGGATCGACCGTGGGGTTGCATGGTCGATGCACCATACTTGACAAAATGAAATGTTGGCTCACGGTCGATTGGAGCATCGACCCTGAGAAGCCAATTTCTTGACAGAGCCTGACGGTCGATGTGACGGTCGATGGACCGATCGACCGTGAGGTTTGGACTTTGTGTTTTTAAATTTTGTAGGCTCACGGGCGATCCGATGGACGACGCGACGGTCGACCGTGGAGGATGATGATGAAAACTGAAGAAGCGACGATCGATCGGAGCATCGACCCTGGGAAACATTTTCACAATAGAGCCTCACGGATGATGTGACGGTCGATTTGTGGATCGACCGCGGCTCGCGAAGGCTGACTTTTTGTACATGACGGACGATGTCACGGACGATGCATGGATCGACCGTCAACAACATGTAGAGTAAAAAACTAGCCGTTGGAGAGTTACAGAGAGCAGTTGGAGGTCCTTTTTGAGCTGGTTGAAGGCTAGATATAAGTAGTTCTTTGTTGTAAACTTGCCATAACCATTATTGATATTATTGAGATCATCTGAACAAGAGTTACTACTTATTCCCTTCGAGTGTGAAGAAGTACTTTGAGAGTAATCCAACAGCTGTTGGTTGTGATTGTTAGGTCACCAAGCATCGGGAAGCTTGGAGGAAAAGCTTGTAAAAGATTTGCAAGTAGTGGACGTAGACCAAGAGTTGGGTCGAATCACTATAAAATCGGTGCCATCTTTCTAATCCTTCATTGATATAATTCTTGCATGATGTTTTACTTTTGTTTCATCTAATCTACAAGCATTTAAGGTGTTAGATCTCTCCTACCTGATTTTTCCATGCATCTAGTTTTTCAAAGAAAGTCCAATTCACCCCCCTCTTGGACCGTCACAAAGTTCTAAGAAAAACGAATAAATAAGCGTAGGAGGACTACAAGCATTCACAAAGCTAAACAAACAATTTAATATAATATTCAATCGAAATTTCAACTTTACAATGGCATATACGACCGTCACCCAAAATTCTACAACGGGCACACCCGCGACCAAACAATTAAACACAATCAACAATATATAATTCACATAATCTAGGTCACACCTTCGGCCCAATTAATTATCTAAACATCCCGAGGGCCATGACACCCTTGGTATATATATAATTTTTTTGTGATTTATAAGTTGGTTAATGTCTGAGCAGTTGTTCAAGAGTGAAGATTTACAATATCCATTTATCTAGAGACGTAGATCTTTTTATTCAAGAATTGCGAAACCCAATAGCGTCTTAACCTTGGATCCTTACTCGAATAATGCCAAAAACAGATAGTTCCCGGTTTTGTATTGGCTCATATCCACAAGGGAAGGCTTAGGGTTACAAATCCAAGCCTAACCTCTTTCATCCTGCCGCCAACACACCCGCTCCCTGATGGGGGCGGCGACCTGCTTGGCGAGAGGACGTCGGAGATTGGGGGCTGGGCCACGATCAACGAAGGCGGCCGGGTTGAGGAGCTCGATATCAAGGAGGAGGAGCTCGACGTTGCCGATTGTTGCCGACAACGTCAACCTCGCCGTCATTCCAGAGTTCGTCAGCTGAGAGAGCACCAGATGGGCGGCCACCTCTTCGTGCTCCTCTGGATCACTACTGTGCCTCCTCCTTTCTCTCCCTTCTTGGATCTCTGCATCTCTCCTCCTCCTCGCCTCTCTCTCCCTTCCTTTCGATCTCCTTCTAGCTTCTATGGGAGGAGATAGTGAGAGAGGGGGATGGGTACTTTTGCTTTGCAGTAAATGAGAGTTTTCAAACATAGTATGACCATCTATCAGGAAGAAGACAAATAAAAAACTATTACATTCAATTACATTCATCAAGCTACTTACTCATGAATAAAATCAAATAGGATCATGAAGGACTATTACCTTCAAATAAATCTAAAATGCTACTCATATCTCCATTAAATGAGATCACTTGTGCATAAGCAGGAAATACGAAGGGGTAAAGAAGTGTATGAATAGCTACACATACAACACCCATTTTGGCAACAACATCAAGTTTTCTAGCTCCTTCTGCATTACATGGCTTTTTGCAACAAAGGCTTACAAAAAAATGACGACTACTTCATGACCACCGATCTTGAGCTCAATTATTGCTTGAACAAAATAAACATCAACACCAATGAGCTCAATTATTGCTTGAACAAAATAACCATCAACACCAAGAGCCAAAAGAACATGAGCAATTTCAAAACATGATCATCGTTTGGGCTTCCTACCTATTGATCTCGATCCACAGTTAGGTAGGAAGCCCAAACAGCAATATAGCTTTCAATGTGCTACATGAATCCCACCAGGTATTCAATAAATCTGAAGCTTCAATTGGTCGGCTTTGATTGCAGAGATGATGAGAACAATCAAATTCTAACTCCTATTGATTGAAAGACCTATTGATTGAGATCATGACAACTCAAATTCTAACTGATATTGATTGAAACACCTATTAATTACTCACCCTCAGCAACATGTATTGATTGAAACTAGGCTAAAATATGCCTTTCGTCCCTCAGGCGTCTGACAAGTTTTTATCAAGTCCTTTAAATTTAAAAATTCTCGATTGAATCCCTTAACTTCGCCGAACTGGCTCAATCTAGTCCCTCCGTCCATCGCCGTCCATCGGACTAACGGCGGCTCAGCTGAACCGGCTTGCGAACCGGATCAATTTGAGTTAATTTTGACTTTTCCCCTTCTTCTCGCCGCCTCCCTCCTGCTGCTGATACTACTCAGCAACCGATCCACACCGGCGTCAGCCAATGAGAAGCTCACCTCCTTCTCCGCGTCCGACTCGCCATGGCATCCCTCCCGGAAGAACTACATCCTCATCTTGTTGAGCCGTGTTGGGCAGCATAGGCGACGGAACTGAGAGGGACGACGGCGGTGCTTTGGAGAAGACGAAGACGCTGGCGACGGAAAAGAGGGATCGAAGGGACCTCAGGTATTTGGATTCGAGGTCGG
Organism: Narthecium ossifragum; assembly: GCA_963920575.1. Lineage (NCBI taxonomy): Eukaryota > Viridiplantae > Streptophyta > Magnoliopsida > Dioscoreales > Nartheciaceae > Narthecium > Narthecium ossifragum. Next base: position 20,408,676 of record OY986964.1, on the reverse strand, counting down.
ATGGAGCCGAGGAGGTCAGAAGTAGCGGTGTAGAGGGGCGACGACACCGGATCCTTGAGAAGGGGTGGGCATCTGGTTGGCTCCCGACGAAGACGGGGGTTGCCGACAACGAGGAGGGTGGATGGCCTCGAGCGCTGGTCAGGGTTAGTGGAGACGGCAGGGTTGTCAGAGATGGATAGGGAACTCGGGGGTGGAATGGGTGAAGAGGAGGCTTGCCGTGGTGGAGGTTAGGTATGAAGGAGGGAGATGGAACTCACGGACGAGGTCGGAGGTGACGGAGACGGCCGTCGTGGACATACAGGACCTCGGGAGAGGTAGCGGCGATGGTGGAGTGGAGAGGGGGGGTGTCGCGAGTGACCATGGCTTTCTTACAACAGAGACATAGCTAACGTTGGCTAACATGTTGGCTAACGTTGTTTCCTCTGTTTTAAATCTCCATAGCATTCTTACAACAGAGACATAGCTATTGCTTGAGTGGAGGACTTCGCTTGTTCATCAAGTCCTCATAGAAGCTTGCTTGACTTTGTTTAATCAACCTTTGGTGCACTTGTCTAGCAACATTTGACTCTCTTCAAGTCCACTTGAGAAGCAGGACAAGGGCCGTAAGGGTTCGCCGGGAGAAATGGAGGACCGCCGGAGTGACGAGGTTGGTTGCTCACTAGCGATGATTACGCCGGAGAAGGAGTTGCTTCCATGGCGAGGCGGCGGCAGTCATGGGAGTGGTGCTGTGAGGCCGGCATTCCGGCAGGGGTTGTTCATGGGTCGGAGTCCGATGAGCCGACGTTAGTTGGCGGACGGCGAGTGGACCGAGGGACGTGGTTGAGTTCGGTTCAAAAAATCCAAGGATTCAATCGGGAATTTTTCAAGCAGAGGGATTTGATAAAAACTTGTCAAAAATCTCAGGGACGAAACACATATTTAACCCATTGAAACTTGACAGCAATTAAATTCTAACTCATCCTCACATATACAGTCATAAAATTTAGCAAAGAATAGCGAAAGCAACATCCAATTACCACCGAATTTAAGCTTCAATTGGCCGGCTTTGATTGAAGAGATGATGGATAAACCGAGAGTGACAGCATCCTTCCCTCCATAAGACTTTGCCACAATGAACAGAGGGTTCTTCTGGAGAAACGCATCCTTGTTGTAGAGCTTCTCCTAGCGAGCTAAGGGAAGAGAGACTGAGAGGGGGATGGGAGTACGAAGGGGGGTTGGGGCGATCGGCGACAAGGATACCTACCTGGATGTCCGGGAGAGGATGCGGCAGACAGAGCGCCAGCAGCAATGGCGGCCAGATGGAGAGAGGGGAGCTCCACAGGGTTTGAATGCTCGAAGATTGATGATGTTGGCGGCGTTGGTCGAGCTCGACGACAATGGCGTGGGTGGACAGCTCCTCTCCTGAGTGATGGATTCTGATAGAGTGTTGCCGGATCCAGATCTAGGGTTGGATGGAGCTGGGAGGCCTTGAAGTGATGGATTCCTATGGAGTGATGCCGAATCTGAGAGGGAGGAGACAGCTCGGTAGTCTTTTCGGCGAGGATGGCGAGCAGACGGCGTCAAGAAGGAGCTTTGGGGCGTGGGATACCTGAACCTGATGGTGGATGGTGCTGCGGACATCGGAGGTGGCGCTAGATCCGCGAGGAGGGTGGAGCTCGAGTGGGCTTCCGACGTGGACGAATGCCGGGGAGGTTGGTAGGCCTCGAGAGATCGTCGGGCTGGGCGGGGCCATCGGGGAGGATCGAGATAGCGACAGGGAGGAGCAAGGAATGTCGCGGGTGGCTGCGAGTTCACCAGGGAAGGAGGAGCAGAGAAGGTGGCGGCGACCTTGGGAGCTTTGCTTGCACTAATGGTGGATGGGCAAGGTCGGCAACGACGTGGGACGATGGTCACGCCGTTCGGGTTGGGCGAGGTCGGCGACGGTGCGATTGACGGCGAGTTGGGCAAGGTCGGGAGAGGTCGGCGTAGGGAGAGGAGATGGGATGGGTGAGGGGAACAGAGAGGGAGAGAGTGGGATGGGGAACAAAGCGTCGGGAGGGGATGGGTGAGGGGTAGAGGGAGAGGGGACGGGGGCGAGGGATGGTGGCTGACAGCGGGTTGGGCGAGGTCGGGCGACGTCGCGTGGGGAGAGGAGAGGGATGGCACAGCGTCGGGCGTGGCTTAGTCGGCGACGGTGTGGGGCGATGGTCACACCAGTCGGGTTGGGCGAGGTCGGCGACGGCGTGGTTGACGGCGGGTTGGGTGAGGTCGGGTGAGGTCGGCGTAGGGAGAGGAGAGGGAAGGGTAAGGGGAACAGAGAGGGAGAGAGTCGGATGGGGATGGGGAACAGGGCATGGGGAGGGGATGGGTGAGGGGAAGAGGGAGAGGGGATGAAGGAGAGGGATGGTGGGTGACGGCGGGTTGGGCGAGGTTGGGTGACATCGGCGTGGGGAGAGGAGAAGGATGGCACCGTCTGGGCGAGGTTGGCGTGGCCGATGGCGTCGGGCGTCGAACGTGGCTTGGTCGGAGATGGCGTGGGGCGATGGTCACGCCGTTCGGGTTGGGAGAGGTCGGCGACGGCGCGGCTGACGGTGAGTTGTGCAAGGTCGGCGTGGGGAGAGGAGAGGGGATGGGTGAGGGAACAGAGAGGGAGAGAGGGGGATGCGAATGGGGAACATGGGAGGGGATGGGTGAGGGGTAGAAGGAGAGAGGACGAGGGAGAGGGGATGGGGGAGATGGATGGGACGTGTGTCCCATCCCCTCTCTCTCTCTAAGCAGAATTGTGTGGGCGGGAAATTTGAGTGGGGATGAAATCTTGAGATGGAATCTTGACGTTTTAGATGGAATCTAAACCGTTGGATGTGTTTGGAGATGAATCTGGACAGCTCTTTATGTGTTATCGTTGAGACATTTCAAAAGCCGCTTTTCCTTATATAATTGATATATATATCAATTATATAAGGAACATCGGGTTTTGAAATGTCTCAACTATAAAACAGAAAGAGTGGTCAGGATTTATCTCCAAACACATCCAACGGTCCAGATTTCATCATCAACTTTAAAATTGCCACCCAAAATTTCATTCCTACCAAAAACTGCCACCCAAACTCTCATCTCCCTCCAAAGCTAATTCAACTTAAACATCAGAGAGAGAGAGAGAGAGACGCAGGGCGGGGGGGGGATGTGATTGAACAACCAGCCATCCTATCCCCTCCCTACTCATCTCTCACATCCTCCATCTCCCCTCTCCCTTCTCCCCCATCCCCCTCTCTCCCTCTATGTTCTGACGTCGCCCCACGCCGTCGGCCACGCCCAACGCTGTCACCTCACGGCGGTGCCCCACGCTGTCAGCCATGCGATCCACACCCCCACGCCGTCAGCCACACGAGCCACATCCCACACCGTCAGCCACGCCCCAACATCGTCATCCCATGACGTCAGCCATGCGATCCACGCCCCACGACGTCAGCCACGCCCAACGCCGTCAGCCCACGATGTCGGCCACGCGATCCACACCCAACGCCGTCGGCCACGCCCAACCAGCGTCGGTCTCGCCCCACGCCGTCGCCCAAACCTCCCTTTCTGTTCCCGAGACCTTGTCCACGCCGTCGGCCACTCCCAACCCGAGAGGAGCTCCCCACGCCATCGACCACCATCTCTTTTCCCTTTACGAGACCTCGCCCCACGCCGTTGATGAGTGCATGAAAGTGCACTCTAAATAGCTTTATAACCATCTCAATTTCTAGATTATTATCCTTAATCAATATCTTTACTACTATTTTATATCTATATGTTGCTTCACATAGTTGTTTGGAAAATGCAGGAAAAAGGAGCAAAGAAGCTGAAAAGATTACATGGGTCAACTTGAAAGATTAACCTGTACCTGCTCATGAAGAACCAGATGATGTGTCATATATAGTTGGAAAGCTCTTGAAGTCTAGATTCTGGAGAATTTTATGGTTCATGATTCTGAGTTTCCTAGAGGAAGTTACGGTAATTTTAGTACCAAGGACGCAGTCTGGATGGCAAATCAGTAAATCCGCTGGAAAGTCCGATCGATCCAACACTTAGAGTCCGATCGATCCGACTATGCATAAATCTGACAGAACGCATATTTTTCAGCTGTACACAGTCCGATCGATCCCTCCATCCATCCTACTGAGTCCGATCGATCCGACACCCATAGTCCGATCGATCGGACTCGGGCGAAGCCAGAAGTTGAAGTTTTTAATGAGAGGGATCGATCCGACACCCTGGGAGGGATCGATCCTACTTTCCCAGTGAAGAAAATCAACGGTTTAGATCTAATCCGTGGATGGAGACACTTAGGCCTATAAATAGGACTCTTTCTAGAGTTTAAGGGGGACTTTTTGGCAGCGTTTGGAGGCGAGGAGACTGGTTCCAGGCTTGGTTTTCTTTTCTTATTTCTTCTTTATTTCTTCATTAGTTTTGTTGCCATCATGGTGAACAGTGGCTAGTTTCTTCTCTAAGGTACAGATGTAGCCCTAACTGAATCATTCTATGTTATTGGATCATATTTATTTAATCAGTTTATATTTCTTGTTTCATTCATTATTATAATTGAGATCTTAAATACCTTTATCTGGCCAATAGAAGTATTATAGATTGTGTTATGTCAGATTGGGCGAGGGTTCATTCCCTAATCTTGCAGGATCTATGAATGAATGAGATTTAGTCGAAGCCGGGTTCAAGCTAAGACAGTTCTTGGTTCATAATTGTTCTTCAGAGCTTAATGGATTCTTGATTGACCCTTAGCTATGGGTTCATTAACTAGGGTTAATTGGGGGTACTTGGTGAAGACCGCGATCGAACGGATCATTATACCGGAAGAACGAGCCCTTTGAATTAAACTGAAATCTTGATTGTTTTAAAGGCTAGAATGAGGATGTTATGGTGAAATCGGAACCTTAGTATTCATCCATCATATTTCCATCGTTTTTTTATTTCGTTATTAGATCTTCTATTCTCAATACTTCATATCTCTTATTTTCCCTTCCTTATTTTCTTTCTTTTCTGTTCTTTAGCGTTTCACTCTAATAATCTTTACAAATCTCTGGGGGTACGATACTCATCTTGCTACTATACTGATTGCACCGATTCGTATACTTGCGAGATATTAAATTTATTTATCAGCCGTCAGCCACGCCCAACCCGAGAGGAGCTCCCTCTCTCATCTGTCTCTCCTCCGCTCCTCTAACCTTGCCAACCGCCTGAACCCAACCCGACGCCCATGTAAATTACTTCAATCGCTCTCCCTCTTCTCAGGTCACTCTCCCTCTTCCCAGATCTCTCTTTCATGTTGATCTCTCACTCCCTCCCACTTTCTTTCGCCGCCAAACTATCGCTGGAACACCATTCCAAGCTCCCTCTCTCCTCTCTCTCTCCTCCGCTCCTCTAAACTCGCCATCCTCCTGAACCCCGACGCAGCGACGCCCAGGTAAATTACATCAATTTCTTTGCAAGATGGCGTTATGTTTTCTATTCCTTTTCCATTTTGTCCCCTAATTTCTTCATTTTGTTACCTCATACGTTGTTATCCCTTCAATTGTGGACTGCGAAGGATAGAAGTGACAAGAGTTCGACGAGTGGTGAGTTCGCCGTTCCTTCTTGGGTATGTGTTCTTTGCATCTACTCAATTTGCATGCTAGCCTCTTGATGATCTGCACAACGGATAATTATTTCGTGCTAGGCACTGTAGCGATCAAGAGGGGGCGGACCATCTCCCCCTGCAACTCACGGATCGGAGGAGGAGAGATGTAGAGATCAAGGAAGAGAGAGAAGGAGGAGGAGATGCCGGACCGATCCAGAGGAGCACGAAGAGGAGGCTGACCATCTGGTGCTCGCTCAACTAGTGCTCCTCTCCCATCTAGTGCTCTCTCTCTCTCTCTCTCTCTCTCTCTCTCTCTCTCTCTCTCTCTCTCATCTGAATCAGAATGCCCTCGACCAGATGCCCCCGTCTCTCCCTCCCTCCTCTCCTCCTTCTCCCCCCCATCTTTCCATAAGGTATGGTTGATTTTGATATTCTTGTTGTTATTCTTTGCCTTTGATCTTCGATTCGTGTTTTCCATTTTGTTGTGCTTTGTGGAATTTAATTCTATTGTATGAAAATATCGATTTAATGGTTTCTTCTTGGGTTTTCATTTGGTTGTCTTTGGCATTTGTTGCATTTTTCTTGGATAATGTTTTGGGAGAGGAAAACATTGGTAAAGAGAAATTTTTTTTGCCCACACCCTGTTCTTCATGTATTTGATGGTTTATATGTCAATTTGGAATCGGTTTTGAATTTCTATGGTTGATCCATTCTTCCAACTCCTATTCGGTGACTTCAATTGAATTGGATGTCAATGCAAGTGGGTTTTGATCTGAATCTTGAGATTTAGCATTTTCCTTTCCCAAATTTGCAGATCCGTGTATCAATTCAGCATTTACATATATGTTACATGGGAATTGATATTTCTGTTACATGGGACTGAATCTTCTTGGCCACTGTTTGTCCTTTTGCTCAATTGGATCCTTATATCTTGAGTTTTTTGTGGAATTTCTTTGTATGAAAGGAGAGGGTGATATAAGTTATTTAGGAGAGAGGGTGAGATCATCATGCATATGTTGTTTGGCTACTTCAATCAGAAGATTGGGCTTTTAATCCATATCAGAACACATGTTCAATATTCATGAGAGGCATTGAGTCCTTAAATTTCCATTGCCTATGTTTTTAGTTAATACACTTGAAACATGTAACGTACTTCTACAATATGTGTTGGTATCCCTTGGATCAGTTTAGGATTCCAAAGTATTTGCAAACCATGAATTAGTTTATTTGATCTTCAGTAAGTAGCCTCTTTTGCATGCTTTAGATCTCTCAATTGGTCAAACTGGGTTTTCTGCTTCAATCCAGGTTCATTTTGGGGTCAATAGTGGTGCTACAATGTTTCCTATAGAGAATCAAGCAATCAACGAAGCTAATTTTCATTGTCCCGATGAGCTAGGATGGAAGCCTCAGGTTAGACATGATCCATCTCCCTAATTTAATTTGTTATCATGGTCCAAATTTAATCTACTCATGATATGTCAAATGCGCTTAGACTAATCGCATTGTGATGTTTTTCTTGAAGAGAGTTCCTTTCATTCCTTCAGATGGAGATATTTCACAAGTACGTAAGGTATCATAATAGCCCTTTATGTTTCTTACTGCATTGTCGATAAAGGGCTCAAAAATTGATTGACAGCCGACGAACCACAATTGGCAGACCAATAGCTGCCTCGACGGCCAGTCCCTCTCATTTCACATCACCACCTGCAATCACCGCACTGTGACGTCCATGAATGTTGCGCCGTCCTTCTGGTCCTTCAGCCAGAGCTTCTCCGCCAAGCAGTTCTAATGGCAACTCCTCCACTCTGCAGCTTTGTTCTAACTCTCATTATCAATAATTTCGCAGCTTTGTACCTCCTTAGTTACGTTGTATCTCTTTAGTTATTTTTCCTGCTTATCACCTCACTGACATCCATGAATGCTATGGAGAAGTTCATATATTAAGTGAAATCAAAATCTTTGTATTTTTTGTTTTCTTTGAATTGTGGTTTGCTGGGACAAGGTTTGCCCCTTTTATAGTGTGATTTAATTTTTTTACTTGAGGAATTGCGTGTAATGTTGTAGAATTGTCTTATTTAGCCCTCAGTACAGGGGAGGTTCGTTGAAAATTTCATTCATAAATCCTAAATATTTTGTGCTGCATTACATGAGTGTTCGTATCGTAGGCACGGGCATTCACTAGTATGTATATAAGGAAGAGCGGTTTTTGAAATGTCTTGAACTATAAACATAAAGAGTGGTTCGGATTTATTTCCAAACACATCCAACGGCCCAGATTCCATCTAAAATATCAAAATTCTCGCTCCAAAATTTGGGTTCCCGCCCAAAATTTCCATCGAACTCCCACGAATTTTTGAATTGAGAGAGAGAGGGGGGGGAGACGGGATGTGACTGAAGAAAGCCAGCCATACCATCTCCCTCCACTCATCTCCCATATCCCTCTCCCTCTGTCACTCTCACTCTCCCTTCTCTTCGCCCTATGCCATCGACCTCGCCATCCCATCCGAGCTGCTCGCCCTCTCTCACCCCCCCCCCCCCTCATATCCAAATATCCAATCCCCCATCAATCAGCCTTGTCCAACCCCATCGGCCACGCCCAACCCACTAAAGGCTACACGAAGCACATCATCGCCCCATGCGGGGGAGGTGGAGGAAGGAAGCAATAGGGATCCATGAGCAGCTTTGGGCGACGACGATGAAGTCCGGCGCGGTGACGACGAGGCAAGCTCATATGAGGACCGACGTCTTTCCTCTTTCCTCTGCTCTCTTATTTCTCTTCTTTTTCTCCGTTTCTTTCAGGACCTTTCTCCATGAGTCCTGGTCGGTGAAGAGAATGGAAAAACCATTGAGGGCTCGATGGTAGCGAAGGTAGTTGTAGTGGGGGAGAAAGGAGCTCCAGTCGATGGGTGGACGGTGAGAGAGGGATCGGCGGTGGAGGAAAGAAAGCCGACGGGGGAGGAGAAAGACCGGCGAGTCGACGGCAAGTACCCTCGGGCTTGGCGACAGTGAAGGTAAGCATCACGGTGTCTCCCTCTTCTCCTCTTCCTGTTTCTTCTTTCTCACTTTTTTTCCTCTTCCAGTACCCTCTCTGTCGAGTTCTTTGGTGGAGAAGGAGAAGAATTGTGAGGGCCTGTCCCTCCGACCTGGCTCGACCGCGTGCATCGAGAGCCAATTTCCTGTTGGTTTGGTTCCGCGTCGAGTACGATCGGGCGATCGTATGGCGGTTTGGACCCCGGGGGCATTTTGGTAAATATACCCTCTGGTGGTGGGTTTCACACCCGCGTTGCACCCACGGCCTTGGATTGATGTATGTGTTTGATTAGAATCTCTAGGGTGCGTCCGATCGGAGGATCGGAGCTCGATCGGGAAAGATCGAATCGGACGGCTGAGATCGATCCGGATCTCTATATAAGCCCTATCCCTTTCTCTCTCTTTCCTTCTCTTCTCCTGTCATTTTCTCTCATTCTCTCTCCTTCGGCTGAGCTAGGGCTTGGAGACAAGGCTTTCGGAGCGCGGATCTTGGCGGCTTGACTGGTTGGACGCGTGGAGGAGCTGCCCTACTTGCTCAAGTAGGTGTTTCTACCTCGATCTTAGGATCGGGTTCTCCTAGGATAGGTTTAATGCCTTTTCGCTGTAGGAGTACTTGTTAGAATGCTATGTAGCTCATTGTGCATGTAATGTGAATGATTTGAAGTATTTCTATCCCACGATTTCCGTATTCCAACGGCTGGTTTCCGTATTATCGGTTTTCGCCCGTTTTGACCTAGATAGGAGATTTAACCATAAAAAAATGTGATTTCTTTATACCATTGGTTTCCCCATCGTTAATTACACTTGCTTGCAAAATTTCATCAACTTCCAACTTGATTTGATCCTTGAATTCCAAGGAAATGGATTTTCGGCCCTGTTCTGATGAACTGTGCCTAAGGCTTGACGGTCGATCGGTGCATCGACCGTCAAGCATTGATTTGCTCTTTCTGGGCCAGATGGTCGACCGTCGGATCGACCATCGCATCGTCCGTCAGGCTCTGTCGGGATTTTGGACTCCCAAGGTCGATGGATCGATCGACCGCGGGCTCTCTCCCTTTTTCATCCCGCCTCACGGTCGACCGTCGGATCGACCATCGCATCGTCCGTGAGGCTCTGTCCCTTTGGGGCTTCCCAGGGTCGATGGGTGGATCGACCGTCGCCCTTGGGGTTTTCCTCGTTTTGGTCCCATGGTCGACCGCCGGATCAACCGTGACGTCGACCGCCGGATCGACCGTGGCATCGACCGTAGTCTCTCGGTCGACCGTCGGATCGACCGTCGCATCGACCGTGGGCCCTTGAGCTGTGTTTTCTTGTTTTCTTGGATGGCTTTCTCTTGGGTTTGATAGCTAAACATGTTGGGAGGTTGGTATGAGGTTTTCATGAAGTTTTCAAGGGATTTCCATCGGGATTAAGGATTGAATCGCATGTTGATTTCCTTTGAGTGAATTGATGATTTGGCTTGCATTTAAATACATGTGTGGTTGGTATTTAATTGCTTAATTGTTTGCTTAGCCATTAGCTAGCTATGAGTGCTAGCTAATGTGGACTTGTCGAACCTTAGCCTCTTGCCGGTGAGTGCCGAGGGCTATTATATATCTGTTGAACTTATAACTGATGATGTGGCATGTAGAGACATCTAGGATAGATGTTTGCCTAAGCTCATGCATTGTGTGCATTAGAGGCATCTGAGGTTAGGCGGGCGATGGTTTGGGTCGCTGATCCGAGGCTCTCGGGTAGCTCGGATCTAGCCTTAGGACCGTGGCTGGGTAGTCAGGATTAGGGTGTGATTGTATAATCGAATATCTTGTTATTGAGGATTGGCGATAGTTGACTCTGATCAGTGTTTGAGGTTTAGGGGTCGTGTTGTCTTCCAAGGCTAAGTCTTAAGGATGGGTGTCGACGTCCCTGACATGGTCCCCAGGCAGTGGTTTCCTGCTGGGTAATGGTGATCCTACTGGTTTAGGTCCTTTTCCTCCCAGCGTGTTGGTTGATGTTCCCAGCGTGGTCGGTTGAGAAGAGTAGGATCCCTTGGGGAGTCGACAGGGGTGTTGGAACCCCGGGGCATTCCTTAGGCTTGAGCGGGGAGACAACACTGTTGTTGTTTTCCTCCTTTCAGTGTGCCGTAGAGTAGAACCCTACTGAACTTATCGCTCACTCCTATCCGGGCTGTGTTTGCAGGTGCAGGCGGCAGTTCTTCTTTCGTGGAGCCGGCGGGATCGGTCCTTGGCGGCGCGAGTACATCCAGAGGCGCTTGAGGTTTTGCTGGAGGATAAAACCGTTGTACCCTGTTTGATATATATATGTTGTAAATATCATTCGAGGACTTTTGGGATTTTGTATTATATCTATCCTTGGAAGACTTTTGTATCAAATATTGAATAGTACAACTGATGTTATATAAATTGAATATCTGTTTACCTCTGGATTATAATTTGTTTAAATTTATCCGTCTTTCCACATTTGTATCGCACCAATTGAAGATGAATAGAGATAGGAACCCTCACGCCCCGTCCTGGATGGGTTTTCTGGGTCGGGGTGTGACAAGAACCGTCGGGGGCTTTGGGAACGTCATCGATGGGAAGAAGAGGGATGCCAGGCGCAAGGGTCAGCGGCTCCCTCCTCCTCCTTCTCCGTTTTTTTAGCTTTCATCTTCCTCTGTTTATTCTTCTCTTCTTTTTTTTGGTTTGTTCTTTTTTTTTTTCTTTGCTTCTTTTTTCTCTGCTCTGTTTTCCTTCATCTGCTTCTTACTTGTTTCTTCTTGGCTTTTCTTCATTTGCCTTTAAACTCCGGCCGGTTGTTTTGTCTCTCCAGGAGGTATCGGACGGTGGGGGAAAGGAAGAAGGTTGTGGCAGTGAAGTTCGGCAACGACGTGATCGACGGAGAAGACCGGTGATGTCCTCCTTTTTGTTTCTCCACAAGGCTTTGTCGGGGTGACAGACGGCTTGGTGACGAGAGAGTCTGGCGGTGAAGAGGGAGAAGCCGGACGGCTCTGGCGTCGACGGCGAAGGCCTTAGTTTCTTCTCAGACGTCGGAGAGGTCACCCAAGAAGTCAGTCCTTCTTCCCGGTTGCCTCCTCTCTGCATCGGCGCCGCCTCTTCCTCCACTATCAAAAGTAATGGGATTGAAAATTTAGTGAAAGTTTTGGTTTAAATACGAAACTGCATACTTTGGTTGTGGTAAGTAGATATACAAGGTTCTCACTTCTCATTAGTTACATTAACCATTTTTTTATACATCTATACCTGATAACATGGCATATACTGTACAACAAGATGATAAGAAGTTGTCATGATATGGAGTCGTATCGCTGAGTGAGTCATATAAGCTGCTACTGTTACTTTATGGTTTAGAGCTCCAACAAGCTCATGGGGAATTTGATGACCATGAGCTCTTTTAGAGTTAGGAGTGAGTTGAAGCCATGTCCATGGTAAAGACATGATCTTATCTGATATACCAAGCTATTATCTCCTAATATGCAAAAAAAATTTCGAGTAGTTGGATGTTAATATTGCTTAGAATATCAATTATTAGACTATTATATATGACTTCGACCTTCTCTATCAGCCAGTTCTTCAATTAACATCTGACAGAGTTGTCTTTTCTTTTTTTTGTTTAGCTCCTATGTCATGATTCGGTAATCAGATCAGTTCAGTCTTTTTCTTTCTTCAATTAATTTTTGTATTTGATCTAAAGATGTAGAACAGTTTCTGAAAGTCTTTTTTGATCTACTTTAGGTTTTTTTTATCTAAAGCTTTAGACTTTTTGATCTACTTGATTTCAGCTATTTGCTTTAATTTCTCTTTAATTTTCCATGACCACTTATTTTTCCTGTGTTTCTGTTTTTCTTCCAGCTAACATTCTTTCTATTATAGGGGTTTACCCTCTTACAATAATAATAATAATAATAATAATAATAATAATACTAATAATAATAATAATAATAATAATAATAATAATAATAATAATAATAATAATAATAATGAGTGCTAGACATGGATTTCTACGTTGTAATCATGTGAGGTGCAAGTGCGTGTTTCCATTGCTTCGTATTGCTATGGCACTATGTTAATAATACATAATGTATAGAAATCGAAGTCATGGCTTTTGTTATAGTTATAAATGATTCTAATTGGAATACAAATATCATTGTGACTATCATGTTTCCATTGTTTCGTTTCTCTCGATTGATACAAGGGCTATGGAGAAGTTTATGTATTAAGTGAAATCAGAATCTTTGTTTTTTTTATTTTGTTTGAAGTTGTGGTTTGTAGGGGAATGTGGTAATTTTTGAATTGTTTGAGTGGTTTGTTGGGGAAATGTTTGCCCCGGGGACAATGTTTGTCGCTTTTATAGTGATTTAATTTCTGTATTTGAGGAATTGTTGTACAATTGTCTCATTTAGCTCTCGATACAAGGAAGGTTTTGTCGAAATTTTCATTTAAAAACTCTAAATATTTTGTGTTGCATTACATGAGTGTTCGTATCGTAGGCACATGTATAGCAATATGATTGGGCAACAATTAAGGCTTTAACTTCTATATGTATTGCATGTAAAGCTAATAGCTTTTGTGTCATGGGCATTTTTAGTTGAAGAAATCCAAGGTAGATTGGTTGTTATCATTGATTATATCTTTTCCTTTTGTAGATCCACCCAGATAGCTGATGATAATAACGATCGACTTACTATCATTGCCACAGTAAGTCATTTGCATGTGAATGTCAATAATAATAAGCCATCAAAAGCTGCGTTAGCTCAATGTGCACGGCGAGAATGAGAAAACAATCAACAAAATGATGTTGGATATTCAAATAAGCAATTGGCACAACGTGCACGGTGAGAACGTGAGAAATTCGGACAATGTGTTGGATTTTCTGAACCTGTGCCAAAGCGAGCAATGGTTGTACAAGCCTCAGGGATATCGTCCACTGCTATCTCGAATAGGAATTTGGCACAACGTGTACGGCGAGAACATGAGAAATTAGGAGGATGTCTTGGATCTTCTAAACCTTCACTCAAGCAAGCAATCGATGTCCGAGCCTCTGGGATATCGTCCATTGGCATTCCACAAACACCTAATTAGGTGGATTATTTTATACGTGGAATAACTCTGGTGATTTATTGATGAAAAGAAATTTTATATTTGTAGGCCAACTGAAATAGAATATGTGATTGAATCAGATGATGATGAATCAGAAGTTGTTGCTCTGAATGCAGAGGTTCATCCTCGGATACACATAGATCTTGGACGACATTTTCTCGATCGGATGGATGTTGTATGTTTGTATTGTTCAGCTTTACATTGGATGGATGAAAAATTGACAATGTCATGTTTAGTGAGTCCTCTTTTAGGAACTTGTTGTTCTCAAGGAAAGATTCAGTTACCATTGCTTATTACATCACCTCCAGTACTTATGGTTTTATACGATGGAAATGATGATCCGTAAAAATCCGTTCGTCATTACACTCGAGAGTATATTGCGTGTAATGCTTTTACGAGTCTTGGTGCTACATTGAACTCAAGAGTATTTACCGAAAAAGGTCATGCAGTATTCATTATCCACAGTGAATTGTGCCATCAAATAGGATCATTGATTCCAGAAATAGGGCGTGAAGCAATGTACTCTCAACTTTACATTTATGACCCTGATTCCTGCTTATTTAGGAATCGCAGAAATCCTCATTTGAGAAGGAATGTTATTAAAATAATTCAAGATTATGAAATTTTGAATCAATCAGAATTGGAAAGACATAATTTACCCACTTATCTTCATTAAAATCAAGCGACCGATCGGCGGCGGTATAATCTACCAACGGTCGATGAGATTCTGATAATATTACCGGGTGATGAATTTGTATTTGATGGACTGAAGGATATTATCACACGTCTCAGTGGGAATAATCAGTTGATGAAAATTAGTGGGTGTCACCCAGCTTATTTGCCACTACATTATATTTTATTGTTCCTTTATGGTGAGCTCGGTTGTGAAGAAGGGTTGAAACAATGGGACATGCTAAATAATCGACATACAAACGATAGACTTACAGAAATTGAGTTTTATAGTTATCATTTGTTTATGCGTCACACAGAGTATTCAACAATTTTGCGAGCAGAAAAGTTATTTCAATAGTTTATAGTGGATGCTTGGGCTTCAATTGAGCAAAATTGGTTGAATTACTATAGACTTCATCAAGGGAAACTTCGTTCTAACCTATACCATAGTCTGTCGGATGTTGGTCAGGATGCGCTTGGAACTTACCAAGTTGGGCAACGAATGCTTTTACTGTCTTCATTCTCTGGCAGTATAAGAAATATGTTTGAAATCTTTGAGGATTCAATGGCTATTACGCGATACAATCACCATCTAAATATTTTTCGTACAATGAAAGAAAATCCTAATTGGCCTAAAATTACTTTAGCTTTGTTTCCTCATCAAAAAGCTACGGAGCATCCTGATTTAGTTGCACGTGTTTTTGAGTTGAAGAGAAGGAGATTAATGCATGAAATTAAGAGTAAAAATGTGTTTGGAAAAAAGTTGCACATATGTTTATAATTGAATTTCAGAAACGGGGTGTCGCGCCCCGACCCGCGTAGGCCCAACCGGGCTGGGCGACGCGAATCGAAACCTAACCTACTGCGGAAATTTTGGCGAGGTTTCCCTCTAATCGTAGTGTTCCCCGGCAACGGCGCCAAAATTTTGATACGACTTGAAAAGTGTCGCGGCTTAACAAATCTGCTCAAAATTACAAATTTATAATCAAACTACTAACTAACTACTTTAGGGGTAGTGAGCAGTGAGTCCGAGTCGAATCCACAGGGAATGCGTAGGAAAATAATTAAACTACTAAACCCAATCTAAGTATCCCTACCAACAAGTTGGGAAAAGATTTAGAATTGAAATGAAACTAATACTAAAGAATTAATAAATAAGAGAAAATGTACCAGGGAATTCTTAATCAGTAACTAAGGATCTACCAAGTCTTCCTAAGATTAGGGCATGTAATCACGATGAATGGCTATTCTAATAGTTGATAAGTGAATTGCTAGTTCTCCTTATCACTCAACAAGTTCTGGTTAGGATTCCTTGTTGGCAAGAACAATTATCTAAATGTCAGTGACTGAATGATTAGTTACGTTCACTGCTAATGAACCCTCTTATTAGGATGAATTCATCGCAAATAATAACATAGATATAGATTTAGGTGTAAGATCAAGATGACTTCGCATCTCGATGGCCGAAACTACAAAGGTAAGATGCATGAAGGATTAGGGATAGAACGTAGTGGGACTAGCACTACTATAGTGGGACTAGCACTATACAATCCCTAATCACGAAGAAGATTCCATCCGAGATATCATGGGACTAGCATGATCCTCTTATTTGGATGAATCCAATCCAAGCCCTAGCATACACAAGCTCTAGAATCAAGTGCAGACAAGAACAATCCATACATCCAACAAGAAATCAACTCTAAGATATACACAAAGAGAATCAATCCATATAAGCCAAATAATCGTGTATACAAACCCTAGATCTAAGAAATCCCTAGTAAAAACCCTAGTCACATCATAAGAATCTCATGGTTAGGGTTTTAGTCACTCATCTTCAGGGGTTGATCCATCGGTGGAAGTTGATGATCTCCTCCCGCCATGGATCTCCTCCAAAGAATCGCCAAAGAAAAGTCTAGAAAAAGATAGGAAAACTCTCCCCAAAAACGTCTGGAAAAAGCCCCCCCTAAAATCCCTAAACAATGACTACTTATAGCCAAGGAACCAACCTCCCATGGATTAGATCTGAGCCGTCGATTTTTGACTCTGGCCGAGTCGGATTGATCGCACTCTTGGAGTTGGATCGATCCGTCTTCTTAATTTGCTGGTAATGCCCGAGCCGGATCGATCGGGTCATTCGAGTTGGATCGATCGTGCACATGTTGTTACACTACGTCCCGTGCTGGATCGATCCATCATGCTAGGTCCGATCGATCCAGCAATTGTTCATTGTGCCGTCGCTGGTTGAGTCGGATCGATCGCTCTTGTTGAGTCCGATCGATCTGACTTGTCAAAATCGCCAAAATCCACTTGTTTTAGCTCCAAAGTTGATCTAACTCGTAGCAGGACCTGTTATACCTGAAATGGGATAAAAGAAGTCAGTGCAGCATTGCTCGGGACCCAACAAAGCCAAATTGCAAGGGTCTTTTGTGCACTTTTCAAATCTTATCATCTCCCTAGCAATTCATAATCATCCTGTATTATACAAACAATCACAAACCTTAAAACACTGAATTGGATATAATACAAATCCTCAAAACAGGGAAATTATACATTTAACACTCCCGTAGGAGACTATCTATAACAAAAGGGTAAAACTGAGATCGCCGCTCCTCAAGCACCGCCATACGCCGCAACGTCACCAAACACGGGCCCGGTAGGGGCGACCGAAGAAGAGCTAGCGCCATCACCTGCAAAACGCAGCCCGGATAGGAGTGAGCACTAAGCTCAGCAGGGACACTGATGAGTGCATGAAAATGCACTCTGAATAGCCTTATTACCATCTCAATTACTAGATAATTAGCCTTAATCAACATCTTTATTATTATTTTTATATCTATATGTTGCTTCACATAGTAGTGTGGAAAATGTAGGAAAAAGGAGCAAAGAAGCTGAAAAGATTACATGGATCAACTTGAAAGATTAAACTGTACCTGCTCATGAAGAACCAGATGATGTGCCATATATGGTTGGTAAGCTTTTGAAGTCTAGATTCTGGAGAATTTTACGATTCGTGATTCAGAGTTTTCCACAGAAAGTTACAACATTTTTCGTAACAGTGCGCAGGCTGAATGAATAGTGACGGTCGACCGTGAGATCTGACGGTCGACCGTCGCGCTCAAAAATTCCCCCGAACGACCGTCGCATCGACCGTCACATGGAAAAATTCCCACGGTCGACCGTGACACCATCCGTGGCATCGACCGTCAGCCTCTGTTAAAGAAAATACTTCTCAGGGTCGATGCAAAGATCGACCGTCGCTCTTCCGAATTATTTTGTACAGTTGACGGTCGACCGTCAGATCTCACGGTCGATCGCCAGATCAGCAGGGAGCGTATAATGAGCCGGATCTAACCCGAGTTTAGGCCTATAAATAGAATACTTAGGGTTATCAAAGGGGATGTTTTGGAGGACTTTTCTGGAGCATCTGGAGGAGAGGAAGCCGTGTTAGGGTTTTGTTTTCTTCGTCTTTCTTTCTTTATTTTTCTTTGAACACTTTTGCCGTCTTCATGATGAACATGAGTGGCTAGTTTCTTCTCTAAGGTACCGATGTAGCCCTAACTGAATCATTCTATGTTATTGGATCA
This sequence comes from Narthecium ossifragum, assembly GCA_963920575.1. Lineage (NCBI taxonomy): Eukaryota > Viridiplantae > Streptophyta > Magnoliopsida > Dioscoreales > Nartheciaceae > Narthecium > Narthecium ossifragum. Next base: position 20,390,701 of record OY986964.1, on the reverse strand, counting down.
TATTTATTTAATCAGTTTATTTTCCTTGTTTCATTCATTATTATAACTGAGATCTTAAATACCTTTATCTGGCCAATAAAAGTATTATAGATTGTTTTATGTGAGATTGGGCGAGGGTTCATTTCCTAATCTTGCAGGATCTATGAATGAATGAGTTTATGTCAAGGCCGGGTTCAAGCTAAGAGTATTCTTGGTTCATGATTGTTCTTCAGAGCTTAATGGATTCTTGGTTAGCACTTAGTTATGGGTTCATTAGCTAGGGTTAATTGGGGGTACTTGGTGAAGACCGCGATCGAACGGATCATCATACCGGAAGAACGAGCCTTTGGAATTAAACTGAAATCTTTATTGATTCAATGCATAGAATGAGAATGTTATGGTAAAATCGGAACCTTAGTATTCATCCATCATATTTCCATCGTTTTCTTATTTCGTTTTTAGATTATCTATTCTCAACATTTCATATTCTTATTTTTCCTTCATTATTTTCTTTCTTTTCTGTTCTTTAGCGTTTCACTCTAATAATCTTTACAAATCTCTGTGGGTACGATACTCATCTTGCTACTATACTGATTGCACCGATTCGTATACTTGCGAGATATAAAATTTATTCATCAGACACGACACTACGACACTCACAAGGGAGGGAACACAACAGTGCCACCCCCAAGTCTATCCTAGGTGTATACAAGGGTCCCATAACCCTACCGGAAGTCCGTGAATGCATGCCCAAAACACTGCATACTCACAACATGCCACTGAACACTGTTTGGCGGGCCAGGACACCGCTGGGTAGGCACTCCTCGACCCAAGAGTCAAGAACACCAAACTCCGGCTACACCTCAGATACAACTTGGAGTCGACACGACCTCTAAAATCAAACCACATGTATTCAGGTCATCTAACCCTATCATCGAAATCGACTGAATACTACAAATCGAGTCCTGGACCAAGCTACCCGCAATGGTCCTAGAGCTAGATCCGGACTACCCGAAAGCCCCGGATCGGCGATCAACCCATCGCCAACTCCTAAACAGATGCAACTAACACACAAGCAATGCATGTTATGAGCACACGCAGGAATAAATAGGTAAGCATGCAACAATATGTGATTGTATATCAAACAAGGTCTGGGCACGGCACCCTACCGGCCCGGGGTGGTGAACAGGTAAATAAGGTCTAGGAGCTGCTACAGTGGTACCACCACCAACTGTTAGCAGTCCACCACAACACCTGCATCGGGAAGTACCCCTGTAAACAACAGCTCACAGATAACAAAGATAAAGCCCTCGGCGCACGCCGGCATGTAAGGCTAAGGAAAGCGAAAAGGGCAACCCGCCCGTTTATTCTAAACATCCCGAGAGTCATCACTCCCCCGGTTCACCACTGCCCTATTATAGGGCTAACATGCATAAACGTATGTACAAGGTATAAGGCAATAAGGAAAACCGACATACCAAGCCCAGCGGGCAAAAGCCATAAAAAATCTTCTCTGCTGCTAAAGGATCGATCTTTTCCTAAGAAAAGATCGATCTTTTAAGTAACAGAGAGCCTCCCCTCACTGTCGAGCTAAAGAAGATCGATCCTTCCTCGCAGGAAGATCGATCTTTCTCGAGACAGAGGGCACCCTTTTTGTCGCGCCAAGAATGATCGATCCTTCCTCCCAGGAAGATCGATCCTCCTCGCGACACAGGGTGACCATGCTACCCAAGACCCAGGATCAATCTTCTCCAAGCAGAGGATCGATCCTTCATCGGGCGCAGCATGACCAACCCAGAGGGATCGATCCTTCCTCCAAAAGGATCGATCCGGATGGGTTCTCCGGCATACATCCGGCGAGAAATACTGACGGAAAACTCTACCAAATCCCACAAAACTTTGGGATCTGGTAGTACGATGGACCATGAGTCCAAAATCGGTGAGATTATGGAAAACCAACATGTATATCTACATATCTAAGCAAAAGATCAACCACGAACCGGAAAAACCTCCAAAAACCCGAAAGATTGTAGGTAGGATCCCTACCTAAGCAATAGCAGCTTCAATCACAGCTGCTAGGCCTTGGATCATCCTCAATGCCTTCAAAAATTGACAGATCTGAGCTCTAGATCTCAAGATTTCAAAAGGATTCAAGGAAGAAGATCACGTCTGCTTTATAGGCAAATGGACCAACTTATGAATGATCGATCTTTCCCTAGGCAAAGATCGATTCTTCATGACGATCACACTTTGACTTTCTGGCTTCAAAAGATCGATCTTCTAGCAAGGAAGGATCGATCCTTTAGGTGCAGAAAGCTAGACTTGGGCTAGAACTCAAGCCCAAGCCCGGATCTTTCGATCCCGGGTCCCACTAACCGTTCTAGTCAAGCATTACCACAAACACGGTCAGTGTGTGCACACGCGGGTCTGAAACAAGCCGACAAGGCATAATTTACCAAATTTTCCTTGCGGTCCATAACGAGCCACAAGAGTAGACGGACGGGTCCTCACACGGGGGCTACCACATATGTATGCACGTTTTTTTCCCTTCAAGGCCCGGACAAAATTTGAACATGTGCTTAGGTGGACCAAATAGTATGTGCAGAATTTCCAAACCTAGATGATGATCCTACACTCTTTGAAACCGTAAAGTGTTGTATTGTACATGGACCATGTGGTGTTTGAAACCCTCAAACAACATGTATGGAAAATGATAAATGCACCAAGCGTTACCCCCAACGATTTGTGGAGACAACTACTATGGACCAAGATGGATGTCCTATCTATCGTCGTCGTAATGACAAGCGTGTTCATATCCTGAGGCGACACAAAGTTGATAACAGAGATGTCATTCCATATAATCCGTATCTTTCTAAGATGTTCAATTTTCACATTAATGTGGAAGCTTGTGAAGGGGTCAGGTTCGTTAAATACATTCACAAGTACATTTACAAAGGTCACGATCGTACAACAATGATTTTAGGAGGGAAAGATGAGATACAACAATATCTAAATGCAAGGTATATTGGACCGCCAGAGGCTGCTTAGCGAATATTTGCTCATCCACTGCATGAAGAGATCCCAAGTGTTGTACGATTGGTAATTCATTTACCTGAAATGCATCGTGTTGTTTTTAATTCAGCTGAATCGTTAGAGAGAGTATTATTTGTAGAGCTGAGAATCAACAGTCCACTCTAACTGGTTATTTTGCATGTTGTGCTACCAATGAATCTGCCCACACATTAACTTACCAAACATTTCTACAACATTTTGTTTGGAAGAAGCCTCAAAAGCTGTGGATTCCAAGACAATGAGGATTTGCAATTGGTAGAATGTATTTTGGTAGTCCTAATTCTGGCGAGAGATTTTATCTACGTGAAAAAATTCTACACCCCACGAATTACCCTAACAATACGGAAGCAGATTTAAACTAGGAATTTGACAAGCATGATCGAGAGACACGATTTTTAACGTGGAAAAACCCTGACGAGAAAAAACCTCGGGTCCAACACAGGACCATGCGAAACCAATCCAATCAAAATAAGAGTACCGTTTATACAAGTTAACAAGACTCACTGTACTAACTTCTCAGATACACGTCGTCGTCCTCGCACTTACTTGACTCCTTGAATCACGATCCGGAACTCAGCTTTTCTTGATTGATCGCCTTGACCTTCTTCTTTCTCTCTTTCTTCTGCAACCACCTCTCTCTGGAGAAGAATTCTTCTAGGAATCAAATTCCTACTACAAGACAAAATCCTTAATTGTTGAGCTTCTCTCTCCACGGTTGCTCTCTCCTCTTCTCTCTATTTCTTTTTCTTCCTCCCAAACCTCTCTCTGCTTCTCTTTTTTCTTCCACAGCTCTTCCGCACACCTCTCTTTCTTAATCTCTTTCTCCTTCCTTACAGTTCTCTTTCTCCTCTTCCTCACATATCTTTTTTCACTCCTTCCGCACAAATCTCCTCTCTCTCTGTTCCTTTGCCGTCACCCAAAGCCCTGATGCCCTCACTTTTATCCGAAGGCTAGGGCATTCTAGTTTTCCGTCCCAATCCCTTTGACTTGATTTGACCCCAATTAACCTTGAGCTGACTTGACTTGTCTTGAGCCAATTTGATCCCACATCACCTTGAATGAGTCTTGTATGAACCATATAACTAATCTAGCTAATTTAAAGATTAAATCAACAAAATTTTCCAACAAATACGGAATCTACACATGATTCCTTATGATCTCCCCCTTTGGCAATTTTGTGACAAAATAATAAAGGTAGATACAACACACAAGCTAAGAACAATCCTAATATGGTTCATTACAAGAACTAATCTGAATTGCCAAACTGTCATCTGCACATGCTGCACATGTTGCACATGCACCACAAAACAAAACACGTGAAGCACATTGTGAAGATAAAAGCAATTAAGCATAACCTATATTCAGCTCCCCCTCACGTCAACAACAACAGACATATGTTCAGCAAGACTAAAACACGACCAATGCATTATAACTCCTTCAAATCATACACAACAAGACTAAAACATGACTAATGCATTATAACTCCTTCAAATCATACACTTCAGCAATATACCATTATACCACTCCCCCTTTTTGTCACAGATTGACCAAAGGAGCACTAGAAACCTCCCCCTTGGTGTCTCAAAAGCACAAGGCAGCAATATATAACAAGGAATTGACGAATATGGAATCAGATTTGACAGAAACAAGCTGTACCACCCATGTCCACATATGAGAAAACTAAATTTGATAATAATTTTTAGCAATAGCAGCATGTAAATCACAAGAACCAGTCACATGTAAGTAATCAGAAAAACTAGATCGTTGAAAACTTCAATCATACAATAAACCAATCATGTGATGCGCAAGTGTGAAAGCAACATAAAAAAATTTGGCATGAAAGCTGAAATCTAGGGACAAAGCCATACAATATCATGCAATAGTCTCAACAAAGTAGCATAGGCACCCCCTCGCCCCAAAGACATGCATTCACAAAACTCTTCAGCCATCACAAGAGATCAAAAACACAGGATTCCGAAACAGGTCATGCTTAAGAGAGATGAATCAAATACATCAAAAGCTGGTCGGATAAGAACAAATTTTTAGCTCAAGCAAACTCTTGGTCGCTTGAGCAAAGAAAGGTCTATGCAGAACCAAATTAAGATCACCTTAACCAAAAAACTGATCAAGTTGTCAATCATCTAGGGGTGGCAATTCGGATTCACAGGTCGGGTTCGGGTCGGGTCGAGCACCAATATCTCGACCCAAATGCCAAACCTGAACCAAACCCTTTTATAAGCTGGTCAACCCGACCCGACCCGCCTAACCCGTTTATTAAACAGGTCGGGTTCGGGTTGACCCGTCACAACCTAGGACCAGGAGGGAGGAGGCAGGTGTCGAGGAGGTCAGAGAAGAGAGGGGTGATGGGTCTCGTAGAGAGCTCGGCGAGGCAGGGCGACTGAGCGGGCCGCGTGACGTCAATGGTGTTGGTGGGCGTCGTCGAATCTGGTGATGGGCTTTGGGGTCGTCGGCCTTAGAGGAGAGGAAGGGAAAACGGCGGTGGGGCTTCATGGTCGGTCGTGGTCATGGTCCGTGAGGCTCGTCGTCGGCGCTGAGGTGACCTCAGGGAGGTCGGGGACGGTGACAGGAAGGAGTAGGGGTGCCACAGGCAAGGAGAGGCTGCATTCGCGAGCTATAGAGGACGGCGATGGGAAGGTGGACGTACGACTGACTGGAGTCAGACCGGTCTAAGATCAAGATCCGGGTCTCGTTCTCCATGTCATAGCCATTGCTCCACTCCACGTTGCCGCAATAGTAAAAGCTTGAGCTCAAGCTCGAGTATTCGAGCCCCAACGGCCTCCACCGTCGCCGCTAGCTCTCACCACCCAAATCTGGCACCTCGGGGCGGCCTCCTTGCACGACTCCTCCTAAGACCCCAGCCGTCGCTGACAGGGGGAGATTGCGCGATAGGGGGAGATCGGGGAGATCGGGAGGGGAGATCGCGCGACAGGGGGAGATCATGGAGATTGGGAGGGGAGATCGCGTGACAAAGGGGGAGGGGAGATCGGGAAGAATGGGAAGAGGAGAGGAAGAGAGGGGCAACCGGCGAGAGGATTGGGAGAGGAGAACAGAGGAGGAGTAGGAGGGGAAGAGAGGGTTGGGAGGGGAGAACGGAGGAGGAGGAGAGGAAGAGAGGGGCAGCCGGTGACAGGGTTGGGAGAGGCAGAGAACAGAGGAGGAGGATGAGAGGACGAGTGGAAGAGTGAGATTAGGGTTTTTATTTTTTTATTTTTATTTTTAAACGGGTTGACCCGCCTAACCCATGGGTTGATAATGATGCATAATGTTATATTTTTATCCCTTAATACTTAGTCTCCTGTGCTTATTTGATACCTAAATACACTCATTATTCTTATATTTTGATTTAGGATGCAATTGAAGTCCTTAAGTCCAAAAAGAAGCTGAAAAGAGTATATAGATCAACTTTAAAGATTAAACTGTACCTGCTGATGAAGAACCAGGTGATGTACCATATATAGTTGGAAAGCTCTTGAAGTCAGTTTCTGAAGAATTTTACTGTTCGTGATTCTGAGTTTCTTAGAGGAAGTTACGGTGATTTTTGTACCAATGGCGCAGTCTGGATGGCAAAACAGTAAATACTCTGGGAAGTCCGATCGATCCCTCTATAGGAGTAGGATCGATCCGTCTATGCAGAAACCTGACAGAACACATACTTTTTAGCTGTACACAGTAGGATCGATCCTACTATCCATCCTACTTAGAAGATCGATCTGACACCCCTGGTAAGATCGATCCGAGTCGGGCGTAGCCAGAAATTGAAGATTCCGATGAAAAGGATCGATCCGACACCCATAGAGGGATCGATCCTACTTTCCCAGTGAAGAAATTCAATTGTTTAGATCAAATCTGAGGATGGGAAAATTATGGGCTATAAATAGGGTTCTTTTTAGGGATTAAGGGGGGCGAATTCTATAGGTTTTTGGTTGCTCCTTTCTATTTCTTTGATATTTCTACGGTTCTTCTTTCTTCTTTAAAGGATTGGATTGTTCTTGATGGCCTTGCGTGGCTAAACCTTGATCCTTGGTCGAGGAAACTGAAACCTCGAAATCAATAAATTCTACTTGATTTTTGTGCTTATTGTGATCTTTACTTTCATAAAAAAAAGGAGTTATATAAATTTTCTTCATTTGTTTTCCTCGGTTTACCGAAATCTTCTTGATTGTTTATGAGTATAGCTCGATCTTTTAATCAAGGTGATTCAATTCATCCAACGCGTGTTTATTCGGTGATTTGATATGCATTTATACTGAGTTTAAATTTGTTTTAAACTATGATACGCGTGTTTAGAGTTTTTTACACGCGTCTTTATGCTTATGGATGCGCGTGTTTAATTCTATTTTGATGCGATGTTTTAATTTATTACGCGTGTTTAAGGTAATATATACGCGTGTTTGTTGTTCTCTATAAGCGTGTTTAACCTTATTTCTACACGTGTTTAAGGTATTTTCTTATTATTTTATATGCAGAGCTACAATATTCGCCATAGTATGGGATACTGTACGAGGGGGCAATTGATAGCTGTCTTAAACAACCAGAGCTTAGAAGGGGACCTCATTGACGCCATCCAAGTAATTTTTTCTGTCCGCCCGATTCAAGCAGAGGGGGGTCGACGCTGTTTTTTCTCAAGCACCCGCCTTCATGTAAGTGGATTCGAATAGTTTTGAGGGTCACAGACTGAAGTATTTCACACTTGTTACTGATTAACTATTGTTGCTGCAGGCCGCAATTGTTCATGACCATCATTCCCTTCGTGACTCACTCCTGCATGGTGCCAATACCTTTTCTTCACTGCCGAGTGTTGATGTGTGGTTCATCCCACTGCACTCCGGCTTTCACTGGCACTTGCTTGCAGTTGACCTCAAAAAAGGGATTTGTCGGCAATACACCTCATCGTGGTCTCCTAGTGACGAAGAAGAAGCAGAGTACATGGCAAAATGGGTTGGGCGGGCACTGCAGACTTGGGTACCAGAGCTGTATGCTAGAGGGATGCAAGGCTCCGGGTGGTCTTACGTGCGGGAGCAAGCCATACCCAGTCAACGTGAATCGTAAGCTTTCTTTCAGTACATAATCTTTTTGTGCACTCCACCACGCACACTATACTGAATACCCATTCACACTTTCTACTTTGTCAACAGCCTCGACTGCGGCGTATTTGTCCTGAAGTATGAGGAGCAGTTAAAAATTTCAAACAACTGGGAAATAAACGGCTTCGGTCAGGGGGATATGCATTTGCTTCGGGGACAGTTGGCCATTCTATTGGTGAGAAATGGAAGACAACACATGCCATTACCCACTATTCCGAGCACATTACATGGACCACTCAGGGACAAAGAGACCGGCCGGAAGCGCAGTAGGACAGCCAGCCGGGTGGTGCGACCAAAAACATCGAAGAAGAAGAAATAGGCCGTGTTTACTGTGACTTGTCATGCGTCTTTTCATGCGTTTATGTAATTGCACTTTGGATTTGTACCCTTATCATACTCGTTTATATGCCCATTCATACGCGCCTCTAGTCAGTTCATACGCGTGTTTAACCCCATTGGTATGTGTTCTTATATGCGTTTATATGCGTGTTTTGTCTCATCCTACGCGTTTTTATGTGTTTTTCTACGCGTGTTTAACCCCAAGTGTACATGTTCTTATATGCGTTTATATGCGTGTTTTGTCTCATCCTGTGCGTCTTTATGTGTTTGTATACACGTAGTTAACCCCAACTGTACGTGTTCTTATATGCGTTTATATGCGTCTTTTGTCTCATCCTGTGCGTCTTTATGTGTTTTTATGCGTGCGCCTACAGCTATTATCGCAGTACAAACACAATTCAACTCATTCGAATATTACACTTTTACTAACACTATACTCTTGAACAAGTTTCTTCATACAAGCCAGGGGCAAGCTTCAAGTACAAAATATTAAACAAAACAGTTTTTCACCGTTCATAAGAGTAGTTCTATTGCCGCAATAGGGTCTCGAACAGGGATAGGGTGAGGAACAGGGTTTGTGTTCATACGCGTAGTGGGTTGTGTTCTACATGTCCTTTTGTTATGTCAAAGAAGCCGACATTTAGTACATCTACGTGTTGGACGCGAATGTGCCTCACCTTGCGACGCCAGCCTTCGCTTTCTTCTCTTTCCTTTCTTCGGCCCACAGATCGGTGGATAGACAATCGGGTCTTCTTCCATCCCTTTCGGCAAAAATTCTTGAGATGCAGTTGGGAATATAAAGCCGTTGTATGTAGATCTATATTTTTCAGTTGTGAACCAAGGCTCGCAATAGTCATATTCTGACAACCCGGTGAACATTAATGCAGCACAAGCGTGCTGACATGGTATGCCGTGCACGTCCCATTCCCTGCACGAACACCTTTTCAAGGCAATGTTGACGGCATAATATGATTCACCATATTGTACCTGGAAGTGGTCCTGACTCGACTGATCGACGGTCATGTGCCCTCCTTTCTCCTTGGCTATGTTAAGCTCCTTCTCAGCCCATGGGGTAAGAGTAGTTTCAAGACGGAGAACTTCCTGTATTCTCATCCAAAAATAAGAACCCACCTTCCGGCGCGTTGACTCCATCATATATTGGATAGGATATGCCTTCGCTTCCTTCAACACTCCGTTGAAACTCTCGACCATGTTCGTTGATAACATTTTGTATCTTCGACCTGGGAAGCAGTGGATTGCTCATTTTTCTTTCGGAATTTCCATGACGTACTGGTACTGCTCCGGATACAACTCCTTCATGGTGTCCATGGCCCGTTTGAAACGCACCTTAGTGTACGCTCTCGCAGATCTCCTTCCTGCTTTCACCAGATTACGCGACAAGTGCACCATGCAAAACCCATGGTTTGCTTCCGGGAACACATCCTCCACGGCCTTCAGTATCCCTTTGTGCCGGTTGGATATTATAGTTAACTTCTCAAACGTACTAATACATGTGCGGAGGCGTGAGAGAAACAATGTCCACGACTCCGCCGTCTCTTTGTCCGCAACTCCAAAAGCCACAGGAATTATGTGATTATTGCCATCTACCCCAATTGCAGTAAAAATTGTCCCCGGATACTTGCCAGTGACAAATGTGCCATCTATACCAAGAATTGGCCGCATGTAGTTTTTGTAGGCATGGATGCATGCGCCGAAGGCCTAGTATATGCGTAGGAAACGGTTCTCGCAGTCTAACTGAAGTGCCGTCTCTGTGGTCGGGTCTCTCAACATCAACTCCCGCATGTAGGGTCTCAACAAAGTGTAGGAACGCTCGAATGTTCCACGGACCTGTTTGCATGAGAAACATAATTACAGGAAAATTCATGCGCAATCCAAAACGAAGAATAACATGGGTTCCGCTCTCACCTGGGAGAGAACACTCTGCTTGGCACGGTACGCCTTTCAGTAAGACACCTTCGCGCCATATCTTTTCAAAATATCGAATACAATCATCTTCACAGTGTATTTATCATTTGATGCCACCTGCTCTTTCACCTCTTCAGCGACAAAAGAGCATGTCAGTTGCTTGTGGCAACGACCGATCATTGGCTTGTTACATGTGTGGTCCTTGACAAATTTCCTTATCTGAAAAGTGGGAATACGGGCATTTCATGTTGATGTGCTGTCGCAGGCACTCAAAAATAAATCCAATACTCTTCAAAATAAATGTAGTAGTGCGAGTACGAGTCGATCCCACGAAGAGTGTTTAGTGTAGTTTTGTGCTCAGTGAACAAAGATGGGGGGTTTTAAACGTGAGGAAAAACAATAAAGAAATAATCTAAAGCGAAGAAACAAATTGAATCAAGAGAACAAACCTTGGTCTGAGTTAACATCCACCATCGGAATCCAACAACTAATCATAGATGCAGGTATCAATCAATTCATACCATGAATATTCACCGTTCGAAATAAATTTGAATCTCTCCTCGATCATAGTTAATTAGAAACAAGCGATCTAATCAACCCTAACTACTAGACAACCTAAGACAAGCGCTGTAGATTTAATCTAGTAGCAGCGTTAAGAGTAGGGAGATCGATGAAGCTAAACAACACAAGCACAAGCGGTTGCATTTAATCTAGTTGAATATTCTTCCTAAGATCTAACAAGATCTGATCAGCAGTAAATTATTAGATCCTAGTTGCTTCGCAGATTAGAGGGATCAAACAATTCCGGATTTGATGTCCAACCTAGCAGTAGATCGCCATGAATAATAAACTAGTAGCGCTCCAAGCAATTAGACAAGACATTCATGAAGATAAACACAGAAGAACATTCAATACTCATCTATAAACTGAATAATAAAAATAAATTAGAGCTCACAGTCTCATTGATTCCGAGGTTTCAGTCTCCTCGACCAAGGATCAAGATTTAGCCACGCAGGGCCATCGAGAACAATCCTCAAAAGATTCCAATAAACAAGATAAAACCTAGAAAAAATATAAAGGAGGAGAAAGAGCAGCCAAAAGTGTCCAAGAATCCCCCCTCAAACCCTAGAAAGAGTCCTATTTATAGCCTCAAGTGTATCCACCCTCGGATTAGATCACAATCGTTGATTTTTGTTACTGGGAAAGTCCGATCGATCGGACCTTGGATGCTGGATTGATCGGTCTCATTAAAATCTTCAACTTCTATTCACGCCCGAGCCCGATTGATCGGACTAAGGGAGTCGGATCGATCGATTTCGTAAAAATCCTTCGTCTCTGGCTCTTCCCGAGTTCGATCGATGGTCCGATCGATCGAACTGTGTTCCTCTAAAAAGCATACGTTCTGTCACCCTATAATTCCCAAGTCCGATCGATCGAATTATGAGTGTTGGATCGATCGGTTGAGTAAAAATACGCTGTTTTTGACTTTTTCCGAGTCCGATCGATCGGACCATTAGTGTCGGATCGATCGGACCCCATAGGAGCGATGGAGGGATCGATCGGATGCATTGTGGCTGAAAAACACATGTTCTGTCACGTTTTTGCGTGGTCCGATCAATCGGACCTTCGCTCGGACTTCCAGCTTATTTTCCTTTCTGCCATTCAGACTGCGCATCGGTACTGAAATTGCCGTAACTTCCTCTAGGAAACTCGGAATCACGAACCGTAAAATTCTCCAGAATCTAGACTTCAGGAGCTTTCCAACCATGTATGGCACATCCTCTGGTTCTTCATGAACAGGTACAGATAAATCTTTAAAGTTGATCCATGCACTCTTTTCAGCTTCTTTTCGACTTAAGGACTTCAATTGCATCCTAAATCAAAATATAAGAATAATGAGTGTATTTAGGAACTAAATAAGCACAGGAGACTAAGTATTAAGGGATAAAAATATAACATTATGCATTCTCATCACATGTTCTTCGTAATCAGGATCCCAATCATCACCAAAATATATTTCATCGTATGTGTCATGCGTGTCCACACCGGGTCGAGTGAAAGGCCTGTGTACAACAATGATTACACGATTAAAACTGACGAAGTCACATACCTGGTTATGACTATATGCGCGCAAGAACTACATTAAGTACACGTAGGAACTGTATTAAGGACGCGTAGGAACTATATTCAGGACGTGCAAGAACTAGACTAAGTACGAGTAGGAGCTATATTAAGTACGCGCAATAACTACCTTAAGTACGCGTATACAAATACATTAAGTACACGTAGGAACGACATTAAGTACGCGTAATAACTACATTAAGTACGCGTAAGAAAGTGCGAGCGGGTTAATTTTTTACCCTTCCTCCTCCGGTGTTAGGGCATAGAGCGATATCTCAGGACGTGCAAGAACTTCACTAAGCACGAGTAGGAGCTATATTAAGTATGTCCAAGAACTACATTAAGTACGCGTAGGTACTACATTACGTACGCGTAATAACGACCATATGTAAGCGTAAGAAATACATTAAGTACGTGTAAGAAGTACATTAAGTGCGCGCGGGTTAACTTCTTTACCCTTCCGCCTCCGGTGTCAGGGCATTGAGCGACATCTCCTCCACCACATCCTTATTATTTTCGAGTTCTTCCCTTGGTACCACGAGAGGGACGTTCAGATCAATGTCGCCCAAAGAACGGGCAGTAGGTGCCGTCTCGAGAAATGTATCGCTATCACAACTGAGGCATTGTAGGGAAGCATTAGAACACAGGACGAAGCCACTACTATTGACTACAAGAATTTTCGCTAGCATACCTTGTATTGTCTGCTTCTTGTAGGGCGGCGAACACTCTGATGGGTGGGCAAGATGGCTGGCCGAGGAGACGGAAGAGCCGGGCCAAGTCTTTGTCATTTTCTAAACGTATGAATGGACTATATGGGTCGTTGGGCTGCTCAAAGCTGATGAACAACTCGGCATTGGCTGGAGATAGGTCACAAAGCATATAGAAGCGAGTCTTCAGCTGCGTATAAGATAAGTCGGAAGAGAACTCCTCGAGCCGACTTGACCCACCACGGTAATGTAGAAGACCTTCGTCGTATACAACATCTCCATTGAAATGACATAGTAGCTGAACGCTCCCCATCTCAGACCATACGATGAAGGCCACTCATCCACCGTACCGGCCTAGATGCAAAGTGGTGATAGAACTGGAGGTATCTCCTCGGACTTGGCTTGCGGCTAGGACATATGGAGGAAGAATTGAGAAGAGGAGATAGAGAGGAAGCAATAGTGGTGGGAAGAACTATGGCGGGAGAGCAGTTCGCTGGCGGGAGAAAGACTCCGGCGAGCACCTTCGGCACTGAGGTGACGGCGTATTCTACTATTTTTCCCGGTTTGAATTCAAAATGTGGCTAATGGGTAACGCGACAGAGACCCGTTTAACCGGGAAGTTAATATTATAACATACATGCCATGCCACGTCATGTGGCTGGGCATGGCATGTATGTGGGCATGGGTAAGTGAGGGGTAAGATCGGGTTTTCCATGTCAAGGGGGTATTAACATGCAAAAAAATAGGGCAAAGGTATTAAACCGGCAAAAGTAAAGTTTAGGGGTACTAAAATGCAAAAAATTCGTGATAGGAACCCTCATGCCCCGTCCGGGATGGGTTTTCTGGGTCGGGGTGTGACAAGCTTCCGCGCGCTCGAGCTGGGATCTTCCGATCCCGGGTCCACCTAACCATTCTAATCAAGCACTAACACAAACAATGTCAGTGTGTGCACACGCGGGTCTGAAACAAACCAACAAGGCGCAATTTATCAAATTGCGCTTGCGGTCTACAACGAGCCACAGGGGTAGAGGGACAGGTCCTCACAACATTAGTATTGGGAACAGTTCAAGAAATTATGTGCAAGCTGTCCCCATCATCAAATTAGTGAGCAATTACTTATCCAATATTTTTATGAGGGCTTACTAACCAATGACAGGAGTATGATTGATGCCGCTAGTGGAGGAGCTTTGGTTGATAAAACTCCTGAAGCCGCAAGGAACTTGATTACAAATATGGCTGCTAATTCTCAATAATTTAGCACTAGACTTGATTTTTATTCAAAACATGTTAATGAGATAAATGTTTCATCTCTTGAACAACAGATTGCGAGTCTAACTTCTCTTGTTCGTCAATTGGCTGTAGGTAACATGCAAACAACGAAGGTTTGTGGGATTTGTTCCGTGGCAGGACATCCAACCGACATGTGCCCAGCTCTTCAAGGGGAGCCCAGTGAACAAGTAAATGCAGCAGGTAGTTTCCCTGGACTACCGCAAATGAATTATGATCCCTATTCAAACACGTATAATCCGAGATGGAGGGATCACCCCAATCTTAACTATGGGAATCCACAAGTAAATCATCCCATAACTCAATTCCATCCAACTGGATAGCAATACCAACAATATCGATCGCCATACCCCCCGAAACAACAACCAAACCCAACTTCTAATTCTGGTATGTCTTTAGAAGATATAGTTAAATCTCTTGCTACTAATACTTTGCAATTTCAACAGGAGACGAAAGCCAGTATTCAAGGTTTGGAACATCAGGTGGGCCAGATGGCGACTGCAATTAGCAAGCTAGAGGCACAAAGTTTGGGAAAATTACCCTCTCAAACGGTAATAAATCCAAGAGAAAATGCAAGTGCAATTGTTTTGAGAAGTGGTAAAGAAGTTGAGGTTTCAGCAAAGGGAGTCACTGCATCGTCACCGCAAGGAAAAGAGCAAAACATTGTTGCGAACAAAGACTTTTCCGATGACGACGAAGTACCTAAACATAAGTTTCCACCTCTTTCTTATTATAAACATGTACCTCCTTTTCCTAAAGCTTTAACAGAGTCAAGAAGATATGAGAAGAATTCAGATCTATATGAGACTTTTCGCCGATGCGAGGTAAATATACCACTCTTAGATGCTATTAAACAAGTACCTCGTTATGCCAAATTCTTGAAAGAATTGTGTACAATTAAGAGGAAACAGAAACTTAAAGGATGTGAGAATGTGAGAGTAGGTGAAAATGTTTCTGCAATTTTTCAAAGAAAAATTCCTGCAAAGTGTAAAGATCCAGGTATGTTTACTATCCCATGTACAATTGGTAACACCAAATTTGAGAAGGCTATGTTAGATCTAGGAGCTTCTATCAATGTCATGCCATATTCTTTATATGCTTCTTTAAAACTTGGACCTTTGAATGAAACTGGTGTTGTGATTCAATTGGCTGACAGATCTAACGCCTATCCTAAAGGTGTAGTTGAAGATATTCTTGTGCAGGTTAATGATTTAGTTTTCCCTGCTGATTTTTATGTGCTTGATATGGAAAAATAATGATCATAGTACTCTTATTTTGTTGGGAAGACCATTCTTAAAGACATCCAATACCAAGATAGATATGCGTAGTGGCATACTTACCATGGAATTTGATGGTAAAATTGTTAAGTTGAAATATATGATGCCAAGAAGTATCCTACTGATAATTGTCATGTTTATTCTATTGATGTGAGGGAATTGAAAGTTGCGGTTGGAGATGCTTCGAGGGAGTGTCTACAGAAGGCAGATGAAGAAGCTGTCCAACCATGTTCAGTCGACCTCGAGAAAGATTCCGTCGACCGCCGAGAATACCAGAAGCACTTATTCGATGAACCTCCTCCGGCTGAAGTTGAAAGCATTCCTATTACGTCGCGAGGTATTTTTCCTGTGACTATTTCATCTTCATTTGTGGTTAAAAAGGAGATGACCTTAGTAGATATTTTCATATCTCGACGGATTTATTTTCGATCATGTGATCTTGACATCCTTGATAATCCGAACGACGACATTCTTAATATGTCCATGGATGATTCGATTATATTTGAGCATAATGTTGACTCCTTTCTTCCTGATCACCATGATGACATGTATTTTTGTTTAAGAGATCTAGCTATCTTGTTTACTAGTGTGAGTATGGAAAAGCTAACTCTCATTTTTGAAAAATACCACTTGGACTCTTATGCTAAATTAACCTTGGTGGCATTATTGAAGTCAAATATTCAGATTATAGCACCCAGTGATTTTGCATCCCATTGTGCTATAGAACGTCCACCGAGGGCACGATTTAAAATTCTCTATATTGTATAGAGTGGTTTAGTTGGCTTTATTTGCTTTCTTGTGTGCTTGAGCGTGCTTGAATTATTTTTAGGTTGTGTGCTTGCATGTTGCTTTTGTTTTTGCTTTGCTTTGCTTTTGTTTTTAGGTGATCGAGCATTCCCTATCCTACCTGAAGAATTCGTGCCAACTATGGTTGTTATGGAAATTCGGCCACCCTGAGGAGCCTTGGGCGTTCAGACAGAAAAGGTTGAAAAATTGGACCCTGCGGAGCCAACTTATACTGATTAAAGAAGAAAGCATGAAGTCGAGCCAATGACAATAAACAAAGGCGCTGCTTGGGAGGCAACCCAAGGGGAGTTCGTTCCTTTCACTTTTTATTTTCGCATTTCTATTTTAGTTATATTTATTTTTTCCTTTTCTTTGCATTTCACCTTACATTGAGGACAATTTCAGTTTCAAGTGTGGGGGAGGAGATCTAGGAGATCTAGGTTGCATTTGCCATGAGCGAGAACTAGTTAAGCTTGACATATTCATAACATGATTGAATGAGTAATCTTGCGACTTAGAATTAATTAGTTGAGTTATTTTTCTTAAGATGGTAGTGACTAAATTTAATAGACAAAAGCTGGTGAGATTTTGAGCCTCTAGACTGACACATTCATATCAGTCTCATTATTTTCTTTCATGAGAGATATTCTTCCATGGATTTGTTTCTCTAGAACTTGCTTTGATTCTATTCGAGGTCACATTGACACATGTATACATGAACATGATTAAGGCCATCTTTCTTATAAGCTACATACACCAAATAGCCTACCTCGTGATTAAATTTTCCTTTTTGCTAAACACCTTTGAGCTTTATTGACTTCATTGTTAACCCACATTACAAGCCTTAAACCTGAAAAATATTTTCGTTACCCAAGTCATAAAACTAGTGGAGCATTGATCATCATTATGATTTGTATGGGTGTGCAAGTTTCAAGTGTGGGGGTGTTTGGATTTGTGGTATGGCTGTGATTGAAAAATTGGAACATGGATCATGTTTTCATTCGCAATTTATGAGTTCTACTGTCTCTAAAAAAAAAAAAAAGGAAAAAATCAGAAAAGGAAAAGAAAGAAAAGAAAGAAAAAAAAATAAAGGAGGAAACTGTTTCTCATGGTACAAAATGTGGTTTTGAATCCTCGTAATACTCCAAGAAAGGGGTATGGTTATGAATGATTTCTACAAAGAAATGTTACATGGTGTGAGTGCTTTAAAGTCATATTGAATGGAGTAATTGGTTATACATGTATTATTGATGCATTTTTGCTCCATTAGTTCCATTGGCTTTTGAGCTACATTCCCAAATATTTCCCACCTTGACCCTAAACCCCGTTACAACCCTTGAAAGTCCTTATGATCCGTGTTATGCATGTGATTCTAGTGGTGGAGAATGAGAAGATATGCAAGCTTATGGTAGATCATTTTCATTGGAATGAATTTGAGTGAAATACATACCCTTCAAACACATGAGAGTTGAGTGTTAATTTCCGTGAGGGTTTACTGATTTAGTATGATCCACACTCAAGTGAAAATGCTTACTGATTGATTTTTAAGTTGTCTAAAAATGTTTGTTCACGATATGTTATGAGTTGTGAAGAGTTTGATTGTTCTTTGTTGATGGCGTTGCAACCTTGATATCTTGAGTCGAGTGAATTTTAGTTTTGCCCGAGGACGAGCAAAAGCTAAGTGTGGGGGGATTTGATGATGATGCATAATGTTATATTTTTATCCCTTAATACTTAGTCTCATGTGCTTATTTGATATCTAAATACACTCATTATTCTTATATTTTGATTTAGGATGCAATTGAAGTCCTTAAGTCCAAAAAGAAGCTGAAAAGAGTATATAGATCAACTTTAAAGATTAAACTGTACCTGCTGATAAAGAATCACATGATGTACTGTCACGCCCCGATCCAGAAAACCCATCCGGACCGGGACGTGAGGGTCCTAAACTCTAAAATCAAAGGGCGATAGCCTCCCCTGTAAACATCACTTTTAAACCTAGTGCATGATTATAATATTCACAATTAATTTAAACTATCCTATCATCAAATCATAATACAAATTAACTACTACAATACTCAATTAACATTAAAAAGATACAATAATGATTCAAGTCCTCTAAGTACAACAATCTCTGATCAATTTATATCAAATTGAAATACAAATACTTTTCTCCTTCATATTACAATTTATACATTTAAAGTTGTACATCAATTGAATAGAATAAACTGATGATATCCTCGATCTCACGCACCACCAAGGGGAGTGCCGCCTCCAACAACGCAACTACCTGAAAAAGAAGAGACTGCATCGACCTGCATCTCCGATGCAGCCCAGGTAGGAGTGAGCAACAAAGCTCAGTAGAGTTCTACGCTATTCTACGTCGCACAGAAAGGAAGGGAAACCGCAATAGTGTCGTTTCTCCGCCTAAGTCTAAAGGATGCCACGGGTCCCATAACCCTATCGATGTCCCAAGGGCTCCTGTGATTAAACCTCTCTCCTGAACATGTTACCAGGAGGCCACGGAACAGTAACATGCAGGATCTCCCTTACCCAAGCAGGATTCCCATGCCTTGGGAACCCACGTTGGGAACACATCAACAACCATCCTTAGCACTTGGCCTTGGAGAATCGACACGACCTGTAAACCTCAAACAATATAATATTCAGTCCGACTACTTAATAATCATCGAATGATATCAAACATGATCACTGATAACAATCACGTCCTAATCCTCGACTATCCAAACCCCGGTCCTAGGGCTAGATCCGGGCTACCCGAAAACCCCGGATCGACGATCGAAACCGTCGTCTACCACCTAGCCTATTGCTTCTAATGCAAATCAAATGCATGCAATGCTCAGGCACAGGAATACATGAATAGTAGCATGCAACAATTTGCCAAGACAACATACACGAGCTAGGCGAAGCATCAAGCTTGCCGGAGGGTAATCATAGCAAGGGTTCAAACAATAAGGATCTATCTAGTAAAGCTATAATAACAAACATCCAACAGATCAAAATCCGGCATTACAACGGCGTCCACAGCCGTCAACCGCAATTTCTACAACGGGGGCACAACCCCGGCCACACAAATAATAATCAAACACATCTGCAATATACAACAGGCCACAATTACAAATTAACACAACTAGGGCACACCTTCGGCCATTTAATTAGCTAAACATCCCAAGGGGCACAACTCCCTTGGTTCAACCACAAGCTAAGTATACATGTAAATAAGCATGACATGTAATTAATTGCTAATTAAACAAGGATGATTTATATCTAACTAAACATGCCGAAAATCAAACAATTAATTATCTAAAAACCACCAGTTAGAAATGCTAGCCCTCGAGATCTCTAGGAATACCAATCGCATGAATCTCGAAGAATCAAACACGATAAAACATCGAAAATCCACTAACAAACTAATTTCTGGATTTCTACATTAATCCCTAGTTAGAGGCGATGAAATCTTATCAATTCGACATCCAAACGACGTCGAATTGGAAATCAAACTTGGGAAAACGTATATTAGCATACTAGGAACATGGAGCCCAAGAATCGGATTAATCTAATGGCTAATCTTCCCGGAATTCACTAATCAATTCGCTAATTTCGGTCTCGTCGCAGATCCGAAGAATAATCACAATAAATTGTAGAAAACTCCGAAAATTATGAAATCAGAGCGGTAATTGAAAGTAGATTCAAAGATCTACAACTCTCGTGGTGATGATCAAACGAGATCATGCATGTATGAGCCACGATCTGAGCTTGAACGGCTCAGCTTGTAGAAAAACAGAGCATCAATAAAATCCGGGAAAAAAATGTATAAATCCAGCTTAAATCCAAGATAAAATCCTACCAAGCTCATATCAGTTACTAAGCATGCTTAGATGGACTAATTAACACACATAAGACAATAGATCAAACAATCAAACCCTAGATCTAACTCAATCAAAAGATCTAGGTATAAACCCTACCTTAAACGCAAATCCAGGATTCAATCCACCGTGATCCACCGTCCCCCGTCGTCACCGTCGTCTCCAGCTCGCGGGAGAGCCGCCGGAGGCCTCCCATAGCCGCAGCCGTCGCCGGAGAAGGAAGAGGGCTGCCCGCGGAAGAGAGAGAGGGGAGGAAGGAGGAGGAGGGGACCTCGCCGCCGCCTCCAGGCCGTCGGGGAAGGGACGGGATCGCCGCGGGAGAGAGGGAGGGTAGCCGCGGGAGAGAGGGAGGGTAGCCGCGGGAGAGAGAAGGAAAGGAAGGAGGAGGGGGGTCGGGCACGGGATGGCAGGGAAGAGGAAAAGAAGGAAGAGAAAGAGAAAGGAAAAGAAAGAGAGAAAAGGGGAAAAAGGAGAGAGAGAAAGTAAGTAGGAGAGAGAAGAGGGTTAAGCCACTTAAGTGGCTTAGCCGGTTCAGACGAGCCAACTGATCGGACTGAATCCGATCAGGCTCCAAGTTGCGATCTCTACTGGATCTACTCAATCACGTACATCAATCAAGGCCATGTGTGCACTTCGCAGGTGTGAAACTGACCGCCAAGGCGCAATTTACCAAATTGCCCTTGGGGTCTAAAAGCAGCGATACGATCAACCGATCGCAACCCAAGGCCAACCGGGCCAAAACCAACCAAGCTAAGCCCTCGACCCAACGCGGTCGGACCGGATTAGAGGAACGGGTACTCACATGTATCATATATGGTTGGAAAGCTCTTGAAGTCTAGTTTCTGGAGAATTGTACGGTACGTGATTCCGAGTTTCTTAGAGGAAGTTACGGCGATTTTTGTACCAATAGCGCATTCTGGATGATAAAACAGGAAATACTCTGGAATGTCCGATCGATCCCTCTATAGGAGTAGGATCGATCCGTCTATGCAGAAACCTGACAGAACACATACTTTTCAGCTGTACACAGTAGGATTGATCCTACTATCCATCCTACTTAGAAGATCGATCTGACACCCCTGGTAAGATCGATCCAACTCTGGCGTAGCCAAAAATTGAAGATTTCGATGCAAAGGATCGATCCGACACCCATAGAGGGATCGATCCTACTTTCCCAATGAAGAAATTCAATGGTTCAGATCAAATCCAAGGATGGGAAACTTATGAGCTATAAATAGGGTTCTTTTTAGGGATTAAGGGGGGCGAATTCTAGAGGTTTTTGGCTGCTCCTTTCTATTTCTTTGATATTTCTAGGGTTCTTCTTTCTTCTTTAAAGGATTGGATTGTTCTTGATGGCCTTGCGTGGCTAAACCTTGATCCTTGGTCGAGGAAACTGAAACCTCGGAATCAATGAAACTATGAGATCTAATCAATTTTTATTGTTCAATTTATACTTGAGTATTGAATGTTCTTCTGAGATTAAATATTCATGATTGTCTTGTATAATTGCTAGGAGGCCTACTAGTATATTATTCATTGCGATCTACTGCTATTTTGGATATCAAATCCGTAATTGTTTGATCCCTCTGATCTGCGAAGCAACTGAGATCTATTGATCTACTGCGTTTCAGAGATTGTTAGATCTTAGGAAGAACATTCGACTAGATTAAATGGAACCGCTTGTGCTTGTGTTGTTTAGCTTCATCGATCTCCCTATTCTTAAGGCTGCTACTAGATTAAATCTACAAAGCGTGTCGCACCCCGGCCCGCGTAGGCCCAACCGGGCCGGGCAACGCGAAGAGGAACCTAACCTACTACGGAAATTTTGGCGAGGTTTCCCTCTAATCGTAGTGGTTACCCTAGCAATTCTTAATCATCCTGTATTATACAAATATTACAAACCCAAAGACTGAAACTGCTATAAATACATGTCCTCAAAACAGGGAAATTATACTCCCGTAGGAGACTATCTATAACAAAAGGGTAAAAACATAGATCGCCGCTCCTTAAGTACCGCCATACGCCGCCACGTCATCAAACACCGGGCCGGTAGGGGCGACCGGAGAAGAGCTAGCGCCAGCACCTACAAAACGCAGCCTGGGTAGGAGTGAGCACTAAGCTCAGCAGGGACACTACACTACGACACTCACAAGGGAGGGAACACAACAATGTCCCCCTCAAGCAGAGGTTGGGTGTACACAGGGGTCCCATAACCCCACCACGTGTCCCTGAAAGGAGACTCCAGTCATGTTCTACAGTCGGACTAGTCACATACTGGGCCGCCCTCAGCGAGGCAGATCAACATTGCCATCTCACTAGCAGGAAACCAACACTGCAAGGCGGGCAACCAATACCGCTGAGTAGGCACGACCTCTACCCATGAGACAATGAACCGGACACCGGCTACACCTCAACACTCGGCTCGAGGCCGACACGACCTCTATAATCATCAAGCAACATGTATTCAGGTCATCTAACCCTATCATCAAAAACGACTGAATACTACAAAATCGAGTCCTGGACCAAACTACCTGCGACGGTCCTAGAGCTAGATCCGGACTACCCGAAAGCCCCGGATCGGCAACGCCCTACACAGATGCAACTAATGCACAACACAATGCATGCTATGACATGCGCAGGATAAAGCATGTAAGCATGCAACAATATGTGATGATATAAATAACAAGGTCTGGGCACGACACCCTGCCGGCCCGGGGTGGTGAACAGGTAAATAAGGTCTAAGGAGCTGCTGCAATGGTACCACCACCAACTGCCAGCAGTCCATCACAACACCTGCATCGGGAAGCAGCCCCGCAAATAACAGCTCATTGATATCACAGATAAAGCCCTCGGCGCACACTGGCATGCGAAGCTAAGGAAAGCTGTAGGGCTACCCACTCGTTTATTCTAAACATCCCGGGAGTCATCACTCCCCCGGTTCACCATTGCCCTATTATAGGGCTAACATGCTTAAACATATGTACAAGGTATAAAGCGGTAAGAAAAAACCGACATGCCAAGCCCGCGGGCAAAAATCATGAAAAAATCCTCTCTGCTACTAAAGGATCGATCTTTTAAGTAACAGTGAGCTTCCCTCACTGTCGAGCCAAAGAAGATCGATCCTTCCTCCTAAGAAGATCGATCTTTCTCGAGACAGAGGGTACCCTTCTTGTCGCACTAAGAAAGATCGATCCTTCCTCTTAGGAAGATCGATCTTCCTCACGATACAGGGTAACCATTCTACCCAAGACCCAGGATCGATCTTCTCCAAGCAGAGGATCGATCCTTCATCGGGCGCAGCATGACCAACCCAGAGGGATCGATCCTTCCTCTAGAAGGATCGATCCGGATGGGTTCTCCGGCGCACTTCCGGCGAGAAATACCACTGGAAAGTACATCCAAACTTAACGAAATTCTGGGATCTGATAGATCAAGATCCCACGAGTCCAAAACCGGTGAAAACATGTAAAACCAACATGCGTATCTACAAATCTAAGTAAAAGAACATAATCAAACCGGAAAAACC
Organism: Narthecium ossifragum; assembly: GCA_963920575.1. NCBI lineage: Eukaryota > Viridiplantae > Streptophyta > Magnoliopsida > Dioscoreales > Nartheciaceae > Narthecium > Narthecium ossifragum. The sequence continues at coordinate 20,366,689 of OY986964.1, read as the reverse complement.
CAAAAACCCGGAATAAATGTAGGTAGGATTCCCTACCTAAGCAAGAGCAGCTTAAATCCAAGCAGCTAGACCTTGGATCGTCCTTAAATGCCTTCAAAAATCGCAAGATCTGAGCTCAGATCTCCGGATTTCAAAAGGATTCAAGTAAGAAAGTTTCGTCTGCTTTATAGGCAAATGAACCGACCTATGAATGATCGATCTTTCCCTAAGGAAGGATCGATCCTTCATGACGATCGCACCTTGACTTTCTGGCACAAGAAGATCGATCTCTTAGCTAGAGAAGATCGATTCTTTTTGTGCTGAAAGCTAAACTTAGGCAAGAACTCAAGTCCAAGTCCGGATCTTTCGATCCCGAGTCCCACTAACCGTTCTAAACAAACATTACCACAAACATGGTCAGTGTGTGCACACGCGGGTGTGAAACAAGCCGACAAGGCGCAATTTACAAAATTGCCCTCGCGGTCCACGACGAGTCACAGGAGTAGAGGGACGGGTACTCACAGTGCGTGTCATAGGTTGTTTGGTAGTTAGGGTTGATCAGATCGCTTGTTTCTAATTAACTATGATCGAGGAGAGATTCGAATTTAATTCGAACGGTGAATATTCATGGTATGAATTGATATATACTTGCATCAATGATCAGTTGTTGGATTCCGATGGTGGATGTTGACTCAGACCAAGGTTTGTTCTCTTGATTTAATTCAATTCTTCGCTTTAGATTATTTCTTTACTGTTTTTCTCACGTTTAAACCCCCCCATCTTTGTTCACTAAGCACAAAACTAGGCTAAACACTCTTCGTGGGATCGACTCGTACTCGCACTACTACATTTATTTTGAAGAATATTGGTTTTATTTTTGAGTGCCTACGACAACACATCATGGGTCTAACCCGACCCGACCCGTTTATTCACGGGTCATAAACGGGTCGACCCGTTTATGACCCGAATCCATTTATACCAAACCCAAACCCGTTTATCTCTGGTCGGTTTCACGGGTCTTGACCCGGATTGCCACCCCTACAATCATCACATAGAGATAGTATGCACAAGAATGAAGAATCATATGACAAAATACTCTGTAATTGATACATATAGTGGACAGCCAGACATGAGTATGTGTGTGTGACTTTCAAATACATAATGCAATGTCCACAACTACTTGAAAAATAAAAACTCGGGTTATCGACCAAGGGATTATAAGTAGATTATGGCAACCTCAACTAATTAAGACTCTAAACTCAAGACGGACCCATTCATGGTCAGCGTAAACGGCCATAGTAGCATTGTGATGGCTTCACTCATGGGAGGCATCCTTCTCCTTTTTTTTTTTTAACAAGTGAAGTGAACATTTCACATTCACACATTGCGAAGCTTCGCCCTTATTTCCCGGCAGCCTTTTCCATATGGCCTTTTCCATATACATATAGGGTTAGCCTTAGCACATAGCAACATGAGCTTGTCTTGAGAGTATTGCCCCTAAAAGTTTCAGTCCTCAAAAAATGTGAACATAATAGAAAACAAAGGCTGTGCACTAGAACACAAAGGCATGAACTGAATGTCCAGCAAAATAAGTATCAAAATGCAAGTTGCGTCACATGACCTTCAAGTAAAAGCACAACAGTATCCTACAGATGGAATAAAGTGTTCAGGTATAAGGTATGTTCATTATCCATTTGCAACAAGGACCCAAAAAGTTTGTTTTTATTGTTATTTATTTGAACAACGAACTACACACTAAACACACACCAGAAAATAAAATACACTAACACAAAAATAAAACCACACATCAGAGACTAGGTAATGCTAAGCATGAAAACCTCCTAGTCTCCATGAGAGTCAGAAATTAGATCACTCATAAGTGCAAACCCCTAATTGATGAGTCACTAAATATTCATAATTAAACCCCTTAAATTACCTTTGTTAGGCCTAGAGTAGTTGTATTTTATAGTTTGTTAATTTATTTCAGGTTTAATCATGATTTGAGAAGAAATATAAGAAATTCGGCTAAAAATATGGATTTATGTGATAAAGTCTGCTTCATCGCCTATCAGGAGAATAATCACGAGATATTCTGTATACGTCGAAATATTCTGAATATTTAGGATGTGATAAAAGACTTCAAGAGATACAACTTTCATGCTGGTCAATTTGCGAGATTCCTAACGGATGGATTCCAGTTTTGAAGAAGATAAAGATACACAGCTGCTAGAAAACTGCTCCGTCGAAGCTGACAAGAATATTCTCAAAATATTCTATATTAATTAGAATATTATAAAATCAGTCATATATGACAGAAGACTTGAAGATATAGAACTTTCCTGTTTAAGACTTTCTAAGATTCCAAGCCAATTAGTGCCAGAATTGAGTTAAAGTCGGAATCCTGAATATGAGTTGAAATACGAAAAGAGGAAAGTCAAAGTTTAAGTGTAGATAGAACTCTTACTTCCAAGTTTAGGGTTTCCCTATTTAAAGGCCTTTTCTAGCCGAATTTTGTATATTTTTGACAATCTTTGGAGAAGGAAAAAGAAGACAGAGAGGATGCGGATGGTGACAGCTTCTTATTCCAACCCGATGGCTTTCATCCAAAAGATGAGTTGCTAATTATTGTACTTAGGATTATTCATGAAACCATAGTGTAGTTTTGATCTTTATTTAGTTGGATTCTTGTGAACTTCTCAATGCATGATCTCATGAATATGGTTTTATTGTTAATAGAGTTGAAGGAACAGAGTTCCCTTGACGTACTTTCAGTCCTACATTATTTATGTGATTGATTGTAGAGATTTATAAGATGGTTTTCATGAAGTTATTGGTTTGCCTTTGAGATAAGCTATGCTACGCGAAAATAGGTTGTGCCAAGGTCATTAGGAGTAGTATAATTTAATGTAATCGTAAGACCAAAGACAATCTATGCCAAGCAAAGATAGGTTATGTCGTTGGGAACATTAACTTTCTTTTAGGGATTCATGTGAGCTTGTAGCCATATGATCCATAATGTTCAGAGAAGGGAGCAAGATGATAACTAGAGAAGATTACTAACGAAACTAGGGCGGATTGAGTAATTCCTAAGTAACTACTCCATTGAATCGAATTGATCAACCTTTTATTTCTTTTCTTTATTAGTTTAGATAACTCTATTCTATCTTTGATTCTTTTCCTTAGTTTTAGGGTTTCGAGAATTGATTTCAGTTTCCAACGTTTTCCCTGTGGATCAACTCCCAACTTCACCGCTATTTCTACCTAGTAGTGTAGTGTTTGAATAAGGATTATAAATTCAGTATTTGATTAGTTAGGTTTTTATCTTTCTTATTTTTACGTTGCCGGGGATTTCGACGGTTAACTAATTGATTTTATCTTAACTCGTTTTCTTTGCTTAGTTAGGTTTTTATCTTTCTTATTTTTCCCTTTCTTTATTTTACACTTTTTAGGAATTTTTTGATAATTTTTTTGAATTTTTGCGGCATTGGAACAGATTTTTCTTGAAGGGGCTTGCGGCCTGAATCAATCGGTCGGACCCCAAACCGACCGATCGGAACTGCGCAGTCAGGTAAGTTTTCTAAATTCAAAATTTTTCGTTTCGATCATTGTTTTCCTGAATTTTTTTTTCTTTTTACTCTCCTCCTAATCTTCTGTTTCCTTTTTCTCTTTTTGGTCTATGATTTTTGCATGCATGGCCAATATTTATATGTCACCATGTGCTATGTCGAATGACGATTTGCCTTTTGGTTATGGACCCGCTTACAATAATGACACATATGGTTTCTCAAATCTGGCATATAATTCACATTCACATCCTTATAGTTCGAATTTTGGAAATCATACATACACAAGTTGGCAATTTCAAGGTTATCAACCCCCTAACGTTCAACCATGGAATATAGAAACACCGACCCAAAATTCAACACCTTATTTTGATCAGCAATATCCTCCACAACCATCGTCTAACTCGACTTTGGACAAACTCATGAGTACAATTGTTGATATGAAAATTGAGCTTCAAAATGAAATGACGTTGATAAGAAACGATGTTAACACTAATGATCAGTCAATTAAGAAAATAGAGACACAAATAGAATAACTAGCCCATATGGTTTATTCATATTATGAGAATAAGGAATATGCAAATAATTCCATTCCAGCTGTTTGTGATGACAATGTTGGTGCAACTTATGTTTCTAATGAGAATGATGCATGCAATTTTGAGATGTATTCTAATACTTTGCCAAATTATACAACTATTGGCAATATTTTGTCTGCCCCTGAAAATAATATTCCTGAATAGATACCTAATGAAACTGAACCTTATATGCATTCTTATCATGCTTTAGAAGCTAATTTTTTTAGTGATGATGAGAATTGTTGTGATGAATGGCCAATTTTACATGATGTGTTGAATGACGATTTAGTGGCTATTTGCATTGATGGTAATGAGATTAAGCTCTTTAGTGAGATTCCTTGTCAGAAACCTCAAATTGTGATGAGTGCATGAAAGTGCACTCTAAATAGCCTTATAACCATCTCAATTGCTAGATTATTATCCTTAATCAACATCTTTATTACTATTTTTACATCTATATGTTGCTTCACATGGTTGTTTGGAAAATGCAGGAAATTGGAGCTAAAAGAAGCTGAAAAGAGTATATAGATCAACTTCACAAATTAATCTGTACCTGCTCATGAAGAACCAGATGATGTGCCATATATGGTTGGAAAGCTCTTGAAGTCTAGATTCTGGAGAACTTTACGGTTCGTGATTCTGAGTTTCCTAGAGGAAGTTACGGCAATTTTAGTACCGATGGCGCAGTCTGAAGGGTAGAACCGAAAATAAGCTGGAAGTCCGAGCGATCCGCCGATCGATCGGACCACGCAAAAACGTGACAGAACATGTGTTTTTCAGCCACAACACATCCGATCGATCCCTCCATCGCTCCTATGGGGTCCGATCGATCCGACACCAATGGTCCGATCGATCGGACTCGGAAAAAGCCAAAAACAACGGATTTTTACTCAACCGATCGATCCAACACTCATAATTCGATCGATCGGACTTGGGAATTAAAGGGTGACAGAACGTATGCTTTTTAGAGGAGCAGAGTTCGATCGATCCGTCCATCGATCGAACTCGGGTGTAAATAGAAGATTGGAGATTTGAAGAGACCGATCGATCCAACATCCCGAGGGGGATCGATCGGACGTTCCCAGTGGATTAAATCAACGGTTTAGATCAAATCCGTTGATGGAGAACTTTGGGGCTATAAATAGGACCCTTTCTAGGGTTTGAGGGGGACTTCTTGGACGTTTTTGGAGGCTCTTTTCTGGGTGTTTCCCAAAGGAAGAAGATGGAGGAATCTCCATCCATGGCCGAGTAATCCGCGGGCATGGCGGACGGATGATCTAGTGAGGACTAGGGCTTCTTCTCCAACAGTGGTTCATAGTTTTTAATCTTTATTGTTAAACTCTTCTTATGTATTGGATCTTCACAGATTGCTTTGTGGTTAAACATTATTATAAATCCAGTCATGCTTCTTTTATGATATTGTGATCCCATAGTTATCTCCTTTGATTCTCCTACCGAGTCTCGTGAGACATTTGCTATGCATTGTCCGTAGTGACAGCTGGTATTGTGTATTCTTAGGGATCTGGTTAGATAAGGTTGGGGCTCTATACCGTGAGATCTTTGCTATGCATTGCCGATTGTGAGAGTTGGTATTGTGTATTCTTAGAGATCCGGTTAGAGTTAGGGCTTTGTCCCGATGAACTTTTGCTGCGCGTTGCCTGTAGTGACAGCCGGTATCGTGTATTCTTAGGTTTGGTTGGATGAAGTTAGAACTATAAAAAGGAAGAACCAATCGTAGGAAGAGACATTTATATATTTTATCAGATTCATAATTCTTTATCTTCCGGTTAAGGTGATTGGGATGTGAATCCCTTAACTGTGTATCATATGAACCATTGAGAAGAGAAGAACCTAAATCCGAGTGAAGTGATTCCTGAAGCCTAGCCTCATTCAAATCTTGATTTCTCTCGTTAACTTTATCTTATCATTACATTTTCGATCTATTTTCTTAACTTTTATCGCTCTTGATTGTTTTCAATTCATTGTTATCTGTGTTTCTGGATCTTTCCTGCTTGTCTCTCTGTGGGATTCGACCTCTCTTATGCTGTACTGCACCGCGACCGCTGTGCGTGACACATTTGAGCGACATAAAAAATTGGCGCCGTTGCCGGGGAGACGGTTCAGAAAAGTGCCAGAATCAACAGATCACGATGATTGAAGACATCGAAGGCGGTAACTTTGTTCCTTTTTCTTTGGATTTTTATTTCTTTTTCCTTAGTTTTCTTTATTTTCTTTTTAGTTTTAATTTGATTTTTCGTTTTATTTTTACTTGCTAAAAAAAAAACTGACCAAAAAAAAAAAAAAACTGAAAAAAAAGAAAAGATGGAAAATAGATTATATCAATACTATTTGAGATCATGTTCTATCAAGTCGAGGGATGGAATGTCTCAAACAACAGTTCGTAAGAAAAGCATATACGAATTGAGAGAGGAGAATAGAACGAGTCATGTTTCTGTCAATGAGTATCGTTCTACTTATATGAGTAATGCATTGAAAACAAAAATTTCATCCTTTGCACAAAAGGATAATGAGTCATTATGTGATGCATGGCAGCGATTTACCAGTTTAATAGCTTCATGCCCTCAACATGGTTATCCTAATTGGCGTTTAGTTAGCTATTTTTATTATGGATTAACTAAGCATGAACGTCAAATTCTTGAAACAAGATGCAGGGGTGAGTTTTTGCAGATTGATTCTGATGAAGCTATGAGGTATTTGGATGAGCATGTGGAGACGACTTATACACAGACGGTTCCGGGGCGCTGGGATGGTTATCATGATCATTCCAATGCCAAATCCTACAAGCATTCCAATGTCGCCTTAACGTCCAGCAGCTATCAGCAACACAATGAGCCTTTTTACTCTTATCCTAGTGCTTATGATGATTATGTGCATGATACTTATGTTGCTACTTCCAATAATGTGCATGTTGATGAGCCTAACACGTATGATGCATGTGTCAATGACTTTAGTGCTTCTGATGCATACATCCATGATTTTAATGCTTATGGTGCACATGCTCAAGATGCTCATGTTGATGATGCATATGCTCATGATTGTAGTGCTAGTGTGCATGTTCAAAATTCTAGTCCTATTGATGCACAAGCTATTGATTCTAATGTGTGTGATGCATATGCACATGATTTTAGCGCTCATATGCATGTTCATGATACTAACATTCACTATGCCTATGATCATGATTCCAATGTTAGTAATGCACATGTTTATGCTTCTGATTCTGAAGATGCACATGTTTCTGCTCAAGCTCAACTTTCTATGAAAGAGATTTTGGACTTACTTAAGGAGGCTAAAACCAAGCCTAATTTTGATTCTTTCCTTCTGCAGTTACTTATGAAGGACGAGGGGAAAGCACGCCAACTATGCGAGGTAATCACATCTTTTAGCGTGCACGAACTCGGATGGACACATCATATGGAAGAAGACGAAGTACTCCAGTACGGGCCGGCCAGCAATGAGGAAGATCTGGAAGACTTCCAAGACCACCAGGACCAGGTATTCGTTGAACCTCCATCGGCTGAACTTCAAGTCATTGCTTCTAAGCCTCGAGGTATATTTCCAGTGTTTATTTCATCTCCTTGGATAGTCAGGAAGAACATGACCTTGATAGATATTTTTAAACTTCGACGGATTTATTTCAGATTTTGTGATCTTACCATCCTTGACCACGAGCATGATGACATTATTGATAGGTCATTGGATGAGTCACTGAAACTTGAGCATAATGATGATACATATTTCTATTTGAGAGATCTAGCTATTTTGCTTATTGGTGTTAGAATGCAAAAGCTAGTTCTCCCACTTGTCATATCCCACTTAGATTCACATGGTAAATTACCCTTGGTGACACTACTAAGGTTAACCTTTCAGGTCATATCACTTACTGATTTTGCATATCATCGTGCTAGGGCACGGCCGCCAAGGGCGCGGTTAAAAATCCTTGTCTCCTATATAGTAGTTTAGTTTGCTCAATTTGCTTTCTTGTATGCTTGAGAATGCTTGAGTTATTTTTATGTTGTGTGCTTGCATGTTTGCTTTTGTTTTTGATTTGTTTTGCTTTTGTTATTAGGTGCTCGATCAGTCCCTGCTTTCCCGTGGAGAACATTGTCGCTTATCACCTATCAAGGTTGATGGTGGAAGTAGCGGAAAATGAGCCACCAATCATGGATGACTTCCCTGATGAGCAACTCTTTTCAGTTGCACGACTGCCCTGGTATGCGCATATTGTTAATTACTTAGCAACAGGTGAGATCCCTTCCTTTTGGAGTGTGCAGGATAAGCGTAGATTTTTTATTGAGGTAAAGAAATTTTATTGGGATGATCCTTGTCTGTTTAAGTATTGTCCTGACCAGATTATGCGCCGTTGTGTCCCTGATTATGAAATCGAAAGCATCATTATGAGAGTTCTAGGATCTTCAAGGCAAAGACAAAGGCCTACCATGACAAGAAGATCTTGCGGAAGACGTTTCAAGTAGGACAGCAAGTTTATCCGTATGACGCACGACTGCATCTTCATCCTGGGAAGCTGAGATCACGCTGGACAGGCCCCTTCACCATTAGCAGAATATTTGAGAATGGGGCTGTGGAAGTTGAAGACCCAAAGGATGGGAGATTATTTACGGTTAATGGACAGCGTTTGAAACAGATTCCAGAGAAAGCGGACCCTGAGGAGCACACCGTTTCTCTCGTAGACCCTGTCTACGAGGGATGATCTTTCTCCTATCTATCATTTCCCTTTTTGATTAGGATAGTTTGTTTTAGTTTGTTTGCTTTTGTTTTCATTTGTTTTTGTTTGCTCTCTTATTTCTTAGGATGTTGGACCACCGTTTGCCTTGCTTGAGGAATTCGACCACTATTTTGGAGATGAGAAATTCGGCCACCATGAGGAGCCTTGAGGAGATAATCGATATTCTGTCAGGTGGCCTTGCTCTTATTTCGATTTCCTATTTTTATTTATGCTATATATGAAAATTCAGCCAACACCCTTCTGCTTATTTACATGATTAGCACACATTGAGGACAATGTGAATTTCAGGTTGGGGGGTGTAGGCATACATGACCTTATGCATGCTACCTTTTGAGTTTAATGGTGTTGAATTGATTATGTTACTAGAAATTCTATATGAGCTAAAATTTTTATGCTTATTATGCATGTTGCTTTCATATGGATTGACCAATACATTGATTGCATGCGTGATAATCTGAAAGTATAACATCATGTGATCCACACACGAACACTTTATGTGCAGTGGTAATTATACTCACCAGAGGAATGAGCATGCTATTGTTAATCTAGACCATGATTTCAGCATTAGCTAGTGTTGAGTATTGCATGGAGAAAAAAAAAAGGGAGAAAAAGTTCTGGAGCTTGATAAAGCTGTGCCTAAACAACTAGTAGGTGATCTACAGAGTAACCGGGTGTTCTCGCCTCAAGAAGCAGGGAGCTCGAGTAAAAAGGTAGAACCACTGAAAAAAAAAAAAACTATTAAGTGTTTTGCTAAGTAACCGGGTCTCTGCGCCTCAAGAAGCGGAGAGTGCTCGCGTAAAAAGGCAAAGTGTCTGATTGTTGAAAAGAAAAAAAAAGACAAAGAAAGAGCATGATATACTTAAAGTGCGAGGGTTGGATGATTGGTCATGCAGATAGTAGTATGTTTGGACTAATGGTGGGTAGAAGTTTCCTCTGCACGTAACATTTATTTGTCACGTCACATGTGTTCTTCTGGATGGTGATTAGCATGTTTGATGTGTAGAAGTTGATTTCATGTGTTGGTAGTATGTGTATGAGTATAAGAAGTTCCCATGCTCTGTATTGCATAAAACACTATTGACTTGATAAGGTAGAATTTTTATCATGCATGTCTACATCCTTGAACCGTTACTGTGCTTAATTATATTCTATGCGCTTTGAATTGCTAGAGACTAGCAATAAGCTGGTTGGGGGGTGTGATGAGTGCATGAAAGTGCACTCTAAATAGCCTTATAACCATCTCAATTGCTATATTATTATCCTTAATCAACATCTTTATTACTATTTTTACATCTATATGTTGCTTCACAAGGTTGTTTGGAAAATGCAGGAAATTGGAACTAAAAGAAGATGAAAAGAGTATATGGATCAACTTCAAAAATTAATCTGTACCTGCTCATGAAGAACCAGATGATGTGTCATATATGGTTGGAAAGCTCTTGAAGTTTAGATTCTGGAGAACTTTACGGTTCGTGATTCCGAGTTTCCTAGAGGAAGTTACGGCAATTTTAGTACCGATGGCGCAGTCTGAAGGGCAGAACCGAAAATAAGCTGGAAGTCCGAGTGATCCGCCGATCGATCGGACCACGCAAAAACGTGACAGAACATGTGTTTTTTAGCCACAACACATCCGATCGATCCCTCCATCGCTCCTATGGGGTCCGATCGATCCGACACCAATGGTCCGATCGATCGGACTCGGAAAAAGCCAAAAACAATTGATTTTTACTCAACCGATCGATCCAACACTCATAATTCGATCGATCGGACTTGGGAATTAAAGGGTGACAGAACGTATGCTTTTTAGAGGAGCAGAGTTCGATCGATCCGTCCATCGATCGAACTCGGGCGTAAATAGAAGATTGGAGATTTCAAGAGACCGATCGATCCAACATCCCGAGGGGGATCGATCGGACGTTCCCAGTGGATTAAATCAACGGTTTAGATCAAATCCGTTGATGGAGAACTTTGGGGCTATAAATAGGACCCTTTCTAGGGTTTGAGGGGGACTTCTTAGACGTTTTTGGAGGCTCTTTTCTGGGTGTTTCCCAAAGGAAGAAGATGGAGGAATCTCCATCCATGGCCGAGTAATCCGCGGGCATGGCGGACGGATGATCTAGCGAGGACTAGGGCTTCTTCTCCAACAGTGGTTCATAGTTTTTAATCTTTATTGTTAAACTCTTCTTATGTATTGGATCTTCACAGATTGCTTTGTGGTTAAACATTATTATAAATCCAGTCATGCTTCTTTTATGATATTGTGATCCCATAGTTATCTCCTTTGATTCTCCTACCGAGTCTCGTGAGACCTTTGCTATGCATTGTCCGTAGTGACAGCTGGTATTGTGTATTCTTAGGGATCTGGTTAGATAAGGTTGGGGCTCTATACCGTGAGATCTTTGCTATGCATTGCCGATTGTGAGGGTTGGTATTGTGTATTCTTAGAGATCCGGTTAGAGTTAGGGCTTTGTCCCGATGAACTTTTGCTGCGCGTTGCCTGTAGTGACAGCCGGTATCGTGTATTCTTAGGTTTGGTTGGATGAAGTTAGAACTATAAAAAGGAAGAACCAATCGTAGGAAGAGACATTTATATATTTTATCAGATTCATAATTCTTTATCTTCCGGTTAAGGTGATTGGGATGTGAATCCCTTAACTGTGTATCATATGAACCATTGAGAAGAGAAGAACCTAAATCCGAGTGAAGTGATTCCTGAAGCCTAGCCTCATTCAAATCTTGATTTCTCTCGTTAACTTTATCTTATCATTACATCTTCGATCTATTTTCTTAACTTTTATCGCTCTTGATTGTTTTCAATTCATTGTTATCTGTGTTTCTGGATCTTTCCTGCTTGTCTCTCTGTGGGATTCGACCTCTCTTATGCTGTACTGCACCGCGACCGCTGGGCGTGACACATTTGAGGGACATCAAATTGCGCCTCTACATTCTGCACTATCCATATTAGTTGAACGTTTTGAGGAGGAGAAACCTAACATGAGTGAAGACCATGTTAATTTCTATCGTCCCTTCATCAAAAATCGTATCAAATCTTCTCTTCATGTGTACACTTTGTTTTTTTTGGGTATTCCTATTTTTCTTGATGAAGCATGTCTGCATACATTCACCATGATTCGGGCCATGTATTTCTTCACATGGAAGCATCGCCCTCCTAAATTTTGTTTCATGAGCGTCTAGTGACAGACGTAAACTTACGCAGTTTCTGGGAGGCAACCCAGTTTTTAGGATTTTTCCTTAGCATTTTATCTCTCCTCCCGCATTGTTCCTACCATTAGCTTGCCCTGTCGGATCACTAGCGAGCCAGGGCATCGTCGTCCTGGCTCCGCCTTAGCTTCCATCGGCTCATCCCTGAGCCCACGACCATCGCCTCCAATATCCAATGTCCAGACCTCGCCGTACCTCCAAATGACCACCAAAACCTTCGCCATCCTTCCCCCTACCCTCCCATGACCTTCTTCACCTTCATCTATGTCTCCTCCGACGTCGGTGAGCCCCTTGGCCGTCGTCAACACCTTTGTCCTGTGCCTCCCATCACCCATGAATACCTCCAGAACCTTGCTCCGGTCACCACGAAGCTTCTGGCACCATCAAATCCTTTCCTTGCCGCCGGGATCATCGGCTTCAAGCTCCGATGAAACCACCTATCCGACCACCTTCAATCCGCCTGCTGGAAGCTCAATTCGTCCATTCGCCACCATTGGATAGTTCCCTAGACACCCACAAACCTTTCTCCACCATTACTTACCTCTGTTGATGTCTGGATCACCGGAATCAATCTCCGACCATCATCCTTAACCACGCCGGCCACCTCTAATCTCCCACCTGGAAACTGTGATTCATCGATCAGACCCCATAGGTACCTTCCCAGATCTCCCACGATTCTTCCTGTACTATTGTCGTCCTCCGGCGATGATGTTTTGTCGTTGATCCGTTGCCGGCGAGTTTCAGCCGTCCGATTGTTGCTGAAACTAAATTTTTACCAAAATAGAAACAGCCCCCAGTAATACTCTTCCTATCTTTAGCGCATCTAGCCTAATCGGCACCAAAATAGCCAATATTCTCTGCAGTAGTGTCAGTAGAAAACAAAATCTCAAAATTTACAGTTCCATACACATATTTGATAATACATTTGACAACATGCAGATGTGACTCTTCAGGACATGATTGAAATCATGCACATACACCAACACTAAACGAGATGTCAGGTCAACTTGCAGACAAGTATAAGAGACTGCCAATCATGCTTCTGTAAAGAGTTTGATCAACATCAATGCCAACACTATCCTTAGACAATTTAGAGGTGGTACTCATAGGAGTCCTAGCATGCTTAGCATATTCTAAACAAAATTTCTTAGTTTTAACAAAGAGTATCCTATCAACTCCCCCTCAAGAAAATCCAGATTCATGCAAAAAACTAGTCAACCTTTCATACCAAGCTCTCAAAGCTTGTTTCAACCCATATAGGGCTTGCTTCAGTTTATAGACATGATTGGGAAATTTAGGATAAGTAAAACCTTTAGGTTGCTCAACATAAACCTCTTCTTTCAGAAACCCGTTCAAAAACACGCTTTTAACATCCATCTGAAATAGTTTAAACTTCAAATAGCACGAAACAACAAACAAAATGCGAATAGACTAAGGTCTAGCTACAGGTGCAAAAATCTCATCAAAATCAATGTCCTCAACTTGAGTATATCCTTGTGTGACAAGCCTAGCCTTGTTTCTAACTATGACACCATGCTCATCAGTCTTATTCTTAAAAATCCACTTAGTGCCAATGACATTAACTTGTGAAGGTATAGGTAGAAGCATCCCTACATCATTATGCACAAATTGCTCAAGTTCTTCATGCATATCATTCACCCAACAGTCATCAGATAAAGCTTCATTAACATTTTTGGGCTCTTGTAAAGAAATATAACAGACATAATTTACCTCACTTTATGACTTTGCTTTTAGTATGCATAGGGTTTGTAATTTCACCAATTACTAGAGAAGCTGGATGATGAAGCATGACTTTGGCGGAAGGCTGGAGAGGCCCATATGAGTCAACTGGGGGTTCCTCCTCATTGTGTTAAGCAGCAATAGTACCCTTGTCAGTAAGCTCTTGATTGGAGTGTATCACCTTTGTACTTGCAAGAGATCCTATTGCCATATCATCAATATCATCTGAGGAAGAAACATGAGAAGATCGATCATCTATGACTACATTAATAGAATCCATAACAGTAGAGGTGTGTGAATTGAAGACTCTATAGGCTTTACTATTCAAGGAGTACCCCACAAATATTCCTTCATCGCTTCAAGAGTCAAACTTACCGAGTTGCTCTCTATCCCTTAGGATGTAGCATTTAGTCCCAAAAACTTTGAAATATTTAACAGTGGGTTTCTCACCATACCACAACTCATATGGAGTTATATTTGTGTCATGTCTGATGTAAGCACTATTGGCAATGTAGCACGCCGTGTTAACCGCTTCAGGCAAAAATCTCAAAGGCAGAGACTTGCCATGAATCATCACCCGCGTTATCTCCTATAGCACTCTATTTTTTCGCTCCACAACCTCATTCTGTTGTGGAGTATGAGGTGCTTAAAACTCATGTTTGATGCCCTGAGCAGCACAAAAGTCAGAAAAGTCAGAATTTTCAAACTGTTTACCATAGTCTGATCAAGTCCTCCTGATTTCTGCATGAGTAGGTCCTTTCTCCGTTTTCAGCCTAAAACATAAGTTTTTAAAAACATAAAAAATGTTAGATTTTTCTCTAATAAAATCTACCCAAGTAAATATAGAGAAATCATCTACGGCAACAAAAATGTATTTCTTACCTTTTAAGCTTTCAATACGTGTAGAACCCATCAAATCCATGTGTATGAACTCTAAAGGTTGTGAGGTAGTAGAAGAATTCACTTTTTTTTGTGCAGTTTTGATTTGCTTACCTTTTTGACATGGTCCACATATAGTTTTTGGCAGAGAACCAACCTTAGGCATTCCTCTAACAATTTCAGCATTAGAAAATTTTGACCAAATCTTGAAAGTTAATTTGTCCTAAACATTGATGCAAAATATCAAAGTTATCTACTGTCGCTGAATTGTAAACTGGACCAGAAGATGCATAGATGCCATAACAGTTATCTGAGGTTCTCATTCCACTCATTAAAGTAGTTGCAAAATTCTTATAGATACAACAATCATCTTTAGTAAATAGAACTTTCAAACCAAAATCACAAATCTGGCTAATGCTTATAAGATTGGCTTTTAAGCCATCAACGCAAAGCACATCTAAAAGGTCCGGCATGCTAGGTACATGAACAGTTCCTTTACCTAGAATTTTGGAACACTTGCCATCTCCAAAGGTAACAATGCCACTAGCATGTTTTTCAATGGATGAGAAATGAGCCTTATTACCACTCATATGCCTAGAACACTGATCGCTTACAAACGTTGTCGTTAAAACGTTGTAAACTCAATCAAATATAAATTTATAATCGTTATTCAATCACTACACTACTAGGTAGAAATAGCGGTGAAGTCGGGAGTCGATCCATAGGGAAAACGTTGGAAACTGAAATCAATTCTCAAAACCCTAAACTGGGTTCAACCCGTTCGGAATTTGCAAATATGTTCAACATGAAAGATGTAGATTAGGAAGTCTTCTGTTGTTTGCCGAAGATGTGACATTATTTGGACTTATCTGGAATATTTGGCGAATATTCTCCAGAGCATCGACGGACCAGTTTTCCAGCAGCTATGTATCTTGATCTTCTTCAAACCTGGTATTAATCTGTATGGAATCTCGCCAAGTATCCAACATGAAAGTTGTTCATCTCTGAGTGTTCTACCACATCTCCAAGTTTCAGAATATTTGGGCCTTTGTAAAATATTTGGCGAATATATTACTGACCATCGACGAAGCAGTTTATTTAGTCATTTTAGCCGAATTTCTTGCATTTCTTCTCAAAGCATGATTAAACTTGAAATCAACTAACAAGCTATGAAATACAACTACTCTAGGCATAAAGGGGTTGAATCATGAACATTTAGTGACTTATCACACCGCCCAACTTACATTTTGCTAGTCCTCGAGCAAAGAAAAGATAAAAAGAAAGCAATAAAACTAACTAGCCACTTTCATAGGTCTCACGATTGCACCAAGCATGTGCAACAAGCCTTTAAACCCTTGGGTTACCCCACTGGAGGAGTTATAGTCTCCTGAGGGTTTGCAGGGATGACACCCACAAACATCTATACATTCCCTTGAATATACCATTAGAAATCAATCATAATATTCACCAACTCTAAAGCATGTAATAGAACTAATATCCATAAATATACCCTTCAACTCATAGTCGCATAAAAACATAGTAAATCAAAACATGTCATAACATATTTCCAACACTTCAACATATTTAATCATGATTAAAAATAACTTTTACACTCCTGTGTGTGAATGGGGTTCCACATGCTTCAGTGCATCAATTATATGTAAACACTTCAACTATTCAAGATTACAATCCTATCCAAGCACATATCTTCCACTTATCATATAGCAATATCTGTTTTTTTTTCTTTCTCTTTTTCTTTTCGTAAGAATTTCAACTATTTTACGCGAACACCACGCTGACTAGGCACACTGCCCGGTTACTAAGTTGAAAATCCTCCTTTTTTCTGCTTTCTTCTTTTTCAGGAAATTCAACTGTTTTACGCGAACACCACGCTGGCTAGGTGATGAGAATGCATAATGTTATATTTTTATCCCTTAATACTTCGTCTCCTATGCTTATTTAGTTCCTAATACACTCATTATTCTTATATTTTGATTTAGGATGCAATTGAAGTCCTTAAGTCGAAAAGAAGCTGAAAAGAGTGCATGGATCAACTTTAAAGATTAATCTGTACCTGCTCAGAAGAACCAGATGATGTGCCATATATGGTTGGAAAGCTCTTGAAATCTAGATTCTGGAGAATTTTACGGTTCGTGATTCCGAGTTTTCTAGAGGAAGTTACGGCAATTTTAGTACCGATGACGCAGTCTGGATGGCAGAACAGTAATATGCTAGAAAGTTGGAGCGATCCGCCGATCGATCGGACCTTGCAAAAACGTGACAGAACATGTAGTTTTTGGCTGAACATGATCCGATCGATCGAACCATCCCTCCTACTGAGCCAGATCGATCCGACTCCTAGAGTTGGATCTATCGGACCCAAAAATAGCCAGAGAAGGTGGATTTTTATGCATCCGATCGATCCAGCACCTAAAGTTCGATCGATCGGACTTGGAAATTAAAGTTGACAGAACGTATGCTTTGTAAAGGAGCACAGTTCGATTGATCCATCCATCGATCGGACTCGGGCGTGACTACAAGTTGAAGAGTTTAATGAGACTGATCGATCTAACACCCCGAGTTGGATCGATCGGACTTTCCCCAGTGAAGAAAATCAACGATTGTGATCTAATCCGAGGTTGGATACACTTGAGGCTATAAATAGGACTCTTTCTAGGGTTTGAAGGGGGATTCTTGGACACTTTTGACTGCTCTTTCTCCTCTTTTATATTTTTTCTAGGTTTTCTTTTGCTTTATGAAATCTTTTGGAGGATTGTTCTTGATGGCCCTACGTGGCTAAATCTTGATCCTTGGTCGAGGAGACTGAAACCTCAGAATCAATGAAACTGTGAGATCTGATTTATTTTTATTGTTCAGTTTATACATGAGTATTGGATGTTCTTCTGAGATTAAATCTTCATGATTACCTTGTCTAATCGCTAGGAGGCCTACTAGTTTATTATTCATGGTGATCTACTGCTAGGTTTGATATCAAATTCGGAATTGTTTGATCCCTCTAATCTGCGAAGCAACTAGGATCTAATAATTTACTGCTGATCAGATCTTGTTAGATCTTAGGAAGAATATTCAACTAGATTAAATGCAACCGCTTGTGCTTGTGTTGTTTAGCTTCATCGATCTCCCTATTCTTAACGCTGCTACTAGAATAAATCTACAGCGCTTGTCTTTGGTTGTTTAGTAGTTAGGGTTGATTAGATCGCTTGTTTCTAATTAACTAAGATTGAGGAGAGATTCGAATTGAATTCGGACGGTGAATATTCATGGTATAAATTGATTAATACTTGCATCTATGATCAGTTGTTTGATTCCGATGGTGGATGTTGACTCAGACCAAGATTTGTTCTCTTGATTTAACTCGTTTCTTCGCTTTAGATTATTTCTTTATTGTTTTTCCTCACGTTTAAAACCCCCCATCTTTGTTCACTAAGCACAAAACTAGGCTAAACACTCTTCGTGGGATCGACTCGTACTCGCACTACTACATTTATTTTAACGAGTACTGGATTTATTTTTGAGTGCCTGCGACAGCACATCAAATTTTGGCGCCGTTGCCGGGGAGTGATTTTAGTTATTTTTTGTGCTTATTGTGATCTTTTCTTTCATAAAAAAAAAAAGAGTTATACGAATTTTCTTGATTTCTTTTTCTCGTTTTAACCGGAATCTTCTTGATTGTTTTTGAGTATAGCTCGATCTTTTAATTAAGGTGATTTACAGTACGATCCAGAGATAGAAAGAACTCTGCGCAGGTTAAGGAGAGAAGCTCGGGTAAATCCTGAGGAGGACGATTTGGCTCTTGACCACATATTTATCAGTGATCCGGAATTAGAAGAGGAAGAAGTCATGGCCGGAAATCGGACTTTGAAAGAGCTTGCAGCCCCAGATTTGAATCAACAACCCTTATGCATTGCATTTCCTACTTTGGATGTTGCTACTACTTTTGAATTGAAATCTGGACTAATACATCTCTTACCCACTTTTCATGGACTTGCAGGTGAGGATCCTCACAAGCATTTAAAGGAGCTTCATGTTGTATGCACAAGTATGAAAACCATGGGGGTGACTGAAGATCAAATCAAATTGAGAGCATTTCCTTTTTCTTTGAAGGATTCGGCTAAAGATTGGCTTTATTATTTACCATCTGGGAGTATTATTACATGGAATGAGATGAAGAGGTTGTTTTTAGAGAAGTATTTTCCAGCCTCAAGAGCGGCCAACATTAGAAAAGAGATATGTGGTGTAAGGCAACATAATGGATGTATAAGATTTGGTTAACGGAAATATGCAGCTTTGTCAAATCATATCATAAAGGTTTATCAAATCATATCATAAAGGTTTGTCAAATCTGGACTAATACATCTCTTACCTAAAGGTTGTTTTCTAAAACATGCAGCTTTGTCAAATCATATCATAATTTCATTCTTTTGACATAATTCAAGGGATGTATAAGATTTGGTTAGTAGAAAAATAATAAGTATGAATTCCTAGAATTGTACCCCCAAACTTAAATGTAATTGTCCCCAATTACACTAAGTCATAAAATAAATCAAGAAGTAAAGGGTAGAGATAACCATAATGAACGCCTCAGAAATAGATTTCTCTCTCTTCCAATTTTAGTTTAGGCATCACCATCATTGAATAAATACTTCCTTCCCCACCATACCCTGTCACAAAAATATATACCTTTCCAAAAATATCAAATATAACAAATAAAAGTATTAGAATCATAGAAAATTTCGGCACTGTCTCCTTTGTATTTTCATGATATATTAATCTGTACAAACTTTCATCACATAAAAATATAACATGTACAGATAAATAGAAACGGAGATAATACATCAAAAATAATCTTCTAGACATCACAGACAAGGAAATAAACAACCAAAATATCCAAGCAGAGCATCAAATTATTCGTAATCCACCGTATGGTTGTTCTCATCCTCGGTCTGCAGCCCGCGGCGAGATCAAATTCGAAATTAGCGGAGATAAGAAGAATTTAACATTGGATGTTGCTCTAGGACGTCTAGAAGATCAAAGAATGGTCAACATGGTCCTGATTGAAGATTGATACCGTCCGATAAAAAATCAGATCACTGTAGCGCCTGGATCTTGTCAAGCAGCCATCGGACGGCTGAAACTTCGCCGGCGACGGATCAACGGTGAAACGACGTCGCCGGAGGATTTGGAAGATACAGGAAGAATCGTGGTGGCCTGGTGAACTTAGCAATGTATTCTGATTGTGGAATTAAAGTTCTCAGGCGGGAGATTAGAGGTGGCCGGCGCGGTTAAGGATCGTCGGAAGTGGGTTCCGGCGATCCAGACATCAATGGAGGTAGGGGATAGTGGAGGAAGGCACGTAGGAGCTTTGTGAAAACTCCTGTGGGGTTTGATGAAACGATTGTGGTCGGAAAGGGGTGGATTGGAGGGGGACGGCGAGGTATATTCACCGGAGTTTGATTCCGGTGATCCAAGAAGAAATGAAGGATTTTGATAGTGTGGGAGGGATCGTGACAACCTAAGGAAGCTTCTGGAGGTGTTATAATGTGGTGGGCGGCCATGGATGATGGTGAAGACGATGGCCGAGGGCCTCGCCGGCGTCGGAAGAGAGGGTGTCGAGGGAAGAGGAGGCCGTGGATTAGGGGCTGGAGTGATGGCGGAGGTTGTGGTGGTGGTTTGAAGGGATGGGGGTGGCCTGAGAGGCGGCGACGGGCGGTGGTGGTGACGGCTCGGCGATGAGCTGCTGGAAGCCAGGCGGAGCCGGGACGATGATGTCCCGGCTCACAGGTGAGCCGCTCGGGAAGAGGGAGAAAAAATCAAAAGAACATTGGCGGAAAAATTGTGGAAAAATTCTAAAACAAATCAGGAAAAACTCCTAAAAATCAGGAAAAATCGTAAAAATTAATAGAAACTCCTAAAAAACTGGGTTGCCTCCCAGTTAGCGCGCAATTTTACGTCTTTCGCTAGACGCTCCCGAAACAAGATTTAGGAGGCCGACGATTCCATGTGAAGAAATACATGGCCCGAATCATGGTGAAGGTATGCAGACATGCTTCATTAAGAAAAATAGGAATACCCATAGCAAACAAAGTGTGCACAGGAAGAGAAGGTTTGATACGATTTTTGATGAAGGGATGATAAAAATTAACATGGTCTTCACTCATGTTAGGTTTCTCCTCCTTACAAAGTTCAACTAATGGGGATGATATTAAAGGTAGAATCTCAACTTGAGGCTCTAAACAAGGAATATTACTAACACTCTCATCCTCATTATGTTTATCACTAATATGCACATCATCATCATTCAACTCACCATGTATAACCGGCAATTCATCACAACAATTCTCATCATCACTAAAAAAATTAGCTTCTAAAGTATGATCGAAATACCTATAAGGTCCAGTTTCATTAGGTATGCATTCAGGAATATTATTTTCTGGGGCCGGTAAAATATTGTCAATAGTTGTATAATTCGGCAAAGTATTAGAACACATCTCAAAATTGCAGGCATCAGTCTCATTAGAAACATAAGCTTCACCAACATTGTCATCACAAACAGCCAGAACAAAATTATTTGCATAGTCCTCATTCTCATAATATAAATAAACCCTGTGAGCTAGTTGTTCTATTTGTGTCTCTATTTTCTTAATTGACTGATCATTAGAGTTAATATCGTTTCTTATCAACGTCATTTCATTCTGAAGCTCAGTTTTCATATCAACAATTGCACTCATGAGTTTGTCTAATGTCGGGTTAGAGGATGGTTGTGGAGGATATTGTTGATCAAAATAAGGTGCTGAATTTTGGGTCGGTGTTTCTATATTCCATGGTTGAATGTTAGGGGGTTAATAACCTTGAAATTGCCAATCAGGGTTTGTATGATTTTCAAAATTCGAATTATAAGGATATGAATGTGAATTATAGGACGGATTTGAGAAACCATATATGTCATTATTGTAAGCAAATGTATATGTCGAGGGCGTGTGATAATCCCACGATGTATCACCCGGTGGCATATAATATTCGGCCATGTATGCAAGATCATATATAAGAAAGAGAAAAAGAAAACAAAAGATTATGAGGAGACGACAAAATCCGGAAAACAACGATTGAAACGAAAAGTTTTGAATTTAGAAAACTTACCTGACTACGCAGTTCCGATCGGTCGGTTTGGGGTCCGATCGATCGCTCCAGGTCGTGGGTGAGATGCTTTCTTCAAGAAAAATCAGTTCCAATGCTGATAAAATTCCAAAAATTTGTCAGAAAAATCCTAGAAATTGTAAAATAACGAAAGGGAAAATTAAGATAGATAAAAACTTAACTAACCAAAGAAAATGAGCTAAGAGAAGATCAATTAGTTAACCGTCGAATTCCCCGGCAACGGCGCCAAAAATTGATCGCTTACAAACGTTGTAAACTCAATCAAATATAAATTTATAATCCTTATTCAATCACTACACTACTAGGTAGAAATAGCGGTGAAGTCGGGAGTCGATCCACAGGGAAAATGTTGGAAACTGAAATCAATTCTCAAAACTCTAAACTAAGGAAAAGAATGAAAGGTAGAATAGAGTTATCTAAACTAATAAATAAAAGAGATAAATGGTTGATCAATTTAAATCAATGGAGTAGTTACTTAGGAATTAATCAATCCGCCCTAGTTTCATTATTAGTCTTCTCTAGTTATCATCTTGTTCTCTTCTCTCAACATTATGGATCATATGGCTACAAGCTCACATGAATCCCTAAAAGAAAGTTAATGTTCCCAATGACATAACCTATCTTTGCTTAGCATAGATTATCTTTGGTCCTACGATTACCTTAAATTATACTACTCCTAATGACCGTGGCACAACCTATCTTCGCGTAGCATAGCTTATCTCAAAGGCAAACCAATAACTTCATCAAAATCATCACAGAAATCATTTAGGACTGAAAATACGTCAAGGAACTCTGTTCTCTCAACTCTATTAACAATAAAACCATATTCATGAGATCTTGCATCGAGAAGTTCACAAGAATCCAATTAAAGAAAAACCAAAACTACACTAGGGTTTCATGAATAATCCTAAATACAATAATTAGCAACTCATCTTTTGGATGAAAGCCATCGGGTTGGAATAAGAAGCTCTCACCATCCACATTCTCTCCGTCTTGTTCTTCCTCCTCCAAAGATTGTCAAAAAGATGGTTATTTTCGGCCAACCAACACCTTCTTATAGGTGTATTCCCGGAATTAGGGTTTTGGGTTGAGTTGGACCTCTAGTGCAACTCGGATTTCCTAGTTTAATTCTGACAGCCTCTTCTGGTCGCGACGAGGCTCAACCCGTTCGGAATTTGGAAATGTGTTCAACATGAAAGATGTAGATTTGGAAGTCGTCTGTCTTTTTCCGAAGATGTCACATTATTTGGACTTATCTGAAATATTTGACGAATATTCTCCTGAGCATCGACGAACCCGTTTTCCAGCATCTATGTATCTTGATCTTCTTCAAACCTGGTATTAATCTGTATGGAATCTCGCCAAGTGTCTCACATGAAAGTTGTTCATCTTTGAGTTTTCTACCACATCTCAAAGTTTCATAATATTTGGACCTTTGTACAATATTTGGCGAATATATTACTAACGGTCGACGAAGCAGTTTATTTAGTCATTTTAGCCGAATTTCTTGCATTTCTTCTCAAAGCATGATTAAACCTGAAATCAACTAACAAGCTTTCAAATACAACTACTCTAGGCATAACAAAGCTAAGTTAAGAGGTTGAATCATAAACATTTAGTGACTTATCAAACACCCACTGTCCAGGTACCAAACATTAGTTTCATGGGTCTTTAAGGCAGTATAAACAACAAATGCTTCATGATCAGATTTTCTAACCCATATGGCCTTAGTATTTGGTTTAGCAAGAACATATTGTCTCTGTAGTGCAGTAGTTATATAATACCTAGTAAATCGAGGCCTATAACTTGTAGTCTAAGGATATCCATACAATCTATAGCAAAAGGGCCTAATGTGTCAAGATTTACCACAATAATGGCATGTAGAAGAATGAGATTTTGACATTTTACCTGCAGTAGCATGAGGAATCGAAGCAGGAACAAACTTGGTAATACCTTGAATGTTGGAAGATGAAGCTCCATCAGTGTAACGAAGACCAAATTTGACCGTGTTCATCCTCTGGGCCTTCGAGATTTCATCCAGCTTTTGAGAACCTGCATTCATCTTCTCAACCGAATGGTTAATAGCATCAAGTTTTTCTTCAAGAGATTTAACATAAGCACTAAGTTCAGTTTTTGCCACTTCCGATTCATGTAGATCTTTCTGACATTTTTCAAGTTCAACACGAAGAGAGTCTGTTTTAGATTTTGCTTTAGTCATCTCAAGTTCAATAACTCCTCATTCTTTAACAGAAACTTTGAGCGTGATTTTCAATTCAGACCTAGATTTTTTTAGCCCATCATACATGTCAGCCAGATCATTGTTAGCATTATTAACCTTTTTATAAAGAGCACAAATAGTCTCAACCTCTTCACCAGCTTAATCATCATCAGACTCAGGATTAGTGTCAACAATAGAACAATAAGCACTATTAACAATAGCAGGAAAGGTAGTAAAATTATTAAAATTGTCATGCTCATACTCATCCTCACTAGAATAAGAAGAATCAGTGTCATCCCATGTCACTTTGAAAGCTTTAATTTTCTTGTCTTTGTATCTAGTGTCATTTTTACTAGGACAATCCTTAGCAATGTTCTCCATTCCATGGCACTCATAACACCTCACTTTCTTTGCTTGAGTGTTCCTGTCATGTTACCTATCAGTATAGTTTTTCAAAGCTTTTAGTCACATGCATGTTAAATTGAATATTTTTAAAATTGCATGTTTACCTTAGCAGGATGATGAATGCTATAATGTTGATACTTGGACAGAATGCATTGATGCTAGATCATATGTTATTATTTATGATAAATTGTTTGATATTTTTAATCGAAAGATGACGTCATAAACACCCAAATCGGCTTGACCGATCGATCATCCAAAGGACCGATCCATTGGCCGAGAACCGATCGATCGACCAGACGGCCGATCCATCGGTCTGAACATAATGGATACAAAAACTATTTCATTGTTGGTTGAACCCCTTCCACCACTCTCTTCTATTCCTGCACCTTCTTCACTGGAAACACCACCTGATTTAAAATTGAAACCACTGCCTAAAACGTTAACATATGTTTTTCTAGGCTCGTATATCTCTCTTCCTGTTGTAATCTCTTCTTCCCTTCCGAGTGATCAGGAAAGTAAACTTCTAGAGGTTCTGAAACTCCATAGGAAAGCCATGGGATGGTTAGTGGTCGATCTGAAAAGTATCGACCCTTCGATTTGCATGCATAAGATTCATCTCGATGATGAATCCAAAACCATTAGGGAGATGCACCGCCGCCTCAACCCAAATATGAAAGAGGTGGTGAAGAAAGAGAGTAAAACTTCTTTATGTAGGTATTATTTACCCAATTTCTAATAGCCAGTGGTCAGCCCAACACAAGTAGTTCCTAAGAAGTTAGGCTTAGTAGTTGTAGAAAATGAGAATGGTGAGCAGATCCCATTGCGCCAGACTATGAAATGGCGTGTTTGCATAGATTATAGGAAACTAAATGTCTTGACTAGGAAAGATTATTTTTTCTTAAATTTTATTGATCAAATTTTAGAAAGGCTTTCTGGTCAGAGTTATTTTTGTTTCCTATATGGATATTCAAGTTATAACCAGGTTGCAGTTGATCCTCAAGATTAAGAAAAGACCACTTTCACATGCCCTTTTGGTAGTTTCGTATACCGTAAGATGCATTTCGGTCTTTGTAATGCACCGACGAGTTTTCAAAGGTGCATGATGGCCATCTTCTATGATATGATTGATAAATTTCTGTGTTTGGAAATTCCTTTGAATCTTGTTTTATCATCGATTCATCAAAGCCTTTTCTAAAATTTCATGACCCTTGTGTGAATTGTTAGCCAAGGATGTCCCTTTTGTCTTCGCTGATGCATGTTTGACTGCTTTTAAGACCATCAGTGATTTATTATCAACTACACCGATAGTTCATACACCTGATTATTCTTTACCTTTTGGACTAATGTTCGATGCTTCTGATTATGCCATAGGAGCTGTTTTAGGACAACGTGTAAATAAAATTCAACATGTGATCTATTATGCTAGTAAAAATCTCTCTGAATCTCAATGAAACTACATTACTGCTGAAAAATAATTATTAGCAGTAATATTCGCATTGAAAAAGTTCAGGTCCTAGCTCTTAGGTTCTAAAATCCTTATTTATACTGATCAAGCCGCTCTGTGATATCTTTTAGCTAAAAAGGGTGGCAAACCTAGACTGATTCGATGGATCTTGCGTTTGTAAGAATTTGATCTTGAGATTAGGGATAAGAATTGTTCAGAGAAAGCAGTTGCTGATCATTTGTCCCGACTTCTTTTGGAACATATCTTTGCCAAGACTCCTGTCAGTGCTTCTTTTCTAGACGAACACCTCTTTCAGGTGACTCGTATTTCACAACCTTGGCAAGCACATATAACTAATTATCTTTGATATCTGGGGTATCGATTTCATGGATCCTTTTCCACCTTTTTTTGGTTTTCAGTATATCCTTGTAGCAGTTGACTATGTTTCTAAATGGGCAGAAGCTATAGTAACCAAGTTGAATGATCACAGAGTTGTGATAAAATTTCTTTAAAGTAACATTTTTTCTCAATTTGGTTGTCCTCGTGTGATTATTAGTGATGGTGGTTCTCATTTTACTAATCAGAACTTTGCATCCATTCTTATAAAGTACTCAATCACACGTAAGGTAGCCACCCCTTATCATCCTCAGATTAGTGGCCAAGCAGAGCTCTCGAATAGGAAAATAAAACGTATCCTTGAGAAAACTATTCGCATTGATTACACAAATAGAGGCATTAAGCTAGATGATGCACTTTGGGCTTATAGGCCCGCTTATAAAACACCTATTGGTGTGTCCCCATATTAGATAGTGTTCGGTAAGCCTTACCATTTGCCAGTTAAATTAGAATAACGTGCTATGTAGGACATCAAAAAGCTCAATACCAACACAAATGTTGTCACTGTACATAGGAAACTTAGTTTATGTGAACTTGAGAAAACTCACAATGAAGTATATTTGAATTCCATGATTTATAGCCTTTCATAATAAACATATTTTGCGGAGGACATTTGCTGAAGGACAGAAAGTTTGGCTCCTTAATGCTAAATTGCATCTTTTCCTAGAAAAAGTACATTCTAGATGGACTGGCCCTTTTATCATAAATAGAGTTTTTCCACATGGCGCAATAGAAGTTGGAAATCCACACAGAAATGACATTTTCACTGCTAATGGGCGTAGATTAAAACATTATGTGGAGGACATTGCTCACGACGATGTGATTGAGTCCGTCGAACTGACGAATCCGTGCTATCACTAACCCTTTTGTGGACGTCTAGCGAAAGACGTAAAATTACGAGTTTTTTGGGTGTCAACCCATTTTCAGGAATTTTTTGAAGCTTTTAGGACTTTCCCTTAGTTTTTAAGATTTTCCCTAGATTTTAAGGAATTATTTCTCCTTTTTTTAGAATTAATTAAAATTAAAATGTGAAAATACTCCTGCCTAATTACTCGACCGCCTCATTGTGCACAGATCGATCGTTGTTCATTGTCTTCCCCTCTCTCTCGTTCGCGCGCCCGATGCCCGATTGCCGGCCTTCCTCCGTCGTTACCGCATGCGTCGCCACCCCCCAACCCATCAAACAACCAACTAGACGACCACAGATGGTGGAGGGGACGACCACAGATGGTGGAGGGGACGACCAGTTATATGGAGGATGAATATTTTGGTACTTTGCATGGATGATTTGATGTGTTTAAATGCTTTCATGTACATGTTAAATATCATGTGGATGAATGGTTGTACAAGATCCTCAGTCCTTAAATACAAAGGAGACTCTCCAGAAATTTTTATTGATTTTTATGCATTTTTGCTATTCTTGATATATTTTCCATGCTATTTTATTCGATCTTTTGGAAATGTTCTTTTCTGTTAGGTTTTCCTTTGGAAATCACTCAGGAGTGACTATTTCTTTGAATAAATGATATATCTCTCAGAGCCTTATTTTTATTTCTTATTATATGTCTCTCATATGTCACAATGATTTTATTGTTTTATTATTTTCTTATTCATCTAGAGACATGAATTTCTTCTGTGGCATCATATACTTATTGTGGGCGGTGTGATGAGTGAAAGGCTTGAGATAATTATTTATGACTCTACATTATGGTTATTTCTACCCTATTTTTATTTGTTTTATTTTATGACTTAGTGTAATTGGGGAGAATTACATTTATGTTGGGGGGTTGAATTTTAGGAATTTAATGCTTATTTTTTTAGATAACCAATATTATACATCCCTTGAAATATGTCAAAAAGATTAAAATTACGATATGATTTGACAAAAATGCATGCTTTTGAAATTTATTTTCTAAATTATTCTGATACTTGTATGTCATATAAGGCATAATAAATTTTTGCTATGCATAACATTATTTGGATACTTTAACACTTTTATCATGATTTAAGGATGACTTGACATATCCTAATACACATGTTCACTTTCACATGTTGAGGAGTTGAGATTAGATTCTAAGCATGATACTATGATAGATTTTTAGTTCTATGTCATGTCACAGAAAATACATAAACATATGCAATTATTTGTATATATATTTATATAAAAGAAAAAAAAAGATTTTCAAATTAGTAACCTGGTAAGGTGCCTAACAAGGCGTGTTGTTCACGGAAAATAATTGAAAGTCCTGAAAAATTAATGACTAGTTATGATTTGTTGCATTCATGTTTTGAGCATTAGAGTCTGAAGGGTGTTATACACCAAGTTCCCTAAAGCCATCTAGTTTGGGAGTCACTGGCTTGAACCTCGTTACATGGACCTTGAAGAAAGCTTAACCTCATTACATGGACCTTGAAGAAAGCTTAATAGATCATAACATTGCACATGTCATAAAAAATAAAATAAAATAAAATATATAAAAAATAAAAACAGAGATTGTTATATGATAAGTGGAAAATATGTGCTTGGTTATGATTGTGATCTTGAATAGTTGAAATATTTGGATATAATGTATACTCTGAAGCATGTGGAACTTAATTCATACAGAAGAGTATTAAAGTTGTTTTTAATCATGAGTAAATATGTTAACGTGTTCGAAATATGTTATGACATGTTTTGACTTATTATATTTTTATGAGTCTATTAGTTGAAGGGTTTATTCTTTGATAGTATTTCTATTCATGCATTAGAGTTAATGAGTATTATGATTGATTTATAATGGCATATTCGAGGGAATGTATAGATGTTTGTGGGAGTCAACCCTGAAAACCGTCAGAAGACTGTAACTCCTCCACTGGGGTAAGCCAGGGGTTTAAAGGCTTGTTGCACATGCTAAGTACAACTGTGAGACCTACAAAATTGGTTAGTTAGATTTACTTCTTTCATTTTATTTTTGCTTTGCTCGAGCACTAGCAAAGTGTAACTTGAGGGTGTGATAAGTCCCTAAATATTAATAATTCAACCCTTTAATTTATTTTTGTTAGCCCGATAGTGTTTGTATTTGATAGTTTGTTACTGGATTTCAGGTTTAGAGAAGATTCAAGATAGCAAATGCTGAAAAAGGTTAACATTCCTATACTTGCTGAAAATATGTGACCACACAGTCACTATGACAAGAAGTCGCCAAAATCCGCAGAAAACTCTTAAATTCTTGAAACTTGGAGAACTTCTAGAAGACATGGAGATGAACAACTTTAATGCTGGAAGCTTCATCAAATTCCATATAGAAGTTTGAGAATTATCAAGACGAAGTATGCTAAAAAATTCCAGCCTGGACCATCAATCGGTCTCCTGCACGATTGATCGGCTAACAGTAACGATGGATCAGTCATATGGATGATCGATCAGTCGGGTGAAAGTCCAAGTTTTAGAAATATTAGAAATTGAGTCCTTATTGAATAGCACTTGTTTTGGCCGAGTATCTCTGTAAGAACCCGTTCCTCCAACCCGGTCCAACCGCGTTAGGTCGAAGGTCTGGCCTGTTTGGCCTTGTTTCATGATCGGCTTCATCGCGGAGACCCCAAGGGTAATTTGGTAAATTAGATTGATTAGCAATAGGCATATTCGCATTAGCAGAATTTTTCCATGAAAAATTCGGATGCTCCCTCCAACCAGGATTGTAAGTATTTGCATAAGGATCAAATCTAGGTCTCGGGTTATAAGCATTCATAAAATTAGCTTGTTCTTGCACATATTCAGGAAATTCACTACCAGAAGGACATGAATCAAACCTATGACCAACAATATTGCAAATTGAACAAACCTCAACTGGTTTGGCGTGTGTGGACATCATCGCGTCCATCTTCTTGTTGAGGGCTGCGATCTGCCTTGCCATATCATCGTTCTGGTTAAGCTCATAGATGCCTCTCGCCTTATTCCTCGCGTGTCTCTTTGCTGCGAGTTTGATCCTAGCATCTCATAAATTTCGTATGCCTTTGGTGGTGTCCTTTTGAACATCGCTCTACCTGCCGCATTATCTGTCATAGTCTGACAAGAAAGATTTAGTCCATCATAAAAATATTGCAATTGATTTTCTAAAGAATAATTATGATGTGGACATTGCATCAAAAGCATCTTAAATCTATCCCATGCATCATGAAATGGTTCTCCATCAGATTGCTGAAAATTTGGAATTTGCCTTCTCAAGTTAGTAGTCATGGCATTTGAATAAAATTTACTAACAAACTTGTTATAAATTGCATCCCAAGTAGTAAGTGATCCAGGAGGCAACGACATCAACCATCTCTTCGCTTTATCCTTCAAGGTGTAAGGAAAACATCGCATCCTCAGTTGATCTTCAGTAATGCCACCTAGAGGAAAAGTCTGAAGTGTAGCATAATAATCTTTAACAAACGTTAGTGCATCTTCATAAGGTAAACCATTAAATTTAGGAAGCATAGAAAAATGTAGATTTTTAAGTTCATAATTCCTTGCCTCAGCAGGTAATGCGATGCATGAAGGTGAGGTAGAAATAGTAGGCCTCGCGTACTCCTCCAAAGGACGTAAATTGTTATTAAGCGCCATCTCCTCTTGTTCCGCCACGTGAACTCCTAGATCTGATGTGGACATGCTGTCTTTGTTAGATCTTTTCTTCCAACCAATTTGATCTACTTTATCGTTCAAGGGCAACAACTTTTCTTTCCGTGATCGGCGACCTTGCATTCACTACTAATAAGCTCTAATCAAATCCCTGGCAACGGCGCCAAAAACTTGATGAATAAATTTTATGTCTCGCAAGTATACGAATCGGTGCAATCAGTATAGTAGCAAGACGAGTATCGTACCCACGGAGATTTGTAGAGACTATTAGAGTAAAACGCTAAAGAACAGAAAAGAAAGAAAATAAGGAAGGGAAAATAAGAGATATGAAGTCTTGAGAATGGAAGATCTAATAACGAAATAAGAAAATGATGGAAATATGATGGATGAATACTAAGGTTCCGATTTCACCATAACATCCTCATTCTATGCATTGAATCAATAAAGATTTCAGTTTAATTCCAAGGGCTCGTTCTTCCGATATGATGATCCGTTCGATCGCGGTCTTCACCAAGTACCCCCAATTAACCCTAGTTAATGAACCCATAACTAAGTGTTAACCAAGAATCCATTACGCTCTGAAGAACAATTAAGAACCAAGAAGTGTCTTTGCTTGAACCCGGCCTCGACTAAATCTCATTCATTCATAGATCCTGCAAGATTAGAGAATGAACCCTCGCCCAATCTCACATAAAACAATCTATCATACTTTTATTGGCAAGATAAAGATATTTAAGATCTCAGTTATAATAATGAATGAAACAAGAAATATAAACTGATTAAATAAATATGATCCAATAACATTGAATGATTCAGTTAGGGCTACATCGGTACCTCAGAAAAGAAACTAGCCACTCATGTTCATCATGAACACGACAAAAGTTTTCAAAGAAAAATAAAGAAAGAAAGACGAAAAAAACAAAACCCTAACGCAGCTTCCTCTCCTCCGGATGCTCCAGAAAAGTCCTCCAAAAGCCCCCTTTGATAACCCTAAGTATCCTATTTATAGGCCTAAACTCGGGTTAGATCCGGCTCATTATACGCTCCCTGCTGATCTGGCGGTCGACCGTGAGATCTCACGGTCGACAGTCAACTGTACAAAATAATTCGGAAGAGCGACGGTCGATCTTCGACCCTGCGAAGAATTGTCTTCAACAGAGGCTGACGATCGATGCCACGGTCGACCGTGGGAAGTTTTGCATGTGACGGTCGATGCGACGGTCGTTCGGGGGAATTTTTGAGCGCGACGGTCGACCGTGAGATCTGACGGTCGACCGTCACTATTCATTCAGCCTGCGCACTGTTACGAAAAATGTTGTAACTTTCTGTGAAAAACTCGGAATCACGAACCGTAAAATTCTCCAGAATCTAGACTTCAAGAACTTTCCAATCATATATGGCACATCATCTGGTTCTTCATGAGAAAGTACAGTTTAATCGTTCAAGTTGATCCATGTAATCTTTTCAGCTTCTTTGCTCCTTTTTCCTGCATTTTCCACACAACTATGTGAAGCAACATATAGATATAAAAATAGTAATAAAGATGTTGATTAAGGATAATAATCTAGCAATTGAGATGGTTATAAGACTATTCAGATTGCACTTTCATGCACTCATCACACCCCCCAACCAGCTTATCGCTAGTTTCTAGCAATTTTAAGCGCATAAAATCTTAAGCACACCAACGGTCTAAGGTTGTAGACATGCATAAATAGAGTTCTACCTTGTCAAGTCAATAGTGTTGTACACCGTACAGAGCACAAAAACTTCTTATACTCATACACGTACTACCAACATATGAAATCAACTTCTACACTTCAAACATGCTAATCACCATCCAGAAGAACACATGTGACGTGAGAAATAAATGTTACGTACAGAAGTAACTTCTACCCACCATTAGTCCAAACACACTACTATCTTCATAACCAATCATCCAACCCTCGCACTTTAAGTACAACATGCTCTTTTTCTTCTTTTTTTTCTCTTTTCCTTTCAACTATCAGACATTTTGCCTGTTTACACGAGCACTCTCCGCTTCATGAGGCGCAGAGACCCGGTTACTTAACAGAACACTGAGTAGATTTTTTTTAGCTATTAGTGATTCTATCTTTTTACGCGAGCTCCCCGCTTCCTGAGGCAAGAACACCCGGTTACTCAGCAGATCACCTGATAGGAGTTTAGGCACAGCTTAATCAAGCTCCATAACTTTTTCTCTTTTTTTTTTCTCTGCATGCAATACTCAACACTAGCTAATGCTGAAATCATGGTCTAGATTGACAATAGCATGCTCATTCCTTTGGTGGGTATAATTACCACTGCACCAAACGTGTTCGTGTGTGACTCACATAATGTTCTACTTTCAGGTTATCACACATGCAATCAATGTATAGGCCAATCCATATGAATACAGCATGTATAATACGCATAAAAATTTCAACTCATATACAATTTAACACTATTATACCCACAAGGTAGTATTAATAAGGTCATGAATGTCTACACCCCCAAACCTAAAATTAACATTGTCCTCAATGTGTGCATCGTAAACAATAACATACGTAGGAGGTGGCTATCCAAATTTCCCTAGAAAGAAGAGATAAGATAATGTAAATAAGAAAGAGGCCACCTGATAGAGTAAGCGAACATCTCCTCAAGGATCCTCAGGGTGGCTGAAAACCTAAAAGACAAACAAAAGAGAAAACATAAAACTAAAAACTGAAACTTAATATAGGTTTCCTTGGTGGGTTGCCTCCCACTCAGCGCTTTATTTAACGTCTAGGCAAGACGTAGTGCAAAGCCTTATGGTTCATCCCGGTTTGTATGGCTATAATGCTTCAAGCGGTGCGAAGACCTCCTTTGCTATCGCATAACTGTGGAAGTCATCCTTCACCATTGCCAAATCCGCTTTCAATGTAGTCTTCACTTGCTCCTGCTTGAAATTAGAGAACACCAATGAATCTGCAACATCTATTGAGAAGCAATCAAAAGAGTTTGAAAGACATGACATAGACTCAAACACTTTAAATTCAACCGTTTCACCTAAAACTGTCATGCCGAGCTTACCATCCTTCACATTAATCATAGTATCAGCTGTAGCCATAAATGGACGACCCAACAAAATAGGTAATTTTCTATCATTCAATGGTGCATCATCCATATCCAATATCACAAAATCAGCAGGGATAATTAACCTATCAAATTGTACTAAGATGTCTTCTACAATGCCTAATGGATATTTAATTGAACGATCTGCAAGTTGTAGAGACATAGTAGAAGGTCTTAATTTACCAACACCTAGCTGAAGGAAAACAGAGTAAAGCATCAAATTAACACTAGCTCCTAAATCAAGCATTGCCTCCCCTATTTTTGTATCACCAACAGTAATATTAATATTAAAACTCCCTGGATCTTTAAGCTTGGGTGGAAGTTTCCTTTGTAACACCGCGCTTGCTATCTCTGAAACCATCACCTTTTCATGAGGTTCATACTTACGTTTAGAAGTACGTAGTTCCTTGAAGAACTTTGGAAAGGCTGGCATTTTCCTAATCACATCAAGCAATGGTAAGTTCACATTAACCTTAGATAGAATATCATAAATTTCAGAATATGACTTATCCATTTGGGCTTTCTTCAAGCGGCCTGGAAAAGGAATTGGCGGCACATATGGTGGAGGTGTGTTGTGACGAACCTCCAAATTTGAAATTGCTCTTTCTTCATGATCAAACGCTGATGTGGCCGACGGTGGCCTCTTCGAGGGCTCTTCCGATGCTGCAACATTCTTCAATTCTACATCATGTCGAGCAATGGCCGAATCTTGTTGTTCCATCCTTGAGTCTATTTTCTGGATAAAAGCTAACATAGTCGCTTCCAAACACGACTTAACAGGTTGGTTAGATTGATTAGCACTAGGCATATTCGCATTAGCAGTATTTTTCCATGAAAAATTCGGATGCTCCCTCCAACTAGGATTGTAAGTATTTGCATAAGGATCAAATCTAGGTCTCGGGTTATAAGCATTCATCAAATTGGCTTGTTCTTGCACATATTCAGGAAATTCACTACCAGAAGGACATGAATCAAACCTATGACCAACAATATTGCAAATTGAACAAACCTCAACTGGTTTGGAGTGTGTGGACATCATCACGTCCATCTTCTTGTTGAGGGTAGCGATCTGCCTTGCCATATCGTCGTTCTGGTTAAGCTCATAGATGCCTCTCGCCTTATTCCTCGTGTCTCTTTGCTGCGAGTTTGATCCTAGCATCTCATAAATTTCGTATGCCTCTGGTGGTGTCCTTTTGAACATCGCTCCACCTGCTGCATTATCTGCCATAGTCTAACAAGAAAGATTTAGTCCATCATAAAAATATTGCATCTGATTTTCTAAAGAATAATTATGATGTGGACATTGCATCAAAAGCATCTTAAATCTATCCCATGCATCATGAAATGGTTCTCCATCAGATTGCTGAAAATTTGGAATTTGCCTTCTCAAGTTAGTAGTCATGGCATTTGAATAAAATTTACTAACAAACTTGTTATAAATTGCATCCCAAGTAGTAAGTGATCCAGGAGGCAACGACATCAACCATCTCTTCGCTTTATCCTTCAAGGTGTAAGGAAAACATCGCATCCTCAGTTGATCTTCAGTAATGCCACCTAGAAGAAAAGTCTGAAGTGTAGCATAATAATCTTTAACAAACGTTAGTGCATCTTCATAAGGTAAACCATTAAATTTAGGAAGCATAGAAAAATGTAGATTTTTAAGTTCATAATTCCTTGCCTCAGCAGGTAATGCGATGCACGAAGGTGAGGTAGAAATAGTAGGCCTCGCGTACTCCTCCAAAGGACGTAAATTGTTATTAAGCGCCATCTCCTCTTGTTCCTCCACGTGAACTCCTAGATCTGATGTGGACATGCTGTCTTTGTTAGATCTTTTCTTCCAACCAATTTGATCTACTTTATCGTTCAAGGGCAACAACTTTTCTTTCCGTGATCGGCGACCTTGCATTCACTACTAATAAGCTCTAATCAAATCCCTGGCAACGGCGCCAAAAACTTGATGAATAAATTTTATGTCTCGCAAGTATACGAATCGGTGCAATCAGTATAGTAGCAAGACGAGTATCGTACCCACGGAGATTTGTAGAGATTATTGGAGTAAAACGCTAAAGAACAGAAAAGAAAGAAAATAAGGAAGGGAAAATAAGAGATATGAAGTCTTGAGAATGGAAGATCTAATAACGAAATAAGAAAATGATGGAAATATGATGGATGAATACTAAGGTTCCGATTTCACCATAACATCCTCATTCTATGCATTGAATCAATAAAGATTTCAGTTTAATTCCAAGGGCTCGTTCTTCCGATATGATGATCCGTTCGATCGCGGTCTTCACCAAGTACCCCCAATTAACCCTAGTTAATGAACCCATAACTAAGTTTTAACCAAGAATCCATTACGCTCTGAAGAACAATTAAGAACCAAGAAGTATCTTAGCTTGAACCCGGCCTCGACTAAATATCATTCTTTCATAGATCCTGCAAGATTAGGGAATGAACCCTCGCCCAATCTCACATAAAATAGTCTATGATACTTTTATTGGCCAGATAAAGATATTTAAGATCTCAGTTATAATAATGAATGAAACAAGAAATATAAACTGATTAAATAAATATGATCTAATAACATAGAATGATTCAGTTAGGGCTACATCGGTACCTTAGAAAAGAAACTAGCCACTTATG
Organism: Narthecium ossifragum; assembly: GCA_963920575.1. Lineage (NCBI taxonomy): Eukaryota > Viridiplantae > Streptophyta > Magnoliopsida > Dioscoreales > Nartheciaceae > Narthecium > Narthecium ossifragum. The sequence continues at coordinate 20,329,979 of OY986964.1, read as the reverse complement.
TTCATCATGAAGACGACAAAAGTGTTCAAAGAAAAATAAAGAAAGAAAGACGAAGAAAACAAACCCTAACGCGGCTTCCTCTCCTCCAGATGCTCCAGAAAAGTCCTCCAAAAGCCCCCCTTTGATAACCCTAAGTATCCTATTTATAGGCCTAAACTCGTGTTAGATCCGGCTCATTATACGCTTCCTGCTGATCTGGCAGTCAACCGTGAGATCTCACGGTCGACCGTCAACTGTACAAAATAATTCGGAAGAGCGACGGTCGATCTTCGCATCGACCCTGCGAAGAATTTTCTTTAACAGAGGCTGACGGTCGATGCCACGGATGATGCCACGGTCGACCGTGGGAAGTTTTGTATGTGACGGTCGATGCGACGGTCGTTCGGGGAAATTTTTGAGCGCGACGGTCGACCGTGAGATCTGACGGTCGACCGTCACTATTCATTCAGCATGCGCACTGTTACAAAAAATGTTGTAACTTTCCGCGGAAAATTCGGAATCACGAACCGTAAAATTCTCCAGAATCTAGACTTCAAGAGCTTTCCAACCATATATGGCACATCATGTGTTTATTCATGAGAAAGTACAGTTTAATCGTTCAAGTTGATCCATGTAATCTTTTCAGCTTCATTGCTCCTTTTTCCTGCATTTTCCACACAACTATGTGAAGCTACATATAGATATAAAAATAGTAATAAAGATGTTGATTAAGTATAATAATCTAGCAATTGAGATGGTTATAAGACTATTCAGAGTGCACTTTCATGCACTCATCATCGGGCGCGACAGCTTGTCTTTAGGACAGCTGTCAGCCTTATGACGATAGATCGGTCCGTGGGATGATCGATCGATCCCTAGACGATCAATTGGTCTGTGGGCCGATCTATCGGGCTCGATCTCGGCACCGCCTGTGACGTGTCTGGATAAGGACACTGAACCGACGTTGGACGATCGATCGGTCCTGGGAACGATGGATCAACCAGTGGGACGATCAATATGTCGAGAGCTTATAAGAACCCGTGAAAGAACTGTTTTTTCGTTTCTTCTCTTCTCTTAGCCAGAGCTTGGATTCACGATGGGAGGATGTTCCAGAGGCTTGAGGATGTCTGTAGAAAGGGGAGGAGCAGATCCATAACTCTCTTGCACGGATTAATTGTTGATTTGCGTAGTTACGTAGGATTCTAGCCTTTTAGCTTTGTCTTGTGTTCTTAGTTAATTAGTTACTTATTTACTTGATTACTCTATGCTAGATGGTTACCCTAGGGATGATTTACATATGTTTGAAGCTTAGATGGATTTTGGTTTGATTTGAATTGGATTAAAGTGAGCTTTTCATTAGTTGGTTTTCAGATTTTAAGTTCTAATTAGAATAGCGATGTTTAAGCTTTATTAGATAACTGTACGTGTATGATCACAGTTGATGGTGTACATGGAAGTTGTACATCTCTGAGTTAGCTTTCATCAGAATCATAGTCCCTAGTCATCGGGTTCCGCGATGGGTGACCACAGCTGGAACCCTGTAACACTAGGTCTATCCAGGATGGGCCCAGTCCGTTGGGGTGACCATGGTTGGATATGCCTAGAGACACCGGTGAAGGGTTATGGGACCCTTGCAGCACACTCGAGTCTGGCTTGAGGGCGACACTGTTGCATTTCCCGCTTCCTTCTATGTGACGTAGTGTAGAGCCCTACTGAGCTTAGTGCTCACACCTACCCGGGCTGCGTTTTGTAGGTGCAGGCGTCAGTTCTTCTTCTGTGGCCCCTACCGGGCAGTTGGTCGGCGGTGCCTGGTGGACTTTGAGAGGTGGTGGTCGTTTACTGCTTTTACCCTGTGTTAGATAGTCTCCTAGGGGAGTAATGTTGTATTTGAATCTTCCCCTCTCCGAGGATATGTATATTAAATTCACTTGGGTTTGTAATCTGTGGTTCGAGGCTTATTAAATTATTGTTTCTAAATTGAGGGTGTTTTGTGATAAACTGTTAGGGAGACCAATCGGTTAGAGGGAACCCTCGCCAGCTTTGTTTTCCGCGTTTCGTTAGGTTCCGGTTCGCGTCGCCCGACCCGGTTGGGCTTTCGCGGGTCTGGGCGCGACAACGCGGCTCTATGGTAAAGGCAATATGGGCCCCCCTACTATCCCTCCAGAGTTTTGGTATGAGTGGTTAGCTCATGGATCCTGAACCTTCAATTGGTATCAGAGTCTCGTCTCTATATTCGAGGTTTAACGACCCTAGAGGATCTTAGGTATAGATGGAAAACCTACAAGGACAATCTACAAATAGGCCTCCCTACTTTGATGGAGAAAATTACAATTATTGGAAGACTAGGATGAAAATTTTTATCCAATCCTTAGACTATGAAGCTTGGCGTACCATTGAGGATGGACCTTTCATTCCTACTAAAACTCATGAAGAAAGGGATGTACCAAAGCTTAAGAGTGAGTACACTCCATCCGAAATGAAGAAATTGGAAATCAATGCTAAAGCCAAATGCTTTCTTATTTTTGCATTGAGCCATAATGAATTTAGTAGAATTTCAAGTTGTAAATCAGCCAATGAAATATGGGAGAAGCTTGAAATTACATATGAGGGAACCAATAGAGTTAAGGAAACTAGAATAAGTATGCTTGTTCATGACTATGAATTGTTTAGCATGAAGGAAAATGAGCCTATTAGTGAAATGTTTACACGCTTTAATGATATTTTAAATGTACTTCAAGCTCTTGGCAAATCTTATGCTAATGATGAAATTGTGAGAAAGAAACTTAGGTGTCTACCTAAAGCATGGGATCCCAAGGTGACGGCGATTGAAGAAGCCAAAGACCTTTCCAAGTTATCACTAGACGAGCTCATGGGCTCACTCATGACCTATGAGATGAGCTTGAAGAAGAGCAACAATAAAGGAGAGAAGAAAGAAAAATCAGTTGCATTCAAGTCATCATACCAAGAATAATCAAGTTCTAGCGATGATGAATCGGATTCAAGTGATGAGGAATTGACATCAATTACAAGAAAAATCAAAAGGATGCTCAGTCAAGGAGGAAAGAATAATTTCAAGAAAAAAACCTCCGAAGGTGAAAAATCAAACTCTACCTCATCTAATTCATATAACATTATATGTTATGAGTGTAGAAATCCGGGTCACTATAAGCCCGATTGCTCTCAACTCAAGAAGTCAACCACGAAGGGTTTCAAGAAAAAGAGAGGCATGATGGCAACTTGGAGTGAAAGCGATAAGTATTCCTCCTCCGATGAAAAAGAACAAGAAAAAGCAAATATTTGTCTAATGGCAATCGGGGATGAGGAAGAAGATCATGAGGTAAATGATGAGCTTGCTTTTGATGAACTTTTTGAAGCTTATCATTCCTTAGCTAAAGATTTCAAGTTCCTTAAAAAGAAATATTATGCTTCATGTAAGGACTTGAAGAAGCTAGAACAAGAAAAACTAGATGCCATGCATAAGATTGACTTATTGGAAAATGAAAACAAATGCATGATGAGTAAGACATCTAGTGATGATCATGCCTTACTTAGAAAAGAACTTGAAAATTGCAAATGTGAGCATGATATTTTACAAAATAACTCACGTAACTTACAAAAGGAAATCATTGTTTTGAGAGAATCAAAAAGGGATCTCACCCTTGAAAATAATGATTTGAAAATTACTCTTTCTAAGTTTATGAAGAGTAAGATCATACTTAATGAGATCCTTGATAGCCAACATAGCACATTAAACAAAAATGGAATTGGCTATAATCCTAGGAAGATGAACAATCTTAAAAAGACAAGCTTTGTTAAAGCATCATCTCATCCTCCTAAATTTGCAAATATACCTACTTGTCACTATTATTGTAAAAAGGGACATATTGCTCCGAATTGCTATTTAATGAAGAATGCAAGTGCTAACATGTTTTGGATTCCAAAGCATTCATCTTATATGCATATTTCAAGAACTAATGATAGTGGACCCAAAACGATTTGGGTACCAAAAATCAAGACATGATTTGTGTTAGGGATGCTTGAGATCCATTTATCAAGACAAATTCAAAAGTAAAAGGTGATATCTAGATGGTGGATACTAAAGGCATATGGTGAGGATAAGAAAATGTGTCCAAGAAAAAGAGGTCATCTAAATAGTCATCAAATGATCCCTCCAATGGTATGAAGTCTTGTTCCTCAAATTTCATTTGGTATTTCAAAATAGTTATAGTGAACTTTATTCTATGATTTATTTTCCTTATGAAGACTTTTTGATTTAAAAATGAATCCTTGAAAAGATTTAATCTTGACTAAAATCTTGTATCTTGATTGATTTTAAAAGAGGTCATATGGTCATATTTTGCATTACAATGCTTACTGATTTGAAATGAACTTTAATCATCTCTTATGAGATATTGTGACTTGTATGCACCATAAGCCTCAAATTCTTAAATTGGTTTCATGTAATAGAAAAGAGGTATGTGAGTTCTTAAAAACTCATCTTCACACACATACACTCATGTGCCATATTTTTGATTAAATGCATTAATTCCTAGAAAAATGACTTGGTCCAGCTCAAAATATTAAATTACATGTGTATGCAAATTTTCATGAGATTTTGATTCAAAAATCATTTTAAATTAAATTTCAAAATTCATTTTCTGGGAGTAACGGTCGACTGTGAGTTTACTTGGATCGACCGTGACTACATATTTTGTTTTATAAAAATTTTTCTTTCATCGCATCTCACCTTAATGATCCAATTTTTTTTTCTCTTGCCCCTTCCCCACTTTTTAATGATGTCATAGGGGGAGAAAAGGTTATGTGATGATGATGCATAATGTTATATTTTTACCCCTTAATATTTAGTCTCCTGTGCTTATTTGGTACCTAAATACACTCATTATTCCTATAGTTTGATTTAGGATGCAATTGAAGTCCTTATGTTCGAAAAGAAGCTAAAAAGAGTATATGGATCAACTTTAAAGATTAAACTGGATCTGCTCATGAAGAACCAGATGATGTGCCATATATCGTTGGAAAGCTCTTGAAGTTTAGTTTCTGGAGAATTTTATGGTTCGTGATTCTGAGTTTTCTAGAGAAAGTTACGGCAATTTTAGGACCAATGGTGCAGTCTGGATGGCAAAACAATAAATACTCAGGAACGAAAGATCGATCCGTCTCCCTAGTAGGATCGATCCGTCTACGCGCAGACCTGACAGAACACATATTTTTCAGATGATCTCAGTAGGATCGGTCCAACTATCCATCCTACTGAGCAGGATCAATCCTACACCCCTGGAAGGATCGATCCGACTCAGGCGTTGCCAGAATTTGAAGATTTTGATGCAAAGGATCGATCCTACACCCCTAGAAGGATCGATCCTACTTTCCCAGTGGAGAAAATCAACGGTTCATATCTAATCCGAGGATGGAAACACTTAAGGCTATAAATAGGTGTCTTTCTAGGGTTTGAGCGGGGATTGGCTGGACACTTTTGGCTGCTACTTTCTACTCTTTTATATTTTTTCCTAGGTTTTCTCTAACTTTATGGAATCTTTTGGAGGATTCTTCTTGATGGCCTTGCGTGGCTAGATCTTGATTCTTGGGTCAAGGAAACTGAAACCTCGGAATCAATAAAACTGTGCGATCTAATCTATTTTTATTGTTCAGTTTATACTTGAGTATTGAATGTTATTCGGTGATTATATTCATGATTGTCTTGTCTAATTGCTAGGAGGCCTACTAGTATATTATCCATCGCAATCTACTATTAGGTTGGATATCAAATCTGTAATTGTTTGATTCCTCTAATCTGCGAGGCAACTAGGGTTTAATGATCAACTGTGTTTCAGAGATTGTTAGATCTTAGGAAGAACATTCGACTAAATTAAATGCAACCGCTTGTACTTGTGTTGTTTAGCTTCATCGATCTCCCTATTCTTAAGGTTACTACTAGATTAAATCTACAGCGCGTGTCTTAGGTTGTTTAGTAGTTAGGGTTGATTAGATCGCTTGTTTCTAATTAACTATGATTGAGGAGAGATTCGAATTTAATTCGAACGGTGAATATTCATGGTATGAATTGATATATACTTGCATCGATGATCAGTTATAAGGATTCCGATGGTGGATGTAGACTTAGACCAAGGTTTGTTCTCTTGATTCAATTCGTTTCTTTGCTTTAGATTGTTTCTTATTTGTTTACTGTTTTCCTCACGCTCAAAACCCCCCATCTTTGTTCACATAGCACAAAACTTATGCTAAACACTTCTCGTGGGATCGACTCGTACTCGCTCTACTACATTTATTTTGAAGAGTATTGGATTTATTTTTATTTATCTTCATTACTCTAGACCTTTTCTTAATTTGTCTCTCTTGGTTTATCAGAGTCTTCTTGATTATTTATGAGTATAGCTAGATCTTTTAATCAAGGTGATTTACAGTACGATTCAGAGATAGAAAGAACTTTACGCAGGTTAAGGAGGGAAGCTTGGAGAAACATTGAGGAGAATGATTTCGATCTAGATTTCCCATTTGCTAGCGATTTTGGATTAGAAGAGGAAGAAGTCATGGCCGGAAATTGGACTTTGAAAGAACTTGCAGCCCCAGATTTGAATCAACAACCCTTATGCATTACATTCCCTACTTTGGATGTTGCTATTACTTTTGAATTCAAATATGGACTAATACATCTCTTACCCACTTTTCATGGACTTTCAGGTGAGGATCCTCACAAGCATTTAAAAAAGCTTCATGTTGTGTGCACAAGTATGAAACCCATGGGGGTGACTGAAGATCAGATCAAATTGAGAGCCTTTTCATTTTCTTTGAAGAATTCGGCTAAGGATTGGCTTTATTATTTACCCTATGGGAGTATTACCACATGGAACGAGATGAAGAGGTTGTTTTTCGAGAAATATTTTCCAGCCTCAAGAGCGGCCAACAATAGAAAAGAGATATGTGGTGTAAGGCAGCATAACGGAGAGTCTCTACACGAGTATTGGGAAAGTTTTTAGAAATTATGTGCAAGTTGTCCCCGTCATCAAAGTAGTGAGCAATTACTTATTCAATATTTTTATGAGGGCTTACTAACCACTGACAGGAGTATGATTGATGCTGCTAGTGAAGGAGCTTTGGTAGATAAAACCCCTGAAGCCGCAAGGAACTTGATTGCAAATATGGCGGCTAATTCTCAATAATTTAACACTAGATTTGATTCTTATTCAAAACATGTTAATGAGGTGAATGTTTCATCCCTTGAACAATAGATTGTGAGTCTAACTTCTCTTGTTCATCAAATGGTTGTAGGTAATATGCAAAGAACAAAGGTTTGTGGAATTTGTTCGGTGGCAAGACATCCAACCGATATGTGCCCAACTCTTCAAGATGAACCCAGTGAACAAGTGAATGTCGCGGGTAGTTTCCCTAGACTACCGCAAAGGAAGTATGATCCATATTCAAACACGTATAATCCGGGATGGAGGGATCACCCCAATCTCAACTATTGGATTCCGCAAGTAAATCAGCCTGCAACTCAATTCCGTCCAAGTGGCCAGCTATACCAACAATATAGATCGCCATACCCCCCGAGACCACAACCAAACCCAACTCCTAATTCTGGTATGTCTTTAGAAGATATTGTTAAATCCCTTGCAACTAATACTTTGCAATTTCAACATGAAACAAAACAATTTCAATAAGAGGCGAAGGCGAGTATCCAAGGTTTGGAACATCATGTGGGTCAGATGGCGACTTTAATTAGCAAGCTAGAGGTGCAAAGTTCGGGAAAATTACCCACTCAAACGGTAGTAAATCCAAGAGAAAATGCAAGTGCAATTATTTTGAGAAGTGGTGAAGAAGTTGAGATTCCAGCAAAGGAAGCGACTGCATCATCACCGCAAGTAAAAGAGCAAAATATTATTGCGAACAAAGACTTTCCCGATGATGATGATGTACCTAAACTTAAGTTTCCACCTCTTTTTTATTATAAACCAGTGCCTCCTTTTCCTCAGGCTTTAACAGAATGAAGAAGATACGAGAAGAATTCAGATCTATATGAGACTTTTCACCGATGCGAGGTAAATATTACACTCTTAGATGCTATTAAACAAGTACCTCATTATGCTAAATTCTTAAAAGAATTGTGCACAATTAAGAGGAAACAGAAACTTAAAAGATGTGAACATGTGGGAGTAGGTGAGAATGTTTCTGCAATTCTTCAAAGAAAAATTCCTGCAAAGTGTAGAGATCCAGGTATGTTTACTATCCCATGTACAATTGATAACACTAAATTTGAGAAGGCTATGTTAGATTTAGGAGCTTCTATTAATGTTATGCCATATTCTATTTATGCTTCTTTAAAACTTTGGCCTTTAAATGAAACTGGTGTTGTAATTCAATTGGCTGACAGATCTAACGCCTATCCTAAATGTGTAGTTGAAGATATTCTTGTACAAGTTAATGATTTAGTTTTCCCTGCTGATTTTTATGTACTTGATATGAAGAATGATAATCATACTACTCCTATTTTGTTGGGAAGACCATTCTTAAAGACATCTAATACTAAGATAGATATGCGTAGTGGTACACTTATCATGGAATTTGATTGTAACATTGTTAAGTTTGAAATATATGATGCCAAGAAGTACCCTACTAATGATTGTCTTGTTTATTCTGTTGATGTGAGGGAATTGAAAGCTACAGTTGGAGATGCTTCGAGGGAGTTTCTACAGAAGGCAAATCAAGAAGCTGTCCAGTTTTGGCCAGTCGACCACGAGGAAGATTCGGTCGACCGTCGAGAATACCAGGAGCATTTATTCGATGAACCTCGTTCGGTTGAAGTTGAAAGCATTTCTATTCCGCCGCGAGGTATATTTCCTGTGACTATTTCATCTTCATTAGTGGTTAAAAAGGAGATGACCTTAATAGATATTTTCATATCTCGATGGATTTATTTTCGATCATGTGATCTTGACATCCTTGACAATCTGAACGACGACATTATTAACGGGTCAATGGATGATTCGATTATATTTGAGCATAATGTTGACTCCTTTATTCCTGATCACCAGAATGACATGTATTTTTGTTTGAGAGATCTAGTTATCTTGTTTACTGGTGTGAGTATGGAAAAGCTAACTCTCATTTTTGAAAAATACCACTTGGACTCTTATGCTAAATTAACCTTGGTGGCACTATTGAGGTTAAATATTCAGAATTTGGCACCCAGTGATTTTACATCCCATCATGCTATAGATCGTTCACCGAGGGCATGATTTAAAATTCTCTATATTATATAGAGTGGTTTAGTTTGCTTTATCTGCTCTATTGTGTGCTGGAGCATGCTTGAATTATTTTTAGGTTGTGTGCTTGCATGTTGCTTTTGTTTCTACTTTGCTTTGGTTTTGTTTTTAGGTGATCGAGCATCGCCTATCATACCTGAAGAATTCGCCCAGCCACGGTTGTTATGGAAATTGGACCTTGCGGATCCGATTTATACCTATTAAAGAACAAAGCATGAAGTCGAGCCAATGACAATAAACAAAGGCGCTGCTTGGGAGGCAACCCAAGGGGAGTTCGTTCCTTTCTCTTTTTATTTTCGCATTTCCATTTTAGTTATATTTACCTTTTCTTTGCATTCCACCTTACATTGGGGACAATGTCAGTTTCAAGTGTGGGGGAGGAGATCTAGGTTGCATATGCAATGAGCAAGAATTAAAGAAGCTTGACATATTCATAACATGATTGAATGAGTAATTTTGCGACTTCGAATTAATTAGTTGAGTTATTTTCCTTGAGATGGTAGTGACTAAATTTAGTAGACAACAGCTGATGAGATTTTGAGCCTTTAGACTGCCACATTCATATCAGTCTCACTATTTCCTTTCATGAGAGATATTCTTCCATGGATTTGTTTCTCTAGAACTTGCTTTGATTCTATTCAAGGTCACATTGACACATGCATACATGAACATGATTAAGGCCATCTTTGTTATAAGCTACATAAGCCAAATAGCCTACCTTGTGATAAAATTTTCCTTTTACTAAACACCTTTGAGCTTTATTAACTTCATTGTTAACCCACATTACAAGTTTTAAACCTGAAAAAACAATACCGATACCCAAGCCATAGGACTAGTGGAGCATTGATCATCATTATGATATGTATGGGTGTGCAAGTTTTAAGTGTGGAGGTGTTTGGATCGTGGTATGGCTATGATTGGTGAAGTGGAGTATATTTTTCATACTCAATTCGTGAGCATGTTGTTTCTGAAAAAAAGAAAAAAAAGAAAAAAGAAAAAGAAAGTGAAGGAGGAAACTGTTTCTCATGTTACAATATGTGTTTATGAATCCTCCCAATAGTTCTGTTTGATCTCTACAAAGGTGGATGTTTTTCCAAAAGATTGTTCCCTGTTTCGGTTGAAAAGGTTCTTATGAGCAATCTCTTTGCCAAGGTCGTAATGTTATATGGTTTGAGTACTTTAAAGCCAAGTTGAAGAAGTTGCTGAACGGAGTGATTGGTTGTACATGTCTTATTGATGCATTTTTGCTCCATTAGGTCCATTGGTTTTTGAGCTACATTCCCAAATATTTCCCAGCTTAATCATGGACCCCATTACAACCTCTTAAAGTCCTTATGATTCGCGTTATTGATGTGATTCTAGTGGTGGAGAAAGAGAAGATATGCAAGTTTATGGTAGATTACTTTCATTGGAATGAATTTGAGTAAAATACATACCCTTCAAATACATGAGAGTTGACTGTTTATTTCCGTGAGGGTCTACTTATTTAGTATACTCCATATTCAAGTGAAAATGCTTACTGATTGATTTTTAAGTTGTCTAAAAATGTTTGTTCATGATATGTTATGAGTTGTGAAGAGCTTGATTGTTTTTTGTTGATGGTGTTGCAACCTTGATATGTTGAGTAGAGTGAATTTTATGTTTTGCCCGAGGACGAGCAAAAGCTAAGTGTGGGGGAATTTGATGATGACGCATAATGTTATATTTTCATCCCTTAGTATTTAGTCTCCTGTGCTTATTTAGTACCAAAATACACTCATTATTCCTATATTTTGATTTAGGGTGCAATTGAAGTCCTTAAGTTCGAAAAGAAGCTGAAAAGAGTATATGGATCAACTTTAAAGATTAAACATGACCTTCTCATGAAGAACCAGATGATGTGCCATATATGGTTGGAAAGCTCCTGAAGTTTAGTTTCTGGAGAATTTTACGGTTCGTGATTCCGAGTTTCCTAGAGAAAGTTAAGGCAATTTTAGTACCAATAGCGCAGTCTAGATGGCAAAACTGTAAATACTCAGACCAGAAAAATCGATCCGTCTCCCTAGTAGGATCGGTCCGTCTACGCGCAGACCTGAAAAAACACATACTTTTCAGATGATCTCAGTAGGATCGATCCTACTATCCATCCTACTGAGCAGGATCGATCCTACACCCCTGGAAGGATCGATCCGACTCGGGCGTAGCCAGAAATTGAAGATTTTGATGCAAAGGATCGATCCTACACCCCTGGAAGGATCGATCCTACTTTCATAGTCGAGAAAATCAACGGTTCATATCTAATCCGAGGATGGAGACACTTAAGGCTATAAATAGGACTCTTTCTAGGGTTTGAGCGGGGATTGGTTGGACACTTTTGGCTGCTCCTTTCTACTGTTTTATATTTTTTCCTAGGTTTTCTCTTACTTTATGGAATGTTTTGGAGGATTGTTCTTGATGGCCCTGCGTGGCTAGATCTTGAATCTTGGTCAAGGAAACTGAAACCTCGGAATCAATGAAACTGTGAGATCTAATCTATTTTTATTGTTCAGTTTATACTTGAGTATTGAATGTTATTCTGTGATTATATTCATGATTGTCTTGTCTAATTGCTAGGAGGCCTACTGGTATATTATTCATCCCAATCTGCTGTTAGGTTGGATATCAAATCCGTAATCGTTTGATCCCTCTAATCTGCGAGGCAACTAAGGTTTAATGATCTACTGCGTTTCAGAGATTGTTAGATCTTAGAAAGAACATTCGACTAAATTAAATGCAACCGCTTGTGCTTGTATTGTTTAGCTTCATCGATCTCCCTATTCTTAAGGCTGCTACTAGATTAGATCTACAGCGCGTGTCTTAGGTTGTTTAGTAGTTAGGGTTGATTAGATCGCTTGTTTCTAATTAACTATGATTTAGGAGAGATTCGAATTTAATTCGAACGGTGAATATTCATGGTATGAATTGATATATACTTGCATCGATGATCAGTTATAAGGATTCCGATGGTGGATGTAGACTTAGACCAAGGTTTGTTCTCTTGATTCAATTCGTTTCTTTGCTTTAGATTTTTTCTTATTTGTTTACTGTTTTCCTCACGCTCAAAACCCCCCATCTTTGTTCACATAGCACAAAACTTATGCTAAACACTTCTCGTGGGATCGACTCGTACTCGCTCTACTACATTTATTTTGAAGAGTATTGGATTTATTTTTAGTTGCTCGCGACAGCACACCATTATGATGTGATCTATTGCTACCAATCATGATATTAGTTAAAGAAGAAATTATACTAAAAGATAAATTATCTTGTCATAATATCATGGATAGAACTTTTCTATATCATATGACTGGTGTGCATCCTTAGCATTCATCTTAGAACATCTTTTATCAAAGAAATGGATGCATAGATTTAGGGGGAGCAATAGATATTTTATCATCACATATAAATAGATTGTCATCATCAAAAAGGGGGATATTGTTAGCCCTAATGACGTTTTGATTATATTTTGATGTTGTCAATATGTTCCTAAACTTTAAAATATATATATGTGTTAAAATATATGTTGATAACAAGCTTTAACTTTCATATTTGATCTATTATTGGATTGACGGATGATGCATGGATGCATCCGTGGGATTGACGAATGATGCATCGATGCATCCGTGGAGTTGACGGATGATGCGCGGATGCATCTGTGGAGTTGACGGATGATGCACGGATGCATCCGTGGATCGACCGTGGAGCTTTTATGAAGAAAAGTGAGAAGCGACGGTCGATCGGAGTATCGACCGTGGGAAGCATTTTTCTTGACAGAGCCTGACGGATGATATCACGGTCAATGCGATGGCCGACCGTGATGCTTGACGGTCGATATGTGGATCGATTGTGGCTCAAGAAAAGCGTGGTGGACGATGTCATGGACGATGCGACAGTCGACCATGAGCCGAGAAAGGAGCCGTTAAAGAGCCGTTGCAGGAGCAAAAAATAGCCGTTCGGAGGCTATTTGGAGGGCTTTGGAGCTCAACTATAAAAGAGAAGTTGCAGCAAACTTGCCAAGGACTCAGGGGAAGCTAAGGGATTATTGTAATAATATTCTAGCAAGTTTCTATCTTTTATTAGTGAGCTAAACCTTTGTAAAACTACTTCAAGTGTGAAGTAGACTTTGAGAGAAGTATCCAAGAGGGAGCTTGGAGTGATTTATAAGGTTCTCAAGCACGCTAAAACTTGAGGGGGAGTTTCAACAGTTGTTGGACGATTTGTAAGGTTGCCAAGCACCCGGAAGCTTGGTGGGAATACTTGTAAGAGGATTTATAAGTAGTGGAACCTCAAGGAGGACCTTGAGTGAAGTGGACGTAGGCAAGGTTTGTCGAACCACTATAAATCTGGTGCAAGTCTCCTAACTCTTCCTTCATTAATGGCTTTATTCATTGCTTTCATATCTAAACAAACATACTAGCCTTCTAGCTTTATATCTAGGTTTTCATCTATTGTATTTCCGCAAAAGAGTCCAAACCCCCCCCCCCCCCCCCCTTGGACCTTCAGTATATCATGTTGCATGAAAAAAAGGAAATTTACTAGTTACATATACTGAGTAGATGAATTTCAATGATAAAGTCTACTTAGTATCAAATAGACCTTGGCAACAAAACAAATCCAAAAAATGGTGATCTCTTTATGGATAATGAAGAGTCTTGCATGAGAATTAATGCCATGATCTTCATGCTTAAACCAGTTAATTATCATAAAAACGAGATGACTAGATAGGATTCAAAATATAACATCTCATGCGACCATAGATCTAGTCAAAATTTTTACACATATTTGAGACAACCTCTAAGATAGCTCATTTAGCAAGAGCATTGTCATGTTAGATAGCAAATGAAACAACTTCAAGATGGCATCTCACAAAGATTTGATATTGACTCAATTGAGCATTAAGGCCATCATAAGTTTTAAAAAGCTTTTTTGAGTGTTCTATTGCATGTGCAGTTTTTCATAGCTTTTCAAGAAATAGTGATTTCAAGATTGGCTAATGATTGTGAGTGTGAATGTATAAGTTGGCTTTGTTCCTCAAAAGTTTCAAATGCCTTAAGTAATCTTTCCATCAAAGCTGGATCTCTTTGTGCTTGTGGTGAAGGGGATAGGAGTGGCTCATACCAATGATAATGTTGAGAAAGATGCGGCGGTGGAAACATAGATGCATAATCATATGCCGGAGTGCTCATATAATAAGATCGATCATTAGGTGGGTAGTAACCTTGATATTGCCAATCAAAGTAAAATGAATTTTCAGCCATATATAACAATCAATGATCACGCCAAAAGACAGAGATACTTTACGATGGGCGGGTCCAAGAATACGGCGTCCGTCGTCTTCGTAGATCGTTGATTCTTTTCACGACGACATCGCCTATCAATGCAAAGATATAGCAATGTAAGCAAAAATCATTCTTTTTGGTATTTTTTTGATAAGAAAAGAAAAGAAAAACTAATCATAGAGAATTATGTCAAGTAGGTAATTCAACTAATCTAATTACCCGGCAACGGCGCCATTTTTGACGTGCCTTGAAATGTCTGCTAATTATATCAAAGGCGGACAAAACAAATTACCGAACTACTACTTAACTATAACATAGTTAATGGGAGCACGGGTCGAATCCTCAAGGAATGAGATGGTCGAATTAACAAATGCGATATAATCTCTATAATAGTTGGAAGCAATTGGATTGATTATTTGAGTTTTCTAACTATAGTATTCTAAAACAACTAAGGAGGAAATTTATCAAGGAAGAAGTCCTAGGGAATTCCAATCCGAATTAGGGTCTAAATATTATCTCTATGAATCAAAATGAATGAGACTCAAGGGATGGTCGAAATTGGAGATCGGCGAGCGTAGGATTAGTATCGCTCGCCGCTAATGAGATGTCGGGTTAGGATCATGTCATCGGTGAATTAAAAGGTTAAGATCCATGATCGAGGTTTTAATTCGATCATAGCTCAACAATCACCAGGTTAAGGCCATATTGTTGGCAATTAATCAAGGCTTTGTATGAATAACGTGTTGGGTTGAGATGGGTTTAATCTCACTCCAACCCACCATCGAAGACATGAATGGTACATAAGATAGTCATGGCTTGAGATGGTTCTAGCACCTAAAGATCATATCCTAAGATCAAGGATTCATCCCCTTGAGTTAGCCATGGTTCTAGCATAGCCTCTTCTTTGAGGAATTGAATCAAACATCTAGCAAGCATATAATATTCCTACAATCACTTGCAAGAGAAAGCATTCCAAACATTCAACAATGGCTTTCATTAAACAAACAAAGGAATTACATGTGAATTCATACAAAACCATCTCAAAAGAGTCATTACATCAAGAAACAAAAGAGAAATCTAAGAGAAAGCCCTAAGACATCATGAAAATCCTAAGGAAAAGGGATTTAGCTACTCATCTTGGGTAGGAGATCCATGAAGGAGGAGGCTTTACCCATCTTCACCATCAAAATCCAACCCTTGATGCCCTAAATCTCTCTCTCACTCTAAGGGGGAAGAAGGCTGGAGAAAGGAGGGAAAAAGATGGGAGAAAAGATCAGAACCGTCTGTTTTTACCCGTCAAGCGGTCTTGGATCGATCCAAAATAGGTTTGGATCGATCCAAGATATCAAAATTTGGGTTTCTAACGGCTTGGATCGATCCAATATGAGTTTGGATCGATTCAAGATGTAACAGAGAGTCATAGCTTCCTGGAAAGTGTTTTGGATCAATCCAGACTGGTTCGGATCGATCCGAATATGTTTGGATCGATCCAGACTGGTTTGGATCGATCCGATGTGTAAAACTGGTCTCTGGAAAGGGTTTTAGATCGATCCAAACTGATTTGAATCGATCCGGAATAAATTTGGATCGATCCAAACTGGGTTGGATCGATCCGGAATAGGTTTGGATCGATCCTTAATTTTGGGATCGATCCAAATATTCTGGATCAATCCAGACTGGGTCTGGATCAATTCTGGATCCATCCAGACTGGGTCTTGTCTGGATTCAATTCAGACTGGGTCTGGTTCACTCCGAATATGACAGATTTTGTGCAATTTATGTCTTTTAAGCCCGGAATCGATGCAACTCTCTTTGGAAACTCTTGCACCTGAAATAACATGAAAAGATATTAGAAATGCATTACTTAAGAACTAACAAAGCCAAGTTAAATGGGTGAATTATCCATATTTTGTGACTCATCACACCCCCCAACTTGAACATTGCTAGTCCTCGAGCAAAGCAAAAAAGCAAATAAAATCTAACTAGCCACTTTCGTAGGACTCACGATTGCACTTAGCATGTGCAACAAGCCGTTAAACCCCTAGGTTTACCCTAGAGGACGAGTGTTGTCTCGTGAGGGTTTACAGTGATGATACCCACAAACAACCCATTTCTAATCGAAATGTCAAGAAATAATACATCAATTCATATGTGATCTAGATTTACCCAAATGTCAAATAATAGAATCATGTGGATAATGATACCCTTCAAATCACACAAATATAAGAAATATGCTAATCAAGTTATGGTTATCACCCTTCAAGGACTTTAAAGCACTTAGTACAATTATAGTATAGTCAAGGAATCCAAGTGTAGGATGTTACTACACAAATATTTGGGATTTTCAAAATCAACCAAGTAAGGCCCAATCCGATTCAGTCATCTCAAGTATTTCACATGTTTGCTAAAATATAATATGGTTGCTCTTTATACTTTTCTTAATTAGTGTGCGACCTTGCAATGTTATAATCCCTTAAACTCTCTTTTAGGTCCTTGTAACGAGCTTTAGGTCAAGAGCTCCCAAACCAATTGGTTTTAGGGCATTGGGTGATAAAGCACCCCTCGGACTTAATTGCTCGAACCCAAAAGGCTACGAATTATAACTAGTCATCATACATTCTTTTTTATTTATTTTTTTATTATTATTATTTTTCATTGGTGTGCGACCGTGCAATGTCATAATCCCTTAAGCTTTCTTCTAGGCTCTTGTAACGAGCTTTGGGTCAATGGCTCCCAAACCAAATGCTTTTAGGGCATTGGGTGATAAAGCACCCCTCAGACTTAATTGCTCGAACCTAGAAGGCTACGAATTATAACTAGTCAACGCACATTTTTTTTCAATCCTAGGCCGTTTGACGCGAACAATACACGTTGTTACGCACATTGCCCGGTTACTAAGCTTTCGGATTTCACTACACGAGCATAGCCATTTTTTATTAAGCAAAACATGCTTCCTACCTTCGACTTCTTAATCCTTCAAGGTACCAAACTCAAATTGACTAATCAACCCCTCATAAGTGTGTGAATATAAAGTGATGATGAATTACTCAATCAACTTTAGCATGTAGCAAGCGGGTTAAAGTGAATGAAGAATAGTATCCCTATCATGATGAGCAAACCCTTATAAATTTGTGAAGCTTCGAATATATCATGCAACAATCAACCATAAAGGGTACAAGAGTTGAATTTTTCACATAATCATTAATGCAAACATTTGGCATTTCAAGTGTAAATACAAAATGGTTATCATGCATGTAATGCATACCCCTCACCTTAAACGGGATTGTCCTCAAGCACGAGTGAAAGGTAAGGAAAAGAGATAACCTTAGTTGTTGCTCAGCAATTGTGTAATGTGTTCAATCTTGCATAAAAAATCTATTTGTCAGTTATACGGAAGAAGAAATAAATCCAAAGGGGTTAGTCAAGTAGAGAGGAGAGATTGGGATTGGAAATTGACATTGAGTTCAATGTCCAATCCCCCTTTATGCATGTCCTGTGAATCAAAAAGAGCATAGCCTAAGCACATTAGAATACAGAAGATAAACAATTAAAGTTCATGAAAAATTGGGGCAGCATTTCCTTTGTATAATGATATAGCAATAAGTGCATACAACCATTCCACATTTAGACTAGAAGAGGTACACCCTCGATACAAACAACAAACCATCATGTTTACTTTACAAAGAGGTACACCCTCTACACAATGACTCATATACACAAATCAGAAAGTACTCCCTCAAAACAATAGAAATTAAGCAAACCAAACAATGATGCATCCATTCTCTCTCACTCATGATGATTAAATGCTCAAAATCACAAACATGCCATCGAAGAAATGATCAATGATCACAGCACATTCAATTTATTTTCAACCAACAACGAAATCACATCAATTCAATTTAGTACAACACAAAGAAAACCAAGCATGCATACAAACAAATATGAAAAATACAAGCATACAATCAAGGAAAACAAAGCAAGCAAACAATCAAGCAAACATAGTTGGGTTGCCTCCCAACAAGCGCTACGTTTAACGTCTTTAGCTAGACTCAATGCAAGCTTTTGAGTATATAAGATGATATCAAATTGATAGAAGCATCTACAAAGTCTTGATAAAAGCCATCTCCGGATGGTTCTACTCAAGTGCCAATTATCATATAAAGTATTTATCAAAACAAACCATTGTAACATTTTTCCAATGTTGGCAGGAGATAAGTCAAAATCTCGATCAAGGGAAATATTTGGTCCAAAGAGTTTATGCAATATCAAAGAAAATGGTTTGAGATCCAAAATTAGAGGTGACATCGTAGTGTGCAATGTTGGAATGGAAATTGTAGTAGATGAGCACTCCCATGAATGCCTCCACCATGGGATCACACAAAAATTGTCTAAATTATTATGCTCATAAAAAACGGGTAAAACCCCATTCAATCCTTTACAAGCATCCAAGGCCGGTAAAATATCAAGGCACATCTTATCATCATCATAGTTATGAGTAACTAAAACATCATCATGCATCAAGATACTATTTTCAAATAAAACTTTATCAACATTCAAAGTATCCTCATATAAGACCTCATCAACCGGCAAATCGATATCATACAAATCCTCATTACAATTAGGCATTCCTTCGTAAAAAGCTTCATTAACCGGCAAAGCAATATTATGACATAAAGGAGACATCAAATCATGCAGGCATTCATCAATCAATGTATTGTCTTGATCATGACAAGTTAGAGGCTCCGGCTCATTTACAAAAATATCAAAGGCCGGTAAAAGATTATCTAAACTATTAACAACCGGAAAAGCCTCTTTACATACATCATTATTATATGCATTACTATCATTGGAACTATAATCATCACAAACATTGTCATTAAAAGCAATAGGCATTAGCTCATTCATACATCCATCAACATCATCATAATATGAATCAATCGACGAAGCTATTTGTCCAACTTGGATTTCTAGATTGGCTAATGATTGTGAGTGTGAATGTATAAGTTGGCTTTGTTCCTCAAAAGTTTCAAATGCCTTAAGTAATATTTCCATCAAAGCCGGATCTCTTTGTGCTTGTGGTGGAGGGGATAGGGGTGGCTCATACCAATGATAAGGTTGAGAAGGATGCGGCGGTGGAAACATAGATGCATAATCATATGCCGGTGTGCTCATATAATAAGATTGATCATTAGGTGGGTAGTAACCTTGATATTGCCAATCAAAGTAAAAAAAAATTTCATCCATATATAACAATCAATGATCACGCCAAAAGATAGTGATACTTTACAATGGGCGGGTCCAAGAATACGGCGTCCGTCGTCTTCGTAGATCGTTGATTCTTTTCATGGCGACATCTCCTATCAATGCAAAGATATAGCAATCTAAGCAAAAATCATTCTTTTTGGTATTTTCTTGATAAGAAAAGAAAATAAAAACTAATCATAGAGAATTATGTCAAGTAGGTAATTCAACTAATCTAATTCCCCGACAACGACGCCATTTTTGACACGCCTTGAAATGTGTCGTTACTTATATCAAAGGCGGATAAAACAAATTACCGAACTACTACTTAACTACAACGTAATTAATGGGAACACGGGTCGAATCCTCAAGGAATTAGATGGCCGAATTAACAAATGCGATATAATCTCTATAATAGTTGGAAGCAATTGGATTGATTATTTGAGTTTTCTAACTATAGTATTCGAAAACAACTAAGGAGGAAATTTATCAAGGAAAAAGTCCTAGGGAATTCCAATCCGAATTAGGGTCGAAATATTATCTCTATGAATCAAGATGAATGACACTCAAGGGATGGTCTAAATTGGAGATCGGCGAGCGTAGGATTAGTATCGTTCGCCGCTAATGAGATGTCAGGTTAGGATCATCTCATCGGTGAATTAAAAGGTTAAGATCCATGATCGAGGTTTTAATTCGATCATAGCTCAACAATCGCCGGGTTAAGGTCATATTGTTGGCAATTAATCAAGGCTTTGTATGAATAACGTGTTGGGTTGAGATGGGTTTAATATCTCACTCCAACCCACCATCGAAGACATGAATGGTACATAGGATAGTCATGGCTTGAGATGGTTCTAGCAACTCAAGATCCTATCCTAAGATCAAGGATTCATCCCCTTGAGTTAGCCATGGTTCTAGCATAGCCTCTTTTTTGAGGAATTGAATAAACATCTAGCAAGCATATAATATTCCTACAATCACTTGCAAGAGAAAGCATTCCAAACTTTCAACAATGGGTTTCATTAAAGAAATAAAGGAATTACATGTGAATTCATACAAAACCATCTCAAAAGAGTCATTACATCAAGAAACAAAAGAGAAATCTAAGAGAAAGCCCTAAGACATCATGAAAATCCCAAGGAAAAGGGATTTAGCTACTCATCTTGGGTAGGAGATCCATGGAGGAGGAGGCTTTACCCATCTTCACCATCAAAATCCAACCTTGATGCTCTAAATCTCTCTCTCACTCTAAGGGGGAATAAGGCTGGAGAAAGGAGGGAAAAAGACGAGAGAAAATATCCCAAAATAAGAGCCAAAACCCCTATTTATTGGCCCCAAGTCGTGGACCCTCGGATCAGATCATAACCGTCCGTTTTTACCCGTCAAATGGTCTTGGATCGATTCGAAATAGGTTTGGATCGATCCAAGATGTCAAAATTTGGGTTTCTAACGGCTTGGATCGATCCAAATTGGATCGATCCAAGATGTAACAGGGAGTCATGGCTTCCTGGAAAGTGTTTTGGATCGATCCATACTGGTTCGGATCGATCCGAATATGTTTGGATCGATCCAAACTGGTTTGGATCGATTCGATGTGTAAAACTGGAAAATTGGTCCCTGGAAAGGGTTTTGGATCGATCCAAACTGATTTGGATCAATCCGAAATAAATTTGGATCAATCCAGACTGGGTTGGATCGATCCGAAATAGGTTTGGATCGATCCATAATTTTTGGATCGATCCAAATATTCTGGATCAATCCAGACCGGGTCTGGATCAAGTCTGAATCAATCCAGACTGGGTATGGATCAATTCTGGATCCATCTAGACTGGGTCTTGTCTGGATTCAATTCAGACTGGGTCTGGTTCACTCCGAATATGGCAGATTTTGTGCAATTTATGTCTTTTAAGCCCGGAATCGATACAACTCTCTTCGGAAACTCTTGTACCTGAAATAACATGAAAAGATATTAAAAATGCATTGCTTGAGAACTAACAAAGCCAAGTTAAATGGGTGAATTATGCATATTTTGTGACTCATCATAAAGCTGGAGCCTAAGCACCAGCCGACAGCGAAGTGGAGATAGAAGGAGAGAAAAAGAAAAAGAAGAGAGGAAAGAGAAAAGAGAAGGGGTATCTATAGCGATCTAAAATGATCTCGGTCGTCTGATTCGATTTTTCCCGATTGAGATCTGATCTTTCGATTAGAAGCACCCCTCAAGTTCTAATCAATTACATTCATCAATCCAAATCAGTGTGTGCATAATGCGGGTGTAAAACCGACATCCAGGGTGCAATTTTACCAAATTGCCCCTGGGGTCCAAAATGCAATACGATCGCCCGATCGCCCCCGACGGGGAACCAAACCAATAGGAAAATGGCCCTCGACCTACGCGGTCGAGCCAGGTTAGAGGAACGGGTCCTGACATCAAATCTGGCAAAGGCTTGTGTGGAGGTCGCGGTTAAAAGCAACCCTTCGAGGATCTTCTCTCGGAAGAACAAAAGAGGGTCATTCGATACGGTGAAGAGTTACACTTCCACAAGACAGGGCTTCGATATCAATTTCAAGTCTACATGATTTCTATAGAAATCGTTGGTCTTCAAGAAGCACCTCTTCAACTTGAAGATAGAGGTCAACCCACCGTTGACGATTTCAAAGACATCAACTTTGAGACAGACGATGATCCTCGCCCTACTTTCATTCACGCTCACGTGATGACTGACGAGAAGAAACAATATTTGACCTTCCTCCACCATGACAAGGATATATTTGCGTGGAACTAGAAAGAAATACCGGGCTTGGATACCAGTGTCGTTGTCCATCGGCTATCCATAAAAGAAGATATCCTTATGATCTAGCAGTCTCAGAGGCGCTTCCGACCTGAATTGATTCCCAAGATCATTGCCGAGGTAGACAAACTCATGAAGGCAAATTTCATCCGTGAGGTACGACATCCCAAATGGCTCGTAAATATTGTCTCTGTAAAAAATAAGAATGGCCAACTTAGATTATATATAGATTTCAGAGATCTCAATAAAGCATGCCCAAAGGATGATTTTCCACTGCCCATATCTGAGCTCATAGTAGATGCGAACTCTAGACATGAAATCCTTTCTTTCATGCATGGATACTCAGGTTACAACCAGATAAAGATGACACCTGAAGATAAAGAACTCATAGCTTTCTGCACACCCAAAGGAATATTTTGTTATACTGTGATCCCATTTGGGTTGAAGAATGCCGGAGCTACCTACCAAAGAGCTATGATATTTATTTTTAGTGACCTTCTACACGACATCGTCGAATGTTATGTCGATGAGCTGGTGATAAAAAGAAAGCATCGGCAAGTTCATTTCAAACACCTAACCGAAGTCTTCCACATGCTGAGGCAGTATAATCTGTAGATGAATCCCAAGAAGTGCGCGTTTGGTGTCACATCATGGAAGCTCCTCGGCTTCGTAGTACGCAAATGAGGAATGAAGGTTGACCCTTCTAAGGTCAAGGCCATTCTAGAAATGCCTCCACCTCAAAATCTTCATGAACTCAAGAGTCTTCAAGGTCATCTACCCTATATACGATGATTCATCTCAAATTTGGCAGGACACTGCAAACCTTTTTCTAATCTCATGAAGAAAAGTTCACCTTTTGAGTGGGATGAAATATGTCAGCGTGCTTTTCAAAGCATTAAAGAATATCTCATCAATCCACCGGTTCTTGCCTCTCCTATTAAAAGAAAGCTTTTTTATCCTATATACGGCCACCTCGCCTGGATCACTAGGTGCCCTGCTAGCACAACAAGATGACGAAGGTAAAGAAAGAGCTCTTTATTACTTAACACAAACTCTGGTTGGGCCTGACCACAGGTACTCAGAAATGGAAAAGGTTTGCCTTTCCTTGGTGTTTGCCACCCAAAAGCTCCGCCATTATCTATTGGAGCACTCTATACAACTTATTTCCAAATCGGACCCTTTGCAGTACATATTAAAGAAATTAACTTTATCTAGGCAATTAGCAAAATGGGCTATGTTGCTATCCCAGTTCGATATAACATTTGTTTCGCAGAAAGTGGTCAAGGGAAAAGCATTGGCAGACTTCCTGACCGCCTACCCAGTCCCAGATGTCGAAGTCTTAAAAGATGACTTTCCAGATGAAGAAGTATTCATCACCGACATTCAGCCCTCTTGGGAGATGTACTTTGACAAAGCGTGCAGGCACTCGGGATCAGGGGCAGGACTAATTTTTGTTATGCCGGAATAGGCCCTCATTCCTTATTCCTTCACATTAACGTCCACTTCATCCAACAATATGGTCAAATACGAAGCCTTCATTATCGGCCTAGAGATAGCCTTTGAGATGGGAATGGATCCACTTAGTGCATATGGAGATTCCCAACTCATCATGAATCAACTCTTCGGCACTTATGCCGTCAGAAAAGAGGAACTGATCCCATATTTTTGAAGGGCCAACGAACTCATGAACTCATGTGCAGATGCATTTGCCAGTCTCGCTGGTGCTATGGCTCTCTCATGTATAGAAAAATTAGAAATCAGAGTTGAAGAAAGGCGGGTCATGCCCCCTCTCCTCGAAGAAATCCCAAACAAGTGGTTATTAGTACTTACCAACACTATCTCCGTATGTGAAGTCCAAATAGAGGACTAGAGAGCCCCTTTCCTATATTACTTCATGTCTTGAATACTTTTTTCTGACGCCCAAGAAAGACAAAAATTAAGAAGGAGAGCAACTAGCTATGCATGCATTAACAACACACTTTACCAAAGATCCTTCGATGGCCTCTTGCTACGATATTTCTCGAATCAGGAAACATCATCGGCTCTCGAAGAAGTCCATTCAGGTGTATGTGGAGCACATCAATCTGGTCCTAAGTTATATCATCAGCTAAAACAATTAGGATATTATTGGCCTTACATGGTACGAGATTCCATTGACTATGCCAAAAGATATCATGTCTGTCAAATTCACACAGATTTCATACATATACCTCCGGAACCTTTTCATCCCACAAACATCTCCTGGCCTTTTGAGGCGTGGGGATTAGATATAGTTGGCCCTATTCAACCTCTTTCATCAAAAGGACACTAAT
This sequence comes from Narthecium ossifragum, assembly GCA_963920575.1. NCBI lineage: Eukaryota > Viridiplantae > Streptophyta > Magnoliopsida > Dioscoreales > Nartheciaceae > Narthecium > Narthecium ossifragum. The sequence continues at coordinate 20,305,059 of OY986964.1, read as the reverse complement.
TTATTTTGGCGGCGATAGATTACTTCTTCAAATGGGCAAAAGCTATCCCTTTGAAGGACGTGAAGAGCGAGGCCGTTGCACATTTCATTAGAACAAAAATCATATACCGATTTGGGGTTCTTGCAAGGCTTATTTCGGATAATGGGATTAGATAGTTCTATATCTAGAATATCCATGCATGCTCTTTTGTGTTGTGTTGTGCTTTTATTTTTTGTCTGTGCTATCTTGTTTTGCCATTTCTGATGAGTGGACCTTCGATTGTTGGTCGGGGTGGGGATGACCCGGTCGACCCGCCCGACCAACCAGGGAGGTTACTGTCAGGTCGGTCCGAGCTAGGCAGGTTGCACCATCACCAGTGACGATTTCGGTCGAACAAGAGCAAGCCCTTCTCGCCGAGGAGTGGGTCCATCCTCCGGTCGATTGGCGGATTGCTGCGGCGGTCATGATGGATTTCCAGCTGCTGAACCCGCCTAGGTTCAGTGGTGAGACTGGATATCCGACAACAGTGGACGACTGGCTCGAGGGAGTCACACGCATCCTAGACGCTCTATTCGTCGAGGATGACCGGATCAGGGTCACTCTCACGGCATTTTAGTTCGACGGAGACGCCCTTGACTGGTGGTGCATCGCTTAGCACACGATGACGGAGGGGAGCCACTGTGGGAGTTCAAGGTGATGTTCTTGGCTGCGTATTGTCCGGAGAGTACACGTGACACCCTGTCCCGTGATTACCAGTCCTTCCTCCAGGGTACTCGCTCCGTTCAGCAGTATGCCACATGGTTCACCCATCTAGTCTGTTTTATGTGGGCACTGGCAGGAGATTGGACAGCTAGGGCACGACAGTTTGAGTGAGGACTCCGACCAGAAATCAGGTGACAGACATGTTCCCATAGTTTCTAGACGTACGCAACAGTTCTGAACTGTGCCTTAGTAATGGAGGCGCAGTTATAGGACGAGAGGTGCAGGGCAGCCCACCGGCTTTCTCTATGAGCTTACCGTAGAGAACCCAAGGCAGAGGGGGATTCGGCAGAGGGCAGCAGTGGCGTCCGCGACCCTTACAGAAGACGTCGCGACACCCTCAGCAGTTTCAGCCGCAGTTGCCGAGTCCAGCAGGCCCGTTTCTCCTAACGGGCGGGGCATCTGGGCAGGATGGCGTGTCAGTCAAGTGCTACCAATGCGGGCAACTGGGACACTTTCGTAGAGACTGTCACCGACGAGGAGCGCGAGATGCTATGATGTAGGGCAGTAGAGGCGGAGGGTCCAGTGCTTGGCAGGGGAGCAGTGGTGGACGCGGCTCAGGGGCTAGACCGAGTCACACCAGAGGTGGACGTGGCCGGTGAGGGCGTGTGTTTGCCCTCCTAGAGCGTGAGCAGCCGGACACCATAAAGTTGTACTAGCCGCCATCACAGTACTAGCAATACCAGCAAGCCGCAGTAGAGCCTTCCGTACTCAAAGGTATCTTTCAGCTTTCTAATTCTTTAGTAGATGTATTGATAGATTCTAGAGCATCTCAATCCTATATTGCTAGCATTTGTGTGGCATCGCTAGGATTAGAGACAGGTTGGCTAGATGTGGCATAGTCAGTGGACTCACCGATCGGTGGGACAGTCATGGTAGATCGGGTCTGCCGATCATGCTCGTTGGAGGTTGGAGGCCTCCGTGTCTGTCTAGACCTGTGGGTGCTAGACATGACCGGCTTTGACGTGATACTTGGTATGAACAGGTTAGCAGCATACCGAGCCATCATCGACTGTGGTCGTCGGAGGGTGGTCGGTTGGACGCCCGATAGGACCCGGTTTGTGTTGTTGGGGGATCGGTTCTCAGCCGATTCCTTTGCTTGCGGTGTGGGAAGGCATGGCAGCGAGCTTTCAGCCATGCTGGCCAGCCTGTCCCTGTTTGGTTCTGATTGAGTGCAACAGAGCACTTTTCCTAGGATTGTGTGCGACTTTGCAGATGTGTTCCCCGAGGAGTTGCCAGGGCTTCCACCTTCTAGAGAGGTCGATTTTGATATCAAGCTAGTGTCAAGCACCGCACCGATCTCTCTTCCAGCCTTCAGTATGGCACCAGCAGAGCAGAATGAGTTGAGGACTCAGTTGGACTAGTTGACTAGCAAAGGGTTCATCCGTCCTAGCATGTCTCCCTGGGGATCTCCAGTGTTATTCGCGAAGAAGAAAGATAGTACACTTTGAGTTTGCATAGGTTACAGACGGCTCAACAGGGTGACAGTGAGGAACAGATATCGGATGCCACGGATATGCGACTTGTTCGACCAGTTGCGAGGATCGTCAGTCTTTTCGAAGATTGATCTCCGCACAGGGTACCACCAGTTGAGAGTTCAGCATTGCGACATCCCGAAGACGGCTTTCTAGACTCGCTACGGCCTATACGAGTTAGTAGTGATGTTGTTCGGGCTGACGAATGCACCAACAACATTCATGGATTTGATGTAGAGGATCTTCCGACCGTTCCTGGATCAGTTCGTGCTGGTGTTTGCCGACGATATTCTTATCTACTCTCAATCAGAGGAGGAGCATGGACTGAGGACAGTGTTCGAGCTCCGCAGTTTCCTAGACCCAACAGGATACTACAGTAGGTTCGTGAGGGACTTCTTTAGAGTTGTCGGACTGATGACCAGACTGACACATAAGGCCGTCCCGTCCGAGTGGAATGATGCCTACGAGCGAGCCTTTGTGGATGTGAGGACCCATTCTTCCAACCCGGTTCGACCGCATTAGGTCGAGGGTTTGGCCCATTTGGCCTTGTTCCACGATCGGGTTGATCACGAAGACCCCAAGGACAATTTGGTAAATTGTGCTTTGACGGTTGGTTCCACACCCAAATTGTGCACACACTGCCTCTGATAGCTTTTTGTGTTTGATTAGATTCTCATAGGTGTTCTCGATCGAAAGATCAAAGCTCGATCGGGAAGGATCGAGACGGGCGGTCGGATCGTAACACTGTAGCCACCTGCTACTGTAGCAGGTCGGCTACTGTAGCTACAGTAACCCCTTAAATACCCCACTTCTCTCCTTCTTTCTCTTTTCTTCTTCTTCTTTCTTTTCTCTTCCCCTTCTCCCGCGGCCTTCTTCTTCCCTTCTTTCTTCCCGTCATGAGTGATGCAGAGAGTGAGACAGAGCTCCGGCGTTCCCCAGCGGATTGGAGGCACCCCACAGAGAGGGAGGAGGTGGATTAGCAAGGTTTTACAGTGGATTAAGTGAGGATTAGCTTAAAGAGGTAGAATTCTAACCGTAGGGCTTGTTTAGGTGTTCTTGGTTGTTTGATTGCTTAAATTGCTGATCAATCTATGCTAGATGGTTATCCAAGGTATGATGAATATCTGTTTGAAGCTTGATTCGATTTTGGTTGGATTTAAACCGGATTAAAGTGGGTTTTTTCTTGATCTATTTCCCGGATTTTCTGTTCTAGCAGAACATCGGTGTTCTAGTTCATTTTCCGAGCTATACGTGCATGAACACAGTAAATGTTCTACATGAAAGTTGTAGATTTCTGAGTTAGCTTTCATTTCCAACTGGTTTATGATTTTTGAGCTACGTAGACTATCTGGTGAATTAAATATCTAACTTGTTTTTCTATATTTACTTGAGCTGATTTTTGGAGGGGATGATCTTGATGATCTTTGGAAGATATCTGCAAAGTTTGGTTTGAATCCAAGTTATTTTCAATAGGATGTTGATTAGTTTATCAAATCTGAGCTTTTACTGAAGTTGTAGATTTTTATCTATTTTCGTTTATCCGATCGATCCAGTTTTCAGATATGTGATTCGGGTATTCCATTGAGTGGCCATATAAAGTTTCATGTCAATCGGACGGTTAAATTGAAAGATATGATTTTTCCAACCAAGTTTCATGATATAATTGGTTTGATTTCTGTAAATCAATTATTTTAATCATATCTTGGATATATATTATTTTAAGCCCATGTGTGGTTTAAGGTTGAGCCAGGGGAGTTGCGCCTCCTCTGGGATGTGTAGAATAAACGGAATGGGAGAAAATTCAAAGTCAATGGGCACCGTTCGAAGCTGTATTTGGAAGGACAATCAGGAGTTGTGGATGTAGCGAATTTTGTTGAACCTTAAGGTTTTGCAGTACATCTTGCCTAGACGTTAAATAAAGCCCTGGGTGGGAGGCAACCCACCAAGGTAACTTGTTTTTAAGTTTCAGTTTTCAGTTTTATGTTCTCTTCTGTTTTTCTTTTAGGTTTTCAACCACCCTGATGATCATTGAGGAGATGTTCACTTACTCTACCAGGTGGCCTCTTTCTTATTTAAACTATCTTGTATCTTCGTTATTTGGAATTTTTGGATAGCCACCTCATACCTTATTCAGGATAATGTTGATTTCATCTTGGGGGGTGTTGTGACCTTATTCATGCTACCTTGTGGGTTTAATAGTGTTAAATTATACATGAGCTCAAATGTTTATGCTTACTGTACATGTTGCTTTCACATGGATTGACATATACATTGATTGCATGTGTGAGAACCTGAAGATAGAACATCATGTGATTCACATACGAACACTTTATGTGCAGGGGCAATTATACTCACCAGAAGAATGAGCATGCTCTTGTTAACCTAGACCATGATTTCAACTTTAGCTAGTATGATGAGTATTGCATGCAGAAGATAAAAAAAAAGACATTCCAGTCAAACTTGATGATAGGCTTAGATGACTGGTACACATGTTGCTTGATGATTATAGAGGTCGTGTCGGCCTTGAGTCAGATGCTGAGGTGTAGCCCGTGTTCCACTGTGTTGACCCTTGAGTAGAGAGGTTGACTACTTAGCGGTGCTTTTTCCCACCTACAGTGTCGTTCCCAGCTTGTGGGCCAGCAGTGTTATTTCCTGCTACTGAGTGCGACCATGTTCGTGGGCCTCAGGGACACGCGGTGGGGTTATGGGGCCCCTGTGTACACCCAGATCTTACTTGAGGGCGACACTCTTGTGTTCCCCTTCCTTCTGTGTATCGTAGTGTAGAACCCTACTGAGCTTTATGCTCACTCCTACCCGGGATGTGTTTTTCAGGTGCAAGCGCCAGCTCTTCTTCAGTAACCCCTACCGGGCAGATCTTTGGTGGTGTCTAAGGATCGGTGATCACATTCTACACTTTTGTTATAGTTAGTCTTCTACGGGAGTATGATGCATATGCTTTTGTAACCCCTTTGAGGTTTTGGATTATTATATTATTTATCTTGAGGTTTGAAATTATTGTATTATTCAGGGGTGCTTATGAACTGTTTAATGAAACCAGTAAGTTAGAGGGAACCCGTCACCATTATTTCCGCATTTAGTTAGGTTCTGGTTCGCGTCGCCCGGCCCGGTTGGGCTTTCGCGGGTCGGGGCGTGACAGCTTGGTATCAGAGCATAGGTTGTAGATCCCAGGGTTAAGATCAGGATACGGTTGAGATTGAGCGTGGAATGGGTTAATTCTATGTCGAGAACATCCGTGCATGCTCCTTGTGTTGTGTTATGCTTTTTGCTTCCTGTTTGTGTTGTTTGTTTTGCCGTTTCTAACGAATGGACGCTCGTTTGTCGCTGGTGATTGCGCAAATGTCGGGAGCTCGAGGCCGACCTTCTGTGGTTAGTCAGGGTGGGGCACGACCTGGTCGAACCGCCCGACCGGACAGGGTGGCACCTGTCAGGGCAGCCCGAGCTAGATGGGCTGTGCCATCACCAGTGATGGTTGTGGTCGCACAGGAGGAGGCCTTTCTCACCGCGTAGGTTTTGTGGTGAGACTGGAGATCCGACAGCCAGGGCACGACAGTTCGAGCGGGGGCTTCAGTTAGGGATCAGGCGACATACCAGTTCCCTTCATTTCCAGACGTACACGGCGGTTCTGAACTGTGTCTTAGCAGTGGAGGCGCAGTTGCAGGACGAGGGGTGCCGGGCAATTCCACTTGCATCCTCTACCAGCGCACCACAGAGACCCCGGTTCAGAGGGCGAGTTGGCAGTGGCCAGCAGCGACGTCGGTGACACTTCCAGCAGCCGTCGCAGCACCCGCAGCAGTTCCAGCAGCAGTTGCAGAGTCCAACAGGCCAGTTTCTCCGTACGGCAGAGCCGTCTGGGCAGGCTTCGTCGAGGGGAGGCCAGCGTCAGTAGCCTGGTGGCGCGCCAGTCACGTGCTTCCTGTGCGGGCTGCTGGGGGACTTCAGTAGAGACTGTCCCTTACTAGGAGCGCGGGGCGCTGTGCCGCAGGGCAGTAGAGGCGGAGGGCCCAGTGCTTGGCAGGGGAGCAGTGGTGGGCGTGGGTCAGGGGCTGGACCGAGCTGCTCCAGAGGTGGAGGCAGCCAGCGAGGGCGTATGGTTGCTCTCCAAGAGCATGGGCAGCTGGATACCGTACATCAGTACTAGTAGGCAGCGGCAGAGCCATCCGTACCCAGAGGTAATCTTTCACCTTTCTAGTTCCTTGGTAGATATGCTGATAGATTCTGGGGCATATCTTTCCTATGTTGCTAGCATGTGTGTGGCATCGCTAGTATTAGACACGAGTCGGCTAGAGGTGGCACAGTCAGTAGACTCACCGATCGGCGGAGCGGTGAGGGTGGACCGGGTCTGCTGATCTTGTTTCCTTGGAGGTTAGAGGCCTCCGTGTCTGTCTAGATCTGTGGGTACTAGACATGACAGGCTTCGATGTGATACTCGGTATGGACTGGTTGGCAGCATACCGAGCTATCATCGACTGTGGTCGCGGGAGGGTGGTCGCTTGGACATCCGACGGGACACAGTTTGTGCTGTTAGGGGATTGGTTCTCAGTCGATTCCTTTGCTTGTGGTGTGGGGGGAGGCGTGGCAGCGAGCTTTCAGTCTTGCTGGCCAGCCTGTCCCTGTTTGCGTTTGAGGGAGTGCAGCAGAGCAGTTTCCCCAAGATTGTGTGCGACTACGCCGACGTGTTTCCCGAGGTGTTGTCGGGGCTTCAACTGCCCAGAGAGGTCGATTTTGAGATCGACCTAGTACCAGGTACCGCACCGGTCTCTCTCCCAATGTTCAGGATGGCACCAGCAGAGCAGAGTGAGTTGAGGACCCAGTTGGACGAGCTGACCAGTGGAGGCTTCATCCGTCCCAGCATGTCTCCCTGGGGGGCGCCAGTGTTGTTCGCAAAAAAGAAGGATGGTACCCTTCGACTTTGCAAAGACAACAGGAGATTCAACGGGGTGACGGTGAAGAACAGGTATCCGATGCCATGGATAGACGACTTGTTTGACCAGTTGCAAGGATCTTCAGTGTTCTCGAAGAACGACCTCCGCACAGGCTAACACCAGTTGAGGGTTCGAGATTGTGACATCCCAAAGACGGCTTTTCGGACTCGATACGGCTTGTACAAGTTCGTGGTGATGGCGTTTGGACTGACGAACGCACCAGCAGCGTTCATAGATCTCATGCATAGGATCTTCCGGCCATTCCTAGATCAGTTTGTGGTAGTGTTCGTCGACGACATTCTGATCTACTCTCGATCAGAGGCGGAGCACGAGCGACACTTGGCGACAGTGTTGCAGCTACTTCGGGAGCATCGGCTATATGCCAAGGCTTCCAAGTGTGAGTTCTGGCTCACACAAGTGGGATTCCTTGGGCACGTGGTGTCGGCAACAGGGATCTCAGTTGACCCGGCCAAGGTCGAGGCAGTGGTACAGTGGCAGAGACCGAGGACAGTGTTCGAGGTTCGCAGTTTCCTAGGCCTGGCAGGTTACTACAGACAGTTCGTGCGGGACTTCTCCAGAGTTGCTCGACTGATGACCAGACTGACACAGAATGCCGTCCCGTTCGTGTGGGATGATGCTTGTGAGCGAGCTTTCATGGAGCTGAGGACGAGGTTGACCAGTGCGCCGGTGCTGATCGTCCCCGAGCGAGGTGTTGGTTACAGTGTCTACTGTGAAGCCAGCGGTGAGGGTTTGGCGTGTGTCCTCATGTAGGAGGGCCACGTAGTTTCCTATGGTTCTTGCCAGCTGAAGAACCATGAGAGGAACTACCCGACTCATGACTTGGAGCTAGCAGTGGTGGTCTTCGCTCTGAAGACCTGGCGTCACTACCTCTATGGCGAGAAGTTCTCTGTCTTCTCGGACCATAAGAACTTGAGGTACGTTTTCACCCAACGTGACCTCAACCTGAGGCAGCGACGCTGGATGGAGCTACTGGAGGACTATGACTTTGCGTTGCATTACCATCCGGGTAAGGCAAACGTCGTAGCAGACGCGCTGAGCCGACAGGTGAGAGACACCAGAGCAGCAGTTGCAGGGTTGTCAGCGCGACAGTGGCAGGCTCTAGAGACAGCGGGCCAATTGGGGCTCGAGTTTGAGGATCGGGGATCCAGCAGCTTCCTCTACACAGTACAGAGTATGCCAGCGGTTCTAGCCAGAATATTAGAGGCACATCACAGTGACCCAGAGCTCGAGGAGTTACGCACATCGACGGGCACGGAGGGCGCAGACGGGGACTGGACAGTATCGTCAGACGGAGGGCTACGGTTCAGAGGCAGAGTAGCGGTTCCAGCAGATCCAGTTCTATGAGACGACATCCTACGAGGGTTCCATCACTCTCATTTTACAGTTCATCCTAGGGGCACAAAGATGTACCAGGACCTGCGGCGGCAGTTCTGATGGTGCGGGATGAAGAGAGTAGTGACGGAGTTCGTATCGTGTTGCCTTACCTGTCAGAAGGTCAAGGCAGAGCACCAGCGGACTCCGGGGTTACTTCAGCCGCTTCCACTAGTTGAGTGGAAGTGGGAGCACATCACGATGGACTTCGTGACCGGGCTACCGAGATCTCCTAGGGGGGATGACGCGATTTGGGTCATCGTTGATCGATTGACCAAATCGGCGCACTTCCTGCCTATGCGGACGACTGACTCAACGGACAGGTTGGGCAGCTTGTACGTTAGAGAGGTGGTCAGACTACATGGAGTTCCAGTTTCTATAGTGTCGGACCGTGACCCAAGGTTTACCAGCAGGTTCTGGCGAGGCTTTCAGGAGGCAGTTGGCACACTCCTGACTTTCAGTACGGCGTTCCATCCGCGAACAAACAGGCAGTCAGAGCGGACGATCCTAATCTTAGAAGACATGCTGAGAGCATGTGTCCTCGACGCCGGAGGCAGCTGGGAGGAGCACGTCCCCTTAGTGGAGTTCGCCTACAACAACAGCTACGAGTCCAGTCTTGGAGTAGCACCATTCCAGGCGTTGTACGGTAGGCCGTGTCGTTCCCCAGTATGTTGGACAGAGGTTGGAGAGGCTTCACTCACCGGTCCAGACCTCGTCAGGCGGTCGTCAGAGAGGTTAGTGCAGATCAGGCAGAGACTTCTGACAGCTCAGAGCCGACAGAAGAGTTATGTAGATCAGAGACGACGACCGTTAGAGTTTGCAGTCGGCAACAGGGTGTTCCAGCGAGCATCGCCATACAGAGGATCCGTCAGGTTTGGCGGAGGTGGTAAGTTGGCGCCGAGGTTTGTCGGGCCGTTTGAGATCCTAGAGAGGATCAGCCAGGTAGCTTACCCCCTGGATCTTCCTCAACACATGTCAGCTGTGAATCCGACGTTCCATGTGTCGATGCTGAGGAAGTATCACCCAGATCTGTCTCATGTCATCAGGGTGCATGACATCGAGTTTGAGGCAGACGCGACGTTCGTCGAGCAGCCAGTTCGAGTACTTGACCGGAGGGATCAGGTCTTGTGGGGCAAGAAAATTCCCTTGGTCAAGATACTGTGGAGGCACAGAGGCACCGAGGAGATGACCTGGGAGCGCGAGGCGCGCATGCGGCAGGAGTTTCCACAGTTGTTTTCATTTCGAGGTACCTCTTGTCCTGTCTTCTAGTGTAACTGTTTTCCTGTTTCCGAGCCCTACCTTTATCGAATCTCTGAACGAGATTTCCTTTAAGGGTATTAGGATGTGAGGACCTGTCCCTCCATTCCTGAGTCGACCGCCTGGGTCGGGCCTGTGGCTCGTTGTGGACCACAAGGGCAATTTGGTAAATTGCGCCTTGTCGGTTTGTTTCACAGCCGCGAATGCACACACTGACCTTATTTGTGTTAGTGTTTGATTAGAATGTTTAGGTGGACCCGGGATCGGAAGATCCGTGCTTGGGCATGTATTTAGCCCAAGTTTGTCTTTTTGGGCAAGGGGATCGATCTTCCTTGGGAAGGAATCGATCCCTCTGTGCCATAAAGTCCTGCCAGTCGAGCTTGGTGACGACGGCCGTCGTGGTCGTCGCCCTCCATTGTCAGGAGAAGAGAGGACTTCCTCTCCTCTCCTTCCCCTTTTCCCCTCCTTCCCCGGCCTTTCCCTTCTCCTTCTTCCTCTTCTTCCTTCTCCTTCTTCTTCCTACTTTCTTCTTTCTTCTTCCCGCAAGCTCTGCTTGCTTTGTTTTTCTTCCGGCAGCCCCCTTCTTCTTCTTCTTCTTCGTTCTCCCTCCTCCGGCCACCATTTTGGGTGTTCCAAAGCTCGTTGGATCCGTAACGGCGTGAGGAAGATCCCTGGCATGGTTTAGTTGCTTGGTTAGCGGCTGTTTAGCGGGGAATCAGCCGAGGATTAGTGTTTCCGGAAGGTTTTCTACCTACGAGAGTTGTTTAATGGGTTTCTCTTAATCTAGCCGTTAGATCTTACTATATTTGTGTTGTTAGATGCATGCTGCTTAGTATAATTTGTGGTTTAAGTTTCATGAACTTTGGTTGAGATTTTAGAAGGATTTATGCATGTTTAATCTCAGATTTTCCGGTTTCTGCTGTTCTTGAAGAACAGCCGGTTTGCGGCGAGTTTTTCGACCAGTACGTGCATGTTCTTGGGTTGTGATGAACTTAAGAGTTGTAGATCTTTGAATCTACTCTCAAACCCAACTGATTTCATAATTTTCTGATGTTCGTACAATTTGTTATAATTTTCGTACTGGTGGGCTGCATTGCACCATGCAATGGTAAGTTAGTTTTGATTAGTGTTTTCCCGTTAATCCAGTTGTTGGATGTTTCTAGATTTTGGATATGTTGATCCCTACATATTGATCTACAGGCGTCTAAGCTGGATCTCGAATCCGACGTCGTTTGAATGTCGGATCAACTGGGTCAACTAGCTGCTATGTAGAGAATTTTTTGTGTTTTATATAATATTATATATTCAAACATATAATATTATATTTTTACTGTTCATCGAGGTTTTCGGGGTTGCTTCCCGTTGCAGGAGTTTGCGGTTGACGGTCGTGGTACCGTCGTAATGCCGGGACCCGCTGCAGATCGGCTATCAGCGGTTGGTAGTACCGCTGCAGCGATCCAGTTGGATTTGTATGCTGCCTTGTCATACTGTTGCACGCCTATTTTTCTTACTTGTGTATGTTCATAGCATGCATTCTCTGTTGTGCATTAGTTGCATGGTTAGGACGTGGGTGATCTGTGGGTCGCCGTCCCGAGGCTGAAAGCTCGGATTTAGCCCTAGGACCGGGGTTGGGTAGCTTGGTCCAGGTTGGAATTGTGGTGTCCAGTCAAACTTGATGATAGGCTTAGATGACTGGTACACATGTTGCTTGATGATTATAGAGGCCGTGTCGGCCTTGAGTCAGATGCTGAGGTGTAGCCCGTGTTCCACTGTGTTGACCCTTGATTAGAGAGGTTGACTACTTAGTGGTGCTTTTTCCTACCTGCAGTGTCGTTCCCTGCTTGTGGGCCAGCAGTGTTATTTCCTGCTACTGAGTGCGACGATGTTCGTGCGCCTCAGGGACACGCGGTGAGGTTATGGGGCCCCTGTGTACACCCAGGTCTTACTTGAGGGCAACACTCTGGTGTTCCCCTTCCTTCTGTGTGTCGCAGTGTAGAACCCTACTGTGCTTTATGCTCACTCCTACTCGGGATGTGTTTTGCAGGTGCAGGCGCAAGCTCTTCTTCAGTAGGCCCTACCGGGCAGGTGTTTGGTGGCGCGGCGGCGTCTGGTGGTGTCTGAGGATTGGTGATCACATTCTACACTTTTGTTATAGTTAGTCTCCTACGAGAGTATGATGTATAAACTGTTGTAACCCCTTTGAGGTTTTGGATTATTATATTATTTATGTTGAGGTTTGAAATTATTGTATTATTCAGGGGTGCTTATGAACTGTTTAATGAAACCAGTAAGTTAGAGGGAACCCCTCGCCATTATTTCCGTATTCAGTTAGGTTCCGGTTCGCGTCGCCCGGCCCGGTTGGGCTTTCGCGGGTCGGGGCGCGACACACCAAGCCCGACGCCTAACCTCACCACAGCCGATGCCATGCCAAGCCCGATGACGAGCTCCTCCATCTCCACCGACCTACTGCCACATGTCGACCAAGCTCGTACCCCGACGTCGAACTCCTCCGTCTCGACACCGAGCTCCTCCATAACCTCCGTCGAGATCGTCACCGAGCTCCTGGTCCCGGCATCGAGCGACGCCGAGCACCATCGCCCGTCTTTGTCAGCCTTATGCCTCCCTTCAATGATTTCACCCTCTCCGTCGAGATCCTCACCGAGCTCCAATTCAAACAAACACCCCTGCTTCTCCGCTCCAGCGAGGATGCATCCACACCAAGGCCCAAGAGCTCTGGTATCGTTCATGCCTCATTAACAAACCACGCTACAGGTTCCACCTCGGGCGGGCACTTCCTTCTCCTCACCAGCAAAGAGTTCTATTCCTTGCTCCTTTGCACTAGCCCGAAGCAACAAATTGCTTCTCTTCGGCAAAAAAAACTCGGAGCAACAAATTACTCCTCGAGCCCGAAGCAACAAATTGATTCTCGCTGCCAAAAACTCAGAGCAACAAATTACTCGTCGTTAGGAGAAGCCCAAAGCAACAAATTGCTTCTCGCTGACAAAAACTCGGAACAACAAATTACTCCTCGTTGGCAAAAGCCCGAAGCAACAAATTGCTTCTCGCCGGCAAAAACTCGAAGCAACAAATTGCTCCTCCCCAGCTAAGATCGGAGCAACAAATTACTCCTCATCGTCAAGGCCCGAAGCAAGATTGATTTTTACCGGCAAAAACCTGGAGCAACAAATTGCTCATCCACAGCAACCATCCAATACAACAAAAAAAGAGCATATCCCCATCCCCTCATGTTATCCTATCTCCAATGACAGACGTCATCTTCACCCGCGACTACATCGAAATAATAATTCACAGTGCCAGCGTAGCAACTCGGCGACGTGTCTCAAAAAGAAAAAAAGAGACGGGAGAAAAAAGAAACGGTCCGAAATTTTGATCAACAAAGCATTAACGAAACCTGGCCCAGAGATGTCCTCATCACACTCGAACGCCATCTTCTCCTCGATCAATATTCCTAGTGTTCAAGTCTTCTAATCTTCTTGGCTAAGGGTATAAAAAAATTATACTGTATATGTCATGTATATAGACATAGGATGGAAATATGATTTTGAGTAGGATAGGATCGTTGTTAGGATTTGAACGACAAAAAATCTGATTTTGATCATATTTTCAAAAGAGATAAGGTTAGGTTTAAATTCAAATCTAACAAGAGATCATGCTTATGAGCTTATCTTAATTCAAAAATGCAGCAAACCAGATCCCAACATTCTTCTCAAATCCCAACAAGAGAATTGAAGAATATCATGCCAAATAGAATTTGTACGGTTACTTTTCCAAAGTAGGAGCTGTGCAAGTAATTTTTGAAATTGAAATCGGATTCGAGCATAATAACAGCATCAAACATTCAAAATTTAATTTAAGTTCCTATAAGAGGTCCATATAAACTCCTCATGCATGTCCGAATTCAAAGATGCAATAAAATCCACAAAAAAAACTTCTTGGAGCCTTGCGTGTTTAAATCACATCACTTTCACACGCAAGCCTCAAGGGGACATTTGTCGACACCAATTTTAACTAAGATCAAATTTCATGATATTCATGAAATTTCCCTTGCTCGTCTTAGACATTCCTCGAAGGCGTATTATTAAACATATAAGTTCAAACACATACACAACATGCATACATTGCTCTATGTGTGACCCTCCATGGTTTTGATGGTATCCTACATAAATCGGGAGCACAAATGGCTTTTTGGTGATTTTACTTGCCCAAAGGTATTTTGGGAATTCATGACAAAATACTTTTCTGGATTCTCTAAAACATCCTATCATGACCCTATATAGCTTTTACGGCATCTTACAAAAGCTAAGTCGACGTAGGGGCATTTTGGTAATTTTATCACATTAAGGGTATTTTGGGAATTCAGGACAAAATGCGTGTATGGACTCTCTAAAACATCATATCATGACCCTATATAGTTTTTTCGACATCCTACAAAAGTTAAGTCGATATAGGGGCATTTTGGTATTTTTCTAACAGCAAGGGTATTTTGGGAATTTACGCAAACTATATGCATAAACTCTCTCCTATACTCTACCATGTCTCCTACATGGTTCATATAACATCCTAATTAAATTTGAAGGACTCAGGGGCATTTTGGTAATTTTTCCCTCCAGGGGTATTTTGGTAATTCTAGCCAAATATAGGCTTGACCCACCTAAAACATTCTAAATTAGTTTTCGATGGGTTTGAAGGCATCTGACATAAACCAAGGAAATAAAAAAAGGCATTTTTGGTCATTTAGCCCCCAAGGGTACTTTGGTCATTTGCTCCAAATATTGTTTTCACCCTTTAAAGTATCATTTATTTTAAAGGCATTCTTATCAAAAACATATATGGACTCTATACTAACCAAAGAACCAAAAGGTTATTTTGGTAATTTCATCCTCATATCAGCCTTCTTAAAGCTTTGTTGGCATCTTATACAAGCTACGAGGGTCGAGGGTATTTTGGTCATTTGAAATCTCTAGGAGTACAATGGTCGAAAATATATGTGAAAGCATTCCTATTTGTTTTAGAGATATTTCGGTCAAAAGACATAAATGATCTATAACAGGGGTATTTTGGGAATTTACACTTACCCCTTGTCCAAGGGTGTTAAGGTAAATTACAACATGTTCAAATATTTAAAATTTGAACAAATATGTGAAATTTGAAATCAAACTCAAAATCAAATCCAAAATTCAAGATTCAAACTCCCTAACACCCAATATCTTAACCACCCAAATCTTAACCCCCTAACCACATTTCAAAGAATCAACCTGAACTACTTCCAATCCTCACATATAAATAGAAGTAGGGTTGAAACTTGAGGAGAAGACATCATGCTGGAGACATCCTGGTGAAGACACGGACAG
The DNA here is from genome assembly GCA_963920575.1 of Narthecium ossifragum. Taxonomy (NCBI): domain Eukaryota; kingdom Viridiplantae; phylum Streptophyta; class Magnoliopsida; order Dioscoreales; family Nartheciaceae; genus Narthecium; species Narthecium ossifragum. Next base: position 20,289,882 of record OY986964.1, on the reverse strand, counting down.
AAGCTGGTGAAAAAGAGGCTCCTCATTCTTCTAAAAGAATGAGACCCTGCTGCAACTGAGTTCTAAAACTCAAAAGCCAGAGGGAAGACGTCGAGAGATAGAAGAAGGAAATTTGTTTTCTTGAAAATCATGCCATCACTCCAAAAGTCCAGAGCAGGAGATTCAAGGGTTCTTCATCGGCAACGAAGGTGAGGGTCGGAGGCCTAAGCATTCACCCAAGATCATTTTGTTTCCTTTCCTCTTCTTCGTCTTATTTTTCTATTTTGGATGAAACTGGACTTTAGAGCCCGAATCCTTAATCTGGGATTTTCCATTTTGGCTTGTAATTGATGGGTTGTCAATCTCATCGTCGGTATGCAATTATAAAGAAAAAGAGGATTTGTAGCTTATGATGATATTGGGAACTCAGGAGTGTTGTTCCCACAAGTCCCATCATGTAATTCAAACTTTTGATCACAATAAAATTAAAAAATTTCTTTCCTCCGATATGACGATTTTATTGTCGAACACTTGCTGAGACTCACCAAACAACAGTTGTTTGGCTCTTCCTAATTGACACAAATGACAAACTTGTTTGTAGCTAAGTGATCCATCAACTAGTAAATGAAATTGCTTGACTAAATTCGAGGTGACTTTAGAGGAGGGATGACTTAAACGTGTGTGCCACACATTAATTGAGGCTCACACACCAAACAAGGCAACAGTAGAACGACACTTATTAGGAGAGAAGATATTCACTTGAATTGGATATAGCCCTCTTTCACTCCTTCCAACCAGCAAAGTTTGCCCCATGAGATTGTCCTTTATCACAAAATGAGAATATGTTAGTATAAAGTAACATGAATTTTCAAGACAAAAACGATGAATAGAAATCAAATTAGTGGAAGCCTTGGGACAATGAAGGACACATGATAAATGAAGTTTATAGTATCGTGTATGAAGAGCAAGGGAACCAATATTTTGGACTAACATCACCCAAGGCTACTTGGTCATTCCCGTGATAAGGATCACATGTATTGAGATTGGTAATGTCTAAAGTAATATGTTGGTTTGCACCACTGTCTGCAAACCAAGTATTGTCATCATAGAGAGCATTCGACTGAGCCACCATAGTCGCCAACTGTTGAGGAGGGTGTCTTCCCTGATAGTTGTAATCATATCTATGGAAGCAATCGAGAGCCACATGATTTTTCTTTCCACGGACTTGACAAGCAAGATGATCAGGATCAGACATCAATGGCATCAGACAAAGAGGAGGTCCCCGATTGTTGGCATCCCACTTGTTGTACAGGGGGCGTTGTTGAGAAGATGCATTTGGAGGTGATGCTTGAGGTTGCCAATTATGTTTGTTGCTAAAATTGTTTCTCTTGAGATTGCTATTATTTGATAATTGATGAGCCATCATAGCAAAAGTGTGTTGCTCAGATTGTGTTGTTAGTTGTTGACCATCCAACACAGATTCAAAAGCAAGAAGTTCAGATTGAAAATTATCGAAAGAGATTTTTGTGGTACGCATACCAAAGAAGCAAGTAGTAATAAATGGAGATAAGTAGAATGAAGTCCCCCAAGAATATGAGAAATTAGATCCTCATCTGTGATAGGTTTTCCAATCACAGATAGTTGGTTAGTCAAATGTTTGACAGCTTCAATAAATTCAATGCAATTCTTACCGCCTTGTTTCAAACTCTAAAGTTGTCTTTGAAGTTGGTTGACACAAGATGGTGTAGAAGACCATAGACCGTTGACAAAACTTTCTCGGCAAGGGTAGAATTCAGCCAACTCAGTACGAATTTGTTTTTTTCTGCCGGTAAGCAGGATTCATTGATTTTATGATTTTTTTAATTTTTCTACATAAGTAGATAGGAATTCTTTCGAGCAAGGTTCCGTACCTGATGAATAAATTTTGTATCTCGCAAGTATACGAATCGGTGCAATCAGTATAGTAGCAAGACGAGTATCGTACCCACATAGATTTGTAGAGATTATTAGAGTAAAACGCTAAAGAACAGAAAAGAAAGAAAACAAGGAAGGGAAAATAAGAGATATGAAATATTGAGAATAGAAGATCTAATAACGAAATAAGAAAACGATGGAAATATGATGGATGAATACTAAGGTTCCGATTTCACCATAACATCCTCATTCTATGTATTGACTCAATTAAGATTTCAGTTTAATTCCAAGGGCTCGTTCTTCCAATATGATGATCCGTTCGATCGCGGTCTTCACCAAGTACCCCCAATTAACCCTAGTTAATGAACCCATAACTAAGTGTTAACCAAGAATCCATTACGCTCTGAAGAACAATTAAGAACCAAGAAGTGTCTTAGTTTGAACCCGGCTTCGACTAAATCTAATTCATTCATAGATCCTACAAGATTAGGGAATGAACCCTCGCCCAATCTCACATAACACAATCTATCATACTTCTATTGGCCAGATAAAGGTATTTAAGATCTCAGTTATAATAATGAATGAAACTAGAAAAATAAACTGATTAAATAATCATGATCCAATAACATAGAATGATTCAGTTAGGCTACATCGGTACCTTAGAAAAGAAACTAGCGACTCATGTTCATGATGAAGACAACGAAAGTGTTCAAAGAAAAATAAAGAAGGAAAGACGAAGAAAACAAAACCCTAACGCAGCGTCCTCTCCTCCAGATGCTCCCGAAAAGTCCTCCCAAAAGATCCCCTTTGATAACCCTAAGTATCCTATTTATAGGCCTAAACTCGGGTTAGACCTGGGTCCATTATACGCTCCCTGCTGATCTGGCGGTCGACCGTCAACTGTACATATTAATTCGGAAGAGAGGCGGTCGATCATCGCATCGACCCTGAGAAGTGTTTTGCTTGACAGAGGTTGACGGTTGATGCCACGGATGATGCCACGGTCGACCGTGGGAATTTTTGCATGTGACGGTCGATGCGACGGTCGATCGGGGGAATTTTTGAGCGCGACGGTCGACCGTGAGATCTGGCGGTCGACCGTCACTATTCATTCAGCACTGCGCACTTGTACGAAAAATGTTGTAACTTCCTCTTTGAAACTCCAAATCATGAACCGTAAAATTCTCTCGAAACTAGACTTCAAGATCTTTCCAACCATCTATGGTACATCATCTGGTTCTTCATGAGCAGGTATAGTTTAATCTTTCAAGTTGATCCACGTAATCTTTTCAGCTTCTTTGCTCCTTTTTCCTACATTTTCCAAAAAACTATGTGAAGCAACATATAGAAATAAAAATAGTAATAAAGATGCTGATTAAGGATAATAATAATCTAGCAATTGAGTTGGTTATAAGGCTGTTCAGAGTGCATTTTCATGCGCTCATCACACCCGCCAACCAGCTTATTGCTAGTCTCTAGCAATTTTAAGCGCATAAAATATATTAAGCACACCAACGGTTGTATGTTGTAGACATGAATACTAAGTGTTCTACCTTGTCAAATCAATAGTGTTCTATATAGTACAGAGCACGAAACATCGTATACTCATGCACATGCTACTAACACATGAAATTAACTTCTATACTTCAAACATGCTAATCACCATCCAGCCGAACACATGTGACGTGACAACTAAATGTTATGTACAGAAGCAACTTCTTCCCACCATTAGTCCAAACACACTACTATCGTCATGACCAATCAGCCAACCCTCGCACTTTAAGTACAACATGCTCTTTTTGTTTTTGTTTTTTTTTTTTCAACTATCAGATATTTTGCCATTTTACGCGAGCACTCTCCGCTTCTTAAGGCACAGAGACCCGGTTACATAACAAAACACTGAGTAGTTTTTTTTAGCTATTAGTGGTTCTAGCTTTTTACGCGAGCTCCTCGCTTCCTGAGGCAAGAACACCCGGTTACTCAGTAGATCACCTAATAGTCGTTTAGGCACAGCTTAATCAAGCTCCAGAAATTCTTTTTTTTTTTTTCTCTGCATGCAATACTCAACACTAGCTAATGTTGAAATCATGGTCTAGATTGACAATAGCATGCTCATTCCTCTGGTGAGTATAATTGTCACCGCACATAAAGTGTTCGGTGTGAATCACATGATATTCTACCTTCAGGTTAGCATAAATGCAATCAATGTATAGGCCAATCCATATGAAAGCAACATGTACAATAAGCATAAACATTTCAGCTCATGTACAATTTAACACTATTAAACCTACAAAGTAGCATGAATACAATTATGAATGTCTACACCCCCCAACCTGAAATCAACATTGTCCTCAATGTGTGCATTTATCCAATAAAAAATGTAGGAGGTGGCTATCCAAAAATTTCTAGAGAAAGAAGAGACAAGATACTGTAAATAAGAAAGAGGCCACCTGATAGAATAGCGAACATCTCCTCAAGGATCCTCAGGGTGGCTGAAATCCTAAAAGAAAAACAAAAGAGAAACATAAAAATGAAAACTAAAAAAAATGAAACTTGAAACCAAGTTACCTTGGTTGGTTGCCTCCCACCCAGCGCTTTATTTAACGTCTAGGCAAGACGTACTGCAAAGCCTTAAGGCTCAGCCAGGTTCGTATGGCTGTAATGCTTCAAGCGGTGCGACGACCTCCTTTTCTCTCTTAAAATCCATTTTCAACGTAGTCTTCACTTGCTCCTGCTTGAAATTAGAGAACACCAATGAATCTGCAACATCTATTGAGAAGCAATCAAAAGAGTTTGAAGGATAGGACATAGACTCAAACACTTTAAATTCAACAGTTTCACCTAAAACTGTCATGCTAAGCTTACCATCCTTCACATTAATTATAGTTTCAGCTGATGGACGTCCCAGCAAAATAGGTAACTTTCTATAATTCAACGGTTCCTCATCTATATCCAATATCACAAAATCAGCAGGAATAATTAACTTATCAACTTGTACCAAGATGTCTTCTACAATGCCTAATGAATATTTAATTGAACGATCTGCAAGTTGTAGAGACATAGTAGTAGGTTTTAATTCACCCACATCTAACTGACGGAAAACAGAGTAAGGCATCAAATTAACACTAGCTCCTAAATCAAGCATTGCCTCCCCTATTTTTGTATCACCAACAGTAATATTAATGTTAAAACTCCCTGGATCCTTAAGCTTGGGTGGAAGCTTCCTTTGTAGAATCGCACTTGCCGTCTCTGAAACCATCACCTTTTCATGAGGTTCATACTTACGCTTATACGTACTTAATTCCTTGAAGAACTTTGGAAAGGCTGGCATTTTCCTGATCACATCAAGCAATGGTAAGTTCACATTAACCTTAGATAGGATATCATAAATTTCAGAATATGACTTATCCATTTTGGCTTTTTTCAGGCGCCCAGGAAACGGAATCGGTGGCACATATGGTGGAGGAGAGTTGTGATGAACCTCCGGAACTGAATTTGCTCTCTTTTCATGATCAAAAGCAGATGTGGCCGATGGTGGCCTTTTCGAGCGTTCCTCCTTTTCAACTTCCTCACTTGCATCATCATTTAACTCATCAATAACTTCAGCATTAATCTTATTATCAATAGTCTTACCTGAACGAAGAATAGTAACTGCGTTGGCTTGCTCAGGTTGGCTTGGAAATCTGAATCGAACATGGGCTCGTACAGCATCTGCAAGCTGACCCACTTAAACTTCCAACTTCCCAATAGATGCTGCAACATTCTTCAATGCTACATCATGTTCAGCAATGGCCGAATCTTGTTGTTCCATCTTTGAGTCTATTTTATGCATAAAAGCCAACATCGTCGCTTCCAAAGACGACTTAACCTGTGGGTTAGACTGATTAGCAGAAGGCATACTAGCATTAGCATTATTTTTCCATGAAAAATTCGGATGCTCCCTCCAACCAGGATTGTAAGTATTTGCATAAGGATCAAATCTAGGTCTCGGGTTATAAGCATTCATCAAATTAGCTTGTTCTTGCACATATTCAGGAAATTCACTACCAGAAGGACATGAATCAAACCTATGACCAACAATATTGCAAATTGAACAAACCACAACCGGTTTTACTTGTGTGGACATCATCGTGTCCATCTTCTTGTTGAGGGCTGCGATTTGCCTTGCCAAATCATCATTCTGGTTCAACTCATAGATGCCTCTTGCCTTATTCCTTGTGTCCCTCTGCTGCGAGTTTGATCCTAGCATCTCATAAATTTCGTATGCCTCTGGTGGAGTCATTTTGAACATCGCTCCACCTCCATCATTATCTCCCATCGTCTGAAAAGAAAGATTTAGTCCATCATAGATATATTGCATCTTATTTTCTAAAGAATAATTATGATGTGGACATTGCATCAAAAGCATTTTAAATCTATCCCATGCTTCATGGAATGGTTCTCCATCAGATTGCTGAAAATTTGAAATTTGCCTTCTCAAGTTAGTAGTTATGGCATGAGAATAAAATTTACTAATAAACTTGTTATAAATTACATCCCAAGTAGTGAGTGATCCAGGAGGCAACGACATCAACCATCTCTTTGCTTTATCTTTAAGAGTATAGGGAAAACATCGCATCCTCAGTTGATCTTCAGTAATGCTACCTAGAGGAAAAGTCTGAATAGTTGCATAATAATCTTTCACAAATGTTAGTGCATCTTCAGAAGATAAACCATGAAATTCAGGAAGCATAGAAAAATGTAGATTTTTAAGTTCATAATTCCTAGCCTCTGCAGGTAACGCAATGCACGAAGGTGAGGTAGAAATAGTAGGCCTCGCGTACTCCTCCAAAGGACGTAAATTGTTATTAAGCTCCATCTCCTCTTGTTCCTCCTCTTGAACTCCTAGATCTGATGTGGACAGGATATCTTTGTTAGATCTCTTCTTCCAACCAATTTGATCTACTTTATCGTTCAAGGGCAACAACTTTTGTTTTCGTGATCGGCGACCTTGCATTCACTACTAATAAACTCTAATCAAATTCCCGGCAACGGCGCCAAAAACTTGATGAATAAATTTTGTATCTCACAAGTATACGAATCAGTGCAATCAGTATAGTAGCAAGACGAGTATCGTACCCACAGAGATTTGTAGAGATTATTAGAGTAAAACGCTAAAGAACAGAAAAGAAAGAAAATAAGGAAGGGAAAATAAGAGATATGAAGTATTGAGAATAGAAGATCTGATAACGAAATAAGAAAACGATGAAAATATGATGGATGAATACTAAGGTTCCGATTTCACCATAACATCCTCATTCTATGTATTGACTCAATAAAGATTTCAGTTTAATTCCAAGGGCTCGTTCTTCCAATATGATGATCCGTTCGATCGCGGTCTTCACCAAGTACCCCCAATTATTCCTAGTTAATGAACCCATAACTAAGTGTTAACCAAGAATTCATTACGCTTTGAAGAACAATTAAGAACCAAGAAGTGTCTTAGCTTGAACTCAGCTTCGACTAAATCTCATTCATTCGTAGATCCTGCAAGATTAGGGAATGAAATCTCGCCCAATCTCACATAACACAATCTATCATACTTCTATTGGCTCTAAACGTATTTAAGATCTCAGTTATAATAATGAATGAAACTAGAAAAATAAACTGATTAAATAATCATGATCCAATAACATAGAATGATTCAGTTAGGCTACATCGGTACCTTAGAAAAGAAACTAGCCACTCACGTTCATCATGAAGACGACGAAAGTGTTCAAAGATAAATAAATAAAGAAAGACGAAGAAAACAAAACCCTAACGCGGCTTCCTCTCCTCCAGATGCTCCCGAAAAGTCCTCCCAAAAGATCCCTTTTGATAACCCTAAGTATCCTATTTATAGGCCTGAACTCGGGTTAGATCTGCGTCCATTATACGCTCCCTGCTGATCTGGCGGTCGACCATGAGATCTGACGGTTAACCGTCAACTGTACATATTAATTCGGAAGAGCGGCGGTCGATCATCGCATCGACCCTGAGAAGTGTTTTGCTTGACAGAGGCTGACGGTCGATACCACGGATGAAGCCACGGTCGACCGTGGGAATTTTTGCGTGTGACGGTCGATCGGAGGAATTTTTTAGCGCGACGGTCGACCGTGAGATCTGGCGGTCGACCGTCACTATTCATTCAGCACTGCGCACTTGTACGAAAAATGTTGTAACTTCCTCTGTGAAACTCCAAATCACGAACCATAAAATTCTCTCAAAACTCGACTTCAAGATCTTTCCAATCATATATGGTACATCATCTGGTTCTTCATGAGCAGGTACAGTTTAATCTTTCAAGTTGATCCATGTAATCTTTTCAGCTTCTTTGCTTCTTTTTCCTGCATTTTCCAAACAACTATGTGAAGAATTATATAGATATAAAAATAGTAATAAAGATGTTGATTAAGGATAATAATTTAGAAATTGAGATGATTATAAAGCTGTTCAGAATGCATTTTCATGCACTCATCAGTACCATCCACGAAACTCAGAAGATCATTGCTTCTTATAATTGACACGAACTGAAAAATCCAATTGAGATAGTTGGTGCCATCCAGTCGCATCGAAACTAATTGAACAACATTCGGTAGAGTAAAGGAATAAGTGGAAGAATGAAAGATGTGAGAGAATGATGGAGAATTGGCTTTATTCAACATACCAAGCCATGTATCTATTGATATATTTATATAGATAGATACATGTCAAGAGATACATACAAAAGTAATGGATGGGTACAAACAGAACAAACATGATAAACATTATTTAGGACCCATCATTATCCATAGGTTCAGCAGAATCTGAAGAAGATAAGCATTGATTAACATGCATGATTAGTGAAGTAAGATGGCCAAGAAATGCAAGTTGTCAATTTTCTCTGGTGACTTTGTGTTGTGAGTTAAGATTTTATATAATACATTATCTAAATCAGTCGTCTCCCATTCTATGAAGGTACTGGATTTGTTTCTTGGGTTCGGTAACTATTTGATAGGAACCGAGTAGTGGGTCGAGCCAGAGGGCCGCGCCACGTCATGAGTAGTTTGGATTCATGTTGCAGGATAAGTCAGTCATTAGGGTCGTATTTGTATTAGTCAATTAGGAGTAGTGATTGAGTCAAGTGTAGTTATGATTGATTTAGGATGGGTGTGTGTGAGGACCCGTACCTCCAACCTGGCCAGACCGCGCTAGGTCGAGAGCATAGCTTGGTTGGTTTTGGCCCGGTTGGCCTTGTTCAACAATCACTTCGATCGTTACAACCCCAAGGGCATTTTGGTTATCTACCCTTGCGGAGTTGGGTTTCACACTCGCGTAGCGCACACACGGCCTTGTGATGATATATGTGCTTGATTAGACCCTTAGGAGTACCCTAGACCAGAGGATCTGAGTCAGATCGCAAAGATATGGATTTGAGCGGCTAGGATCAGATTTGGCTGATTGGATGGCCATGATCTGATCTTAAGCCATCATATGAACCCCCCTTAAACCCTTCTCTCTCGTGAGAGCATCAGCCGCGATCCACTCCGAGAGAGAGAGCGAGAGAGCGGCGGCCCGAACTCGCGGAGAGAGAGAAGGCGGGAGAGAGGTGATGCCGACGGCGACGACCACGACCGAAGAGATGGGGACTTGGCGACTGGACTCCTTCCTTCGAAGGCGGTGATCTTGGCGACCGTAGCTGGACGACTGTGACGGCGACTAGAGAGGAACGAGGCGGCGGCTGGGCTTCCCAGTGGCGGCGACCACGGCTGAAATCGGAGCTTGGCAGCGAGGACAACGGCGATGACTTGAGAAGGAGGAGAAGATCCCAGCCGAAAACCGAACCTAGAGGCAGAGGATATACTCTAATCTTTGATTAGGATCCTAGGATGGGTTTAGTGATCTGCTTTGCGTTCTTAGCTGCGCTGGTGCTCTTCCCTTTCCCCCATTGCTGCCATACTATGGTATGTTGTGCCATGCTCTGTTGTCTTCCTTCCCTGTGTTCCTTCTTTGTCTTCGTAGCTAGTGTATAGATCGGATGGGTTTGTTGAATTGAGATGCCTTTTCCTTTTTGTTTGTATTTTGATTAGATATCTTCCCTTCCTCTGGTTTTGATGGATTTCGACGAGTTTTTCTCCTTTGTGGATCTTTCGCTCCTTGATTTCTTTTGGATCAACTGCTGACACTTGAGTTTCTAGTTCGTGGCCTCTGTCTTTGGGTTGCTTGCTAGAGTCCTCTTTGTTTCCCTTGGATTTCTCTTGGATTCCCCTGTTCCTGGTTTGCCTTGGGTTTGCGATGCTTGAGTTTGGGTTTACTGGCTATGGTTGGGCTGCGATGAGATTCTCTCCTCTTTGGATTCCTCGTTGTCCTTAGTTGCTACCATGTGCATCGGCAACTGGGACTCTCCCCTATTCCCAGTTGCTGGGCACCTAAGATTCTACCTAGCTACTTTCCTAGCTTGGGCCGGCCTCAGGGTAGTTGTTGGGATTGTTGTCAGGGACTTACCAAGACCTATCAACCACCCGATTGACCGGGGAACCCGAACCCGACAGCTGATAGCTTGGCTGAGGTCGAGGTCGGGCTTAGTTTCCATGTTCTGTAAAACTTTTCTGGGTTTTTGGTTCTTTGAACGGTTGGTGTATGTGTATATGTCGATGAGAACCCATGGAGTGGGAAGTATGCACATGATGTTTTCTTAATTCCTTGTTTTTACATGGATTCGTGCTGTTTCGATTTGCTAGCTTTACTCGGTTCGATTTGCGGAATTCTAAGTCTGATTTGTTGATTGTGTTGTTGTCCCCGTACTTAATGCTATTATTACTCTTTAGTGTCATCTTTCTTCCTCTATTTATTTCCTGTGATTTCATGTTGATTACTTCAATTATGTGCTATTATATCATGCTTAGGCCTTGGGGCGCCTGTGTGTCGTGCGTGTTGAATGATATTATGCATGGTTTGGAAATTATACAAGTAGAGTGTAAATCTAATTGCTGGATGTTTTGATGTATCTGGGGTGACCGTGTGTTGGTTTGTACCTTGTGGATTGTTGAGTGATTGTGGCCTCTGATTGCTTGCTTGCTCCTAGCTTATGCATCTATGCTTCTTCCTCATCTTGTTAGCATGCTATCTCACCCTGTTGGACAATTGATTGATGATTTGACATGTAGAGACACCTAGGCCTAAGTGCTTGAATAGACTCATGCATGTTATATGCATTAGACACATTCAGGCTAGGTGGTAGGCGATGGTTTCGATCGCAGATCCGGGGTTCTCGGGTAGCCCGGATCTAGCCCTAGGACCGGGCTTTGGTTAGTTGAGGATTTAGGCGAGATTGTGTTGATGTGATCATGTATCGTATTTGAGGACATTAAGTAGTTGACTTGAATCATGGTTCTTGAGGTGTAGAGGTCGTGTCGTGGTTTCAGAACGGTGTGCTCTGTAGGGCTTACGCACCATGCTGTGTCCTACCTCCGTTGTTATGTTTCCCCGTGCATGGTGGATGAGAACGTGGCAAGCGATGGGGTAGCGGCGATACACTTGCACTGTGTCCTAGCCCGTTGTGCTCACCACCTTGCTTCGCCGATAGGGTTGTGACCCTTGGGAATAGGGGTGGCGGTTGGTACAAGAGTTACCAACCTTGTGTCCGTACCCTGGAGTAGGCCGTGGGCGTAGAGAGAGTTCCCTTGACCCGTGATGAGACCCAACACATTTGCAGTTCCCTTTCCTTGAGTGTGTCGTAGAGTAGAACCCTACTGGGCATTGTTGCTCACCCTACCAGGGCTGCATCGGCGATGCAGGTCGATGCAGTTCCTTATTTCAGGTGTTCTTCTAGAGTTCTTATTTCAGGTGTTCTTCTAGACCCAACACATTCTGTTCTTGTATAAGTTGATATATCCAAGAACAGAATTGATTGAGTATTAATTCAGTTGTAATTGAGAGATGTTGTAACATTCTTTAATGTAATGATGTTGAAATTGTAAAATGTACATGTTTCTTGTGTTATAATTATAAGGGAGATTCTGCCAAATTTTTTTATGAACTGAAGGACTAGATGGTTTAAATTCATAGCAGTTATATAATTGTGTACCTATTGATGAAGTTAACATGTTTAGGTTGTTTACGCCTTGATCTGGTTGGGTTTTCAGGGTCAGGGCATGACAGTGTGAGCCCGAGTCAGTTGTTAGTCGGGTTGGATATGAGCCATTCATTAGACGGCTACACGTCCAACGACTATAATGTTATCTAGGTATTTGAAAGTCATAGGGTTTCTATATGCCTCTCTATAAATAGGAGGCAAGAGTCTGTAGTTTAGGGAATTCAGAGAATTAGGAAGGCTATTGAGGGGTTCTTCCAGCCATCAAGTGGAAATAGGGGTTTATCCAGCCATTAATTGGATACAAGGGGCGTCCTCGGCCATCAATCAAGAATTATCATCATCTTCTCTAGCTTCCTTCCACCATCCACGACTCGGTGAGATCTCCTCAGTTCCAGTCTCATTAATTGGTACTAGAGCCTCGATTCTCGGTACTATGGCATATTTAACAGAAGAAAAGCAGTGTCAGACGTTGGAACATGGGTCAGAAGATATCAAGCCGGCCATCGTAGACCTATGGGTGTCGGTGCAGAAAACAACAACAATATTTGAAGAGCGTCATGAACTCATGGAGACTAAATTCAACAGTTTGGAAGGGGTCATGCGAGACCTAGCATGGGACTTGGGCAATCAAATTGCAGCCCTGACAGCTAGAATTGGCGGAGCAGAAGTGGCCTTCCTTTTCCCTTATTAATCCTAACCCAACATCCACTGTTAGATCAAATCCCTCCCTTAATCATGATTGTCCATAACCAAACCCTATTCATTCACTGCCTTCGATTCCTAACGCTAACCACCAACCACTAATTAACCACCTTCCTATATCACCACCTGATCACATCCCTCCATCACCTTTACTTAACCCCTTCTCATCCTCACCGTTGGATCGAGGACCTTGCATTAGATCCAACTCATCCACGTCATCCCCCATTCCATCTCTTTCCACTCACTCACTCTCCCCCAAGAGCCCCTCTCATGCGAGTGCCTCTCCCTCATCCCCGTCGACGCTCACCTTCCGCTCCACCTCGTCGACGACCGCCCGAATTCCGATCTTGCGACCTTGGTCCACGACCTCCGCAGCCGTCCCACTTCTCTTCGGGATCCCATCTTCCTCATCTCTCTCACCGGTGCCCCTTCTCCTTCTTGCTTCGACATCTCCATCTCCAACGCCGGAACTCCACCGACACCAACCTCGCGAAGGCCTCCACTGCCTTCTTCCTCCTCTCCATCTGATCTTCGGTCAAGCCGCCAGGCTACGGCTCCCCGCTCCACCTCACCGGACCCTTCTTCTTTCCCTACCAGGCCATCGCCGACCAAGCACTGAAGCGCCGCCACCAAAATCTAGCGCTCTCCTTCTCCGGCACCGTTCTTCGTCACCCTCACCTCCACTATGAGGACCCACCCCTCTACTCCTCGGTCAACCGGCTGGGTCAGACGCATGGCTCATTTGCTTGTTTCGCGTCGAGCGCGCGATCCGGCGGATCGCATTGTTTCTTGGACCGCTAGAGCAATTTGGTAAATTACGCCTTGTCGGTTCGTTTCACACTTGCGTATGCACACACTGACCGTATCTGTGATAATGTCTATTTAAAATGGTTAGGTGGACCCGGGATCGAAAGATCCAGGCTTGGGCTTGTGTTCTAGCCCAAGTCTAGCTTCCTACACCTAGATGATCGATCATTCCTTGCTAGAAGGATCGATCATTTAGTCATGATCGATCATCCCTCGCTGGAAGGATCGCTCATTTGGCGCAGGAAGTTGCGATCGTCATGAAGCATCGATCATTCAAGGAATGATCGATCATTCATAAGTCGGTTCGTCCGTCTATAAAATGAATGTGACCTTCTTCTTTAAATCATTTTGAAATTCTCCACCCCTGAGCTCAGAGCTAGCTAGATTTGGAAGGGATTGAGGGCGATCGTCGACTTGGCAGCTAGGATTGAAGCTGCGCTAGTCTAGGTAGGGATTCTACCTACTTTCTTTCCGGTTTTGTGAGGTTTTGAGCTTGGTTGTGTTTGGTTTGAGTTAATCTTGTTGCATGTTCATTGGTTTGTAGTAGAAATATCGGTTTTGGATTCGTGGTCGTTCGTACTATCAGATCCCAAGTTTTTGTGGGATTTGGTAGAGTTTTTCGACGATATTTTCTCGTCATCCTGTTGCCGGAGAACCCAACAGGATCAATCATTCTTGAGGAACGATCGATTACTCTGGGTTGGTCATGCTTAGCCCGGGAAGGATCGATTATCTGGTTGGAGATGATCGATCATGCCCCTTAGGTGACATGGGCGAGGACCTTGGTCATGAAGGTGATATCCTTTGGCTTGGTGATCGATCATCCTGGAGGGAAGATTGATCCCTTGTAGCTTGACAGGGACTGAACCTTTCCATCACGAGGGTGATCGATCATTCCTCTGGAAATGATCGATCCTTCATGTGACAGGGAGGTGTTTTCAATGGTTTTTGCCCGCAGGCTTCGCTTATGCGGTTTTCTCTACCGCTTTATAAACTGGTACATATCCTTCAGCATGGTATCCCCATAATAAGGAGTAGTGGTGAACCAGGAGAGTGACGACTCTCGGGATGTGTAGATATCATGTTCTACTGTTAGCCTTGTTTTCAGGGGTTGCTTCCCGTAATTTATTATCTTTTAGCGGGCTGGATACAGTTCGTGGGGCTACCACTGTAGAAGCTCCTTGGCCTGTTTTACTGTTCACCACCCCGGGCCGGCAGGATGCTGAGCCCAGACCTTGTTAATTTAATCATCACATATGTTGCATGCTTATCTGCTTTCATGCGCATGTTCATAGGATGCATCTGGTTTTGCATTAGTTGCATAGGGTTACGCCGGGGGTGATCTGTGGGTCGCCGTCCCGAGACTTGGAAGCTCCGATTTAGCCCTAGCACCGGGGTTGGGTAGCTTGGTCCAGGTTTGAATGGTGGTGTTCAGTCGATTTCGACGATAGGCCTAGATGACTTGAACACATGTTGTTTGATGAGTTTAGAGGTCGTGTCGCCCTCGAGCCGGGTACTGAGGTGTAGCCGGTGTCCGGTGTTCTACAACTCTTGAGTAGAGGGTGTGCGTACTCAGCGGTGCCATTTCCTATCGGCTATGCTGGTTTCCTGCTTGTGAGTCTGCAGTGTTGGTTTCCTACGTTCAGGGACACTTGGTGGGGTTATGGGACCCATGTGTATGCCTAGACCTTGCTAGAGGGTGACACTGTTGCCTTTCCTTCTTCATTCTGTGAATCGTAGTGTCATTTCCCTGCTAATCTAAGTGCTCATTCCTACCCGGGCTGCGTTTTACAGGTGCAGGCGTTAGCACCTCTTCGGTGGCCCCTACCGGGCAGTTGGTCGGCGGTGCTGCGACACATGACGGAGTTTGAGGAGTGGTGATCTGCCTTTCCCAGAACCCTTGTATAGTTAGCCTCGTACGGGAGAGTCTAAATGTTTGTACTTGATCTTTCCCTCTTCAAGGTTTTGTATATTATACTTTGAGATTTGATATCTTTAAGCTTGAGGTGTTTTAAATCTTTAACTTTTAATTTAGCGTGTTTGATGAATTGTTTAGGGAGACCATTAGGTTAGAGGGAACCCTCGCCAAATTTTTCCGCAGTTTGTTAGGTTCCGGTCCGAATCGCCGGGCCCGGTTGGGCTTTCATGGGCCAAACTCACCAATGACTCCATCCCGGTTCATCTCGCAAGCTGGCATCTGCTCTGACAGACGGACAATACAAAGTTCGTCGGACCCGACTCCCTTCCTTCGCCCCCTCTTCATTCCTTCAGCCCGACGCTGGTCAAGACTTCCGGCCATCTTCCCCGAGCATCGGTCGCCGCCCCCGATCTGCCTGAAGTCGCTGGATGTCCATAGCGATGAACCTCCAGCGAGGCGCTACCGTCGCCGTCGATGTCCTCTCCACTCCAGGCTCAATGGGAGCTCTCGGTAGCCTACTCCGATCTCCTCAACCTCCAAGCCCATAGGCTCCGCTCCACTCTCTCTTGGCGGCTATCACCGCCACCACTTCCTCCCGAGGTCGCCGCTCTCATCGGCCTCACTCTTCAATGCCTTCGCCAGCCACATTTCACTCGAGCACTGCCGTCAACGACGATTATCTGCAGTCCCCAATTCATCCCCGTGGCTAACCTGGGCACCTCACACCATCTCTGATCTAGATCTCAGCTGGCCAAGCCTCACCCACGACCTCCTCACCTCACCGGTCCTCGCTTCTCCGAGTATCGTCAACCACGCCGAAATCCTTGCCACCACCTTGGGCAGCCCCATCTCTGAGCTCCACAGCCAACGGCCATGGGCAACTCTGCCAGGGGCCTCTTGCTAACCTCCTTCTCCGACCTCTTCTTCACCCTCAATAATCTTTGGATTGCCGTTAACGCCAACGTCGCATCCTTCTGTGATGAGAGTGAAGGTCCAAGAGGGGGGTGAATTGGACTCTTTTAGAAATCTAGATCAATGGAAAAACTAGATAGGAGAGAACTAATACCTTAAAAGCTTGTAGATGGAATGAAAACTAAAACACAATAGCATGCAAGAACAATATTAAGAAGGTTAGAGAGATAGCACCAATTTTATAGTGGTTCGACCCAACTCTTGGTCTACGTCCACTTCTCCCAAGGCTCCCCTTGAGGTTCCACTACTTGCAAATCCCTTACAAGCTTTTCCTCCAAGCTTCCTGGTGCTTGGTGACCTTACACACATAGCCACTTGCTGTTGACTATCTCTCAAGATAGCTCTTCACACTTGAAGAAGGCTTACAAAGGTTTTAGCTCAAAAGAGAATAAGTAGAAATCTTTTCTAAAACTTGCTCAGATGATCTCAATAATAATGATAAAAGTTGTAGCAAGTTTACATGAAGGAACTACTTATACTTGGGCTTCAACCAGCTCAACAAGGAGCCCCAACGGCTCTCTGCAACTCTCCAACAGCTAGTTTTTTACTCTGCGCGCTGCTGGCGGCCGATCCATGCATCGTCCGTCACGTATAAAAAATTCAACCTTTTTGCTCGACGGTCGATCCACGCATCGTCCGTCACTCTCATTGTCGACTGCCGCATCGACCGTCGCATCGTCCGTCAGGCTCTGTGAAGAAAAACGCTTCCCAGGGTCGATGCACCGATCGACCGTCGCTTCTTTACTTTCTTCATTAATGCGCCACGGTCGATCACCGCATCGACCGTCGCATCGTCCGTCAGGCTCTATGAAGAAAAACGCTTCCCACGGTCGATGCACCGATCGACCGTGAGCCAATACGCATATTTCCAAGTATGAAGTATTCACCACGATCGATCCATGGATCGACCGCCACATTCCCACGGTCGATCCTTGCATCGATCGTCAGTACAAAAATAACTTAAAATTGAATTTAAGATTTCCAATTAAAGGGGTAATAAATATTAAACACATATTTTATCAGTTAATGTATATTGGCATCATCAAAACAAGGTTAGGATCAACAATCTCCCCCTTTTTCATAATGACAATCCTTTTAAATTTGATGATAAAATATCTTGACTCCCCCTTAACCAATGCTTCCTTTTCTTTCAAAAAATGTGTTCTAAAGTTAATTTTCAAGATACACATAAGTCATATATCTGTAAAATGATATTAAAAGTTTCATTCAAAATATGTTGACATAATAGTTTGGATTTTAGCATGTTCACTTCTTTTCAATAACAACATTTAAGCTTTCATGAAGCGATTTCATATTGAATTATAACATTGTATTAATACATCATAGCAATATCCAAACACATCTGCATTTCATTCAAAAGATTCCAACATTTTCATACAATACTTCCATTCAAAATCATTCGGAAAAACTTGAAATTACAAGACTTTCATTTCAAAACAAGGTTTTCCAAAATACAAAAGTAAAGATCTGAAATGTTGAAATGTAGGGCTATTGTTCACATTCATCACACTTTTTCTCCCCCTTTGGCATTATCAAAAAGAAGTAAGAATGATGGGGAATTAGGATCAATCAACTGAAGGAGTGTCAGGTGGGAATTCATTCTTGATGTAGGCGAAAATCTCGTCAAGTTGCTTGGATATCTTTTGCGTTATCTTGGATTTGGGAAGTCTTGATGTCATCTAGACTCACTTCCATTCTTCCCAATCTTGCTTCATGATCATCAAGTCTTTGTGCAATGTTGCGACGAACTCGGCTACTAGAGGATTCTCCTTGATGTCCTTCAAGTAGAGGCTCTCACCCTAAGTTTTCTTCTTCATGCTCTTCTTGAGGCTCATCTTCTTCATCTCCACTGACATCAGGCCAACTGAGGCCTAAAGCTCGTTTGGCGGCCTTCATCCTCTTGTAGGTGGACTTCTTGAAGGTTTGTGAAAGGGGTTTCCGTTCATCAACGGCTAGGTTTAGGGTGAGGGCTTGGAAAATTTTTGTTAGAAGCCCCCCAAAAGGAAGTGATTGCCTGAGATTTAGACTAAGCATCTCCTTGATAAGGAGATAACCTAGGTTAAGAGGCTTCTTCCTAACCATGCACGAAAGAACATAGGCATGGATGGGTTTTAAGTGATCATGATGGCCAAGCTTAGGAAATAGGTTTGTTCGTAGGAAGTGGGCAAGCTCCCTAAATTGTTGGTGTAGGCTGTTTAGCTCTATAGGGTTTTTCTCAACTAGTAGAGCCTTAAGGATTGCCTTTCTCCCTTGTTTATCCTTAACAACTCTATTGAGATCCTCATAAGAAGTAAAGTATATGCACTCTCCTTGATTAGGTGCATCTAGTAACTCATTCAACCATTCTATGGTAATTTTGATTTCATTACCATAGACATAGCTACTAATAGCTACACAACCTTCACCATCTATGTCCTCAGTCATATTGCAATAAAAATATCTAACCATTTCGGGATAGATGTATTGAGGCATCTCTAGGTATTTGTTCCAACCCATATCAGTGAAGAATTGCTCAACTACATGTTTCTTGTTTATGGGCAATTGTAAAGCTCTACCAGAGACAACGAATTTATCCTTAAATTCAGGCCAGGATTTATACCTATCCTTATCTAGGAAGAAGTAGTCGTCGTAGGAAGGGGTAGGTGGAGGATTGGATGAAGAACCGCCTTGCACTCCTTTGGCTTTCTTTGACCCGGGTGGCTTCTTTGCTGCTGTCGTTTTCCGTTTCCCAGCTGGACTTCGTTCCTCAGGTGGAGGAGGACCAGCATTCTTGGTACAAGGCATGGTGCACCAGCCTGTTAGGGTTTTAAGAGGGGAAGAGGAGATCGTGGCTTGAGAGAGAAAAGGAGGAGCAGTGGTTGCGAACGTTTGAGGAGTTAGGGCACGGTCGAACCAGGGAGGTGAATAAAGGGTTGATCGGGAGTTATAAGGGGAGATTGGAGAGGAAATGTCGAAAAAGCCCCTACTTAAGTTGTCACACGGTCCGTGGCGGTCGACCGCAGGAACTTGGCGGTCGACCGTCGCGAGCATTTTGTGTAAAAACCATCACACGGTCGATCCAACGAAGTTGGCTGTCGACCGTCGCGCACATTTGTGTAAAAAGCCAAGCCCACGGTCGATCCAAAGAGTTAGCGGTCGACTGTCCAGTGCGAATGTACGCACGGTCGACCGTCAAGAAGTCTGGATCGACCGTCATTTCCAGAAAGTGATTTTTGAAATTCAATTTAAAATCATTTTTAAATCAAAACATCACAAATCTTTGCATCCACGTATAACTAAATATTATGTGACAAAAATCACTCATTAATCATGATATTAACTTAATTTACCAAAATTTAGCATTCAAGTTGAATATGGTATGAAAAACAGATAAAGAGGTGACCATACCTTTTCCTTTTAGCTCCTTTATTTGGACATCCCAAGCTCCCTTAATAGATAGAGAATTCTGTCTTCACTCAAGGGTTTGGTTAGAATATCCGCAATTTGATGTTCGGTGCTAACAAATTCAAGTGTAATATCTCCTTTTTGTGCATGATCACGAAGGAAATGATGTCTAATTTCTATGTGCTTGGTTCTAGAATGTAGGATGGGATTTTTAGATAAATTTATGGCACTAATGTTGTCACATCTAATGGGTATTTTGCCTATATGTATGTTGTAATCTTCCAATTGCATTTTCATCCAAAGTAATTGTGCACAATAACTACCCGCAGCAATGTATTCCGCTTCGGTGGTGGATAAAGCAACTGAATTTTGCTTCTTGGAGAACCAAGAAACAAGTGCATGACCAAGAAAGTGACATGTACCACATGTGCTTTTTCTATCAAGTCTACATCCGGCAAAATCCGCATCGGAGTAGCCAATTAGATCATAAGATGATCTTGTAGGATACGACAAACCATAATTTTGGGTTCCTATTAGATATCTAAAGATCCTCTTGACCGCAACTAAATGAGATTCCTTAGAACAAGATTGATATCTAGCACAAAGGCAAACACTAAACATGATATCCGGTCTACTAGCGGTCAAATAGAGTAAAGAACTAATCATCCCTCTATAAAGTGTTTGTTCAACGGGTTTCCCATCTTCATCCTTGTCTAATTTTAGTGTTGTACACATGGGGCTTCTATAAATTTTGGATTCTACAAAATCATATTTATTGAGTAGGTCTCTACTGTATTTAGTTTGATTAATAAAGATCCCTCATCGAGTTTGCATTATTTATAAACCAGGAAAATAATTGAGTTCACCCATTAAACTCATCTCAAACTCACTTTGCATGCATGTGGCAAATTCTTCACAAAGTTTATCATTTGTAGAACCAAAAATAATGTCATCAACATAAATTTGAACCAAGAGCAAATCTTTGCCTTTTGATTTGGTAAACAATGTAGTATCAATTTTTCCTCTACAAAAGTCATTATCCATCAAGAATTTGCTAAGCCTTTCATACCAAGCTCTAGGAGCTTGTTTTAATCCATACAAGGCTTTAGTGAGTTTGAATACATGATCTCTCAATTTATAGTCTTCGAAACCGGGGGGTTGTTCAACATAAACTTCTTCTTTTAGTAAACCATTTAAGAAGGCACTCTTAAAATCCATTTGATATAATTTGAAATCTTTGTAAGATGCAAAAGCTAGAAGTAGTCTTATTGCCTCAAGTCTAGCTACCGGTGCAAAAGTCTCATCAAAATCAATTCCTTCTTGTTGGTTAAAACCTTTTGCAACTAGTCTAGCTTTATTCCTTTTAATTATTCCCGATTCATCCATTTTGTTACTGAAAACCCATTTAGTACTAATAACGAGATGATCATAAGGTCTAGGTACCAAATTCTAAACTTCATTTCTTTCAAATTGATTCAACTCTTCTTGCATTGCTAGGATCCAATGATCATCCTCTAGTGCTTCCTCTATCATTTTAGGCTCAATTTGAGATAGGAAGGCTAAATTTGCACAAGTATTTAATGAATATCTAGCTTGGATTCCTCTTGATGGTTCACCAATTATCAATTCCTTCGGGTGCGAAGATGCATACTTCCAATCTTTTGGCAACTCATGATGTTGATCACTAGGTATAATCTCAAGGGATTCCTCAAATCTAACATTCAATTCTTCAACATCATTTTGGGTTTCATCCAATAAGTCTTTTGATTTGTCATTTGAGATTTCCTCATCTTTACCATTATCAATTCTACTAGGAATTAAAATCATTTCATCAAATGTAACATGCATTGATTCTTCAACCACCAAGGTCCTTTTATTGAAGATTCTATAACTTTTGCTTCTTCCCGAATATCCAAGAAAGACTCCTTCATCGGATCTAGCATCAAATTTTCCAAGAGTGTCCTTGCCATTGTTCATGATAAAACATTTGCAACCAAAGGCTCTAAAGTACCCAATATTTGGAATTCTTCCTTTCCAAAGCTCATAAGGGGTTTTCTTCAAAATGGGTCTCAAAGTTACTCTATTTATCACATGGCAAGAAGTATTAATTGCTTCGGCCCAAAAATACTTAGGGAGATTATTTTCACATAATAAAGTTCTAGCCATGTCTTGTAGGGTTCTATTTTTCCTTTCAACAACACCATTTTGTTGAGGGGTTATAGGTGAAGAAAAGTTATGGGAAATCCCGTTGTCGTTACAAAACTTTTCTAGATGGGAATTCTTAAATTCTCCTCCATTATCACTTCTAATGCATGTAATGAGAATACCTTTCTCATTTTGGACTCTTCTATAAAAGTTTGTCAATTCCTCAAAGACTTCATCTTTGTGTGCAAGGAAAATCTCCCAAGTGTATCTAGTATAGTCATCTACTAAAATAAATCCATTTGAGCTACCACCTAAGCTAGTTGGTTTAGTAGGCCCAAAAAGGTCCATATGAATGAGTTCTAGTGCTCTTGTGGTGGAAACTATATCTTTAAACTTGAAAGAGGATTTTACTTGTTTTCCTCTTTGACATGCATCACAAATCTTATCTTTCTCAAATTTGATCTTGGGAAGTCCAGGAACAAGGTCTTTTCGAGAAAGTTTGGATATTAAATTCATGTGTGCATGTCCAAGCCTTCTATGCCATAACCAAGAGTTTTCATTTAAGACACTAAAGCATAGATCATTAAGGCAAACAAGATCATCAAGATAGAATGTGTATACATTACCATCACGATGACCTACTAGCGAGATTTTATCACTAAGAGCATTTTTAACATAGCATTTTGAATCTTCAAAGATAACTTTGTTACCTCTATCACATAATTGACTAATGCTAAGCAAGTTATGTTTCAAACCTTCAACTAAGAGAACATTTTCAATAATAATGAAAGAGGTTTTACCAATATTGCCAATGCCAATAATTTTTTCTTTTCCATTATCTCCAAAAGTCACCATTCCTCCATCTTTAGATTGAAGGGTTGAGAACATGCTCCTTTCACCCGTCATATGTCTTGAGCATTCACTATCAAGGTACCATCTTTTAGCCTTTGTGTTGGTGTTGATCTTGGATCTCATGCATTCCTACAAATAGGAGATCAAACCTTGATTTTTGCTACCCAAATCTTTTTGGGTCCATTTGCATTAGTACTATGCATACGAGAAGAAGATGAATGTCTAGGTGCCCAGATTTTCTTAGCATTAGCATTCCTCATTAAATAGCAACTAGGTGCAATGTGACCTACTTTGCAACAATAATGACATATAGGTGCTTGTGTTACCTTAGGAGGATGAGAAGAAGCTTTAACAAAGTTAGTCTTCTTTTGGTTGTTCACCTTCCTAGGGTTGTAGCCAATTCCTTCCTTATTTAAGGAGTTCCTTTGGCTATCAAGAATTTCATCCAACTTGTCTCTACTCTTCACAAATTTTGCTATAGTGATTTTTAAGTCATTTACCTCAAGAGTGAGATCTCTCTTGGATTTCCTCAAGAAGATAAGTTCTCTTTGTATATCATAGTTTGTATTCTTCAATATGGTGAGCTCATATTGAGTGTCCTTGAGTTCATCCTTAAGCGTGTGAGTGGGGTGTCACAAGACTTGTTCTCTAGCATGCATTTGTTTTCTTTTTCTAAAGTTTCAATCTTATGCATGGCATCTACTTTTTCTTCTTCTACTTTCTTCAAGTCCTTACAAGTAGCATAGTATTTCTTTTTCAGAAATTTGAAATCATTAGCTAAAGCATGATAAGCATCAAAGAGTTATTCAAATGCAAGCTCATCCTCTACCTCATTTTCTTCTTCTCCCTCATCTCCATGTGCCATTAAACATATGTTGGCTACCTCTTGTTCTTCTTCATCGGATGAGGTCTCCACATCACTTTCTCCCCAAGTAGCCATCATTGCCTTCTTTTTCTTGAACTCCTTCTTGGAGGGCTTCTTGAGTTGAGGACAATCAAACTTGATGTGTCCGGGCTTCCTACACTCATAACATATGATTTCATTTGAGTTAGAAGAAGTAGGATTATACTTTTCACCTTTGAAGAATTGTTTCTTGAAGAATTTCTTTCCCCCTTGGCGCTTGAAGATCTTTTGTATTCTTCTTGATTTCATCGCCAACTCCTCAGCATCATCTCCTTCACTTGAATCGGATGAGTCTTTGTTAGACGACTTGAAGGCAACCGTTTTCTTCTTTTTATCTCCTTCTTCGTTGCTTCTCTTCAAGTTCATCTCATAGGTCATGAGGGAACCCATGAGCTCATCTAGTGACAATTTGGATAGATCCTTGGCTTCTTCGATCGCTGTCACTTTAGGATCCCACGACTTAGGTAGATACCTAAGAATCTTCCTCAAAACCTCATCATTAACATAAATTCTTCCAAGAGATTCAAGCATATTTAATATGTTAGTAAAACGTGTAAGCATCTCACTAATAGTTTCATCATTCTTCATGCAAAAGAGTTCATAGTCATGTACAAGCATACTGATTTTTGACTCTTTAACACGACTTGTTCCCTCGTAAGTAACCTCAAGTTTGTTCCATATCTCTTTTGCTGATTTGCATGTAGAGACCCTATTGAATTCACTAGGGCTAAGGGCACAAAATAGAAAGCTTTTGGCCTTAGCATTAGTTTAAAGGTTCTTGAGGTCAATTGGGGTGTAATCACTCTTTGTCTTTAGGACATCTTTCCCATCAACAATTTTAGTAGGGACATAAGGTCCATCCTCTATTACTAACCATGCCTCATAGTCCATTGATTGAGCAGAAATTTCCATTTTTGTTTTCCAGTAATTATAGTTTGAACCATTGAAGTAGGGTGGCCTATTGGTAACTTGTCCCTCTATGTTTTCCATCTCTAGATAGGATCCTCTAAGGGTTGTTACACCACTAAATTAGAGACCTAGCTCTGATACCAATTGAAGGTCCAAGAAGGGGGTGAATTGGACTCTTTTCGAAATCTAGATTAATGGAAAAACCAGGTAGGAGAGAACTAATACCTTAAAAGCTTGTAGATGGAATGAAAACTAAAACGCAATAGCATGCAAGAACAATATTAAGAAGGTTAGAGAGATGGCACCAATTTTATAGTGGTTCGACCCAACTCTTGGTCTACATCCACTTCTCCCAAGGCTCCCCTTGAGGTTCCACTACTTGCAAATCCCTTACAAGCTTTTCCTCCAAGCTTCCTGGTGCTTGGTGACCTTACACACACAGCCACTTGCTGTTGACTATCTCTCAAGATACCTCTTCACACTTGAAGAAGGCTTACAAAGGTTTTAGCTCAAAAGAGAATAAGTAGAAATCTTTTCTATAACTTGCTCAAATGATCTCAATAATAATGATAAAAGTTGTAGCAAGTTTACATGAAGGAACTACTTATACTTGGGCTTCAACCAGCTCAACAAGGAGCCCCAACGGCTCTCTGCAACTCTCCAACGGCTAGTGTTTTACTCTGCGCGTTGCAGGTGGTCGATCCATGCATCGTCCGCCACGTATAAAAAACTCAGCCTTTTTGATCGACGGTCAATCCACGCATCGTCCGTCACTCTCACGGTCGACCGTGACATCGACCGTCACATCGTCCGTGAGCCTTTGTTAAGAGAATAACTTCCCAAAGTCGATGCTCGTATCGACCGTCGCTACTTGAATTTTCTTCATATATGCGCCACGGTCGACCGCCGCATCAACCATCACATCGTCCATCAGGCTCTGTGAAGAAAAACGCTTCCCGGGGTCGATGCACCGATCGACCGTCGCTTCTTTACATTCTTCATTAATGCGCCACGGTAGACCACCGCATCGACCGTCGCATCGTCCGTCAGGCTCTGTGAAGAAAAACGCTTCCCACGGTCGATGCACCGATCGACCGTGAGCCAATACGCATATTTCCAAGTATGAAGCATTCACCACGATCGATCCATGGATCGACCGCCACATTCCCACGGTCGATCCTTGCATCGACCGTCAGTACAAGAATAACTTAAATATTGAATTTAAGATTTCCAATTAAAGGGGTAATAAATATTAAACACATATTTTATCATTTAATGTATATTGGCATCATCAAAACAAGGTTAGGATCAACAATGAGAGACTTATGATGAGTCACTAAATATTCATACTTAAACCCCTTAATTTACATTTGTTAGCCCGAGAGTGTTTTTATTTGATAGTTTGTTAATTGATTTCTGGTTTAATGATGATTCAAGTTAGAAAATATAGAAAAAGACGAGTATGTGGAAAGTAAGCCGCTCCGCTTTCAGTTTGAAAAGAATTCATCAAATTCTCTAGATAAGTCCTAAATTCCTAAACTTTAGAGGACTTATAGAAGACTTCAAGATGAATAACTTTCATGTTGGACACTTTGCAAGAACCTGGACAAAGTAATGGCAGTTTTCAAGAATATGAAGATAAACACATGCTGAGAAACTGGTATGTCGATG
Organism: Narthecium ossifragum; assembly: GCA_963920575.1. Taxonomy (NCBI): domain Eukaryota; kingdom Viridiplantae; phylum Streptophyta; class Magnoliopsida; order Dioscoreales; family Nartheciaceae; genus Narthecium; species Narthecium ossifragum. The sequence goes on along the minus strand of OY986964.1, from coordinate 20,263,611 downwards.
CTCAGGAGACTATTCGCGAAATATTCCACATAAGTCCAAATAATGTCAAATCTTCGGGAAAGGACAGAAGGCTTCCTAATCTACATCTTTCATGTTGAGGATATTTCTAAATTCCAGACGGGTTGAACCCGTCACGACCGGAAGAGGCTGTCAGAATTAAACCAGGAAATCCGAGTTGCACAAGAGGTCCAACTCAACCCAAAACCCTAATTCCTGGAATAGACCTATAAGAAGGTGTTGGCTGGCCGAAAATTGGAGGTCCCCATAGAGATTAAAGAGAGAATTAGGGTTTGAAGGATTCTCTGGAGAAGATTTAGTTACAGCGTGGATCTCAACCGTTCTTGCCCGAAACTATTTCTTGGGTGGTTGAGCCCCTTCCACCGTTATCTCTTACTCTTGCACCTGATTTAGATCCTGGACAAGTTCGTGCTTATTATGTTGACACAGACTTTTGCATAGATATGTCAGTATATTCTAAACTTGAGCCACCACCTCCTCCTTTACCTATATTTGCACCATCGTCATTGCCTACACCCACTATGAGATCGAAATCCCTTCCATGTTCACTTCCGGATTCCAACATTATGAGGGACACATACCGTAGACCGGGTTGCAAGATGAAACATGATGATAGGTTGCCATTCATAGAGGGTGGAGTCTGTAGTTCACGTGTGGGGAGGAAAGAACTGATTGGCCTACATCGTCAAATACTGAACTTACTGTGGGGCTGGATTTGGTTTCAAGCATTATATTGCGGAATTAATTCTAAGTGGGGTGATCAATATCGTCGGATTGATGGATCCATGCTATAATTGCACCTTTTCGGGACGTCTAGCGAAAGGCGTAAAATTACGCGCTTCCGGGGAGGTAACCCAGTTTTATGATTTTTTTCCTTAGCTTTTTAGAATTATTTTTTATTTTTTGGAAATTTTCCATGATTTTCCTTTATTTTATTTTAGGAATAATCATAATATCTAGAAAATCGAAATCCATGACGGACGGTCGACCGTCTCATCGACCGCCAGATCTTCCGTGAGGCTCTGTCAAAAATAAAGTTTCTCAGGGTCGATGCAAGGATCGACCGTCAGCGCCTCAAACATATAACGTGGTCCATGGTCGATCGGGGGATCGACCGTCAGTTTACATTTCCAAATAAGCTGGTTCGCAGTCGATCGATCGATTGACAGTCTGATTTTGTTCTCACATCATCCGCGCTCACGATCGATCCAACCTCCTTCTTCTTCCTTCCTCAACACCGACCGCCGCCCGTCGCCACCACTCCAGCCGCCCCCAGCCCTCCAAACCACCATCAACACATTCACCATCAGCCCCCCTCCCCAACTGACCCATCCATCGGCCTGAAGCACGCCTCCTCCGACGCCGGTGAGCCTCCCCTGTTTCATCCGCCATCTCCGATCACCTCTTCCATTGCTTCCCACCGGCCCTAGCCACCTCCAGCACCTTCCTCTAGCATTCCCGACGCTTTTTCAACCCTCCAAACACAAGCTTGAAGCTCGGATTGCTGGATTCTTCGTTCGACGTTACTCCACCGCGTCCGCCATCATTCATCCACCTCCTGGAACTCCTAATCTGCAGATTAAATCCCATAGGTGAGGTCACAAACCCTCCACAATGCTTCCTCCATCCTTGCCCACCTCGCTTGAAGCTCCGACCGCCGGATTCCAACTCCGGCCATCTTCTTCCGCGCTGTTCACCGTCTTTCCGCCGCCTGGAGGCCACGATTCTTTGATCAGACCTAACCAGCGCATTCCTTGGCCTTCCACGATTCCATCCCTACTGGTCCCATCCTCCGGCGACGACATTCCACCGTTGATCACCAGCCGGCGAGCTCTCAGTCGTCCAATTGATGATGGACGAGTTCCTTGTGCTCTAGCGCTCTGATGTGTGATCGGATGGTCTAGATTGTCAATCAGGATGATTTTTATGAATGCTGATTATTTAGGTGTTGTGGATGGATGAATTAATGTATTTTATTGCTTTAATGTCTATATTTTTAATTCGTGGATAAATGCTTGTACACGTTCTTGGTCCATATATCGAGAGGAGACTTTGCCGAAATTTTTATGTCTTTTTGTTATTTTTTCCATTCTATTTTCTTTGATCTTTTGAAAAGGTATTTTTATAACAGGTATTCCTTTGGAAATCATTAAGGGGTGAATTATGCAAATCTTATATCGACCGATCAGGGGGTTATTCTTAAGTCTTTATATATGTCTCTAATGTTTTAGGGTGATTCCTATGGTTTTAGTCTTTTAATCTCTTCTGGAGACATGAATTTATTTAATGGCGATGTATTCTTCTTGTGGGCGGAGTGGTGATCGTTTTCCATGCGAGCCTACTACTTATGGCGCCATATTTATGGTGATCTCTACCCTTTTCCTTGCTTTATTTTTATGACTTTGTGTAATTGGGGACAATTACATTTAAGTTGGGTGGTAGCATTCATAAATTTCATGCTCATATTTTTTTTCTGGTAACCAAAGATTATACATCCCTTGAATTATGTCAAAAGAATGGAATTATGATATGATTTGACAAATGTGCATGTTTTTGAAATTTATCTTATGAATTATTCTGAGACTTGTATGTCATATAAGAAATAGTAAATTTTTGCAATGCATGATCTTATTACTATACTTTAACACTTTTACCATGATTTAGGGATAGCTTGACATATCCTAATGCACATGTTTACTTCCACATGTTAAGGGGTTGATATTAGATTCTAAGCATGATACTGGGATAGGTTTACAATTTTATGTCATGACACATAAAATACATGAACACATGCAATTATCTGAGTATAAAAAAAAAAGAAAGAAAAAAAATGGGGATTTTCAACTTAGTAACCGGGCAGTGTGCCTAGCCAGCGTGGTGTTCGCGTAAAACGGTTGAATTTCCTGAAAAAAAAGAAAAAAATGAGGATTTTCAACTTAGTAACCGGGCAGTGTACCTAACCAGCGTGGTGTTCACGTAAAACAGTTGAAATTCCTACGAAAAAAAAGAAAAAAGAAATAGATATTGCTATGTGATAAGTGGAAGATATGTGCTTGGATAGGATTGTGATCTTGAATAGTTGAAGTGTTTAGATATAATTGATGCTTTGAAATATGTGGAACCCCATTCATACACAGGAGTGTTAAAGTTATTTTTAATCATGATTAAATATGTTGAAGTGTTCGAAATATGGTATGACATGTTTTGATTTACTATGTTTTTATGTGAATATGAGTTGAAAGGTTTATTCATGGATATTATTTCTATTTCATGCGTTAGAGTTGATGAATATTATAATTGATTTCAAATGATATATTCAAGGGAATGTATTGATGTTTGTGGGTGTCATCACTGAAAACCCTCAGGAGACTATAACTCTTCCACTGGGATAACCCAGGGGTTTAAAGGCTTGTTGCACATGCTAAGTGCAACCGTGAGACCTACGAAAGTGGCTAGTTAGATTTATTGTTTTTCTTTTATATTTTCTTTGCTCGAGGACTAGCAAAGTGTAAGTTGAGGGGTGTGATGAGTCACTAAATATTCATACTTAAACCCCGTAATTTACATTTGTTAGCCCGAGAGTGTTTGTATTTGATAGTTTGTTAATTGATTTCAGGTTTAATGAAGATTCAAGTTAGAAAATACAGAAAAAGACTAGTATGTGGAAATTAAGCCGCTCCGCTGTCAGTTTGAAAAGAATTCCTCAAATTCTCCAGATAAGTCCTAAATTCCTGAAATTTATAGGACTTATAGTAAACTTCAAGATGGACAACTTTCATGTAGGACACTTTGCGAGATTCTGGACAAAGTAATAGCAGTTTTCAAGAATATGAAGATAAACAGATGCTGGGAAACAGATGCTCAGGAGAATATTCGCCAAATATTTCAGATAAGTCCAAATAATGTCAAATCTTCGCGAAAGGACAGAAGGCTTCCTAATCTACATCTTTCATGTTGAGGACATTTCCAAATTTCGGGCGGGTTGAACCCCGTCGCGACCGGAAGAGGCTGTCAGAATTAAACCAGGAAATCTGAGTTGCACTAGATGTCCAACTCAACCCAAAACCCTAATTTCGGGAATACACCTATAAGAAGGTGTTGGCTGGCCGAAAGTTGGAGGTCCCCATAGAGAGAAAAGAGAGAATTAGGGTTTGAAGGATTCTCCGGAGAAGATGGAGTTACAGTGTGGATCTCAACCGTTCTTCATCGAATATATGGCTTCCATCACAAAGATGAGTAGCTAATTATGTACTTTGGGATCTCATGAAGCTTTAGTAGATCTTCCTTGTATTTTTCTAGTTGAATCTTGTATTATTTTTCTTGACAAAATCTTATAGATTTGGTTTTAATGATAAAAGAGTTGAGGGAACAGAGTTCCTTGACGTATTTTTAGTCCTACTTGATTTCGGTGATTGATGGTAGAGATCTATAGGAAGGTTTTTATATGGTTTGTGAATAATCGATGAGATATTTTATGCTTAGTGACGATAGTTTGTGCTAAGATAACTCCGAAGACAATCTATGCTAATCGAAGATAAAATATGCCTTTGGAAAACACTCTCCTTCCTTTAGGGATTCATGTAAGCTTAAGAAGTTGGGAATCTATAATCTCTAGATAAGAAAACAAGAGGATAACTAGAGAATACAGGAAGTGAAACTAAAGTGGATTGAGTAATCCCTAGGTTTTCTCTCATTAATATATTTCAATCTTTATACATCGCTTTCTTAATTGTTTTTAATTAATAAGTTTCTAAAACCCAAATCAATCCTTTTCGCTTTAGATTTAGAGTTCCGAGATTTAATTCTGATTTCTGCTTTGTAATCAAAGTTTTCCCTGTGGTTCGATCCCGTATTTCATCACTGTTCTACCCCATAGTTTAGTATTTTGAATAAGGGTTTATAAATTTTATTCTTGATTGAGTTTGCAACGTTTTTAACGACGCGTTTGTAAGCAATCAACTTACAAGCGCCGCACCAAGACATCTTCCTCCGGTGTTGCTGGTTCAGATCTTGGCAACTTCACAAGTTCCGTCCCCCTTGATTCCACTTATCTCATCATCATAAGGCGTCACTGTCGACCTCGACTCCGAGCCAATTCGCTACAAAGCCCCCAACACTTCACTTTTCAATGTCCGGCAGATCCATTCGTCAGCCAAGCATTGCTGATGAGTGCATGAAAGTGCACTCTGAATAGCCTTATAACTAGTTTAATTACTGGATGTTTCATTCTTAATTAGTCTTTTTAGTACTATTTTTATACTTATATGTTGCTTCACAAAGTTATTTGAAATATGCAGGAAAGTGGAGCTAAAGAAGCAAAGATATGTCATATTCAACATCAAATCTGTACCTGCTCAGAATGAACCAGATAATCTTCTATATATGATTGGAAAGCTCTTGAAGTCTAGTGTCTGGAGAATTTTACGTTTCGTGATTTGGAGTTTCCTAGAGGAAGATATGCCATTGTTAGTACACGAGGTGCTGGAGCAAGCAGCTACCGAAGACGAAGATCGATCTAATCCAAAGAAGATCGATCTCTTTTTGTGCTCAGACGCTGATAGAGAGTTGACAGAGGACCAATTATAAAAATATCGATCTGATCCTTAAAAGATCGATCTGATCCTTAAAAGATCGATCGGAACCTTAAAAAATCTGGAAGTGACTCAGTCTACGGAGAAAGAAGATCTATCCTTTCCCAAAGAAGATCGATCTTAGTCGGGGCGAACTAGGTTACGAAAATTGAGAAAAGAAAGAAGATCGATCTCTATTCTGAAGAAGATCAATCTCTTGTCAGACGACCTGAAAACGAACGGACCAGATTTAATCCAAAGGCTGAAGTAAAGTTAGAGTTTTTTACCCATATTTAAGGAAGTCGTCCAAGACATACAAGGGGGGTCGGCCAGCACGATTGGAGGAGTTTTGAAGGCCGAAAAGAGGGGAGAAGACCGCACGAAGATCTAGGGTTTTTCTTTCTTATCTTTCTTATGTATATCTTGGTTGTTTTCATGATGAACATGAGTGCCTCATCCCTTTGCTAAGGAACTGATGTAGTCCTAACTGAATCATTCTATGTTATTGAATTAATGTTTTAATCAGTTTATTTTCCTTGTTTCATTCATTATTATAACTGAGATCTTAAATACCTTTATCTGGCCAATAGAAGTATTATAAATTGTTTTATGTGAGATTGAGCAAGGGTTCATTCCCTAATCTTGCAGGATCTATGAATGAATGAGTTTATGTTAAGGCCGGGTTCAAGCTAAGACAACTCTTGGTTCATAATTGTTCTTCAGAGCTTAATGGATTCTCGATTAACACTTAGTTATGGGTTCATTAGCTAGGGTTAATTGAGGGTACTTGGTGAAGACCGCGATCGAACGGATCATCATACTAGAAGAATGAGCCCTTGGAATTAAATTGAGATTTTGTTGATTCAATGCATAGAATGAGGATGTTATGGTGAAATCAGAACCTTAGTATTCATCCATCATATTTCCATTGTTTTCTTATTTCGTTATTAGATCTTCTATTCTCAATACTTCATATTTCTTACTTTACCTTGCTTATTTTCTTTCTTCTATGTCCTTTAGCGTTTTACTCTAATAGTCTCTACAAATCTCTGTGAGTACGATACTCGTCTTACTGCTATACTGATCACACCGATTCGTATACTTGCGAGATATAGAATTTATTCATCAATTGCCATTGTCTTTCCCGACACCAGAGTTTCATCGCTGGATTCCGCTATCTCCCATATCATTGGCAAGCTTCGAGACCTCCTTCAGCAGAGCCACCACCATCGTCGTCTTTCCGAGAATTGGCACTGAATCATGTTCGATTCTGGAGGACGCGAAGTTGTACCAACTGGTGCAACCAATTCAACGGACCAAATCATTAAAAATGAGCTCGACCTTGAGGACAAGGTCGATTTCAAGGGGTGGAGAATGATAGGAATCCAGTAGTGGGTCGAGCCAGAGGGCCAAGCCAGAGAGCCGAGCCACGTCATGAGTAGTTTGGAGTCATGTGATAGCATAAGTCAGTAATTGGGGTCATATTTGTATTTGCCAATTAGGAGTTGTGATTGAGTCGAGTGTACTTATGATTGATTCAGGTTGGGTCTGAGCTGGAGTTAGTTGTTAGTCGGGTTGGATATGAGCCATTCGTTAGACGGCTACACATCCAACGACTATGATGTTATGTATGTATTTGAGAGTCTTAAAGTTTCTATATGCCTCTTTATAAATAAAAGGCAAGAGTCTGTAGTTTGGAGAATTCAGAGAATTAGTAAAACTATTGAGAGGTTCTTCCAGCTATCAAGTGGAAATGGGGGTTTATCCAGCCACTAATTGGATACAAGGGATATCCTCGACCAACAATCGAGAATTATCATCATCTTTTTTATCTTCTTTCCACCATCCACAACCCGGTGAGATCTCCTCACCTCGAGGATCTCATCATTATTCTCCCCGTTTGTATTCTGTCGATAAACCTTTCTTTGAAAGTTCATAAATCTAGACGTGTTACTCTTCCGCTTCTACCAAAATCAGACGGCCACACTTCTTATCTCATAAGTGCAAATTGACCAATCGTATTTTGTTGGATTAAAATTTTATTAGTCACCTACATTTTTTCACAATTACCATAGTATTATATAGGTATAGATTGCTAATATGGTACCTAAACTCTACTAGACTGCAACAAAAGTCTCCAAACACCATGAACTTATTCAAGACCATCTCTCTTTCACAACTACAAAAGGCAAAACGGTTTCAAAAGTGTTATGTTGTAAAGTTCAGGAAACTAAAATGAATAGCTTAATTTCTTTAGACCTCGTTTGATATGGGAATAAGGGTCTCTCATATTTATTCTCGAACTTTTTTTTCTATTTCAAGTAATAATTACTCATTTATTTTCATTCCATCTACCTCTATTATTTTATTTTTTTATTTTAAATAATAATTACTATTTTATTTTCATTTTTTTAAACCCAAAATTTCTTATTCTAACAAAGACTAGTCCCATACCAAAGGAGGCCTGAAATATTAGTCTTCTGTCAATCACTATGGCAGAAAGTCGGCTGCTTTAACCATAGTCGCTTGCTCGAAGGAATAAGCTATCTCAATCAGCGTTGGCTTCGAGCCCTTTAACCCTCCAAAAGCGAGGGCGAAATGAAGTACTCCAGTAGCTCCATATCCAGCAGGAACACTGATCCTTGGGTATCCAACAATGGCTAAGATTGGACTGGCATCGTTGTTCGGTGTCAGGGTAGCGTCCAACTTCTCGTCCCTCATCAGCTTCTCGATTCCATCCCTGGATAGTTTATCCATCAAGGCAAGGGCACTTCTTTCTGAAGGACCGATATAATACCAGTAGTGTTTTCTGATAACAAGAAGACGAGCTGCCCATACTCAGCTATCTTCTCCTGCAATCATGTACTAGCTGCTTGTCTTAGAAGCTCCTTCAATATATTGCGTGATGAACCAATCAGAAAACAGACATCCATGCATTTAGTTCTTCCTTAATTATACCTTGACGCTGTGGTGGTTGTTGAACGCTATCACGTCTGCCAGTGATCTCACCGGAAAACAGGATAGCTCCAACAAGTATTTGGAACTGATCTCACAATGGCCGTGGATACTTTAAAGAAGCTTTAATTATAGTAGTAAACACATCCAGCTAGCTATATATAGAAAACTACCTCATGGTTTTGAAGCGCTGCTTATAAACGTGGGCCTCAGCGGATCCATTGGGGACTGATCGAAGAAGCCTTTTCGTAGAACCCCAAGCCGTTTCCCTTTGAGCCCATTCGCTTTAAGAAACTAGCTACCTATAACCACTGACTCGCTGGTATGTACTTGGACGCTGCTCCGGTCGCCATCGCATCCATCGGATCAAACCCGATGATGGCCTCCAACACCAGGACCGCATCCGATACCGTTCGGCAAATGGAGCTGCATGTCCACACCCGAATTAATGCATGTCCAATTAAAAAAAAATAAAAAAAGATGACGATGGTTGGTGGGTTACCTGATGGTGTACTGGCTAGGGAAGATGGAGATCCGCCGGAGCAGCTAGTTAGGCCTTATTCGAGAGGAAATCTAACCGTTGACCGGTCAAATAGTCAAGGTCAAATCCTATTTCACACTTAAGTATCAGATGATTGTAGTTGAGTTCTACACTTTCGAATAATCGAACCAGAGATGTCAAGTAATATGGAAATCTAGATTAGACCTAATTAAATATTCTAATTAAAACTAATTATCAGGATTAACTTAAAAAAATCTAAATTAACCTAAGAAAAGCCTCAAATTATCTAAGATTGCGGGATTAATTAAATAAAACATAAAGATCAACCTAACTTACTAAATCCAGAAAATGCATCTAAATCTATTCATTAACTTAACTTAATCTAAGAAATGAAAACTCCTAATATTAACTTATTCTAATGAAAAACGGTAAAGAAAGCTTGAAGAAAAGAAAGAGTAAAAAAGACTAATTAAACCTAAATTAATCCTAAAATACTCCTATGATCAGAAAGAAAAGAAACTGTAATTAATAAACTAGTTTAATCTAATCTAGAACTAATTTAACTTAATTAAATCTACATTAATCTTAGATTAAACTATGCTAAAAATGCATAAACGGACAGAATCCATTAACCTAGAACTAAAAGAAAGAAATAAAAGGAGAAAACGATTAAAACGATGACATTATTTAGATTATACTAAGAAAACAGTAAAAGAAGCCATTAATCAAACTGAAAGCTTTAATTAATCAACTTACAGGTACAAATGAAACGAAAGCCATGCTTCAGAGCAGGTTACAGAGTGTCGAGGGGGTTTACAGTGGTGAAGAAAAGCTATTTATTATAAGAAACTAACTAACTGCTCCCGCCTTGAGGGTTGATGGCGTAAAAGGAGGAGATCGTGTGCAAACTGCTCCACAACGGCTTCTTCCACGTTCGTGTCTGGTTTGGATAGTACACGTGGTCGATGCTCTTTCGTTGCACACGTCATGATTACGCTGGCTTACTTATGGTTTCTTGCCCACGTCATACCTGCATGTGTTTTTTAAACATATTTGGCACATGTGTTAATTGCTTTTGGACGATGATATTAAGTAACATGTCCCACTGCGACTTTTGGGCGATCATCGTCCTTAGTCCCTTAAATGATGTTTGCCATTCTTGCCCACGTCATACCTGCATGTGTTTTCTAAACATATTTGGCACATGTGTTAATTGCTTTTGGACGATGATATTAAGTAACATGTCCCACTGCGACTTTTGGGCGATCATCGTCCTTAGTCCCTTAAATGATGTTTGACATATGGACGATGTCGTCCTTTGTTGTGAATATTCTATCGTCCATTTAGTCGATAGATTCTATCGTCCATTTGGTCGATAGGTTTTATCTTGACGATAAGATTGTATAGTTATCGTCCATTTAGTCAATGCTTTTTTGCTTACGTGTCCGTCATTAATGATTTAGCCATTATTTTGGCTAACAGGCCTACAGTAGGCTTGATGCCCACATTGGAGTTGAGTGAGGCGGGGCATAAGATGGAGCCGTCAGTCTCCGTTCCCAATGTTACTGTTAGAGAGGAAATCCGACCGTTGACCGGTCAAATAGTCAAAGTCAAAATCCTATTCCACACTTAAATATCAGATGATTGTAGTTGAGTTCTGCTCTTTCGAATTAACGAACCAGAGATGTCAAGTAATATGGAAATCTAGATTAGACCTAATTAAATAAGCTAATTATCAAGATTAACCTAAGAAAGGCTTTAAGTTATCTAAAATTACGGAATTAAATAAAGCATAAAGATCAACTTAAATTACTGAATCTAAGAAATGCATCTAAATCTATGGATTAACTTAATCTAAGAAAGCAGTAACTTATTCTAATGGAAAACAGTAAAGAAAGCTGTAAGAAAAGCAATAAAAAGGACTAATTAAACTTAAATTAATCTTAAAATACTCCTATGATCATGAAACGAAAATAGTAATTAAAAGACTAATCTAATCTTACTTAAAACTAATTTAACTTAATTAAACTATGGAAAAGAAACTGACAGAAAACGGAAACGGAAAGAAATCCATTAATCTAGAACTACAAAACAGAAAGAAAAGAGGAGAAGACGATTAAAACGACTACATTATCGAAATTATACTAAGAAAGCAATAAAAGACGCCATTAATTAAACTGAAAGCTTTATTAATCAACTTACATGTACAAAAGAAACGAAAGCCATGCTTATGAGCAGGTTACAAGTTGTCGGGGGTCGTTTATAGTGGAGAAGAGAAACTATTTATATGAAGGAACTGAATAACTACTCCCGCCTTGAGGGTTGATGGCGTGGAAAGAGGAGATCGTGTGTGAACTGCTCCGTAACAGCTTCTCCCACGTCTGTGTCTGGTTTGGAGAGTACACGTGGTCGATTCTCGTTCATTGCATACGTCATGATTGCGCTGGCTTACTTATCGTTTCTTGTCCACGTCATACCTGCATGTGTTTTTTAACCATATTTGGCACACGTGTTAATTACTTTTGGACGATAAAATTGAGTAACATGTCCAATTGTGACTTTTGGGCGATGATCATCCATAGTCCTTTAAATGATGGTGCCATATGGACGATATCGTCCATTTGGTTAAAATTCTATCGTCCATTTTGGTCAATAGACTCCATCGTTTCATTTGGTCGATATTTTATCGTCCATTTGGTCGATAGAATCTATCGTTCATTTGGTCGATAGGTTTCATCTGGTCGATAAGATTATGTAGTTATCGTCCATTTAGTAATTGCTTTTTGCTTACGTGTCCGTCATTTAATGATTTAGCCATTATTTTGGCTAACAGTTACCGTTGCTATATTCGACGCCGCAGCGATCGCCGACCCACTGCTCGATCCGTATGGGTCCGCCGCCAACACGTGTGGATTCTGCAGCACGAAGCATAAGTTTGTGTCTGATTGGAAATATATCGCAGTCGTAGCACTAGTTGTTTTGTTTGAGTTAGATTTCCGAGTAATAATCATAAGCGTCCCACGCTTGCGAGATAAGAAAGGATTGGATGGTGATAGGGAAGGCGATGTACCTTAAATGGCTAAAATATGTGAATTATAAATTTAATATCTTGCTTTTGCTATTTATAAATTTGGTATATCAAGTATCAATATCGTAACAATTTGATAGAAAGACGGCGTCAAAATTCTAACGGAAAACTGCTGTTAGCCATAAATATAGCCATTTGGGCGATCAATGGCAATTTCGTAAATATTGCCAATCAGCCAATAAATACTTCAGTTTTGACATAACTGAACTATTGCATCAAGTATCCAAAGTGAGCGATTCTAGAACTATTGGAAAGAGGACGAAAAGATCTACAACTTTGTTGTTGACGTCATCTCCAAATTCGGTCATTTGATGTATCAAATTAGGGTAATTTTATATGCACTACATATTTTGTTATGTGCACCGCGCCAAAAATAATTTCATATTACCCATTATACCCTTATAGTAAAATCTCCATACTACCCTTGTTTAATAAACCAACCAACCAGCTTAGACCGTTCATAATGTACGCATGCACCGATATTTTTGTGCGCATGTACTGATTTTTTTGTGCGCATGTTCCATTGTTTTTATGTGATCCACATCCCTCCAAGAAATAGTCCGTCGAAATTGCTTTTTAACTCCTTTTCCTCACATGACAAGGGGTACAAGCATGGGGCATCATCATATATTTTCCACGTACATCATGTTACTTATAATATGCGAATGTACCGATATTTTTGTGCGCATGTACCGATATTTTTTATACATTTTCCGTGTACATCTTGTTGCTTAACGTGCACATGCGTCGATATTTTTGTGCGCATGTACCGATATTTTTGTGTGCATGCCACCGAATCGGTAGTCCACTACCGATTCTTTTATCTAGTTCATCGTTAAATCACTACCGATAGACTAGATCAATGAATCGGCAGCTCACTGCCGATTGAATTATACCGGTAGTGAGGTACCGATTGGTTAATAGAGTTCATCGGTATCGCACTACCGATGGACTATATGAAAAAATCAGCGCTCTTTTGTGCGCATGTACTGATATTTTTGTGCGCATATACTGATATTTTTGTGTGCATCTAATACTAAACCATGTTTCTTAATTAAAGGACAATAACGGGATATATAAAAAATCGTACATGGTGCACTTAGCATTTGATGGTGCTTTAAAACTCGCGTCCTGTGCACTTAGATAAACAGATGCACTTAGAAAAACCGGTAGTGCATATAACATGACCCATCAAATTAATGGTCAAAGGGTTTAGTGGCAAACTGGTAAATAAGACCAAATGCCCAAAATCTATCTACCAGATTTTCTATCGTCCAAAATGGACGATGAAGTCATCGTCCAAAATGGACGATAAAATCCAAATGACTTAGTCCAAATTTCTATCGTCCATATTTGCTAATCGGCCATTAGTGCAGTTTAAGTATTTTGGCCATAACTTTCTCATCTGATGTCCAAATTGGATGTTTCTGGTACCGTTGGAAAGCTAATTTGAAGACCTACAACTTTGATGTTCAATGTTTTCCCAGATTCCAAGGCTATCATCGGCAAAAATACAGTGGAAGACAGGAGGCGTTGTTTACTGGCGGTTCCAGAGCAGTTTTAGACCAATTATGCAGTTCTGGTGGTTTCCATTTTCAAAGCAACAAATGCAGCAACTGCAGAGTGGTTTCCTGACAGTTTTCAAATCAGTTATCAGAAGCCCTATAAATAGCCAAGAGGAAGAAGAAAAAAAGGCCCCCGCCATCAAAGCAAAACTACTTTTTATCTTCATATTGTCTTTTTATATTTATTAGCAATGTAGCCTTTTAAATTTGGCCCCGGCCACTAAACTTTTTATCATTATGTAGCCTTTTAAATTCAGCAATGAAGCATTTCCCTTCCTTTAAATTCTTGCATTTTCCTTCATTTAAATTCCTGCATTTTCCTTCCTTTAAATTCCTGCATCGTCCTACATTTCTAGGAGTAGTGCTACATTAATTTCTTCCATAAGAGTAGAATTATCATATTTTCCTAGGAGTAGTGCTACCATAATTCTTTATTTCTAGGAATAGATCTACCTAAAATAGGAGTAGATTTAACATAGAATTCCATTTTCCATCTCCATTTCCCATTTTCCATTATTCCCATTTTCCATTTTCCATTTTCCATTCCCGAAAGCTTCAACACTTCTAATTCGATCATTCGAAGGAGAAGAACAAACAACCACAATCTCCTGATTCTTAAATGCTCTAACAGATTTTGACCTTGACAACGGTCATAATTTCTGTTCTAACAACTGCTCTTTTCCCAACCCCAGCAACCTCACAGGCACCTCCCATTACCACCGACGAAGCCCTCTCCTTCTCCAGCATCTCCGAATACCACTCCATCTTTCTCCATCTGTCCACCACCGCCTCTCTCTAGACCTCCACATCCAGCACCCCCCGACGCCCCATCCTTGCCATCGACCGTCACACCGAGCTCCCTACCTCTCCTCCGGAGCTTCCACCCGATGGCACTTTCCCTTCCGACGACGCTCAACAACACCACGACACCACCCGACCACCCATCCTTGCCAAGGACCTCCCAAGCTCCATCCCCACCACCGGATCTAGCACCGCCTCCATGGAGCCGGTAGCCCACGGCCTCCCAGCGTCGTTCGGCCTCAGATGCAGTGTCCCCAGGCCGTTGCGATGCCCCTCCGATTCCTTCCAGACGGGATCCGACAACCCAGCACCCCTCCTCGCCGATATCCTCCTCGAGCTTGAACTCACGTCATAACCCCGCACCGTCACCCCTCCTCGCCGAGATCCTCCCCGAGCTTGAACTCACGTTAGAACCCGGCACCGCCACCCCTTGATCACTCGCAAATGTTGTCGTTAAAACGTTGCTAACCTCAATCAAATCTTAAATTTATATCCTTGTTCAATCACTAATACTACTAGGTAGACTAGTGGTGAAATCCGGAGTCGAACCACAGGGAATTACTCAGAAACTGAAATCAATACTCAAAACTCGAATCCTACGCGAAGTGATCAAAATATGGGTTTAATTATCTAAGAATTATCTAAGAAAGCAAGTAAAGTGATCGGGATTTGAACCAAGTTATGAAGTACCTAGGGATTACTCAATCCACCCTAGCTTCACCTTTAATCTTCTCTAGTTATCCTCTTGCTCACTTCTCTCAACATTATGGATCATGTGGCTACAAGCTCACATGAATCCCTAAAATAAGATTTATGTTCCTAACGGCATAGCCTATCTTTCTTGGCATAGGTTGTCTTCGATCCTACGATTACTTTAAGTTATACTACTCTTAATGACCTTGGCACAACCTATCCAAGCTTAGCATAGCCTATCTCACTAGCCAACCATAAATCACATGATAACCATCTCATAAATCTGTATAAACAATCACAGAAAGCTTATACGACTGAAAATACTTCAAAGGAACTCTGTTCCCTCAAATCTCTAATCATTAAAATCATATTTATAAGATCATGTTGAGAAGAAGTTTACAAGAATCAAACCAAAGAAAATCAAAAGCTACACTAGGGTTTCATGATATCCCTAAGTTTAGAATTAGTTACTCATCTTCTGGGAGAGATCCATAGGTGTTGGGAAAGAAGCCATCGATCTCTGCGGTAAGATCTCCATCTTCAAAACCCTAGCCTTCTCCTCCAAAAGTGGTCCAAAAGATCAGAAGTTTTGCTGGAATAACCCCTTTTATAATAAAAACCCTTAATCCCGGAATTAGGGTTATGGCTAAGTTGAGTTGGACCTCTAGTGCAACTCGGAATTCCTAGTTTAATTCTAACTGCTTCTTCTAGTCGCGACTGGGCACAACCGGTCCAGAATTTGGGAATGAGTTCAACACAAAAGATGTAGAATTGGAAGTCTTCTGTCAGCTTCCGAAGAGTTTACAATATTTAGACTTATCTAGAATATTTGGCGAATATTCTCCCGGGCGTCGACGGACCAGTCTTCCAGCAACTAAATATCTTCATCTTCTTCGAATCTTCTATCAATCCATTAGGAATCTCTGAAAGTGTCCAACATGAAAGTTGTATGTCTTGATGTGTTCCAGAAGTCATTCAAATTTCAGAATATTTGGATATAAGGATAATTTCTGGTGAATATTGTGCTAACAGTCGACAGAGCAGTGTATTTCAGCATATTAACCGAATTTCTTGCATTTCTTCTCAAAGCATGAGTAAACCTGAATTCATCTAACAAACTATCAAATACAAACACTCTAGGCCTAACAAAGGTAAATTAAGGGGTTTAATCATGAACATTTAGTGACTCATCACCCCTCCTCACCAAGGACCTCCCGAGCTCTGTCCCCTTCATTGGTTCTAGTGTCGCCTCCCTAGAGCCAGTAGCCTACGGACTCCCAGCGCTGTCCGCCCTCAAATCCAGTGTTCCCTCGCCGTAGCGACCCCCCTCCGACCCCTTCCAGGCGGGATCCGACGACCCAACACCCCTCCTTACCGATATCCTTCCCGAGCTTGAACTCACGTAAGAACCCGGCACCGCCGCCGCTCAACGCCGTTGCCTCCGGCCTCTCGGATCTAATCCAATACTAAATACAACATCCCTGCCACCTCCGACAATCTCCTTCCACGTTCGTGACACCGGAACCCAACAAAGCCACAGTGGAACCGAGCAAAACCGCTCACGTGATATCACGTGAGCGGAATACCGTCAATTGAGGAGAACGACAACTGACGGTAGGTACCATATTCATAAATTAAGGTACTTGAGGTACCAAATTTGTAAATAGCAAAGCTCAGTTATTAAATTTGTAATTCACATATTTTATAGGTACCAAATAAGAAAGTTAGCCTATGTTAATTTCTAATGACTGAGGGAAGGGGACTCGTGGGTCCTGCAATTTCGAAGAGGTGGGTTGGGTGAGTGACGCTGACGCATTTGTAGCCTGGAATATTTTGATTATCTTCATACTTTTTCAAAGTGTTCACCAACCTCCAAGGATAATAATATGTAACTAAATAAATTAGTAATCCTCATTGTATGACTTCAAAAAATCATTGCCACATATCAACACAAATTTACAACAAAAAATAAAGCAAATACTCACTAAAGATTACGAAATGAGATTATTAGAAATTATATCTCAAAGAAAATTAACGATTTTAAAAAATATCAAATCGTTTTACCAAATATATGGTAAAGATAAAGCCGTTGATCTTACCATGTCCGCCATGTGCTGTCACACCCCGACCCAGAAAACCCATTCAGGATGGGGCGTGAGGGTTCCTATCACTATTCATCTTCAATCGGCGCGATACAAAGCGGAACAGACGGATAATTTAAACAATTGTATTCCAGAGGCGAAACAAATTCAATTCATATAACATCAAGTTGTACAGTTACAAAATTCCAAAATCCCCAGAATGTCTACAACATATACATATATCAAAATGTACAACAGATAATCCTCCAGCAACCTCAAGCGCCTCTGGATGTACTCGCGCTGCCAAAGGCCGATCCTGCCGGCTCCACTAAAGAAGAGCTGCCGCTTGCACCTGCAAACGCAGCCCGGGTAGGAGTGAGCGATAAGCTTAGTAGGATTCTACTCTACGGCATACTGAAAGGAGGAAAACAACAACAGTGTTGTCTCCCAGCTCAAGTCTAACGGATGCAACGGGTCCCACAACCCTATCGACTCCCCAAGGGTTCCTACTCTTCTCAACCGACCACGCTGGGAACATCAACCAACACGCTGGGAGGATCAGCTCTACCCAGCATGAAACCACTGCCTGGGGACCAAGTCAGGGACGACGACACCCATCCTTAGCACTTGGCCTTGGAAGACAACACAACCTCTAAACCTCGAACATGATCAAGTCAACTATCGCAAATCCTTAATAACAAGAGATTCTGATTAAACAATCACACCCTAAACCTGACTACCCAGCCACGGTCCTAAGGCTAGATCCGAGCTACCCGAGAGCCTCGGATCGGCGACCCAAACCATCGCCCGCCTAACCTCAAATGCCTCTAATGCACACAATGCATGAACTTAGGCAAACATCTATCCTAGATGTCTCTAAATGTCACATCATCAGTTACAAGGCCAACAGATATACAATAGCCCTCGGCACTCGCTGGCAAGAGGCTAAGGTTCCACAATTCCTCATTACCTAGCACTCATAGCTAGCTAATGGCTAAGCACACCATTAAGCAATTAACAACATCTGAACATGTATTTAAAGGCAAGCCACAACAATGATTTATTCAAGGAAAATCAATATGCAATCCAAACCTTAATCTCAATGGAAATCCCGTGAAAACTTCATGAAATCTCCCTACACACTTCCCAACATGTTTAGATACTAATCACAAATCAAATCCATCCAAGAAAAGCCAGAAAAACAAGTCCAAGGGGTCACGGACGATGTCACGGTCGATCCGGGGATCGACCGTGAGACCACGGACGATGTCACGGTCGATCCGGGGATCGACCGTGAGACCAAGGCGAAGAAAACCAAGGGTGACGGTCGATCCACCCATCGACCCTGAAAAGCCCAAAACCAAACAGCGCCTGATGGTCGATGCGACGGTCGATTCGACGGTCGACCGTCAGGTAAATGGCGAAAAGGAGAAGATCCCGTGGTCGATCGATCCATCGACCGTGGGAGTCCAAAATCCCGACAGAGCCCGAAGGTCGATGCGACGGTCGATCCGACGGTCGACCGCCAGGCCCAGAAAGAGTAAAATGATACTTCACGGTCGATGCACCGATTGACCGTCGAGCCCCGAAGGAGCGTATCAACGCTTGACGGTCGATGCACCGATCGACCGTCAAGCCTCTGGCACAGTTCCTCAGAACAGTGCCGGAAATCCAATTTCTTGGATTTCAAGGATCAAATCAAGTTGGAATAAGATGAGATTTTGCAAGCAAGTGTATTTAAAAATGGTGAAGCTAAGGGAATGAAGAAATCCAGTTTTTGAAGGTTAAATCTCCTATCTAGGTCCAAATGGACGAAAATCGACAAAACGGGGATAATACGGAAACCAACCGTTAGAATACTGAATTCGCAGCATAGAAATACCGGAAATGAACAAGATCACATGCACACAGAGTTACATAGCATTCTAACATGCATTCCTACAGCGAATGTGCATAAAACCTATCCTAGGAGAACCCGATCCAAAGATCGAGGTAGAAACACCTACTTGAGCAAGTAGGGTAGCTCCTCCACGCGTCCCGTTGGTCAAGCCGTCAAGATTCGCGATCCGAAGCCCAAGTCTCCAAACCCTAGCTCAGCCGAAGGAAAGAGAGGGGAAGAAAACGACAGGAGAAGGAGAGAAGGAAAGAGAAGAAAGGGACAGGGCTTTTATAGAAAATCCAGATCTATCTCAGCCGTCCAATTCGATCTTTCCCGATCGAGCTCCGATCTTCCGATCGGACGCACCCTAGAGATTCTAATCAAACACATTCATCAATCCAAGGGCATGGGTGCAACGCGGGTGTGAAACCGACCACCAGAGGGCATATTTACCAAACTGCCCCCGGGGTCCAAACCTCCACACGATCGCCCGATCGTGCCCGACGCAGAACCAAACCAACAGGAAACCGGCTCTCGACCCACGCGGTCGAGCCAGGTCAGAGGGACGGGCCCTCACAACCTAACAACCTTAAAAAGAATTTCATCCCGAAATTCAAGCTTGAAGCCGGGGGAAAAAGAAACAACTAAGCCTACCTGCACAAACAAGGCTACAACTAGGGGCGCCAACGCCCACAACAAGGAACTACCTGAAGAGGTGAACAGTCGAGGAAACTCCCGACGCATGCGATCCTCTCGCTCCCAAGTCAGACTCTTTGTACTGCCATGTCTCCACCTGACCATGACCAACGGTAACGATCTGCCTCTCAGCACCTGATCCCATCTGTCCATGATCTGCACTGGCTGCTCTATGTAGGTGGTGTCTGATCACGTGGGAAGGATCTGAAATATACTTCCGCAGCATAGGAACGTGAAAGGTGGGGTGAAGTGCTGACATGTGCGGAGGGAGAGCTAACTGGTAGGCGACTGCACCAACGCGCCTGACGATCTCAAAAGGACCCGTGAACCTCGACGCTAGCTTGCCCCTGCTACCAAACCTGATGGACCCTCTACGCAGGGACACCTTCAGTAGCACTTTGTCACCAACTACGAACTCCAGGGGTCGTCGCCTGCGGTCTTCGTAGCTCTTCTGTCTGCTCTGCACTGTCAAAAGCCTCTGCCTGATCTGAGCCAACCTCTCTGATGAATGCCTGATGATGTCTGGACCGGTAAGGGACGCCTCCCCAACCTCTGTCCAACACACCGGTGAGCGACACGGTCTGCCGTACAACGCCTCAAAGGGTGTAAAACCCAAACTGGCCTTGAAACTGTTGTTGTAGGCAAACTCCACCAAAGTCACGTGCTGCTCCCAAGTACCTCCAGCGTCTAGCACACATGCCCTGAGCATGTCCTCCAAGATCTGGATAGTCTGCTCTGACTGCCCGTCTGTCTGAGGGTGAAAAGCTGTGCTGAACGTCAGTGCTGTCCCCAAAGAGTCCTGGAAGCTGCTCCAGAACCGGCCAGTGAATCTGGGATCTCTGTCTGACACTATCGACACTGGGATGCCGTGCAGTCGTATCACCTCGTCAATGTACCTCTGACTCAGTCTGGCAACTGGATCTGTCGTCCTCATGGGGAGGAAATGAGCCGATTGGGTCAGTCGATCGACGATGACCCAAATCGCATCATTCCCCCTCGGTGATCTGGGTAGCCTGGTGATGAAGTCCATAGCTATATGTTCCCACTTCCACTCTGGCACTGGAAGTGGCTGCAACAAACCTGGGGTCCGCCGGTGCTCTGCCTTCTACTTTTGACCGGTGAGACATCTGGAAACAAACTCAGCTACTGACCTCTTCATCCCGCACCACCAGAACTGTCGGCGAAGGTCGTGGTACATCTTGGGGCTCCCGGGGTGAACGGTGAAGCAGGAGTGGTGGAACTCGTGAAGGATCTCCTCTCGCAACGCCGGGTCTGCTGGAACTGCAACTCTGCCTCTGAAGAGTAGACCGCTGTCTACCGACACTGTCCAGCCCTCAACTGTGTGCTCGGTGCCAACCGCAGCACGGGTCTCCACGAGCTCTGGGTCCCCAGCCTGTGCCTCGATCACTCTGGCCAAAAGAACTGGAATGCTGCGAACAGCATACAGGAAACCACATGTTGCCCGGTCCTCAAAGTCAAGCCCAAACTGACTGACTATCTCCAGCATCTGCCACTGCCGAGCTGACACTGCTGCCAAGGTTACTCTGCTGCCTCTGGTATGCCTGCTGAGAGCGTCTGCTATGACGTTTGCCTTACCAGGGTGGTATTGCAACTCGAAGTCGTAGTCCTCTAGAAGCTCCATCCACCGCCGCTGCCTGAGGTTGAGGTCACGCTGGGTAAACACGTGCCTCAAACTCTTGTGATCAGAGTACACCGAGAACCGCTCACCGTAGAGGTAGTGCCGCCACGTCTTCAGAGCAAAGACAGCCGCTGCAAGCTCGAGATCGTGGACTGGATAGTTCCTCTCATGGGTCTTCAGCTGCCTGGAACCGTAGGCCACCACATGGCCCTCCTGCATAAGCACACAGCCTAGACCCTCCCCACTGGCGTCGCAATAGACACTGTAGCCGACGCCTCGCTCTGGAACTATAAGGATCGGTGCACTCGTCAGCCTGGTCCTCAACTGGATGAACGCCTGCTCACAAGCCTTGTCCCAAACAAATGGGACCGCCTTCTGTGTCAACCTGGTCAGCGGCCCTGCAACCCTGGAGAAGTCCCGCACGAACCTCCTGTATTAACCCGCCAAGCCGAGTAAGCTGTGGACCTCGAACACTATCGCCGGTATCTGCCACTGTAGCACTGCCTCGATCTTGGGCGGATCAACTGAAATACCTGCCGCTGACACCAGGTGCCCTAGAAACTGCACCTCAGGAAGCCAGAACTCACATTTGGAGGCTTTGGCATATAGCCTATGCCCCCTCAACAACTGCAACACTGTCCTCAGATGCTGCCCGTGCTCCTCCGCGGTACGTGAGTAGACTAGGATGTCGTCGACGAAAACCACCACGAACTGATCTAAGAACGGTCGGAAGACCCTCTGCATCAGATCCATGAACGCCGCCGGTGCGTTCGTCAAGCCGAATGACACCACTGTGAACTCGTACAACCCGTACCTCGTACGGAAATCCGTCTTCGGGATGTCGCAATCTCGAATCCGCAACTGGTGATAGCCGGTACGGAGATCGATCTTCGAAAAGACCGAAGAGCCTCGGAGCTGGTCGAACAAGTCATCGATCCTCGGCATCGGATACTTGTTCTTCACCGTCACCCTGTTCAGCTTCCTGTAATCAATGCAAAGACGAAGCGTACCGTCCTTCTTTGCGAACAATACAGGAGCTGCCCAAGGCGACGTGCTGGGACGGATGAAACCTCTGCCGATCAACCCGTCCAGCTGGACCCTCAGCTCCCTCTGCCCTGCTGGTGCCATCCTGAAAGCTTACAGAGAGATCGGCCCGGTACCCGGTAAAAGATCTATCTGGAAGTCTACTGCTCTGGAAGGAGGAAGGCCCGGTAACTCGTCTGGGAAGACGTCAGCAAACTAACAAACCACTGCAGGTAAACTGCCCTCTCGACTACCCTCTATAGCGAACAAGGAAAGGCGCGCCAGTAAAGCTGACAGCTGGCCCTCGCGCCTGGAAAGACAAGCACACAAGAGGGAATCGGCTGACTGGCGATCCCCCAACAGAACGAAACGAGCGCCATCAGGTGTCCAAGCAGTCACCCTACGACGCCCACAGTCGATGACGGCTCGGTATGAAGTCAGCCAATCCATACCGAGAATCACGTCGAACCCAACCATATCTAGCACCCGAAGGTCTAGAAAGACACGGAGGCCCCCAACCTCCAACTTGCAGGAACGGCAGATCAGCTCAACACGAGACCCTCCGCCGACGGGTGTGTCTAAGTTTAGTATGACTCCAAGTGGCTCAGTCTCTAGCCCTAGTGATGCCACACAGTCGCTAGCTACAAAGGAATGAGACACCCTAGAATCTATTAGAACACCTACAAATGAACTGAAAAGCTGGAAGGTACCTTTGAGAACAGGAGGGTCAACTGGAGCTGGTGGAAGTGCTAGAGCCTGCTGGGGTGGCGGGTACTGGTAAGGCTGAAAGGGTGGCTTAACAAAGTCTGGGTACTCGCGGTCTGGAAGTGCGTACACTCCCCCTCTGGGTCCGTGTCGCGCCCCGACCCGCGGAAGCCCAACCGGGCCGGACGACGCGAATCGAAAACTAACTAAATGTGGAAATAAAGGCGAGGGGTTCCCCCAATTTACTGATTTCACAATTCAATTCATAAGCACCCTGAATATTACAACAAATTTAAACCCCAATAGATATAATATAATAATCCAAAACCTCAAGGGGTTACTTCAGCCGCTTCCACTAGCTGAGTGGAAGTGGGAGCACATCACGATGGACTTCGTGACCGGGCTACCGAGATCTCCTAGGGGGAATGACGCGATTTGGGTCATCGTTGATCGATTGACCAAATCGGCGCACTTCCTGCCTATGCGGACGACAGACTCGACGGACAGGTTGGGCAGCTTGTACGTCAGAGAGGTGGTCAGACTACACGGAGTTCCAGTTTCTATCGTGTCAGACCGTGACCCCAGGTTTACCAGCAGGTTCTGGCGAGACTTTCAGGAGGCAATTGGCACACTCCTGACTTTCAGTACGGCTTTCCATCCGCAGACAGACGGGCAGTCAGAGCGGACGATCCAGATCTTGGAGGACATGCTGAGAGCATGTGTCCTCGACGCCGGAGGCAGCTGGGAGGAGCACGTTCCCTTGGTGGAGTTCTCCTACAACAACAGCTACCAGTCCAGTCTTGGAGTAGCACCTTTCGAGGCGTTGTACGGCAGGCCGTGTCGTTCCCCAGTGTGCTGGACAGAGGTTGGAGAGGCTTCACTCACCGGTCCAGACATCGTCAGGCGGTCGTCAGAGAGGTTAGTGCAGATCAGGCAGAGACTTCTGACGGCTCAGAGCCGGCAGAAGAGTTATGCAGATCAGAGGCGACGACCGTTAGAGTTTGCAGTCGGCGACAGGGTGTTCCTGCGAGCATCGCCGTACAGAGGATCCGTCAGGTTTGGCAGGGGTGGTAAGTTGGCGCCGAGGTTTTGTCGGGCCGTTTGAGATCCTAGAGAGGATTGGCGAGGTGGCTTACCGCCTGGATCTTCCTCAGCACATGTCTGTTGTGCATCCGACGTTCCATGTGTCGATGCTGAGGAAGTATCACCCAGATCCGTCCCATGTCATCAGGGTGGATGACATCGAGCTTGAGGCAGACGCGACGTTCGTCGAGCAGCCAGTTCGAGTACTTGACCGGAGGGATCAGGTCTTGCGGGGCAAGACGATTCCCTTGGTCAAGGTACTGTGGAGGCACAGAGGCACCGAGGAGGTGACCTGGGAGCGCGAGGCGCGCATGCAGCAGGAGTTTCCACAGTTGTTTTCGTCTCGAGGTACCTCTTGTCCTGTCTTTTAGTGTAACTGTTTTTCTGTTTCCGAGCCCTACCTTTATCGAATCTCGGGACGAGATTTCCTTTAAGGGTATTAAGATGTGAGGACCTATCCCTCCATTCCTGGGTCGACCGCCTGGGTCAGGCCGTGGCTCGTTGTAGACCACAAGGGCAATTTGGTAAATTGCGCCTTGTCGGTTTGTTTCACACCCGCGTATGCACACACTGACCTTGTTTGTGTTAGTGTTTGATTAGAATGGCTAGGTGGACCCGGGATCGGAAGATCCGAGCTTGGGCTTGCATTTTAGCCCAAGTTTTGCCTTCTTGGCAAAGGGGATCGATCTCCTTGAGAAGAAGATCGATCTTTCTGTTAAGAAGATCGATCCTCTTTGAGCAAAGGATCGATCCTCCTCTTCCAGCAAGTCAGGGCAGTTGGGTTTGCGAGGACGGCCGTCGTGGTCGTAGCTCTCCTTTGTCAGAGGAGAGGTCTTCTCCCCCACCTTCCCCGACCTGCCCCCACCTTCCCCGGCCTTCCCCTACCTTCTCCTTCTCTTCTCTTCCTCTTCTTCCTTCTCTTCTTCTCCCTTCTTTCTCTCTTCTTCCCGGTTCTGGTATGCTCTGTTTTTCTTCTGGCAGCCCACCTTCATCTCCTCCGTTCTCCCTCCTCCGACCACCGTTTTGGGCGTTATAAAGCTCATTGGATCCGTGGCGACGAGAGGAAGACCCCTGAAGTGGTTTGGAACCTTGTTGGTGATCAACTCGCGGGGAATCAGCCAAGGAAAGCGCTGCTATGTAGGTGTTCTACCTACATGAGTTAATTAATGGGTTTAGTTAGATCTAGCCGTTAGATCTTGATGAAATTGTGCTGTGGGATGTATCTTATCTATTAGAATAACTTATTTAAGTTTCAAGTTAATCAGTTGAGATTTGAGTAGGTTTTATGCATGATTAATCTCAGAATTTCCGGTTTTCTGCTGTTCTTGAAGAACAGCCGGCTTGCGGCGGATTTTCCAGCTTGTATGTATATGATCTTGGCTTTTGCTAAACATAAGAGTTGTAGATCTCTTCGTTATCTTTCCATGCCATCTTAGTTTGTATTTTTATGATTTTCCTACGAATTTTGGTGATTTTTCTCGTGGCATGCGACGAAGCTGGGCTGAAACCGGTATGAGCATAGGATCGATCCTACTACCCCAGGATCGATCCTATGGCTGGCTGATGGAGTTTTATGGAGTTTTGATTAGCCGTTTTGAGTAATGGTTTCCCGTGAATCCAGCCGTTGGATGATCCTGAATTTTGGATATGTTGATCCATGCATATAAATCTACTGGTATCCAAGTTGGATCTTGAATCCGACGTCGTTTGGACGTCCGATCGACGGGGTCAACTGGCTGCTTGTAGAGAACTTTTTGATGTTTTGAATAAGTTATTATAAGCTCGGATTATAATAATATATTTTTTTTTTACTGTTCATCGAAGTTTTCGGGGTTGCTTCCCTTTGCAGGAGTCCGCGGTTGACGGTCATAGTACCGTCGTAATGCCGGGACCCGCTGCGGATCGGCTGGCAGCGGTTGGTAGTACCGCTGCAGCGATCCTGTTAGACTTGTATGTTGCATGATCATACTGTTGCATGCCTTATTTCTCTTATCTGTGTATGTTTATTGCATGCATTCTCTGTTGTGCATTAGGTGCATGGTTAGGGCGTGGGTGATTTGTGGATCGCCGTCCCGAGGCTGGAAGCTCGGATTTAGCCTTAGGACCGGGGTTGGGTAGCTTGGTCCAGGTTCGAATTGTGATGTCCAGTCAAACTTGATGATAGGCTTAGATGACTGGTACACATGTTGCTTGGTGATTATAGAGGTCGTGTCGGCCTTAAGTCGGATGCTAAGGTATAGCCGGTGTTCCACTGTGTTGACCCTTGAGTAGAGGGGTTGCCTACTTAGCGGTGCAGTTTCCCGCCTGCAGTGCCGGTACCTGCTTGTGGGCCAGCAGTGTTGTTTCCTGCTACTGAGTGCGACCAGACATGTAACCAGCTCGGCTGGAAGACCATGATCGTGGGCCTCAAGGACACGCGGTGGGGTTATGGGACCCCTGTGTAGACCCAGGTCTTACTTGAGGGTGACACTTTTGTGTTCCCCTTCCTTCTGTGTGACGTAGTGTAGAACCCTACTGAGCTTTATGCTCACTCCTACCCGGGCTGCGTTTTGCAGGTGCAGGCGCCAGCTCTTCTTCAGTAGCCCCTACCGGGCAGGTGTTTGGTGGCGCGGCGGCGTCTGGCGGGGTCTGAGGTTCGGTGATTATCTTTCTACATCTCTTTGTTATAGTTAGCCTTCTACGGGAGTATGATGTATAAACTGTTGTAACCCCTTGAGGGTTTGGATTATTATATTATATCTATTGGGGTTTAAATTTGTTGTAATATTCAGGGTGCTTATGAATTGAATTGTGAAATCAGTAAATTGGGGGAACCCCTCGCCTTTATTTCCGGATTTAGTTAGTTTTCGATTCGCGTCGCCCGGCCCGGTTGGGCTTCCGTGGGTCGGGGCGCGACAGTCCGCCTCGACCTCCGCCGCGACCTCTGCCTCTCCCTACTCCTGGTGTCCGCCAACCTCCGCCTGCTCCGCCACGGGCGAACTGTGCCCTCAACATCGGACAGTCTCTACGAAAGTGCCCCGTCTGCCGGCACTCAAAGCACACAGGAGGACCAAGCGCTAGCTGCTGGCTCTGGCCTCCTCCGGACGTCTGCCCCTGAGGCCCAGCCGGAAGAAGTGGCTGGCCTCCCTGCCTGGGCTGCTGCTGGTACTGGGGTGGGTAACGCTGGTACGGCTGCTGGCGTCGTGGGTACCTCTGACGTGGCCTCCACGAACCCCCTCTACCCCTGAGCTGCTCTATGTGGCTGTCCTCCGCCACTGGTGCTCGCAGACGATGCAGGCTGGACTGCCCTGGGCCCCGGCTCCTGCAACTGAGCCTCAACTGCCAAGGCACAGTCCAGCACCTCTGCGTACGTGCTAGCGCGCTGAGCCGCGATCAGCCGTCTGAGCTCAGGCCTAAGCCCCCACTGGAACTGCTCAGCTCTGGCAAGAGAGTACGCCGACACCGCCCTAGCAAATCTGGCAAGTCTGGTGAACCTAGCATCGTACTGAACTACCGATCACTATTCATCTTCAATCGGCGCGATACAAAGCGGAACAGACGGATGTACTCGCGCAACAGATTCAATTCATATAACATCAAGTTGTACAGTTACACAATTCCAAAATCCCCAGAATGTCTACAACATATACATATATCAAAATGTACAACAGATAATCCTCCAGCAACCTCAAGCGCCTCTGGATGTACTCGCGCCGCCAAAGGCCGATCCTGCCGGCTCCACTGAAGAAGGGCTGCCGCCTGCACCTGCAAACGCACCCCGGATAGGAGTGAGCGATAAGCTCAGTAGGGTTCTACTCTACGGCACACTGAAAGGAGGAAAACAACAACAGTGTTGTCTCCCAGCTCAAGTCTAACGGATGCCACGGGTCCCACAACCCTGTCGACTCCCCAAGGGATCCTACTCTTCTCAACCGACCACGCTGAGAACATCAACCAACACGCTGGGAGGAAAAGGACAAGAACCAGTAGGATCACCTCTACCCCGCAGGAAACCACTGCCTAGGGACCAAGTCAGGGACGATGACACCCATCCTTAGCACTTGGCCTTGGAAGACAACACGACCTCTAAACCTCGAACATGATCAAGTCAACTATCGCAAATCCTCAATAACAAGAGATTCTGATTAAACAATCACACCCTAAACCCGACTACCCAGCCACGGTCCTAAGGCTAGATCCGAGCTACCCGAGAGCCTCGGATCGGCGACCCAAACCATTGCCGGCCTAACCTCAAATGCCTCTAATGTACACAATGCATGATCTTAGGCAAACATCTATCCTAGATGTCTCTACATGTCACATCATCAGTTACAAGTCCAACAGATATACAATAGCCCTCGGCACTCGCTGGCAAGAGGCTAAGGTTCCACAATTCCTCATTACCTAGCACTCATAGCTAGCTAATGGCTAAGCACACCATTAAGCAATTAACAACATCTAAACATGTATTTAAAGGCAAGCCACAACAACGATTTATTCAAGGAAAATCAATATGCAATCCAAACCTTAATCTCAATGGAAATCCCGTGAAAACTTCATGAAATCCCCCTACACACTTCCCAACATGTTTAGATACTAATCACAAATCAAATCCATCCAAGAAAAGCCAGAAAACCAAGTCAAAGGGGTCACGGACGATGTCACGGTCGATCCGGGGATCGACCGTGAGACCACGGACGATGTCACGGTCGATCCGGGGATCGACCGTGAGACCAAGGCGAAGAAAACCAAGGGTGACGGTCGATCCACCCATCGACCCTGAGAAGCTCGAAACCAAACAGCGCCTGACGGTCGATGCGATGGTCGACCGTCAGTTAAATGGCGAAAAGGAGAAGATCCTGCAGTCGATCGATCCATCTACCGTGGGAGTCCAAAATCCCGACAGAGCCCGACGGTCGATGCGACGGTCGATCCGATGGTCGACCGCCAGGCCCAGAAAGAGTAAAATGATACTTGACGGTCGATGCACCGATCGACCGTCGAGCCCCGAAGGAGCGTATCAAATCTGGACGGTCGATGCATCGATCGACCGTCGAGCCTCAGGCATAGTTCTTCAGAACAGTGCCGGAAATCGAATTTCTTGGATTTCAAGGATCAAATCAAGTTGGAATAAGATGAGATTTTGCAAGCAAGTGTATTTAACAATGGGGAAGCTAATGGAATGAAGAAATCCAGTTTTTTATGGTTAAATCTCCTATCTAGGTCCAAATGGACGAAAATCGACAAAACGGCGATAATACGGAAACCAACAGTTAGAATACTGAATTCACAGCGTAGGAATACCGGAAATGAACAACATCACATGCACACAGAGTTACATAGCATTCTAACATGCATTTCTACATTGAAAGTGCATAAAACCTATCCTAGGAGAACCCGATCCAAAGATCGAGGTAGAAACACCTACTTGAGCAAGTAGGGTAGCTCCTCCACGTGTCCCGCTGGCCATGCCCTCATGATCCGCGATCCGAAGCCCAAGTCTCCAAACCCTAGCTCAGCCGAAGGAGAGAGAGGGGAAGAAAACGATAGGAGAAGGAGAGAAGGAAAGAGAAGAAAGGGACAGGGCTTTTATAGAAAATCCAGATCTATCTCGGCCGTCCGATTCGATCTTTCCCGATCGAGCTCCGATCTTCCGATCGCACGCACCCTAGAGATTCTAATCAAACACATTCATCAATCCAAGGCCGTGGGTGCAACGCGGGTGTGAAACCGACCACCAGAGGGCATATTTACCAAAATGCCCCCGGGGTCCAAACCGCCACACGATCTCCCGATCGTGCCCGACGCGGAACCAAACCAACAGAAAACCGGCTCTCGACCCACGCGGTCGAGCCAGGTCAGAGGGACGGGCTCTCACATGTGCGTTCCATCAGCTAGGCCCCTTGATTGACCAGAAATTAGCCCACTCGCTTAGGTTGGCTGATCGTTCGCAAAACGGTATCATTAAAGCGCAACAAACTTTAATCAATTAATTCTTATTCAATTACTAAACTACGGTGTAGAATAGCAGTGAAGTCCGATGTTGAACCACAGGGAAAATCGATGGAAACTGAAGTCAATTTTCAAAACTCAAGTCCTAAGCGGAGTGATCAAAGTTGAATGTGGAATTATCTAAAAGTTACCTAAGAAAACAACTGGAGTGATCGGAGTTTAAACCAATTTATGAATTACCTAGGGATTACTCAATCCACCCTATCTTCACCTTTACCCTTTTCTAGTTATCCTTTTGTTCCATTCTCTCAACATTATGGATCATATGGCTCCAAGCTCATATGAATCCCTAAAAGAATGTTAGTGTTCCCAGTGGCATAGCCTATCTTTATTTAGCATAATTCATCTTTGTTACTACAATTGCCTTAAATTATTCTACTCCTGATGACTTTAGCATGACTTATTTTCACTTAGCATAGATTATCTCAAAGGCAGACAAAAACCACATGAAAATCATCTCAAGAATCTACACAAACAATCAAAGAAAGTTTATGTGATTAAAAGTATTTCAAATGAGCTCTGCTCTCTCAAGTCTTTATCAATAAAACCGTACTCAAGAGATAATGTTGAGAAGAAGTTTACAGGAATCAAACCAATGGAAAATTAAGGGTTACCCTAGGGTTTCATGAGATCTCTAAGTATAAAAATTAGTCACTTATCTTTTGGGTAGGATCCATAGTTGTTGAGAAAGAAGCCGTAAATCCTCGTGAAAAGATCTTCGTATTCCAAACTCTAGCCTTCATCTGCAAAAGTGGTCTGATGAGTGCATGAAAGTGCACTCTGAACAACCTTATAACCATCTAAATTGCTAGATTATTATCCTTAATCAACATCTTTACTACTATTTTTATATCTATATGTTGCTTCACATAGTTGTTTGGAAAATGCAGGAAATTGGAGCTAAAAGAAGTTGAAAAGAGTATATGGATCAACTTCAAAAATTAATCTGTACCTGCTCATGAAGAACCAGATGATGTGCCACATATGGTTGGAAAGCTCTTGAAGTCTAGATTCTGGAGAATTTTACGGTTTGTGATTCCGAGTTTCCTAGAGGAAGTTACGACAATTTTAGTACCGTTGGCGCAGTCTCGATGGCAGAGCAGTGAATAAGCTGAACAGTCCGAGCGATCCGACACCCCAGGTAGGATCGATCGGACCATGCAGAATCGTGACAGAACATGTATTTTTTGGCTCTTGATCCGATCGATCGAACCATCCCTCCTATTGAGCCAGATCGATCCGACTCCTAGAGTAGGATCGATCGGACTCGGAAAATGTCAGAAATTGCAGATTTTAATGAGCCAAATCGATCGGACATCTAAAGTTCGATCGATCGGACTTAATAATAGCCAGAGAAGATGGATTTTTACGCATCCGATCGATCCAGTGCCTATAGTTCGATCGATCGGACTCGGGCGTAAATAGAAGTTGGAGATTTCAATGAGACCGATCAATCCAACATCCCGAGGAGGATCGATCGGACGTTTCCAGTGAATTAAATCAACGGTTTTGATTTAACCCGAGTTTAGGCCTATAAATAGGATACTTAGGGTTACCAAAAGGGAACTTTTGGGGGACTTTTTGGCAGCGTTTGGAGGCGAGGAGAAGGGTTCCAGGCTTGGTTTTCTTTTCTTATTTCTTCTTTATTTCTTCATTAGTTTTGATGCCCTCATGGTGAACATGAGTGGCTAGTTTTTTTTCTAAGGTACCGATGTAGCCCTAACTGAATCATTCTATGTTATTGGATCATGATTATTTTATCAGTTTATTTTCCTTGTTTCATTCATTATTATAACTGAGATCTTAAATACCTTTATCTGGCCAATAAAAGTATTATAGATTGTTTTATGTGAGATTGGGCGAGGGTTAATTCCCTAATCTTGCAGGATCTATGAATGAATGAGTTTATGTCGAGGCCGGGTTCAAGCTAAGAGTATTCTTGGTTCATAATTGTTCTTCAGAGCTTAATGGATTCTTGATTAACACTTAGTTATGGGTTCATTAGCTAGGGTTAATTGAGGGTACTTGGTGAAGACCGCGGCCGAACGGATCATCATACCGGAAGAACGAGCCCTTGGAATTAAACTGAGATCTTGATTGATTCAATGCATAGAATGAGGATGTTATGGTGAAATCGAAACCTTAGTATTCATCCATCATATTTCTATCGTTTTCTTATTTCGTTATTAGATCATCTATTCTCAATACCTCATATTTCTTATTTTCCCTTCCTTATTTTCTTTCTTTTCTGTTCTTTAGCGTTTCACTCTAATAAGCTTTATAAATCTCTGTGGGTACGATACTCGTCTTGCTACTATACTGATTGCACCGATTCGTATACTTGCGAGATATAAAATTTATTCATCAAGTTTTTGGCGCCGTTGCCGGGGATTTGATTAGAGTTTATTTGTAGTGAATGCAAGGTCCCCGATCACGGAAAGAAAAGTTGTTGCCCTTGAACGATAAAGTAGATCAAATTGGTTGGAAGAAAAGATCTAACAAAGACAGCCTGTCCACATCAGATCTAGGAGTTCAAGAGGAGATGGCGCTTAATAACAATTTACGTCCTTTGGAGGAGTACGCGAGGCCTACTATTTCTACCTCACCTTTGTGCATTGCGTTACCTGCTGAGGCTAGAAATTATGAACTTAAAAATCTACATTTTTCTATGCTTCCTGAATTTCATGGTTTACCTTCTGAGGATGCACTAACTTTTGTGAAAGATTATTATGCTACTATTTAGACTTTTCCTCTAGGTGGCATTACTGAAAATCAATTGAGGATGCGATGTTTTCCTTACACCTTGAAGGATAAAGCGATGAGATGGTTGATGTCGTTGCCTCCTGGATCACTCACTACTTGGGATGCAATTTATAACAAGTTTGTTAGTAAATTTTATTCTCATGCAATGACTACTAACTTGAGAAGGCAAATTCCAAATTTTCAGCAATCTGATGGAGAACCATTCCATGAAGCATGAGATAGATTTAAGATGCTTTTGATGGAATGTCCACATCATAATTATTCTTTAGAAAATCAGATGCAATATTTTTATGATGGACTAAATCTTTCTTGTCAGACCATGGCAGATAATGCTGCAGGGGGAGCGATGTTCAAAAGGACACCACCGGAGGCATACGAAATTTATGAAATGCTAGGATCAAACTCGCAGCAGAGAGACACAAGGAATAAGGCGAGAGGCATCTATGAGCTTAACCAGAATGACGATTTGGCAAGGCAAATCGCAGCCCTCAACAACAAGATGGACGCGATGATGTCCACACAAGCAAAACCGGTTGAGGTTTGTTCAATTTGCAATATTATTGGTCACAGGTTTGATTCTTGTCCTTCTGGTAGTGAATTTCCTGAATATGTGCAAGAACAAGCTAATTTGATGAATGCTTATAATCCGAGACCTAGATTTGATCCTTATGCAAATACTTACAATCCTGGTTGGAGGGAGCATCCGAATTTTTCATGGAAAAATAATGCTAATCCAAGTATACCTTCTGCTAATCAGTCTAACCCACTTGTTAAGTCGTCTTTGGAAGCGACTATGTTAGCTTTTATGCAGAAAATAGACTCAAGGATGGAACAACAAGATTCGGCCATTGCTCAACATGATGCAGAATTGAAGAATGTTGCAGCATCTATTGGGAAGTTGGAAGTTCAAGTGGGACAGCTTGCAGATGCTGTACGAGCCCATGTTCCAGGCAGATTTCCAAGCCAACCAGAGCAAGCCAACGCAGTTACTATTCTTCGTTCAGGTAAGATTATTGATAATAAGATTAATGCTGAAGTTATTGATGAGTTAAATGATGATGCAAGTGAGGAAGTTGAAAAGGAGGAACGCTCGAAAAGGCCACCATCGGCCACATCAGCTTTTGATCATGAAAAGAGAGCAAATTCAGTTCCGGAGGTTCATCACAACTCTCCTCCACCATATGTGCCGCCGGTTCCTTTTCCAGGCCGCCTAAAGAAAGCCAAAATGGATAAGTCATATTCTGAAATTTATGATATTTTATCTAAGGTTAATGTGAACTTACCATTACTCGATGTGATCAGGAACATGCCAGCATTTCCAAAGTTCTTCAAGGAACTAAGTACTTCAAAGCGTAAGTATGAACCTCATGAAAAAGTGATGGTTTCAGAGACGGTAAGCGCGGTTCTACAAACGAAGCTTCTACCCAAGCTTAAGGATCCAGGGAGTTTTAACATTACTATTACTGTTGGTGATACAAAAATAGGAGAGGCAATGCTTGATTTAGGAGCCAGTGTTAATTTGATGCCTTACTCTGTTTTTCTTCAGTTAGGTGTGGGTGAGTTAAAACCTATTACGATGTCTCTACAACTTGCAGATCGTTCAATTAAATATCCATTAGGCATTGTAGAAGACATCTTAGTACAAGTTGATAAATTAATTATCCCTACTGATTTTGTGATATTGGATATGGATGATGCACCCTTGCATGATAGGAATTTACCGAGTTTGTTGGGACGTCCATTTATGGCCACAGCCAAGACTATGATTAATGTGCAGGATGGTAAGCTCAGCATGACAGTTTTAGGTTAAACTGTTGAATTAAAAGTTTTTGAATCTATGTCCTACCCTTCAAACTCTTTTGATTGTTTCTCGATAGATGTTTTAGATTCATTGGTGTTTTCTAGTTTCATGTAGGAGCAAGTGAAGACTACTCTAGAAGCGGCATTGACTATGGAAAAGGAGGAGTTGCAGAATTACGAGGAAGCAAAGGAGGTTATAGCAGCCCTTGAGGCATTACAGCCATGTTTCCCTGATGAATCTCGGTTAGACATGCTAAACGAATCTTATTCTAAAATGGTTTCATCAATAGTTTCCCCACCAAAGCTTGAGTTAAAACCTCTTCCTAGTAATCTGAAATATGCATATCTTAGTGAGAATGAAACCCTTCCTGTGATTATTGCTTCTGACATTACTCCATTGGAAGGGGAAAAATTATTGAGAGTTCTTAGGGAGCATAAAACTGCAATAGGTTGGACAATTGCAGATATTAAAGGAGTAAGTCCTACTATGTGCATGCATCACATTATTTTGGAAGAGGATGCCAAACCTATACGGGATGCCTAGCGTCGCCTCAACCCAAACATGAAAGACGTTGTTCGGGCAGAGATCCTCAAGTTGCTCGATGTTGGCGTTATATATCCTATTTCTGACAGCAAATGGGTAAGTCCAGTTCACGTGGTGCCTAAGAAATCAGGGATAATAGTTGTGAAGAATGAGAACAATGAGCTCATACCCACGAGGATGAATACTGGATGGCGTGTCTGCATCGATTATCGCAAGCTTAATGCAGCTACTAAAAAGGACCACTTTCCTTTACCTTTTATTGATCAAATGCTTGAACGCTTAGCTGGTCACTCATTTTATTGTTTTCTTGATGGATTTTCAGGTTATAATCAAATTGCTATCGCCCCAGAAGACCAAGAGAAGACAACTTTCACCTGTCCGTTTGGAACATTCGCATACAGAAGAATGTCGTTCGGATTGTGCAATGCACCTGCCACCTTTCAAAGATGCATGATATCGATTTTCTCCGACATGCTAGAAAGGTTTGTCGAGGTATTCATGGATGATTTTTCTGTATTTGGGAATTCTTTTGATAATTGCCTTGCACACCTAACCTTGGTGCTTAAAAGATGTGAAGAAACAAATTTGACATTGAGCTGGGAGAAGAGTCATTTCATGGTAAGGCAAGGTATTGTTTTGGGACATGCTATCTCTAGTAAAGGTATTGGAGTAGATAAAGCAAAAATAGATTTGATTGAGAAATTACCGCCCCCTACTTTGGTGAAAGGTGTGCGGAGTTTTTTGGGCCATGCAGGATTTTATCGCAGATTCATTGGAGATTTTTCTAAAATTGCACGGCCTTTGTGTGATTTATTGGCCAAAGATAGTGAGTTTAAGTTTAGTGAAGCTTGTCTGGATGCTTTCAATACTTTGAAAGAGAAATTGATTACTGCACCAATTATTATGCCTCCTAATTGGTCGTTGCCCTTTGAAATAATGTGCGATGCTTCTGATTATGCTATAGGGGCTGTTTTAGGACAAAGGGTAAATAAGGTCTCTCATGCTATTTATTATGCAAGTCGTACACTCAATGATGCTCAAATCAATTACTCCACTACTGAAAAAGAATTACTTGCTGTGGTTTTTGCATTGGAGAAATTTCACTCTTATTTGATTGGATCTAAAGTTATTATTTATTCAGATCATGCAGCATTGAAATATCTACTGACCAAAAAGGATACCAAGCCAAGGTTAATCAGGTGGATCCTACTGCTGCAAGAGTTCGATTTGGAAATAAGGGACAAGAAAGGGAGCGATAATGTAGTGGCAGATCACTTGTCACGATTGGAACACATGGCCGGCCCTAAGGATGTACAACCTATCCAAGAATGCTTTCCCGATGAACAACTATTTTCTGTGAATGGTAAAGAGCCCTGGTATGCGGATATTGTTAACTATTTAGCAAGTAATGTTCTGCGTGCTGATTTAAGTTCACAAGAAAAGAAAAGATTTTTGTCCACCGTTAGATATTACTTTTGGGATGACCTTTACTTATTTAAACACTGTCCTGATCAAATAATAAGGCATTGTGTTCCAGAATATGAGCATGATGATATATTAAAATTTAGTCATGAATTAACGTGTGGAGGACACTTTGGAGGTAAGAAAACTGCTTTTAAAGTTCTTCAATCTGGTTTCTTTTGGCCTACATTATTCAAAGATGCATTTAATTTTGTTGCTAAGTGTGACAGATGTCAACGGTCAGGGAACATAAGCAAAAGGAATGAGATGCCTCTTACAAACAATCTGGTGGTGGTATTGTTCGATGTTTGGGGCATAGACTTTATGGGACCGTTTCCTCCATCATACGGGTACACGTATATTCTTGTTGCTGTAGATTATGTATCTAAGTGGATTGAAGCAATTGCAACCAGGAACAATGACAGCAAGACCGTGGTGGGATTCTTGAAAGATATGATTTTTACAAGGTTTGGTACACCTCGGGCGATTATAAGTGATGGGGGATCACAGTTTTGCAATAGAGCGTTTGATGCATTGTTGAAGAAATACAACATCACTCATCGGGTCGCAACTCCTTACCACCCTCAAACGTCGGACCAAGTGGAGGTGAGCAATAGGCAAATAAAAACGATCCTGAAACGAGTTGTTGGCACTACAAGGAAGGATTGGGCGGTGAAAT
This sequence comes from Narthecium ossifragum, assembly GCA_963920575.1. Classification (NCBI taxonomy): domain Eukaryota; kingdom Viridiplantae; phylum Streptophyta; class Magnoliopsida; order Dioscoreales; family Nartheciaceae; genus Narthecium; species Narthecium ossifragum. Next base: position 20,226,075 of record OY986964.1, on the reverse strand, counting down.
TGAATGATGTTCTTTGGGCATATCGCACCGCATATAAGACTCCTATTGGTATGAGCCCTTATCGCATTGTTTTTGGAAAAGCATGTCATTTACCTGTGGAGTTGGAGTATAGGGCATATTGGGCAATCAAGCAGCTGAATTTTGTTATGAGAGAAGCTGGGGATATGAGAACGATGCAATTGAACGAATTAGATGAGCTGCGGAATGAAGCATACGAGAATGCTAAGATTTACAAGGAAACAACCAAGCTCTATCATGATAAAGTAATACAACGGAAGGAGTTTACACCAGGTATGAAAGTTTTACTTTATAACTCACGAATGAAATTCTTTCCAGGTAAATTAAGATCCAGATGGACGGGCCCGTTCAAAGTGACACAAGTATCTTCTCACGGTGCTGTTGAAATTGAGAATGAAAGGAATGGAAGCAAATTCAAAGTCAATGGGCACCGTTTGAAATTGTATTTGGAAGGATATTCAGATGTGGTGGATGCAGTTGATTTTGGTGAACCTTAAACTTGGCATTACGTCTTGCCTAGACGTTAAATAAAGCGCTGGGTGGGAGGCAACCCACCAAGGTAATTTGTTTTTAAGTTTCAATTTTTAGTTTTCATTTTTATGTTTCTCTTTTGTTTTCTTTTAGGTTTTCAACCAGCCTGAGGATCCTTGAGGAGATGTTCGCTACTCTATCAGGTGGCCTCTTTCTTATTTACAGTACTTGTCTCTTCTTTCTCTAGAAATTTTTGGATGGCCACCTCCTACATATTTTATTGGATAAATGCACACATTGAGGACAATGTGAATTTCAGGTTGGGGGGTGTAGGCATGCATGACCTTATGCATGCTACCTTATTGAGTTTAATAGTGTTGAATTGATTATGTTACTAGAAATTGTACATGAGCTGAAATTTTGATGCTTATTATGCATGTTGCTTTCATATGGATTGACCAATACATTGATTGCATGCGTGATAACCTGAAAGTATAACATCATGTGATCCACACACGAACACTTTATGTGCAGCGGTAATTATACTCACTAGAGCAATGAACATGCTATTGTTAATCTAGACCATGATTTCAGCATTAGCTAGTGTTGAGTATTGCATGCAGAGAAAAAAAGAAAAAAAGAGAGAAAAAAGTTCTGGAGCTTCATAAAGCTGTGCCTAAACAACTATTAAGTGATCTACTGAGTAACCGGGTATTCTTGCCTCAGGATGCGGGGAGCTCGCGTAAAAAGGTAGAACCACTTATAGCTATCAAAAAAAAAAAACTATTAAGTGTTTAGCTAAGTAACCGGGTCTCTGCGCCTCAAGAAGCGGAGAGTGCTCGCGTAAAAAGGCAAAATGTCTGATAGTTGAAAAGAAAAAAAGAAAGAAAGAGCATGCTGTACTTAAAGTGCGAGGATTGGATGATTGGTCATGAAGATAGTAGTGTGCTTGGACTAATGGTGGGTAGAAGTTGCTTCTGCACGTAACATTTATTTGTCACGTCACATGTGTTCTTCTGGGTGGTGATTAGCATGTTTGATGTGTAGAAGTGGATTTCATGTGTTTGTAGTATGTGTATGAGTATAAGAAGTTTTCGTACTCTGTACTGTATGAAACACTATTGAATTGATAAGGTAGAATTTTTATCAGACATGTCTACATCCTTGAACCGTTGGTGTGCTTAATATATTTTATGCGCTTAAAATTGCTAGAGACTAGCAATAAGCTGGTTGGGGGGTGTGATGAGTGCAAGAAAGTGCACTTTGAACAACTTTATAACCATCTAAATTGCTAGATTATTATCCTTAATCAACAACTTTACTACTATTTTTATATCTATATGTTGCTTCACATAGTTGTTTGGAAAATGCAGGAAATTGGAGCTAAAAGAAGCTGAAAAGAGTATATGGATCAACTTCAAAAATTAATCTGTACCTGCTCATGAAGAACTAGATGATGTGCCACATATGGTTGGAAAGCTCTTGAAGTCTAGATTCTGGAGAATTTTACGGTTCGTGATTCCGAGTTTCCCAGAGGAAGTTACGACAATTTTAGTACCGATGGCGCAGTCTGGATGGCAGAGCAGTGAATAAGCTGAACAGTCCGAGCGATCCGACTCCCCAGGTAGGATCGATCGGACCATGCAGAATCGTGACAGAACATGTATTTTTTGGCTGAACTTGATCCGATCGATCGAACCATCCCTCCTATTGAGCCAGATCGATCCGACTCCTAGAGTTGGATCGATCGGACTCGGAAAATGTCAGAAATTGCAGATTTTAATGAGCCAAATCGATCGGACATCTAAAGTTCGATCGATCGGACTCAATAATAGCCAGAGAAGATGGATTTTTACGCATCCGATCGATCCAGTGCCTATAGTTCGATCGATCGGACTCGGGCGTAAATAGAAGTTGGAGATTTCAATGAGACCGATCGATCCAACATCCCGAGGAGGATCGATCGGACGTTTCCAGTGAATTAAATCAACAGTTTTGATTTAACCCGAGTTTAGGCCTATAAATAGGATACTTAGGGTTATCAAAAGGGAACTTTTGGGGGACTTTTTGGCAGCGTTTGGAGGCGAGGAGAAGGGTTCCAGGCTTGGTTTTCTTTTCTTATTTCTTCATTAGTTTTGATGCCCTCATGGTGAACATGAGTGGCTAGTTTCTTTTCTAAGGTACCGATGTAGCCATAACTGAATAATTCTATGTTATTGGATCATGATTATTTTATCAGTTTATTTTCCTTGTTTCATTCATTATTATAACTGAGATCTTAAATACCTTTATCTGGCCAATAAAAGTATTATAGATTGTTTTATGTGAGATTGGGCAAGGGTTCATTCCCTAATCTTGCAGCATCTATGAATGAATGAGTTTATGTCGAGGCCGGGTTCATGCTAAGAGTATTCTTGGTTCATAATTGTTCTTCAGAGCTTAATGGATTCTTGATTAACACTTAGTTATGGGTTCATTAGCTAGGGTTAATTGAGGGTACTTGGTGAAGACTGCGGCCGAACGGATCATCATACCGGAAGAACGAGCCCTTGGAATTAAACTGAGATCTTTATTGATTCAATGCATAGAATGAGGATGTTATGGTAAAATCGGAACCTTAGTATTCATCCATCATATTTCTATCGTTTTCTTATTTCGTTATTAGATCATCTATCCTCAATACCTCATATTTCTTATTTTCCCTTCCTTATTTTCTTTCTTTTCTGTTCTTTAGCGTTTCACTCTAATAATCTTTACAAATCTCTGTGGGTAGGATACTCGTCTTGCTACTATACTGATTGCACCGATTCGTATACTTGCGAGATATAAAATTTATTCATCATGGTCCAAAGAATCCCCCAATTCGGTAGAAATAACTCATTTTTATAATAGAGACCCTTAATTTCGGAATTAGAATTCATTACTGAAGTTAAATTCTAATTTCCCTAAATTCCATACTTGCCACATCATCCTACCAATCGGTCGGACCTATTTCCGATCGATTGGTCTAATCAAGGTCGGTTTATGCTACGGTACCAACATTATTTTCTTCAGCTTTTAATTCCAACTTCCATAAATCTGATTTTCCTTATACCTGGCGTCAATTTATAGAGAATCTCACAAAGTCTTCAACATGAGAGTTGTAGCTTTTAAAGTCTTCTTTCATCTCCCAGAATTTCAGAAGTTTTGGACATTTGTAGAATTTCTGATGATTTATTTCCAAACAATCGATGAAGCAGTCTTTTTGCAGAATTTAATGATTTTTGACCAAATTTCTTATATTTCTTCTCAAATCATACCTAGACATGAAATCAAATAATATGATATCAAATACACCTACTCTTAGACTAACAAAATTAATTTAAGGGGTTTAATTATAAATAATTCATGATTCATCATTACCCTTCCTCAGTATCAGCACTCCGGTCTCTCTCGACCTTGCCACCGCCCCGACGTTGCGGGCCTCCACCGATCCGGGCAGCGTGAAAGACCTAGCTGTGGTGTTGAGCTAGTCTTTGGCAGCGATGTTGTCCTTGAGTAGCACGGGGATCCCGTGCAGCCCTCCGCACTAGTCCAGCTTTAACCTCTCCCTATCCCGGTCGGCATGGTTCGCCTGGATCAACACATCGGGGTTCATCACCTCAATCACAGCATGGAGCTGCGGGTTCAAAGCCTGGATTTGGTCCAGGTAAAACTGCATCAATTGACGGGACGTAAGCCGACCCTCGGCAAAGCCTTTCTGGATGCTCTCGATCATGGCCTCTTTGATCTCAAAGTCTCGGGTGGCTGACATCGAGAGGAGCACCAGAAGCAGCAGCGAGGACGAGATTTGGACACAGACAGCAGGGAAGACCATGGGGAATCAGATGCTCTACTACTCGATGGTTGATGCTAGCCTAGCTTGCACTTCCCGGGAGTACCTTCGGGCTTCCAATTTCCAATCCCAGCTGTTGGAAGTGAACTAGATGGGCTTTCTGTTGGGTTTTTCTCTTATACTTGGTCATGTGATACAAAGGTTGGATGCATATCAACGTCTATGTAGGATTTGTTGGCCGAATGGGCTGCAGGCCCAAACAACATCTTCCTTTGATTCGCTCATGTTGCTGGACTGGAGGCCCAGGGCAGGGTATAGGCTCCTGGTCGTCCCACCTATGGCGCCCACGTGGCGCAGCCTGTGATGTTCAACCGCCGTTTAGTATGGGGCTCTGCACTGCTATGTGGTGTCGTGGTTGATTTATGAGGGTCGACCGTGACCCTATGGTAAAGGTAATGTGGGCGGGGCACCCCTATTATCACTCTGGAGTTTTGGTACGAGTGATTAGCTCGTAGATCCTGAAGTAATAAGATTGTGATCACAATTTGCTGCGATTTTTCTATAAGAGCATCCACATCAACTCCTCTTAACAGATTTTCTAAAATATAGTAAAAAGAGTCATTTATCTAGTTTACAGATTCTCTATCCAACAACACTCTGTATAAGATACTCTAAGCCATTCTCTATCAGACTTAAATATTAATATCTTCATTCTTTCTTTATATTTTCTATTTCTTATCCATTGGTCATATTATACGTTGATAAATATATTTGACAACAACAGTAACATATTGCATTAATTATATAATAGTAATATATTATTTTTTAAAATATTAAAATTTGAAAATCGTAATATAATAAACCTGAACTCATGTTGATATTCCAACGGCTAAATCACGGGCCATTTTAGCAACGGTCATTTTTCAATGACTGTATTCCTAATTTTCAAGACCTCAACAGCTATATTTTGAACAGTAAATTTAAACGGTTATATTTTTAACAATGAAATCTGAACGGTCATATTCACTCACTATAAATTGCAATATATTGCATTGAAGATATTAATTGAGAATAATTTCCTCCCTCATTTTCTTTCCTCTTAATTTCATTTCTCTCTCTATCGGTCAATATTTTCATTTACATAATGAGTTCCATCTACAATCGTATTCAAAAAATTATTCATATATTTCCATTTACATAATGAGTTCCATTTACATAATGAGTTTTTTATTATTAAAAATTGATTTACAGTTGCTACAGTGATACTCCACATTAAGAGTATCACTGTAGCACACCTCTAAAAAGCAGTATTTGGGCAAGAGCTGATGGAGTTGATTTTTTTGACACATTGTTGTTGTAGCTACTCTAAAATACAGTAAATGCCTCTTTTACATATTCTTGATGTGGATGCTCTAAGATGAGGCCTAATACTGTGAATATTACATAAATGACAGAAATGAGAGTCTATGGATCTTGCAAGACGATTTATATAATGCATGGTCGAAGTAAGATGTATTAGTCTTCCACTTGTACCAAAATCAAATGGCAACACTTCTCACCTCAGGAGTGGCAAGAATTGAACCAATATGCAAACCAAATCATTGGTTGATAGTGTCACTCCAAATTCTATTGTAGTTCGACTTTGGCAACTGTTGGTCAAAAATCCCACTCGAGATGGGTACATGTTCGCCAGGCGTGTTAGGTACGCCAACCGAGTTGCGAAAAGATAAGAAGATAGTGGATTCTATCATGTCTCAATCAAAATGATTTTCGGATGTTCTCCATATGTATCTAAGTTAATCATACTGGAAGCCAAGTAAGCAATTATACTACTAGTAGTAATTACCGGGACGATTAGCTACTCCTAAGAGTACTGTTAAATAAGATAAGTGTAATGGCTACTCCTACGTTTATGTGGAGTACTGTTGGAGTAATAGCTACTCCAAATCCTATGTAGAGTTCCTAAGTAGAAAGAGTAATGAAAGAAATTGTTGTTTTCATTGATGAGTGATGCGTTTCAATCTATTCTTTAACAATGTATGTTTACATGAAACTGCTCTCATGAACTGTCGTGCCTAACTGCTCATCAAAGTGCTCTAACTGCTTCCATGATCTCTGACGATTGCCCCCATGATCTCCGTTGATCACTCCCATGATCTCTGACCGTTTTCGTAACGTTCTATGCTTTTCTAGATATTTCATGATATTTATGAAGTTGCCATTGGGTAATTCTATTGTATTTCAGACCCTTCTATTGTCAAAATTTGGTAAATTACAAAGAATGAAAGTTGTATATCTTTCAATCATATTTCCAACAGTTTAAAAATCATATCATTTTGATATCGAATGTAGAAGTTATGATCAAAATAATCGAACTGTATCGGAAGTGATCGAGTTGCTCAATATTTATCATATTGCCATTACGAATTCAGAGGGGTGTCCAAAAAGCCCAAATAGCCCCGCCCAGTACGGGTCCGGCCCGTGCCCGCCAGGGCCATAGCCCGGTCCGACCCGGGTGTTGGCCCTGCTGGACCGGGCTAATCCGGGTTCAGGACCGGACCCGTGCCCATTAGTCTAAAACCCTGTCCGACCCGGCCCGGTCTGGGTTTTAAAGAAAAAGGAGCTATGCTGTATAATCACATTGAGTAATATGGGTCACATTGAGCAATGAGCCGGTCACATTGCTCAATGTGACCATAGGTGGAAACGGGTCACCTGACACAAACCCTGTCACCTGTGTCATAGGTGACTGACACAGGTGACCCTGTGTCACAGGTGACAGGGTGACACAGGTGACAGGGTGACACAGGTGACAGGGTGACCCTGTGTCACAGGTGACAGGGTGACCCTTTCACCTGTAGTCACAGGTGACAGGGTGACCCTTTCACCTGTAGTCACAGGTGACCTGACAGCAAACGGTCACATGTGATAGGCTAGATCTTTTTTTTCCTTAAAAAAAAGAGAATCGGACCGGGCCAACCGGGCCTAACCGGCCGCGTCCAGTCCAGCCCGGTTTCACCAAGCCGGGCAGGGCCGTAACTGGGCCGGACCGGGTGGAAAGCCTATTGGCCCGGTACTGGCCCGGCCTGGTCCGAATGGTTACAAGGACCGGACCGGGTATTGCCTCCAACCCGGCCCGGCCCGGGTAAGCCGGGCCAGGCCGGACCGGGACAGCCCGGATGGACACCCCTACGAATTCGACGGATAGAATGAGCATCGAGTCAAGCAAGAAGAGCCTTAACCAAACATTACCAAATTGCGATTAGGAAATCGACTAATAGAATATGCGTCGAGGTCGAGTATCAAGTCTCGACCAATTATTTACTGAATTGTCACTCTCTTGGACTGCATGTTTGGCACATTAAATGTCCGAATCTGGAGATCTCATCACGAGATAAGTTGTAGGCATTGGTGTACTCTTTCCATCGGTCAAAAAACTTAGACATCGGGTGTCAAAGTTACGGTGGATATGATTCAGTTATGTCGGAGGCAGTCGAATGATAATTTTTTGCTGTAAAAGCAACTAATGCAAATGTTGCAAAAACGATTACAAAGATTTCACGGGCAGAACAAAAAAAACAAAAGCAGGACTTATAATAAGCACAATTCCACTGCAACAAATACAACAGGCAATCAAATCAATATGAGAACAGAGACAGATGCGAAGGAGTCACTCCCTAAATGAGACACTGAACAATCACGAGTGCAACAAGAACCAACCCAGTCCATGACCAGCACTCCATTGTTCTTGAGCTCCCACTGTCATATGGATTATTATCCACTAGCGGTTGGCTCATTCCATTCTCCGTTGATGGCTGCTGCTGCTGCTGATCCTGTTGTTGTTGTTGGCCAAAGCCCACAGCTACCTGAGGCATCTCCTGCGGCTGCGGGGGCTGGTTGCCCTGTGATGGCTGCTGCTGCCCAAATGGCAGACTCCCGCCTCCACCCACTGGCGCGGCCAACGGTGGGCTCGCCGGTGGTGTAATTAGCAGACTGCCGCCTCCACCGACTGGCGCAGCCAATGGTGGGCTCACCGGTTGCGCCGTAAGACTCCCGCCTCCACCGACTGGCACGCCCAACGGTGGGCTCACTGGTGTTGGCACGCCACAATCCTGATTAACCATCGGCTCGTCGCTCGCCTTCCATGCCAACACCCCATTGTCATCTATGATCTGCAAGTCACCCTCCTCCGCCAACTCCAACGTATCCGGGCGGCCACCGTCGACCCCGGCTTCCCATACAGACTGACAACCATCAAGTACCTCGAGTCCTGCGTTGGAGAGCTCTAGCGTGCACGAGTCTGTGGCGCTAACCAGCGCGCACACCGACTCCCAAACAATCTGGCCGGAGATCGAGTCGAGCATTTGGACGTAGCAGAAGTCGCTGGCGAGGCTGCCGGTGGTTGCGGTGGCCCTCTGGCGGACGAGGTAAGCCGTGTAGTTTCCGGAGGGCGAGGTCAGGAATGGCTGGGAGGTCTGGTCGGTGTCAGGCGGGATGGTCGCCAGGGTCTGCTGGTCTGCAGTCCATAGGATGGTGCCGGAGGGGATGGCAGCCAGAGAGAGTGGTGCGAGGAGGAGGGAGGAGAGGAAGAGGTAGAGGATGATGGATTTGAGGGACCCCATGATCACTTGTGTTTGACAGTGAATGAGAATGCATGGGTTTTTAAGGGAAGTAAAGATGAGGGTTGGTGCAACATATATGTAATGGGATATGGAGTAGAAGATCATGAGATACAACTACTACACTGGTTGAGGGAGTAAGGAGATCAGGTCTAGAGTTTTGATGAAACTATTGTATATGCTAAGCTAGACAGGACTAACCAATGCAATATAGCTAATCCACTAATATATCTTAATTTCTGATGAGAAGGATTTAGCGCAGATAATAGGCAGCCCCTTTTTTGGTCATATATATAACCTGTTGCTCGCTTTGTTAGGATCATAAGGCAGCATAGTTTTACAACAGGGATTTGTTAGAACTTCGTAATCAATTAGACCACATGTAGATCTTGAGACAAGAGTTAGCTGTGGCTCAGCTTGTTTTAAATTTAGTATTTTCTATCAAGTAACTTAAATAGAGACATTGTGCATAAAAACAAAAACGATGAGCGAGAGCGAGTGAGGGCGGTGCGAGCGTGTGCCCAATCCATTGCCCATCCCTGTTCTAGGGAACCAAATCCAGTGAAATGGGTGAAAAGGGTGTTGCATGAGCTACCCTTGCTCTTCACTCTGGGGCGCCCAATGCAAACTGGGGGGGCCTCGCAAAATTAATGTTAAATAAAATAAAGTAATTATTATGTTTATTTTTTAAAAAATATTCTAAATTGTTAAATTGTTAATGAAGTTTTATATTTTTTTATATTATATCATAAACTGGAGCAATAATTTACCAAGTTTCAAAAAGAACAGCCACGTAAGAACGTGAAATCAAAAGATAATGGGAAGATAGATGCATGTATTGAATATAGAAAATAGGTTTAAGACATAATAGAAATGGAGAGATCGAAACATATATTTTGAGGATAAGTAAGACGGTAAAAAGATTGATCGTAGAGAATTAATAGAAAAGTAAAAAGATGATAAAATAGGCTAAATGATCAAATGGCTTTAAACTTGTCACAAATCACCATTTATTTCTTAATTTTTTTTAGAACAGCGTTTAACAGATGCGTTAAATTAGCTATTACCTTTTGGAACAATCAACATAAACCTTATAGGCCCCACTTTCTAATTTAGGGTTTGAGAGCTATTAAGCATACCTTAAATTTCATATTACCTTTTGTGGCATTAAATTTGGAGGCCCTTTGTTTAACTTGGAATGTTGTGTAGTAGATTAAACATGTTATTAAAGTTATAATTAATGTTTGAATTCATTAAATCCTTGCATTTGGGGGCCCTCTTCTAACCCGGGGCCCTAGGCAACTGCCTAAGTGGCCTTATGGTTGGGCCGGCCCTGCCTTCACTACAATAGGGGAGAGCTACAGTGCTCCCCACCCTATCTATTAAACTATGATAAAATCATAATTGTTGTTGGTGAGTCATTAATAAAGTAACAAATATATCATTAATTGTTGCCTTCAGTTGCATTTTATTAGTAGAACTATTGACATAAAATTGAATATTATTTATTTTGTAACGTACTTTAATATAAATATATATCAAAGATTAATGATATAATATAATATTGACCAAAAAGCATTTTAGTACTATGTGGTTTCAAAATTTTACAATTTAGTACCTTGTCGTTAAAATTTTTCCAAAACATGCATTGTGAGGACCCGTTCCTCCAACCTGGTTCGACCGCGTTAGGTCGAGGGTCTGATTTGGTTGGTTTGGCTCGGTTGGCCTTGGTCTGTGATTTATCGCATCGCTGCTTTTGGACCCAAAGGGCAATTTGGTAAATTGCACCTTAGTGGTCGGTTTCACACCCGCGTAGTGCACACACGGCATTGGATTGACGCATGTGATTGATTAAATCCTTATAGGCGTCCTCGATCGGAAGATCGGAACTCGATCGGGAAGGATCGAGACGGACGGTCGAGATTAAATCTCAGCTTTAGTATAAAACCCTTTTCTTTTCTCTCTCTCTTCCTTTCTTTCTTCCCCGTGCGGTAGCTTTCCCCTTCTCCTTCCTCGCTCGTGATCTAGCCGGCCTCTCCTCTCTTTGGAGCTTCTTCGCCACCGTCGTCGGCTATCACTCCTCCCCAAGCTCCTCCTCACCTCTATCGAGTTCCCCAACCTCCTCTACCCTCAGATCTGACCCTCTCACCTCCTTCCCTTTCTCCCGAGCTCGCCGGCAGCCCTCTTCCTCGCCGATCGACAATCTCCACCGGCCACCACACGTCGCCTTTCCGCCGCCGCCAAACTTCAGCACCTGGAACAACGTCGGGGACGAAGACCAAGCCAGAGGTCCTTTTCCCCGAGCTCTCAGGTAGGGTTTCCTATCTTAATTGTTGATTCAGTTCTAGGATAGGTCTCTAATGTGATTGTGGGTTGTTTCCTTCATTGTTTGAATGCAAATTCATGCTAGATTGGTTGTTGGTTTTGGATTCATAGATTTCGGATTTGATTGAGAGGGTTTTCAATCATATTTTTGTGGATTTCTTCCTCCTGCCATGTTTCCATGAGCTTGGATTTTATCTAACCTAGGACTAATCATGTGTTGATGGGTTTTAATTGGAGTTTATCAAGTTGTTCTTCCCGGATTTGGTTTTCAGCCCCTGGATCTGTGCATCCATCCAGCTTCTGCTCAAAGCTGGTGTTATTCCGTGAGGAATCTTGTCACACCCCGACCCAGAAAACCCATTCAGGACGAGGCGTGAGGGTTCCTATGACTATTCATCTCCAATTGGTGCGATACAAAGCGGAAAAGACAGATAAATTTAAACAATTTATATTCCAGAGGCGAAACAGAAATTCAATTCATATATATACATCAAGTTGTACCGACACAAGATTCTTTATCAAACTCTTCCAAGGAAAAGATTTTATACAGTAATCCAAAATTCCTCGAAAGATGTTTATAATATACAAACTATCAAAAAGGTACAACAGTCGTCCTCTAGCAACCTCAAGCCACTCTGGAAGTACTCGCGCCGCCAAACGCAGATCCCGCCAGCTCTACTGAAGAAGAACTGGCGCCTGCACCTGCAAACGCAGCCCGGGTAGGAGTGAGCGATAAGCTCAGTAGGGTTCTACTCTACGACACACAGAAAGGAGGAAAACAACAACAGTGTTGTCTCCCCGCTCAAGCCTAAGGAATGCCACGGGGTCCCACAACCCCTATAGACTCCCCAAGGGATCCTACTCTTCTCAACCGACCATGCTGGGAACATCAACCAACACGCTGAGAGGAAAAGAACCAGAACCAGTTGAATCACCGTTACCCAGCAGGAAACCACTGCCTGGGGACCATGTCAGGGACATCGACAACCATCCTTAACACTTAGCCTTGGGAAGACAACACGACCTCTAAACCTCAAAACATTGATCAGAGTCAACTATAACACATCCTCGATAACATGATATTCAATTAATCATGCCCTAATCCTTACTACCCAACCATGGTCCTAAGGCTAGATCCGAGCTACTCGAGAGCCTCGGATCGGCGATCAACCCATCGCCCGCCTAACCTCATATGCCTCTAATGCATACAATGCATGAACCTATACAAACGTCTACCCTAGATGTCTCTATATGCCACATCATCAGTTATAGGTTCAACATATATACAATAGCCTTCGACACTCGCGGGCAAGAGGCTAAGGTTCTGATGTCCCCTTTGGTCTCTACCACAAGTGCATGGGTCGTGACAAGTAGAATAGGGCAAAAAGAGTATCGTTTCCACAAGGAGGATGATTCAAGTACCAATGTATCCAAATTCTTATATTATCTAAGCAATCCAAACGAGATATAATCACTGACAAAACTGAACTGAAAGCAAATAAATATTAAATAGAAGAGTATGAAAGGTTTCTAGGATTTGGATTTCATCGATTGAATCTCTTCAATGAATTTTAATCTGGTTGCTGAAAATAGAACTTTGTTAATTATCATGACTGAATTCCCTATTTTTATGTGAAATCCTCTTTCAAGGTATAACTCAAATACCTAAATTAATTCTATGTCTACTTTCGTGATCACAGGAATTAATTTAGATTCATTGGGCTCTTAGGAATCCTTAAACAAAAGTCACCTTGTCATATATTTATTTCTAATATATACTACCAAGGTTTGATGAAACCACGAACTAATGTTAAACTTCAACTTTCGTTACTTCGTTCAACATCTGAAACATACAAGTCATGGCCAGTAACTTGCAAGAAAAAGAAACGATTTCATCAAATAGCAACTAACAAGAATATTCTGAACAACCCAACTCAATTCAAATCAGAAACTCAATGACTTCATCCAAACCCTAGAATAAGAAAACTAGGTATTCATGGTTGAAAGAAAGAAAACCAATGTTTCATAAATACACATCGTCAATCAGAACTAGGATGAAGAGAATAGAATGAAAACTCTGATCCTCTTCTCCTGGCCGTCCTCTGCTTTCTCTGCAGCTTTCTCTGGCCTTTTCTGCCTCTTTTTCCTGGCCGTTCTCTGCCTTTTTCTGCTTCTTCTCTGTTTCTTTCTCTCCAGCCATTCTCTGCTTTCTCCTCTTTTCCTCTCTGCTCGTCCTGCTCCTTTTTCTGCTCCTTTCTCTCTACTCCTCTTATTCCTCCCAGCCATCTTTCCTAAAGTGTCCACCTTTTCTTCCATTAACCACATGCCAATCCCACTAATCAAGGAAAGATCAAATAAACTCCTAATATAATTAGGAAATGTGGTGCTCCCAGCTGGGATCTTCATGAATCAAATATGGACTCCAAGAAAATGAATCTCGTCCAACCCAAGTGCAGGTGCAGCAATTCCGAGTCTGATGGCTTCATCAATTTAAGTCTTTATTCAGCCTGAATCAGCAAAAACTCCAAACATCAAAGTTGTAGCACTCTTCCTTAGCTTTCCAACGCATCCTGGATCATCCCAATCAGAGTTTGTATGAAGAAGTTATGTTCAAATTACTAACTGCTGTGCAGAATGTCCAGAATTGCTCAATTAACTTCGTTTTGCACTTTAGGTATTCAATTGCATCCAGGCCTAGCCCGAATTCTGCTTCTTCCCATCAGCCAAAGTTCAAATGATTCAATATCTAAATACCTGCAATTATTCAAAAATTCCCAAGAATTAAGTAAATACAGAAGTCACCTAAAATTCTTGATAAAAGAGCAAGGAATGATGTAAAACACTTGAATCTGACAATCAATCTTAAGAAGATGTGTGGAAATAATTCCCGCATCAGGTTCCACAATTCCTCATTAGCTAGCACTCATAGCTAGCTAATGGTTAGGAAACCAAATAAGCATTTAACTACTTATCAAACCAAGCATAAAATACAAATAAAACCACAATTCGCCCAAAAGGGTAAGCACGCGATTCAATCCTCCATTTCAATAGAAATCCCTTGAAAACCCCATGAAAACAACGTGCATGCATCCCAACATGCTTAAGTACTTATCACAAACGAAGTCCATTTAAGAAAGGCCAAGAAACAGTGTTTAAGGGCTCACGGTCGATGCGACGTCGATCCGCCGGTCGACCGTGAGGCCACGGTCGATGTCACAGTCGATCCGACGGTTGACCGTGAGACCAAAACGAGGAAAAACACATGGGTGACGGTCGATCGGTGAATCGACCGTGAGAAGCCCAAAACGGGACAGAGCCTCACGGACGATGCGACGGTCGATCCGACGGTCGACTGTGAGGCGGAATGAAAAAGGGAGGGAGCCCGCGGTCGATCGGTGCATCAACCGTGGGAGACCAAAAACCCGACAGAGCCTGACGGACGATGCAACGGTCGATCCGACGGTCGACCCTCAGGCTCAAAAGAAGAGTATCAACACTTGACGGTCGATCCACCGATCGACCGTCGAGCCTACTGCACAGTTCATCAGAACAGTGCCGGAAATCCAATTTCTTGGATTTGAATAATCAAATCAAGTTGGAAGTTGATGAAACTTTGCAAGCATGTGTAAAAGATGATGGGGAAGCTAATGGTATGATTAAAACACGTTTTTGATGGTTAAATCTCAAACCTAGGTCTCAATGGCCGAAAACCGACAAAACGGCGATAATACGGAAATCATCTGATCGAATACAGAAATCGACTGATAGGAATACAAGAAGCAAGCTATACAACACATGCTATAAGCTACACAACATTCTAACATGTATTCCTACAACGAAAGCACACAAAACCTATCCTAGGAGAACCCGATCACAAGATCGAGATAGAAACACCTACTTGGGCAAGTAGGGCAGCTCCTCCTCCGATCCCTCAACTCCGATCGCCGAAATCCGCTCCTCGAAAGCCGCGCTCCGAAGCCCTAGCACAGCCGTAGGAGAGAGAGAGAGAGAAAATGACAGGAGAGAAGAGAAAGAAAGAGAGAGAAATGGACATGCCTTATATAGAGATTAGGATCGATCTCAGCCATCCGATTCGATCTTTCCCGATCGAGCTCCGATCGTTCGATCGGACGCGTCCTTAAGGTTCTAATCAAACACATACATCAATCCAAGGCCGTGTGTGAAACTGACCACCAGGGAGCATATTTATCAAAATGCCCCTGGGGTCGAAATCGCCATACGATCGCCCGATCGTACCCGACGTGGAAACAGATCAACAGGAAGACGACCCTCGACCCACGCGGTCGAGCCAGGTCAGAGAGACGGGCCCTGACAAATCTCATGAAGCGTTAGTCATGAAGGTTGTAGATCTTCAGATCTACTTTCAATTATCGCTGATTTCATAATTTTTGAATTTCCTATGATTTATGATGAATTGTTCCCTGTTCTATGGCGAAATTGAATCATTAATAAAGTTTGGGTTTTTTGCCGAATTATGAGTTTATCTTGATTTCTTGCTTTGATCTTTCTTAGTAGATTAATAAGAATGCTAGATAACATGAATATTAATCCCAGTGGGATTTTGATGGATTTGTGCATGCTTAGTTCTATGTCATGTTTATGGAGGTTCTATCCTTTTATGCAAATTGATATATTTTATGTGATGAATACTAGTATGCTAGTAGGCGACTTTTAGATGGATTTCCTATGAATTTAACGTGGATTTCTCGAGGAAATAGGCTTGGGTTTTCTATTTACGAAATTGCTATCTTAGATGAATTTACTCGATTCCCCTTATCAATGTTATGTTAGCATTTCTTATCATGTTATAGATATGTGTATTTGTAATTCGGATCATGCTAGTATATTTAAATGCCAAGTCTCATGCTAATGGATTGGCTTTTATTTATTGTTATACCACGTGTATTCCTTCGCCGATTTCATGCACTTAGAAGCTTATTTCAAATTATAGCATGTTATCTATATGAATATATATATAGGGCAGTTATCTAGATAGAACCGGTTCGCTGGGCTTATCCAGCGAACTCGGTTCTCGACCGTCCGATCCCATCGGACGGTCACGATGATTTCAGCCTACTTAACCTCCCTCCCGACCTCCCCTATCCACTCGAGCCCCAGCCCCTCTCTCGCGTGCCCGTGCCCGTGCCCTAGACGTCGCCACCGTCGCCGACGCCTAGCCCGCCTCGGCCTCCCTCGCGCCGGCCTCCCTCTCCGTCGCCCCGGCCTCCCTCTCCCTTGCGCCGGCCTCCGTTAAACCTCCACGGCCTGCCTCGCACCACCACGGTTTGTCTTTTCCCTTCTTCTCAATCTCTCTTTTCTTGTGTCTGTTTTCTATTGACGTTTTTAGATGATGAAGTGGTAGTTTTATGGGTTGGTTTGTTGGTGTATCTATCGATCTAGCAATCTAAAATCCCTTATTGGTAGATTTTATTTTGGATTCTTGAGCATCGGGTGCTGAAAAAACTGAGGTCTCTGCCACTGCCTCTGCTTCTGGTTAACTTTCTTTCCTAATTTGTTCTTCACATTTTTATCTGCTTTTTTAAAAATCTAATTTTACGTTTTTTTAGGTATTCTATGATCTTGCTGGATAAGCCCGGTAGTCACTATTTCCTTTCTGGTTCTCAGTTCTGACCTTGTTAATAATGTTGGAGTCCTTTGCTAGTGATGATGTTTTGAAGTTGCTTTTTGATTTTGGTCGTGTGTCCTTCAATTTGAAAGTTCCTGATATAGTGTTTGCTAATATTAATTGTATGTCTACGGTGTGTTTGTTAAATGGCCGGCAATGTAGGTAGGTTTCACAAAATAATATGCCATTTTATTGAGAGATTCATGGTGCAGGTCAGCCAAAGAGGTCAGAGAACTGGCGAATATTGCATACAGGTGCTTGAATAAGTTACCAAGAAAGCATCCTTCAATAACTGACATAACTCAAGCTATCTCAAGAATGAGAAATCCTCGCTTATTGAGGGGTGACACCATGGCCTCTCTGATGGGGGATGCCACTGGGGTCCTGCAGAAAATAGAGCTACAGCAAGTTGAACTCGGCAACATGACTAGCGTCAAAGAACACTCCTCAATAGAGCACCCCTCAATAATCTGAGTTTAGCTTTTTATGGTCACAATGTTTGAATTGGATTAGTATGATTGAAGGTTCTCTAGACGTGTATAGAATGTGAGATGTCATTTTTCGAAGCTGTAGAAAGCTCTGTAACTTTGAGCTGAACATGTTCCGCTATTTATTCTCTTCCTTTCGAGAAATTAAATGCTAAAATGTAAGTTTGGCAGAAATTGGATGTAAAGACTTTATACAAATCATATTGTTTCAAAGCCTTGCACTGAGATTGGTTTTTTGGGTCTTAACATTACCATCCATAGAAACCAATAAAAGGGCTCTGATTAGAATGCAATTTATTGCATAAATTGCAAATGCAATTTATTGCATAAATTGCAAATGCAATTTATTGCATAAATTGCAAATGCAATTTATGCATTTTGCAATTTATTGCAAATGGATTCCTCAACAAGTTGGAGGCATCCAGTGTATGCGAAAACGTCTCAAATCACACCATCATGATGTCAAGCCTACTGTCTTCTATAAAACAAACTACCCCTCCCTTTGAACACAAACACCACCACAGTGGTGAGGAAAGCAACCTTTGTCCGGCAATAAACCATTTGGTACATGAGAAATTAAGACTGCTTCATTCAGATGCACTGGTATCCTACCCAGAAACCCTTTTTTTCTTTTGCAATGTTACAATGTAAGCAGAAAGCCATGGCGGCATGTATAAGTTACACAACTGAAGACTTTCATTTCATTCAACATTAAATTGTACAATCAAAAGTAGTACTAAGGGCACATAACTTTAGTCTCGTACAAAACTAGATCATATAACCACTTATACAATCTATGTTGCACAATCTTTAGCAGAAGAACCACTTATACAATCTATGTTGCACAATCTTTAGCAGAAGAACCACTTATACATCTGGACCGTCTCATCCTGGAGCTGTGTGAACTGCTCATCCAGAAACCCCTGCACACATATCCCACACAAATTCCAGTCAGTATTGTTGAGGATTTATAAAAGCTGTATGTATGTTCATCACCTTAACTGGTAGACGATAGTTGATGAGCATTCGCTACAAATTCACTTAATTTTATGAACCTAAAAGACGAATGTTTACCTTGGGTACTCAGACAGTCAGACCCAAAACTAAGTCACAAATAGTCCAAAGGGCTACAAAAAAAAAATCAATTGCAAAATTTTGTGTTTTTGTTTATCTCGGGCTCACTCGCATACTAGTATCAATACCACCGTACCACTACCATACTTAGTGATAGTAAGATCTAGTGGTAGGATATCCGAAGCAAAACTAACCACCATTTCATAATAACCCTTAACTAGTGAAAGCTCCTTATAAATCAATGCCACTCACGGAGGGTTAGATATTCACCCTATTCCAGAGCCACGGCAGCATTGAATGACCAGCAAGATCATAGAATACCTAAAAAAACGTAAAATTAGATTTTTAAAAAAGCAAATAAAAATGTGAAGAACAAATTAGGAAAGAAAGTTAACCAGAAGCAGAGGCAGTGGCAGAGACCTCAGTTTTTTTAGCACCCGATGCTCAAGAATCCAAAATAAAATCTACTAATAAGGGATTTTAGATTGCTAAATCGATAGATACACCAACAAACCAACCCATAAAACTACCACTTCATCATCTAAAAACGTCAATAGAAAAGAGACACAAGAAAAGAGAGATTGAGAAGAAGGGAAAAGACAAACCGTGGTGGTGCGAGGCAGGCTGTGGAGGTGCGACGGAGGCCGGCGCAAGGGAGAGGGAGGCCGGGGCGACGGAGAGGGAGGCCGGCGCGAGGGAGGCCGAGGCGGGCTAGGCGTCGGCGACGGTGGCGACATCTAGGGCACGGGCACGGGCACGCGAGAGAGGGGCTGGGGCTCGAGTGGATAGGGGAGGTCAGGAGGGGGGTTAAGTAGGCTGAAATCATCGTGACCGTCCGATGGGATCGGACGGTCGAGAACCAAGTTCGCTGGATAAGCCCAGCGAACCGGTTCTATCTGGATAACTGCCCTATATATATATAGGCCCTATGTGTGGCCCAACCCTACGTGAGGCTTGTGGTTGAACCAAGGGAGTCATGCCCCTTGGGAAGTTTGGATAATTAAATGGGCCAAAGGTGTACCCTTGTTTGTTGAATGATATTATGCATAGTTTGGATAATCATACAAGTAGAGTGTATGTCTAATTGATGGATGTCTTGAATTATCTCTGGTGGCCTTATGATAAATGCTTATTCCTTTATCTTGTTAGCTTGTTATCTCATTCTGTCGGACGATTGTTTGATGATATGGCATATAGAGACACGTAGGCCTAGTTGTTTGAATAGGCTCATGCATGATGCTTGCATTAGAGGCGTTCAGGCTAGGTGGTAGGCGATGGGTTCGATCGCTGATCTGGGTTCTCGGCTAGCCCTAGGAGCGGGGTTTGGGTAGTCGAGGTTTAGGACGTGATTGTCATCAGTGATAATGTTTGATATCATTTGAGGTTATCGTTATAGTCGACTATATATATTATATTATTGTATTTGAGGTGTAGAGGTCGTGTCGGGTCTTCAAGGCCAAGTGCTAAGAATGAATGTCAATGTCCCTGACTTGTGTGTCCCCGCAAGAGATGGTATGACTTAGCAAGGTGGTACCTGGATAGGAGCCCGCAGTCTTTGTTTCCTCTCATTTATTCTTGGGTGAGGGTGGGACATGAACAGAAGCCCTCGGGAATCGACGGGGTTATGGGGCCCCTTAGTATATCTTAGACTTAGGCAGAGAACAACAAGGTTGTAGGTTCCCTTCATTTCTATGCGACGGAGAGTAGAACCCTATTGGGCATTGTTGCTCACCCTACCTGGGCTGCAACGGCTACCTCCTGCAATCGTACCGCATCAGTCTAGAATGATGATTGTTGAAGTAGACAAACTCCATCAAAGGGACGTACTCCTCTCGGTTGCCTCCTGTAATCTGGTGATGATGTCCGCCATGGTGTGCCTCTAGTCCCACTCTGACACTGGTAGGTGGTAGTAATGGGTCTGCTGGATCTGCAACACTGCTACCGAAGCACACCTTGCCGTCTGCTGACGCTGTCCATTCCTCAATCACGTGCTCAGTATCAACCGTAGCACGGACCTCGACGATTTCCGAATATCTGTGCGGGGTCTCTATCGCTTTGGCCAAGGGAGCTGGGATGCTGCGAACAACAAAGAGGATATCATCTGAAACCTGATCCTCGAAACTTGACCCAACTGACTATCTGTCTCCAATGAGCTGACAAACCCACTGAATCTTCTCTAGCCTCTCTAGCAACCACTGATGGCTATCACCCTTAAAGGCACAGAAGTCGTGACTTTAACGTGAAGAGGTCCGACCTCCTGGTTACTCTGGTCAACGGTCCCGCGGTCCTGGAGATGTCTCTGCTGAATCTCGAATACCGTATTCGACCTATTCCATTGAATATCTGTCTATCGCTGGCCTGGCCCATCCGCCAAATCCCACCTCTAAAGGCCAAACCTCGCACTGGGCACCAAACAACACCAATGTTCCCTCAACAGCCTCGACGCAAACCCCAAAGGTCACTCCTCCTCCTCCTCAATGCATAAGTAGACATGATGATGTCGACGGACGCCACTACAAACTGATCAGGGTACGGCCTGGTCTAGAAAGCTGTCTTCAGGATATCAAAACCCCGAAGTCTCAGCTGGTGTAGTCAACGCGAAAGCCAACCTCTGAAATTGTCGGCGAACCTCTCAGCTGCTAACACGTCACCGATACACTATAGCTGTCACACCCCGACCCAGAAAACCCTTCCAGTCCGGGGCGTGAGGGTCCTAAAATTATTTCTAAAATCGAACGGCGAGAGTCTCCCCTATATTTTCTCAATTTGAACCCTGTGCAGAATACTATTTCACCACAAATTTAAAACAATAATTCTAACAGTTCTAAACTCAGAACGAATATAATTCTACTATTATCATTTCACTGACTGGCACAGGTTCTGGTACAACATCTATCTATACAACAATTCCACCAACCCTCATTATATAATTTAATATAGATGATCAAATCCTCGAAGAGGGAAATTATACATTTAATACAATTTCAAAATGTATAACTATTAACAAAAGGGGAAACTCTTGGATGGTCAAGTGCTCCTCGAAACTCCAAGTCCGTGATCACCTCGAGAATGACGCGCCAACGCCGAGAAGATCACCTGAAAGGAAAGAACCGCATCGACCTTCATCGCCGATGCAGCCCGGATAGGAGTGAGCAACAAAGCTTAGTAGGGTTCTACGCTATTCTGTGTCGTACA
This sequence comes from Narthecium ossifragum, assembly GCA_963920575.1. Lineage (NCBI taxonomy): Eukaryota > Viridiplantae > Streptophyta > Magnoliopsida > Dioscoreales > Nartheciaceae > Narthecium > Narthecium ossifragum. The sequence continues at coordinate 20,204,424 of OY986964.1, read as the reverse complement.
GAAAGGGAGGGAAACAACAACAGTGTCGTTTCTCCGCTTAAGTCTAAAGGATGCCACGGGGTCCTATAACCCCTATCGATTTCCCAAGGGATCCTACTCTTCTCAACCGACCACGCTGGGAACATCAACCAAATACGCTGGTAGAAAAGAGGAACTAGAACTAGTAGGAACACCCTTACCCAACAGGGAACCTCTACGTCGGGACACACGTCAGAGACATCGACAGCCATTCTTAGCACTTAGCCTTGAAGAAGCAACGTGTGAGGACCCGTACCTCCAACCAGGTCCGACCGCATTAGGTCGAGGGTCCGGTTTTGTGGTTTGGCTTGGTTGGCCTTGGGATGTGATGTTTAGAAGCTAGCTATGGTTTCATTTCCATATTCTTTTGGATGAATTCTGTATTTTTGTCGGTTTTTCGACGGGGTTGGACTCAGATATGATATTTCACGCTCTGAGTTTTGTTTTTATTGCACAAATGAATTCCCCACCATCAAATAGACCTTCATGCAAAGTTTGAATGGATTCCATCGCCGCTTGATAGATCAAATCCAACAAATTCAGTTTTTCGTCGGTTTCGTCAGCTTTTGGATAATTTGATTTAATTCGAAGGATTTGATAATCCAAAGTTGGATTTCTTAGTGTCATTAGATTCCCTACATCCAACTGCACATGCCTACCAAATTTTGTTTGAGTTCGATACGTTTTGATAGATCGAATCCAAGAAATTCTATCTCAGGCACTATTCATCTTCACTACCGACATATGAAGGATCGATCTTCTTTAGGAAGAAGATCGATCATTCGTTTGTTAGTGTTCTGCTCCGTCTGAAGAATATCGATCTTCTTGGGAATCCGCTTAAGACCACCTCCTCCATCGTCGTCGTCGCCTCTGGCTTGCCGGGGATCCGCTGGGAATCGCCGAAGTCTGCCAGGAGCCGTCCGACGTCGAGCTCCACTTGCGATGGGAAGAGGAAAGAGATGGGGTAGATTGTCGGATCTGAGAGGAAGAGGGGTTTTGTAGGTAGAGAGAGATGAGGACGAGCTCGGGGAGGAGCGGCGGTGGACGACGGCGGCGAAGAAGCTCCGGAGAAGGGAGATCGGAGGAGAGGATCTCGGATCTGGGGTACTCGGGAGAGAGAGAGCTCGGGGAGAGAAGCTCTGGCTGGATTTGAGGAGGGGGAGCTCGAGGGAGAACGGCGGCCGACGATGGTGGCGAAGGATCCTCGATGGAGAGGGAGAAGCCGGCGTGATCGCGGGTAAGGGGGGAGAAGGGGAAGGTTGCCGTGGGGGGAAGAGAGAAAGGGAGAGAGAGAAAGAGCTAAGCCACTTAAGTGGCTTAGCTGGTGTAGCCGAGTCAACTAATCGGACTGAATCCGATTTGACCCTAAATTGTGATCTCATCGCAATTGCGTTCGGATCTAACGATCCCGAATGCTCTTACTGGATCTATTCAATCACATACATCAATCAAGGCTGTGTGTGCACTACGCGGGTGTGAAACCAACCGTCAAAGTGTAATTTACAAAATTACCCTTGGGGTCCAGAACAACGACGCGATCAACCGATCGTAAGACAAGGCCAACCGAGCCAAACCACAAAACTAGACTCTCAACCTACTGCAGTTGGATCAGGTTAGAGGAACGGGTCCTCACAATAGCGAACATGTACTCATCGCTGCAGCACTGACCAACTTCCTAAAGCCTATGTATGTAGGGAGGGAAAACACCCACAAAGTGAACCGGAACAGACTCTGATGCAGCACACCTGGGCGAGCGAAGTCCTGAGCTACTGACTCGGCCGACTGAGTCCTCGACTCTCCATATGCTACTGGCATCCACATGCAAACTCCCAACGCTGCTCAAAACTACTTGCAGGGCCTCAACCTCGAACTTGGTATCCCGCGAAGGCGATAACCCGAAAGCTTCTCAAAGAATAGCTGCACAAACAACACTACGGGAAGGGGTTCACAACAATTTGGTGAATAAGCCCTAGCTCTCGACAACCAGAAGGATCGCCAACCCGCGACCTTCAACGAGAGCAAGAAGACGCCGTCAATTGTACTGACAACACGCTCCCACGGCCAAGGAAACACAACTCGGTGTGCAGCTAACCAACGCAACTGAGAAAGCCGTCGAACCCCCAACGTGCACCACACGTGGGCGTTGGGCACCTAGAGGTTCCCAATCTCTAGTGAACGCCCTGACAAGAACTACCAACCCAAGCTATTGTCCCAATTAGTGGATACTCTCAAAGCCACACTTGACTCCTGTCCCAAGCCGGCGCGGCTACACAGGGATGAGTCACAGGGGAAAACCCCAAGCCACTAAGAAACTGCACACTGCGAGACACTCCGAAGCTGAAAGTTGACGTTGAAAGTCAAACCGGGTGGCTCTGAAACTGGATGTTGCTAAAGCTGCTCGCTCCTCAGGAGTGCGCGGACAGTTGGCTAGACCGGTCACCGCACCGTCTCCAGCAAGGCTCTACCTAGAGGATGATAATTGGATCTTAGCAATGCAAGAAGAGTTGAATCAATTTGAAAGAAATGAAGTTTAGAATTTGGTACTTAGACCTAGTAATCATCCCGTCATTGGCACTAAATGGGTGTTTAGAAATAAAATGGATGAATCGGGGATAATTATAAGGAATAAAGCTAGATAAGTTGCAAAAGGCTTCAATCAACAAGAGAATTGATTTTGATGAGACTTTTGCACCAGTAGCTAGACTTGAAACAATAAGACTACTACTAGCTTTTGTATCTTACAAAGATTTCAAATTGTATCAAATGAATGTTAAGAGTGCATTTTTGAATGGTTTCTTAAAGGAAGAAGTCTATGTTGAACAACCCCACGATTTTGAGGATCACAAGCTAGGGGATCATGTATTCAAGCTCATTAAAGCCTTGTATGGTTTGAAACAAGCTCATATAGCTTGGTATTAAAGGCTTAGAAAGTTATTGATAGATAATGATTTTTGTAGAGGAAAAATTGATACTACTCTATTTATAAAATCAAAAGGAGAGGATCTTTTATTAGTTCAAATTTATGTGGATGATATCAACTTTGGATCTTCAAATGAAATATTTTGTGAAGAATTTGCCTCTTGCATGCAAAGTGAATTTGAAATGAATTTCATGGGAGAACTCAATTATTTCCTTGGTTTATAAATGATGCAAACTCGAGGAGGGATCTTTATTAGTCAAGCCAAATACACTAGAGATCTACTCAAGAATTATGACTTTAACCAATCCAAAATTCATAGAACCCCCATGAGTACAACAATCAAATTGGACAAGGATGAAGATGCGAAACCCGTTGATCAAACACTTTATAGAGGGATGATTGACTCCTTACTCTATTTGACCGCAAGTAGACCAGCCATCATGTTTAGTGTTTGTCTTTGTGCTAGATATCAATTTCGTCCTAAGGAGTTACATTTGGTTGCGGTCAAGAGGATATTTAGGTATCTAATACGAATCCAAAACTATGATTTGTGGTATCCTAGAAGATCATCTTTTGATCTAATTGGTTACTCTGATGTGAATTTTGCGGATATTCTAACCAAACCCTTAAGTGAAGACATACTTCTATATCTACTAAAGGAGCTTGGAATGTCAAATAGATGTCTAAAGTAAAAGAGCTAAAAGCAAAAGGTATGGCCAGCTTCTATCTTCTATTTCATGCCATGTGCAACTTAAATGCTAAATTTTGATTTATTGAGCAATTTTGATATTTGATGCGTTGTTTTAGCTTATAATATTCAGCTACATGTGTATGCAAAGTTTAGTGATGTTTTGATTTAAAAAAAATTTCAAATTGAATTTCAAATTTTATTTTTTGGAATTGACGGTTGATCCAGGCTTCTTGACGGACGTTCGTGAATACATTTTTATTTGTATTCACATATCGCGCTTGATGGTTGACCGCCAACTTCTAAGGGTCGACCATAACAAATCGTGAGGAGATACTTAAGTGAGAGCTTTTTCGCCTTTTGTCATGTCTCTCCTTATATGCCCTTCCCCCCAATCAAACCCCATTTTCTCCCGTTCGACCGTGCCCTAGCCCCCAACTTCTCATGTTCATCCGTCGCTCCTCATCTCCCTCGACCTCAAACCTCAAACCCTACTCAAACCTCTCCACCATGCCTCACACCAAGAATGCGGCACCTACCCCACCCGAGGAACCAAGACAAGCCGGGAAGAGAAAGAAACAAGCCATAGCAAAGAGCCGAACAAAGAAAATCAAAGAGTCTCTTCGTGGATCCATATCTACTTCTAGATTTGATGAATATCTCTTCCTAAACAAGGTTAGGCACAACTCTTGGCCCAAGTTTAAGGATAAACTATTGGTTTCGGGTAGAGCCCTTAAGATGCCCATACGAAAGGAATATGTTGTTGAAAGATTTTTCACAAAAATGGGGTGGAAGGAATTCCTAGAGTTGCCTAAGTACATGTATCCAGAAATGGTCCGATACTTTTATTGCGATATCGTTGAAGACATTAATGATAAAGGAAATGTGACCATTAATAGCTATATTTATGGGAATGAAGTCAAAATTACATTGAATGGTTGAGTGATACGAGTCGATCCGACTCGACCAACTGGACCCGAACCCAGAAGAGGAACCACACTGGTTCAGACTCTTTCCTAGTTTGACTTGGACTTCCTTAGTTCAAACTAGAGTATTTAATTAGTATTTATCATTACTCTTTTATTGAGTCCTAGTTGATTGTTAGGAATTAATTAAGAGTCCCTTTGAGTTAGGAAGTTGAGTTGAGTCAGAAACCTTATTACTTGCTAATTAAGTAAGGGGGTTTTCTAGTGGATTAGGACTCTGTCAAGGTCTCTATAAAAGGACCTTAGTAGTTTTGTATTAGGTTATGATGAATGATGAGATGAATGATAAAGTAATTAGTAGAATATCTTAGGAGTAGAATATCATAGGAGTAGAAGTAATATAGATTCCACCAGAAATCCACCATAGATCCACCTTCTTCCTCGTCGGTCATCTTCTCCGCAGCCGGCATCGCCTTCACCTTCATCTTCTTTCTCCCCGTCACTTTCTCTCTCCGCCACGTCAGCGACCCCACCGCCACGTCAGCGCCACGTCACCTCCTTCTTCCTCCTCTCTCCTCTTCCGTGGTCAAACCCTACCCTACCGCCGGCCATCCCTCCGTCCAGCCTCTCCGGCCACCCCCGTCGCCAACCAAGACCTCCAACGCCTTCCCCTGAGCCTCACGACTTCTCCAAGCCGCTCCTCCGCCTCCGTCATCTCCTCCAACGTCTTCCCCAGCCAACCCAAGTTCACAGCCACCGTCCGTCGTCCACGACACGACCCCGATCTCACCCCAAACCCTTCCTAAACCCTTCCCCGGCCTCCCTAGACCCGATTCCGACCTTTCCCAGGCCCCGCCGAGCTCCCCGTCGTCCCCGACGCCGGTGAACCCAAACCCCTACCATCGTCTCCCCCAGATCCGGCCGATCCTCCATCCATCTCCCAGATCTGAGCTGGTGGATCTCCTCCCCACCGTCCTACGATCTTCCCTGCCACTATCCCAACCGCCGCCGCCGCCTCTACGCCGGCCATCTACTCCGGCCACTCCTTAGCCGTCAGATCTTCCCAGCCAGATCTTGATCAACTCAGCCAAGTCTAATTGGTTCAGCTCAGCCACCAAATCCAGATTCAGCCACATACTCCAATCTGAGCCAGAACTGAACCAGATTCGATCCAGATTCAGCCAATTGGACTCAATCAAGTCCGATCAGGGCGATTCTGATCGATTGGAGTAGTAGAGACCCATTACGAGAGGATCACGAGTAGACCGCTCGTAACAACTTGGTATCAGAGCTCCGTTCCACCGACTGTGCGGTTCAGACCCTACTGAAAACTTCGCCACCATGTACGGAGTACCCCAGGAAAGTTTGGAGCAGCAATTCAAGATTCTGCAGTCCAAGTTGAAGCTCTGTTCAACTTTGATGGAACGTCAAAGCAGAAACTTGGAGCGCACCAGTAGGAAGTGGGAGCAGATTACCAGTAGATGGTCAACTGTGACTCAAACAAGTCCCACGGGGATTCAGGTTTTGAGTCAGACCCCTACCCTAGCTGCAACCCAGATTACGGAACCTGACCCCGAGCCAACTCGGATCAGAACTCCGACTGAGACTCCTCCCGCAACTCCGAGAGCAACCACAATTGTAACTCGGAGTTTAACTCCACCAGATCCGGGTGAACACCTTCTACAACCTTCCCATGATTTTTCTGGAATTTTACCTAATTTTCCAGATTTTTCCCGGGATTTTCTCTCTCCTCCTGGATTGGCTCAAGCCGCGGCTCATCTCCTTCCCCGCGCACGGCTCGACCCCGAGCCGACCCTTCGTCGTCCCGGCTCGTCACCCGCGCCAACGGCTCGTCCCCGAGCCGCCACCCGATCGCCGCCATCCGACGCCGTCATCTCCATCTACACACCGGGGAACCATCGGCGTCCTTCCCCGAAGCCACCTTGGCCGTCTGTGACCACGAAGGAAGCTCGGATCGCCGGAACCCAACTCCGGCAAATTCCATTGATCCGGCAACCTTCACTCCGCCACTTGCCGAGGATGATCCCAAGATCAGACATCACTAGAAAGGTCCCAAGACCTTCACGAACCGTTTCCACCCATCCCCGGCTACCGATGAGCACTCCCTCACCGGTGATCCTTGGCGACGACATCCACCGCGCCGCCAACAACAGATCCGGTGCATCCGAGGCCCAATCCGTCGATCAAACCGTACGGATGGAACCCTCACATCCCTTCGAAGCTTCCTGTGCCGTTGCCACACTCTGGCGACCTTGTTTCGCCGTTGATCCAGCTCCGACAGCTTCTCAGCCATCCGATCAAGACTGCAACTTGATCCTGCCATTTGATCAGCATGATCTTCGATATAGTGGTTCCGATCTTCGATCTGAACCTGATCCAAGATTCCCCAGCAATCAGGACCATCCAGATCAACTCAAGGTGATCAAGATGCATCCTCGATCATTGATCAAGCATCCGAAGGTTGATATGAGCCATGAAAGGAGCTACCCTCCTTATTCAGATGCCATATTCAATCTGATCAGATCTGATTATTATGGTAACACCGGTTTGGCTCAACTGACTCAAGTCCCTATTGACACCGGTAGAGCCAACCAAGGTAGACAGGTTTGGACCAGAGTACGACTCAGCGCAGCTGAAGATTCAACTTGGTTCAACCAACTTCTAGCCCAGACTAGTGCAGCAGAAGCATGGTCCAGCCATCTTCACTTCAGATTGGACCAAAGCCAACTTGACCCAGATTCAAGCCAAGTCCCTGCACAGTTGATCAGACCATGGAGATCAGATCCCATCCTATGGTCATGGGCAACACTACTGATGGGACATGATGAGGATGATCCAGGAGAGCCATTGAAGATCATATTCCAGGAGCTACCTGAGCCGTCAGATCGACCCCCAGATGCTCCTTCAGCACTGCCCCTGCTACCTTTGGACCCGTCATGGGATCGACCTGGTTTCTCCCCACCGAGTCCAGAACTACAGCAGCAAGTTGATTCGGTCCAGCCACATAGAGCCATCCTACCTGACTTGACTCTGGCCTTGAGGACAAGGCCAATTTTGAAGGAAGGGGGGGTGATACGAGTCGATCCGACTCGACCAACTGGACCCGAACCCAGAAGAGGAACCACACTGGTTCAGACTCTTTCCTAGTTTGACTTGGACTTCCTTAGTTCAAACTAGAGTATTTAATTAGTATTTATCATTAGTCTTTTATTGAGTCCTAGTTGATTGTTATGAATTAATTAAGAGTCTCTTTGAGTTAGGAAGTTGAGTTGAGTCAGAAACTTTATTACTTGCTAATTAAGCAAGGGGGTTTTCTAGTGGATTAGGACTCTGTCAAGGTCTCTATAAAAGGACCTTAGTAGTTTTGTATTAGGTTATGATGAATGATGAGATGAATGACAAAGTAATTAGTAGAATATCTTAGGAGTAGAATATCATAGGAGTAGAAGTAATATAGATTCCACCAGAAATCCACCATAGATTCACCTTCTTCCTAGTCGGTCATCTTCTCCGCAGCCGGCATCGCCTTCACCTTTATCTTCTTTCTCCCCGTCACTTTCTCTCTCCACCACGTCAGCGACCCCACCGCCACGTCAGCGCCACGTCACCTCCTTCTTCCTCTTCTCTCCTCTTCCGTGGTCAAACCCTACCCTACCGCCGGCCATCCCTCCGTCCAGCCTCTCCGGCCACCCCCGTCGCCATCCAAGACCTCCAACGCCTTCCCCTGAGCCTCACGACTTCTCCAAGCCGCTCCTCCGCCTCCGTCGTGTCCTCCGACGTCTTCCCCGGCCAACCCAAGTTCACAGCCACCGTCCGCCGTCCACGACACGACCCCGATCTCACCCCAAACCCTTCCTAAACCCTTCCCCGGCCTCCCTAGACCCGATTCCGACCTTTCCCAGGCCCCGCCGAGCTCCCCGTCGTCCCCGACGCCGGTGAACCCAAACCCCTACCGCCGTCTCCCCCAGATCCGGCCGTTCCTCCATCCATCTCCCAGATCTGAGCCGGTGGATCTCCTCCCTACCGTCCTAGGATGTTCCCTGCCACTATCCCAACCGCCGCCGCCTCTACGCCGGCCATCTACTCCGGTGACTCCTCAGCCGTCAGATCTTCCCAGCCAGATCTTGATCAACTCAGCCAAGTCTAATTGGTTCAGCTCAGCCACCAAATCCGGATTCAGCCACTTACTCCAATCTGAGCCAGAACTGAACCAGATTCGATCCAGATTCAGCCAATTGGACTCAATCAAGTCCGATCAGGGCGATTCTGATCGATTGGAGCAGTAGAGACCCCATTACGAGAGGATCACGAGTAGACCGCTCGTAACATTGAGTGAGATACTCAATGCACCAAATGATAGAGAGTAAATCTATTTTACTTTATATGAGGATCTCTCAAAATTTGATAGGTATAGGCATGGGATAAGGGCCATCCTTAGACTTGGTAGAGTTGACAAAATTCCTATTGAATTAAATGACCTAAATCAAAACTATAGGGAGCTTACTCACTTCCTAGGAAAAAAATTATTTCCCAAGGTTGGCCACCAGGATCACTTGAAAACCATCCATGCCTATATCCTTTCATGCATGGTTAGGGAGAAGGCTCAAAACTTAGGCTACATCATCATCAAGTAGATGGTTATCCTTACGGCTAGGCAATCCCTACCCTTTGGAGGACTCCTAACCAAAATCTTTCATGCCCTTACCCTCCACCTTGCAATTGATGATTGAAGACCTCTTGCTCAACCCTTCAGTAAATCCACCTATAAGAGGATGTTGAAAACAAAGCAAGCCTTAGGATTTCATGTTCATGACGATATGAGCAATGATGAGGAGGGAGAAAATCAAGGAGAGCAAGATGAGGGATATGTGAAAAAAAAAGGAAGGTGAACCTAGACTTCAAGGACATGAAGGCGAATCCTCTCATAGCCAAGCTCGTCGCCCCACGACCCAATGACTTGATGAGCTAGAAGCAAGATTGGGAAGGATGGAAGTCAATCAAGACCATCATTATGATGATATCAAAACAGAGCTCAAGGAGAATCAAGAAAAAGTGTCCAAGCAACTTGAAAAGATCATCACCTACATCAAGGATAAATTTAATTTCCACCTATTTCTTCCACATCATCACTTGATTGATCCTAAAGCCTCTTCCACATCATCACTTGATTGATACCAAAGGGGGAGAAAAAGTTGTAATGAATGATGAAAGCAAATGCCCTACATTTCACACTCTTGTATTTTGTATACTTTTGAAAACATTGTTTTTGAAATGAAACGTTTGTAATGCAAAGTTGTTGGATTTTTGCAATACAAAGTTGTTGGATATTGTTAAGTTGTATTGGTATATAGTTGATCTCAAATTTCCATATGAATCAATTCATGTAAGCTTATATGTACTTGTTTTAAAGAAGTTAATTTGCTAAAATCCAAGTTAACTTGTCATTATATCTTAAATGGAACTTTTCATATCATTATAAAAATATATGACTTGTGTGCATCCTTGGAACTCTTTTTAGAACACATTTTATGAAAGAAATGGATGCATAGATTAAGGGGGAGTCGAAATATTTTATCATCACATATAAAAGGATTGTCATCATCAAAACGGAAGATTGTTAATCCTAACCTTGGTTTGATGATGCCAATATATATTAAATGATAAGATATATGTTTAATATTAATTTCCCCTTTAATTGGAAGCCTTAAAATTCATATTTGAGAATTTCTGGCACTGGCGGTGGATGCATGGATCGACCCCGGGGGTTGGATGATGGATGCACCAAACTTGGCCAAATAAAATGTTGGGTCGCGGTCGATCTAAGAATCGACCTTGAGAAGCCCATTTAGCCTCACGGTCGATGCGGCGGTCGATGCACGAATTGACCGTGGAGGTTGTTCTTAGCTTTTATACTTTGGATAAGTATTGGATGGACGGAAATTGTTTTTCCAATGTTGTAGGCTCACGGACGATCTGGCGGACGATGCGTGGATCGACCGCGGACTATGGTGACTCAATGTGAAGAAGCGACGGTCGATCGGAGCGTCGACCCTGAAGCATGCTTTTCACAACAGAGGCTCACGGACGATCTGGCAGTCGATGCGTGGATCTATTGCTTCTCAAGATGGCAGTGTTTTGAACGTGGTGGTCGATGTGGCGGACGATGCTTGGATCGATCGCCAGCGACGCGCAGAGTAAAAAAACTATCCGTTCAAGAGCTGCATGGAGACGTTGGAGGTGCTTTGAGAGCTGGTTGATGGCCAGAAATAAGTAGTCTTATGTTGTAAACTTGCCACAACAATTATTGATATTTTTTAGAGCATTTGGGAAAGTTTTAGAAATCATTTCTACTCATTTCTCTTGAGCTACAACCTTTGAAAATCTTCTTCGAGTGTAAAGAAGTATATTGTAATGCATCCAACAGTGGTTTGGGGTGTTTGTAAGGTTATCAAATACTCGGAAGCTTGGAGAAAAAGCTTTTAAGGATTTGCAAGAAGTGGAACCTCAATGAGTACCTTCAGATAAGTGGACGTAGACCAAGAGTTGGGTCGAACTAGTATAAAATTATTGCTTGTTGCTTTATATTTATTTCATCTCATTTACAATCATTTAAGGGATTAGACCTCCCCTACCTGTTTTTCTATTATTCTAGTTTTTGAAAAAGAGTCCAATTCACCCACCCCCCCTCCCCCCTCCCCCCCCCCCTCTCTCTTGGACCTTCATGGCCTTCTTTGTGAGGAAGTTTAAAAAAATTCTATAAGAAGGATCTAGAAAGAAACTCCAGCCAGAAAAATTTCAAGGAGAAGAAAGAAAAGTTTATTGCTAACAAGAGAAACGGTGAGAAAGTTGAAATTTTTTTTGACAAAGTCAAGTGCTTTGAATATCAAAGTTTTGGGCACATGGCGAATGAGTGTGCAAACAAAGCGAGGAAGAAAGAACTAAAAGCTTCATGGGATGACACATGTGAGGACCTGTTCCTTTAACCTGGCTCGACCGCATAGGTTGAGGACCATTTTCCTTTTGGTTGGGTTGCGCATCGGGTGCGATCGGGTGATCGTATTGGCATTTGCTAAAATTGCACCCTGTCGTCAGTTTTACACCTGCGTTATGCACACACTATCATGGATTGATGTATGTGATTGATTAGAACCTTAGTGGTGCTTCTGATTGGAAGATCAGAGCTCATTCTAGAAAGATCGAATCGGACGGCCGAGATCGTTTAAGTTCTATACAAATACTCTTCTCTTTTCTCTTTCTTCCCTTCTCTTTCTTTTCCTCTACTTCGTTCTCCCCATCGCTGCCGACTGGTGCTTGGGTTGTGGCTTTGCGGCGTGGATCCGTGACAATCGGAGTTGAGAATCATGTAGATCGCATGCACGTTAATACATGTAGGTGTTTCTACCCAATTCCAGCATATTGGTTTCCCTAGGATAGATTTTATATGGTTTTGCTGTGTTTGTGTTTACTGGAATGTTATGTAGCTTGATAGAGTAGCGTAATTGCGTGTTGAGAACACTTCTACTTTGTCAATTTCGTATTCTATCGGATAAATTACGTATTCCTTATCGTTTCGTCGGTTTTTCGTCGGTTTTCGACTATTTTGACCTAGATCTAAAATACAACTGTCATAAGTTGGATTTCTTGGTACCATTAGGTTCCCTACCATATTGCAAATCCCTCCAAATTTTGGTTTGATTTGGATTGGTTTTGATAGATCGAATCCAAGAAATTTGGTTTTCAGCACTATTCACTGTACGAGCCGACGTATGAAGGATCGATCTTCATTGGTAAGAACATCGATCTTTTATTTGTTACTGTTCTGTCTCGTCTGAAGAAGATCGATCTTCTTGGGCTAAGAAGGTTGATCTCTTCCTTGACAGAGGGTACTCTTGGGGAAGATCGATCCCTTTTTCCCCAGACAAAACGCTCTCTTAAGGAAGATCGATCTCCTTGTGAGGGAAGATCGATCTCTTCCTTGGTAGAGTGCACGTAGAGAGAAGATCGATCTTCTTGGGTAGGAAGATTGATCTCGCATATGCTGATTGTTATGAATGATTCGGATTTTAATGATTTTGATTTCTTTTCAGTCCGGACCTCTTGCATATCCTTCCAAACGATGTTTAGCGATGAGTATGATGTTTTGCTTGAGATTTCAGCGAATTTGATCCGAGACACATATTTTTGAGAGAATTTATGGTTTATCAATTTTAATTGATTTTCTTTGATTTGGTCGATCAATTGTTGCCTGATCGACTTGATACCCTAGTATATCATGATGATGCATGTTTAGGACTACCTATTGACCTTCTATGGATTTGACGGATTTTTGAAGAGGTTATTATGTTAACGTTTTCCATTGTGAGATTTTAATTTAATATCTTGTATACTTAGAATAAATGCCTAGGGTCAGCGGTGTGCTCGTTTCTATTTTCTTTGTGGATCAACCATGAGAGTCATGCCCCTCAAAAATGTGTAGAATAAATGGGCCGAAGGTGTGCCCTACTGCTTTAATATTGCCAAACTGATTGGCTGCATGCACCGGGGGCAATAGCGTAGAATGATTGAATATTTGCTTGAATGACTGTCTCAGTTGGTAGTAGTATCGTTGTATTTGTAGATCAGTTGTTTGCGGGATAACTGTGGAACCTTAGCCTATCGGATGCCAAAGTGCACTGAAGGCTTTTTGTAACGGCGTTGCCGATTGTGGTTTAAGAATCTGGTTGGATTCTTTATAATGTTGTAGCTTAACTTGTTGAACTCATATGATGATGTGGGATATAGTAACATCTAGGATAGATGCTTGTATAGGTACATGCACTGTATGCATTAGACGTATTTCAGGTTAGGCATTAGCGATGGGTTATTCACAGATCCGAGACTCTCAGATAGCTCAGATCTAGCTCTTGGACCGAGGTTGGGTAGCAAGGTTTATGGCGTGATTGTATTATCAAATCATTATGTTATCGAGGATATTGTCTCATAGGCTACAATGATAACTTTATTGAGGTTTAGAGGTCATGTCACTTCTCCAATCCCAAGTGCTAAGGATGGTTGTCGACGTCCCTGACGTGTGTCCCCAGGTAGTGGTTTTCTGCTGGGTAAAGGGTGTTTCTATATGTTTTGGTTCCTGTTTCTTCCCAGTGTGCTTGGTTGATGTTCCTAGCATGGTTGGTTGAGAAGAGTAGGATCTCTTGGGGAATTGATATGTGTTGTTGGACCCTGTGGCATCCTTTAGACTTAGGCAAAGAAACGACATAGTTGTTGTTTTCCTCCCTTTCAGTGTGTTGTTGGACCCCGTGGCATCCTACTGAGCTTGTTGTTCACTCCTACCCGGGCTGTGTTTTGCAGGTGCAAACACCAGCTCATCTTCAGTAGTACCAGTTGGAACATTTTTCGGCAGCGCGAAGACTTCCAGAGGCACTGGAGGTTGTTGTGGGATATCTATTGTACTTCGATAGATTTTTGTATATAGACATCACTCGAGGATTTTTTTAAATGTATAATTTCCCTTTCTAAGGAATTTCGATAAATCTGTATTTTATGTCTAAACTGTACAACTCTGATGTTAAATTAGTAGACTCGTGCTTCTCCTTTCCTTAAGTATCAATTGCTAGCGGTTTGTTAGTATTACAGTTTTTCCATTGGATGTCAAATGTTTAAATTAACTCTGAATTCTGCAATATATCGCGCCAGATTGGATGTGAATAGTAGTAGGAATCCTCACGCCCAGAGCCAGATAGGTTTTCTGGGTCGGGGTGTGACAACTTCGTATCAGAGCAGGCTGTAGGTCCTTGGGATAGGATTAGGCTTGCGGTTAACGTTTTCAGTGTGGAATTGCATAGTTCTAGGTCTAGAACATCCTTGCATGCTTGTTTGCACTCGTATGTGACTTGTTTTCACTTATTGATTGTTGTTTAGTTTTGGTCTCTTACAAGTGTATACTTGTCGTCTCTAGTAAACGTGCAGATGGTAGGGAGGCAGGCAAGCTGTCCAGTTTTGGGTCGCGGTAGTGCGCGCGATGAGCGCTCCGCCCGACGGTCCTTAGGGGCCAAGGCAGCCCTGCCTCAGGTATCTGCACCAGAGCCAGGGCCGAGGATTAAGGTTGTGATGGAGGAAGATGCTTCTTTTGTCGCCGAGGAGGTCTCTCCTCCACTCGACCAGCGTGTTGTTGCGACAACGGTGATGGACTTCCAGAGAATGAACCCGCCTAGGTTCAGCAATGGTGGACGACTGGCTGGAGGGAGTCAGTTGCGTCCTTGACACTCTTTTCATCCAGGATGATCGGATTCGGGTCAGACTTGTCGCGTTCGAGGTTGACGGGGATGCTTTAGACTGATGGTGTTCAGGTCAGGCCGCCAGGGACGGGAGTGACCTATTGTGGGCCGTGTTCCAGTCATCTTTTCTCGACGTTTGCTTTCTCCGCAATGCACGTTCGACTCTTGTCCGTGAGTACCATACCCTTTCTCAGGGTACTCAGTCCATAGTGCAGTATGCAGCTAGGTTCTCCAGACTAGCCAGATTTGTCGGAGCAGTATCAGGGGACTCTTTTGCCAGAGCTTAGCAGTTCCAGTGGGGGCTTAGGGCTGAGCTCATGCGGTTGATCGCGGCGTGGCGCGCGAGTACGTACACAGAGGTGCTGGATTGTGCCTTAATAGTGGAGGCTCAGTTGTAGGAGTCGGTGTTCAAGACAATCTAGCCAGTGCTGTCTGCGAGTGCCAATGGTAGAGGCCAGCGACAGAGAGCATCTCAGGGCAGAGGAGGTCCGTGGAGGCAATGACAGAGGTACCCATGACACCAGCAGCCATACCAGCATCACCCACCCCGGTACCAGCAGCAGCCCAGACAGGGACGCCATCCACTTCTCACAGCTGGACCTCATGGCCAGACACCCACGGGAGGAGGGCAAACCCAGCAGCTAGCGCTTGGACCTCCCGTGTGCTACGAGTGCCAGCAGCCAGGGTAGTTTAATCAAGACTGTCCGACATTGGGAGCAGGCAGAGGTTGGCAGAGACCGGGAGCTGGGCGAGCTAGAGGCTGCGGCGGAGTTAGAGGCGGTCCCAAAGGAGGAGTCTACGCGCTGCATGACCATGAGTACCCAGACCAAGACTAGCCACCCTTTCAGCCTTACCTGCACCTACCACCGTCCCAGCAAATGCTAGCATTCCCACCAACCCCAGGCGACCCCCCAGTCCTCAGAGGTACGTTCCAGCTTTTCAGTTCATTTGTAGATGTGCTGATAGATTCTGGGGCGTCACATTCCTTTGTAGCTAGCGAGTGTGTAGCATCGCTAGGGCTAGAGACAGAACCACTTGGGGTCACACTACACCTAGACACACCGGTTGGCGGATGAGCTCGAGTTAAACAGATTTGTCTGCCTTGCGAGTTGGAGGTTGGGGGCCTCCGTGTTCTTCTAGACCTTCGGGTGCTAGAAATGGTCGGGTTTGACGTTATTCTCAGTATGGACTGGTTGACGTCATACAGAGCCATCATCGACTGTTCCCGTCATAGGGTGACTGCTTGGACACCTGATGGCGTTCGTCTTGTTTTGTTGGGGGATGGCCAGTTGGACGAATCCCTTGCTTGTTGCTATTTTCCTAGGCATGAAGGCCAGTTGTCAGGTTTATTGGCGCGCCTTTCCTTGTTCGCTGCAAAGGGCAGTCGAGAGAGCAGTCTCCCAAGTAGTGGTCAAATGGAGACATGACAGTACAAAAAGCTTGACTTGGGAGCAAGAGGATCGCATGTGTCGGGAGTTCCCATGACAATTCGACCCAGGAGGTAGTTTTCCTTGTTGTGGGCGTTGGTGCCACTAGGACTAGTTGGTTCTTCTTTTCCGGCCTTATCCTTACTTGAATTTCAGGATGAAATTATTTAAGGATGTTAGGTTGTGAGGACCCGTTCCTCTAACCTGGCTCGACCGCATAGATCGAGGGCCGTTTTCCTGTTGGTCGGGTTCCACGTCGGGTGCGATTGGGTGATCGTATTGCCATTTTGGACCCCAGGAGCAATTTTGTAAAATTACACCCTGACGGTCGGTTTTACCCCTACGTTATGCACACACTGCCTTGGATTGATGTATGTGATTGATTAGAACCTTAGGGGTACTTCGGATCGAAAGATCGGAGCTCGATCGGGAAAGATCAAATTGGACAGCCGAGATCGTTTCATATCTCTATATATACCCTTCTCTTTTCTCTCTCTTCCCTTCTCTTTCTTTTTCTCTCATTCTCTCTACTCTTGGATTCCGGCTGGTGCTTGGGCTGCGGCTTTTCAGCATGGATCCACGATGATCGGACTTGAGAATCATGTAGATCGCCTGCACGTCTATACATGGAGGTGTTTCTACCCAATTCCTGCGTATTGGTTTCCCTAGGATCGATTTTATGTGGTTTTGATTTGTTTTTGCTAACTGGAATGTTATGAAACTTAATAGAGTAGCGTAATAGCGTGTTTAAAACACGTCTACTTTGTCAATTTAATATTCTATCCGATGAATTCCGTATTCCTCATCGTTTCGTCGGTTTTTCATCTGTTTTCGGCTATTTTAACCTAGATATGAAATGCAACCGTCAGAAGTTGGATTTTTTTGTACCATTAGGTTCCCTACCATAAATCGCACATCCCTCCAAAGTTTAGTTTTATTTGGATCGGTTTTGATAGATCAAATCCAAAAATTTTGGTTTTCAGCACTATTCACTGTACCAGCCGACGTATGAAGGATCGATCTTCTTTGGTAAGAAGATTGATCTTTTTTTTGTTAGTGTTCTGTCTTCTCTGAAGATGATCGATCTTATTGGGCTAAGAAGATCGATCTCTTCCTTGACAGAGGGTACTCTTAAAGAAGATCTATCTCCTTGTGAGGGAAGATCGATCTCTTCCTTGGCAGAGTGCACGTAGAGAGAAGATCGATCTTCTTGGGTAAGAAGATCGATCTTTTATATGTTGATTGTTATGAATGATTCGGATTTTAATGATTTTGATTTCTTTTCAATCCGGACCTCTTGCATATCCTTCTAATCGATGTTTAGCAACGAGTATGATGTTTTGCTTGAGATTTCAACGGATTTGATCGGAGACGCACATTCTTGAGAGAATTTATGGTTTATCGATTAAAATCGATTTTCTCTGATTTGGTCGATCAATTGTTCTCTGATCGACTCGATACCCCAGTATATCATGTTGATGAATGTTTAGGACTTTTGGAGAGGTTCTTATGTTAAGGTTTTCCATTGTGAGATTTTAATTGCATATCTTGTATGCTTAGAATAAATGCCTAGGGTTGGTGGTGTGCTCGTTTCTATTTTCTTTGTGGATCAACAGGGGGAGTCATGCCCAGTGAATGTGTAGAATAAATGGGCCGAAAGTGTGCCCTACTGTTTTAATATAGCCCAACTGATTAGCGGTGTGCGCCGGGGCCAGTAGCATAGAATAATTGAATGTTTGCTTGAATGAGTAATACTATCGTTGTATTTATAGATCAGTTATTTCTGGGATAACTGTCGAACCATAGCTTGTCGGGTGCTGGAGTGCACTGAAGGCTTTTTTATAACGACATTGAAGATTTTGGTTTAAGAATCTGATTGGATTATTTATAATGTTGTAGCTTAACTTATTGAACTCATATGATAATGTGGCATATAGTGACATCTAAGGTAGACGTTTGTATAGGTACATGCACTGTATGTATTAGAAGCATTTCAGGTTAGGCATGGGCGATGGGTTATTTGCCGATCCGAAACTCTTGGATAGCTCTGATCTAGCTCTAGGACCGAGGTTGGGTAGCAAGGTTTAGGGCGCGATTGTATTGTTGAATCATTATGTGATCGAGGATATTGTCTAGTTGGCAACAATGATAATGTTATTGAGGTTTAGAGGTCGTGCCGCTTCTCCCAGGCCAAGTGCTAAGGATGGTTGTCGATATCTATGACGTGTGTCCCAGGCAGTGGTTTCCTCCTGGGTAAAGGGTGTTCCTACAGGTTCTGGTTCCTGTTTCCTCACAGCGTGTTT